>CAKAOJ020000131.1:738333-1341666 GCA_916701645.2 Sebastolobus alascanus | reverse complement strand
GATAATGGAACCTCCCCGGCTATGTGGAAATATCTCGGCGGTGAATATACAAATGGAGCGTTAATATCGCTGGTTGCCATGAACAGAGCAGCAGCAGCTGAAATTACAGCAACATACAGAGAAGGGATAGCTGACTGACGTATGAAAGGGTAAATATATTTGTGATTTGTGGTAGCTTAATACAAGTTACTCAAGTACTGCACATAATTATTACTCTTCTGTTTAATTTTCCATTTTATTTATTTTTAATAATTTTTTAATAAATTTATTTATTTTTGCATTTATTTTTTAAGTTATTTTATATTTATTTTTAAATGTATTTATTTATTTATTTATGCATTTATTTAGGTCAAAGGTTATTTAGGAGGTTGAGGTGGATGGGTGGGTCTAAAAACACTTTCATCCAAGAGACTGCTGTTGGTCTCCCGTGTGAAACCAGAAGTAATGCCACTTCCGTAGTTATTTCAACCCAAACCATGATCTTTTCCTTAACCTAACCAAGTAGTTTTGTTGCTTAAATACTAACTTTCTAATAGCCAGCAGGGGGCGACTCCTGTGGTTGCAAAATGACCCTACTTCTCACTTGATTTATTACCTCAGTAAACATTGTAAACATGACTTTACGGTCTCAATCGCTAGTTTCAAGTCTTCTTCAATACAGCATGATGTTCATTTACTAAATTATGTTTTAGTTAGTTTAGTTTTAGTATTAATTGTTAGCTTTCTCCCACATAATATGTGTGCAACAATCATCTATAACCATCAGACCTTATTATACAATATTTTGTTATTGTTGTTGTCTTTTATTTATTGTTATTCTTCTTATTATTCTCATTATTCTTATATAGTTTTAAGGGCTGCGAGGGCAGATTCATTTTGTTGTATTTGAATGTAGAATTGTACTTTTAAATGTACATGACAATAATGATTAAAAAAAAGCAACAACCCGTTTGTAGAATTATATTATGGCATTATTCTTATATACAGAAAGAGTTGATGAGGCTTTGGTCTCCTAGCATAAAAGAATATTAATTAATATTAAATTGTTTTTTGATGTAATTAGTAAGTGTCAGATTCGTGTGACATCTCCTCGCAGGAAGTCTTTGCAGTGTAAACCTCAGCAGACCAGATCCACTGAAAATCAATAAATGATTTTCTTTCTTTTTGTGAATGGAGACCTTGGATTTACTGCACTGAAAGACATTTTCAGAGACTTTTCTTAAAAGCAAATCAATGAACTTTTGTTTGAATCTGCTGCGACCTCTTTCTCTCCTGAGCAAACACAGACACCTTCAGCACTGGTACATTAAACTAAAGCAGTTTATTATGTGAGTGTGTTGCCCTCTAACGGACATCTGGAGAACGACACCTTCTCATTAAAGTCTGTGCAAAGCAAAAATAAATATGCATTCTGGGTTTGTCACACCACAGAAAAATGTGTTACTAACCACCCAGCCAAATTTGAATGATTAAAAAAATAAATTATATAAAATTAGCTTTCAAAATCATGGAAAAATAAGCACTATTCTCTGCTCTGAGACGCTGGGGGCGTGTGACTGAAGGCGCTGAAACCTGGAACCTCTCTTAATACATCCATGGCTGAAATCATACCCACAAGCGGGGAAGGCGCAGGACAGGATTCCTCAGTACAGTACCTACTGTAGCGGCGAGCAAAGAGGGAAGAGCCCAGCACCGAATCCCTGTTCGATGGGCGGTTTGGGGAAATGTGGCGTCAGAAGATCGCTTGCCCGGTGTTGCTTGGGGGCCTGAGTCCTTCTGATTGAGGCCCAGCCTGTGGACGGTGTGAGGCCGGTAATTTGCTAGCCAAGATAACTTTTGAAAATTTTCTGGGTTTCGGTTTTGGCTTTCAAAAACCAGGTTAATGAAGACGCGTGGGGTTATGTTAAGGATGGCTCCAGTGCGTCATCGAGCCATGATTTCAGCCCCGCCTAAAAAATCCTGAACACAAAACTGGCGAAAAACAGTTTAACGGTCTAGGTCCACAATCCAGTACTACAATGTTCACAGCCTTTGCACATGTTTTCAGTAATTATTTTCCAACATTTATAATGTGTTTAGAAACAAATCTCTGAATTTCCTTAACACGGCCTTTAACACTTCTCTCCTGGATAATAACACACACAGGAAACTAGAGAGAGAGAGAGAGAGAGAGGGGTCCATATCCTTTCATTTTAACCTCTTAACTGTTGTGCATATCAAAATTTCTTTACTTTTTCTCAGTGGTGGAAGAATTACTCACATATTTTACTTAAGTAAAAGTAGTAATACCACAGTGTAGAAATACTGTTACAAGTAAAAGTCCTGTAATCTTACTACAAATTGTACTGAAGTAAAAGTACAGAAGTATCAGCATCAATCAATTATATTTTGTATTACTAACCTGAATCTGCAAAGTAACTAAAGCTATCAGATAAATGTAGTGGAGTACAAGTACAAAGTAGCATTAAATATAAATACTCAAGTAAAGTATAAATACCTCAAAATTGTACTTAAGTACAGTACTTGAGTAAATGTTATTGGTTACTTTCCAGCACTGCTTTTCATTTATATCAGTTTTTGCCTTTCACTATATATTCTGATCCTATATATAACCAGGTAAAAGTCTCATGTAGATTAAGTCACCTTTTCAAGAGAGACCTGCAGAAAGACAGTGTTACTACTATAAATACAAAATAAGACAACAAAAGTGACCAAAAACTCAGATATTACACAAAAGGCCATTTTCACAGGTTTGGTGCCACCTAGTGGGAAACTCAAACAGCACTGGGATCACACATGTAGTCCAGGGTTACTATTAGTTCATCACTTTGCAGATACATGTGGTTGATTTATGTCTTCATTCACCATATGCCATTTTAAAAGGCGTTGTCTATGTTATGTAAGGCTGGCATTATACTAAATGGACAGTATATTATTATTATTATTATTATTATTATTATTATTATTATCAACAACAATCTTATCTTACTAACAAGTATTTCCTGTGTGGTCGCAGCCTGATATACTATGATCAAACTATTACAAACAAATATAAGAGCCATCGTGTTGAATTTAGGTGACATATAATTTCATCACAGTGAACACAGCATTTTATAATGCAGTATTTAACATGTATAAAAATACAAAGTATTTACTTTATGTGACACCCTTTGCAGCATCAAACATTGAAATAACTTTTTTTATTTAACATCTCACCTCAACACAATGAAAATTTTAAGCTTCATACAGATACGGTTTATTGTATATTTATTATGTTATGTTGCATTGTCTATCACCTGTATAAAAGTTATTAATCATCAATAAGAAACAATTACAAATGTATAAAATAAAACAGATCATTGACTTAAACCCACCTGTATGGAGACTGGAGTGTGCCACTGGAATAACTACAGACTTTTCAGTTTTTAATCTTACTCAATTATTAATTTAATGCAACAATTAATTTAATTTAAAAAACATTTTTAATTATTTTTTATTGGTACATTAAAAACTCCAAGAAAATCAATGAAATGGGAATTTATTTATTTATTTTAAGTTTGATTAAATATGTCAGTTAATGATTCTATTTAATTTATATTGTTTTTTAAATTTTAATGTTGCTAAATTTAAAATAATTAATTGCAAAATGCTTTAAATCAGTACTTTTTGTTATTCCATTTGCTGATTCTTGATTATAATAGCAGTAATGAATTCCATCGAACAATTAATTAATGGTCAACTTTAAATGTTATAACATTTAGTTTCCAACATCTCATTTGCAAAACATATTTCTCCATTTGTAGGCTGATAAAAATGTTTACAAAAAATTATAGTATAGTGAGAATTAGACTAATGTCACATCCATGAGTCTGTTGGAAAAGGAAAATAAAAACAGGTTTTTCTTCATACATTACTCTCCTTTTTATTTATATTTTCTTTTTAACGGAGGGTTGTAACTGCCATAAAGTAGGAAATAATGATATTTATCATAGGAGAAACAACAGGTAGGAAGGTTTTACCTGCAGCACAGTCTGAGAGAGAGAGACACATATGGAGGCGGCCTCGATCGGCTCTAATGCAAAGTTCTGGTTAAACATTGGCCCAAAGTTTGCCTTCCGCCTTCTGTTGTTTTTACACTAAAGGTCCGGCAATTGTTGCAGCCATTATTGACTTAGTAATTAAAGTATTTTAACGTGGGGATTCTGTAATCATTACATATGCCACCATCTGTCCCTGCGCCACTGCATGAGCACCTGAAATGGATTTTTCCTCCTGAGTAGATAACGTATAAAAACCAATCAAGAAGGGAGGAGGGAGGACGGCCACGTCACCGCCATTCATCTAAAACAGACCGACTCATGCCAGTGTGTGTTTACCGGGTTTTTATTAAATATCCAACAGTAGTTTTATCCATGAGGTTTCTCCCTGAACACAAATGCATTAGGAGACCCAAGAAAACCTGCGATAATATAAATAGTTTTTAAAATAGTTTATGACTGTTTTATTCTCAAAACACTTTATAATTAGCCTGATATTTATGTTAGTATATATAATATTTTGCACCTTTTTTGAATTTTCATATTTTATTACATCAAAAACAGTTTATAACGATAAAACTATTTAATTGGAGGTTTTAACAACTTGTTTTGTAAATGAATGAACACATTTTATTTTTGTGTTATGCTGTAAAAATCTTTTCTGGGATTACATGAAACACAATAATTCTACATATAAAGACTTCCAGCAGTTATTATTCACTTTTAAATGAAAGAAAAACAATGGTCCAAGAAAGTGTTTTCACACATAAACAGATTAAAGACTACACAAGTAATCTATTGTATACTGTAGAACATGTCTAAAGAATCTAATAATGCAAAAATGTCCTGACAAAAGGCAATACCAATCTTTATTAATTTGATTAAATTATTTTCAGGTCATGATATAAAAGAGAACATACAAAACAAACTGCATGTGGGGTATTCGCTAAATTTAATGAAAAGAACAATGTAGTTTGGTACAAAATATAGGGAACAAAGAGAGTCAACTGTACAATTAAACATACATTGAGAATAAAGTTTAAAGTTTCCATCATAAATGGACAATAAATTAATTATTTGAATGGGTTTAAATGGAACTTATCTTTCAAGGAACGTCCTATTTTCTCTATAATTAGCACTAAATTACATTGTTATTTCCAGGAAACTTCCTAGGAAATTATTAGGAAATTCCAGACCCATAAAGTAAAGCGTTATCACGCCGAGTTTTCAGATGCGTCAAGAAGTGTTCACAGTTATGCCTTAGGGGCCGTGTTCACCAAAGCGTTTTAGTATTTTTTTAATACTCTTTTTTTTGTATTATTTTAATACTAATACTTTGCAATAGGAGTGCTATCCAGTAAACGCCTGCAGCGTGACGAGGCACAGTAAATGCTTTTCCATTCGTACAGTTGAAGAATAAAATCATTGGTTAGACAGTGGATACAGTATTTGAAAATCATATTAAAAATTGAATTTCAAGATACTACATGTACATTTTAAGACACAGTTTATTGTGTCAGAAAATCATCAATTATTTCAAAGTCATAAAACAGCTCTGTAAACTTAAAGGGTTTTTTTCTGCATTTAGTGACTTTAAAAGATAATTCCGGTAAAAGCTTTTAGTTTTTTACTGAAGTATGTTTTGTCAGAGGAAACTACGCGTCCTGTTTCAGCCTCCTTTGATCTTACAGTTTTATGATGTCCCATCTGCTCCAGCATGCAAACTAAAGAGGAGACAGGTTTCCATGTTTTACTGAGGTCACCATGGTGTCATATTAACAGCTTTACTCTCATCCACCAGCCCTCCCTCTCTCCCTTTCTCTCTGTTGGTTCTCGTAACATTTTGGTAAACACTTTTATCTGACTCATATCTCCCCTCCATTGTGCCGCGGAAATAGCAAATAATTACAAATAAAAAGACCAACTTTGATCCCAGTCTTCAATTGTGATTCGGTCGTGTAATCTCAGAGTCCGGCCATTAAAGACTCGTGTGTTTGGAGCTTTGACACATGGTCTTTGAATCAGGAGAGATAAGGACTCTATTGGGGTCTATTATCGACTAGAAGTCAATCTGCTGCAGAGCAGACAAAAGCAAGAACACAAATTGTTCCCAGTTCAGTATCTCTATTATTACAGATAATTAATAAATGCAACCAGAAGCAACACGGTAATATTTCAGTAGAGCTGCGGCAGCTTATTTATGTTTTTAGCCACGTTAGCAGTGTATCCACCACTTTGGTCCAGACTGAAATATCCCAGCAATTATTAAATTGTCATGACATTTTGTGCAGACATTCAGGGCTCCCAGATGATTAATTATACTGTCTTTGGTGGTCCTCTGACTTTCCATCTAGCTCCACCATGAGGTTGACATTTTTGACTTTTAGTGAAATGTCTCAACAACTGTTGGATGGATTGCCATGAAATTTGGATCAGACATTCATGTTCTCCTCAGGATAAACTGTAATAACTTTTGGTGATCCTTTTTACTTTTCATCAAGCACCACCACCTGGACAAATTTTAAAGGCACAATGAGCAAGATTTGTCATTTGTGATTTGTAAACACATCATTCAAAGTTGGCCCCTCCTCCCCTGCTCAACGAGGGTTACGGTGCTCGCCAGAAGGTGAAAGCCAACCTCAGATTCACTCTCGTTTTGGAACGAGCTTTGTCCACTGGCTGTTTTGCCTCGCTATATTTACGTTGTTCTCTACGCTGTGTCCGCCATTTTTGTAGCTTCCTCTTGGAAGCATGCTTACAAAACTTGTTTTTTCAGTTAATTCTTTAGTTTATAAAATGTCCAAAACTCAAAAATATTGATTTTAAAATTATGTTGATTGACCAAGTGATTGATTAACTACTTGTTTCAGCACAATTGACTTAAAGCAGCGAAAACAGGGCCTAAACCAAAACCAAAAGAGGAGTCGCAGCCCACACAGTCTAGAAGGTGTCCTTCCCCTTTTAACTCTGAGCCACGAGTCAATCCTGCTGTACATGTTTGGGTCAATTTGCAGACTTGCAATCACAGCAAGCTCTCCAATCCATACAACCACATAGGTCACACACGGTTTAAACAGGTGGTTTAAACACCTGGTTAACGTTGTGAAAGGGTCTCAGTTTGGTAAGGTTTAGGCAACAAAACTACTTGGTTAGGTTTAGGAAAAGATTGTGGTTTGCGTTAAAATAAGTATGTTTGTTACGCACTTAAGTTACGTACGTAAGTTAACATGGCGCAAATTAAGTACATTACGTGAGTTAACTTAAGCACGCAAGTTAAGATAAATCAACATTGACTTCTGGTTTAACACGAGACGCGAACAGCGGTCTCCTGGGTCAAAGTCCTGTGTTTCTTTGTCATTCAACTTGACCTCCTCTCTACGCAGACTTTGTCGCTCTATACTATGTTGCTCTATACTATGTCACCTGACGTCTTCCTTTGCTACTGTCATAATTACTACGGCCACTAGAGGTCGCCGCCTAACGATAGATGTAATATGGGTTGTAATATACTGCTTGTATAAACGACCTTGTTTTGGGGGGAGGACAGTCACGGGAATCAGCCTCAGAGTCATGAACAAATTGAAATAATAAATAGTTTTATCACTAAACACAAACTGTTGTTTAAGCTGTTTCATCTGCTCCAGCAAAGCAGGAACCCTCTAAAGGCTCAATAGATTGTAATTATTCTCTGATCTGATACTGTTGGATAAAAAACACTCTATTACAGTCCGAGGACGCCTGCATCTTGCAGCCTTTCTGAATGAGCAAACTCTTCAACAAGTCTAGCCTTTATAGCATATCAAATATCTGTGCTGTGATAGGCTGCGTTTCACTTGTCTTGTCACAATAAATATAGAACACCATTCCGACTAACAAAGATTTATTTACAACAATTTGCACACAGAAGAAGTGGAAGCCCTCGGGCATCAATAACGTAGGAACAAAAGTTTGTGATTATTTCCAAACTGGAACAAATGACTGATTGAAAAATACAGTTGTTGATAAATATCTGTTGCAGAGTGACTGTTGTTATAATTTGTATGTTTTTAAAGTAATAATCCACATTTTCATACAAATACATATCTTTCCTTTGCTCCTCTCTGGTTTATAATGCAATAGGGAATTAAAATACCTACAGGTGTCATGTAGATCTTCTATATATGTATATCTCTTTATGCAGGAGTGTCCTGGCTCCATGTTCATACTGTACCGTACACTTTGGATGTTCTCTCGTCATATACATTAGACTCCAAACATCAGGACGGTTCTCCAGTAGAAGTTTCTGCCGTCATTGTACTCCTCCTGCTCCCATGAAGACAGTATTGATGGGAGGCAGCGAAGACACCAGGTCCTGCACCTCTGAGGATGACCGCTGCTGAGAAAGCAATGCATCCTGGGAGGTGAACGGAGAGGGAACTCCAAACATGCAGTGAGCAGATCCTGACGAGGGGAGGGAGTGATCTGAGGAGGAAACAGAAGATTTAATTGCTTTAAAACAATGCAAGATGGGATTTACACCTCTGGTCCTCTTATGGACTTCTCACTTTTGTCCGTATTTGAGAAATTTAAACCTGACCTGCTCCGGTTTCGGCCTCAGTGAAATAGGCTCCCGTCGTTTTCCTTCCCGGTTCGTCCAGGATGTTGAGCGGATCGTGGACTTCAGAGTACGTTGAAGGGAACGCACGCAGGCTGCCGACCGTGCTGATGACGGACACGTGCTGGTCCACCAGTGATGTCATCCGCTGGCTGTCCATGTAACTGCTGTTGCCGTAGTAACCTGTCACAGGACGAAAGTTTGGCATTGAGTTTTTGTTTTCCAAGAATTGTTGGTGCTCTTTGGTTTGAGCACATAGAGCAGTGGTTGGGACAAGCACAATCTGAAAGGTCACTAGATGATTAAAGGAATAAAAAATATATATATATATATATATATATATATTTAATCCACGTAATTGTGAACCAGGAAGTATAAAGAGCGACAAACGCTGCGTGAACTTCCCACATTAAATCCACAGTCTGAGTCGTCCTTACCGCTGTGTCCTGCAGCAGAGTATGTCTGTGCCTGACACCCACCGCCTGCAGGGTTCAGTCCAGCCCCCACAAACCCGAACCCCTCTGCTGGGTCCAGAATCTGAGCTGCAGTCTGAGCGTCCAGTCCCTGTTCAGTCTGATCTGAGCCTGAAGTGTAGCTGGACGCGTTTCGGACCGCAGAGCCGTAAGGTGTCAGGGAGCAGTTAGTGCTGTTGGACGGGTGATGATGGTTGTAGAAGAGATCTTTAGGCAGGTGTTGGTCGTTGAAGGACGGGTACCGAGAGAGATGGTAGGCCAGCGATGAAGCCTGAGACTGAACCGAAGCCAGACACTGACTCTGAGGCCTGAAACACAGATTAAACAAATCTTCAGACTTAATAATGGCAACAAAACATCTTTTATTAAACCATCAGATATATGAAATTTCAAACATGGACAGGAACTTGACGGCTCAGTAGCCACGTCCATATTTGCCAATGCCACAATAAAACAACCACAGTTTGATTGCTGCAGGAAGTTTTTATCTAAAATAAAACGCTCCAAGTAGCTCATAAAAGTAAAAAAGAGAAACAGCAAATATTAAATTTGGGATTTTTTTTTCAGAAATGTCATGATAAAATAGTCTATAAACAAAACTAACAACATCATACTACATTTCTCTACTGCAAGAATCATTACAATATTGTCATAATTATTATATTTGTAGCAACACAGAGTTTTGAATATTATGCAAACTACATTTTTTGCTTTTAGGCCAAATTCAGAAGAATATCTGCACAATGTTCTGTATGAATTGAGAATTAAGGCCTGTAAAAAGGAGTAAAAGTTTTACATTTTTATATAATCCCACCAGGGTCCAGTGTGCACCATAGTTAATAACCATATGTTTACCGAATTTATGTCAAAAAATTCAAATCTCCATGATTTACCAATCTAACAGTCTGAAAAAATGAACCAAGGATGATAATGACAAGAAAAAGCAGAAAAGAGAAACACAATCTTTTTATATACAGAGAATGTAATAAAAATATGGCCGTAGAATCCTATCAGGGTATTATCCTATAATAAAATAATTGTTAGATAAAATGTAACAGCCCTGACTTGTTAATAAAGTGTCATAAGACACGTTGTAGATGCACAGTACTAAATGAAGCTGACCTGAGTGCAGGCTGGTAGTTTGAGGCCAACGAGCTGCCGGCTGGGGGGAAGTAACTAGAGCTGGTCTGAGGTAAGCAGTGGTACAGGGTCTCCGGGTATGAAGAGCAGGGGCTGGGCTGGGTCATGGCGCTGAGAGAGGACAGGCAGGAGGAAGAGGAGGAGGAGCAGGTAGAGGAAGAAGAAGTAGTAGTCAGGGGTCTCCCCGTCATGGGCCCCTGGTTGATGACGGAGCCTCGGTGCACTAACGCTGCTGGAGAGATAGGGGGCGTCATGAGGGGGCCGCTGACCTGAGAGAAGTCCATCTGACCACCTGAGAAGAGGGATAATACACAATAAACACACAGGGACTGGAAGTGTTCACTTTACCGGAGTGTTTTATTTAAAGCTGCTTAGTTTTACCTGAGACTGTGAACCCAGCAGACTCCGTCCCCTGGTAGATGATGGTGTTTGTTTCCAGACTCTGCTGCTGATGGGCGGACAGAGACATGTAGGCGTGTTCTACCAGAGACTCGTTCTTCACTGATTGGTCGATGGCAGCGCTGGCCTTGTTGCGATTAGCTAGGAAGCAGGAACTGGGAGAGGCCATGAACGCCGCTTTACTCGCATCTGAAAGTGAAAAAAGTTAACATCGCACCATCAACATCTGGCAAAAGTCACTAAACCAGGGACTGTTTGAACATGTTGATGTTTATTTATTATTATTGTAGCATCAATTGTGTTGAATCTGGGGATGTAATGTAATAACAATAAAACTAAAAAATGAGCGATTCATTCACATCATATATTGAAAATGCAACACACTTTTAATGTTTTTAATGGAGGTATTCAATTAGAAACAGTATTGTTCTAATACCTCTGTAGACACACCTGTATTTTGTATTTGTGGATGTATTTTCTTTGCTTTTTCTATTTTTTTTTTTTTTTCAAAAAAATTAAGGATTTCGTTACAAACATTAAACACAGTGCATCTAATGCTTGTGCATAAATGTTTGTTACAATTTTTTAATGCTATTGTGATGTCCATATCAAATATACTATACTATAGTACTACTATACTAACTAAACTAAACTAAACTTATATAAGGAGAATAATTTCCAGTGAATTCAATTACAATCAGCCCCTAAATTTTAGCCACTAGTTTTGAGTCGAGTTCACGTATGTCAGCAGCTGAACCTCAGTGTGTGTTCTGATGCTTGATACCTGCATTTTTCATGTATTTGTCCAGCAGGTTCTGCAGGTCCTGCTCCTTGTCGTTGTTGAACTGAGTCTCCAGAGCCAACAGGATGTATTCGTCCAACAGCATCCGGATCAGATGGAAGGAACCTGTCAGAGTCGACAATGAGTAGAGAGAATTATACCTAAAAATATGAGGTGAGACTTTGTTTATCCACATATGATATTCAAAGAGACATTTGACTAGTAGCTCACTGTGTCTTGTTCTTTATCTACAGTCTGACCTTTAGGATAAAGCTGCTCTTTGTTTGACCTGCAGGGTCTTGTCTGTTTGAGCTTCGCCGGGACTCTTCAGACCAAATGGTTAGTGTTTATTCACGTACACGTACTCTCTGTGTGTGTGTGTGTGTGTGTGTGTTTGTGGGGGGGTGTGTGTGTGTTTGAACAGAGAGCACGCGACCCGCAGATAAGACTTTGTTTAATCAAGGCGAGTCTGGCCATTACAATTTATGGCGCTATTGTAGCAATCTGCTCCGAGCTGGCTCGTATTAGCCCTGTGTGTGTGTGTGAGTGTGCGTCTGGACTGAATGATGGAGAAGAAAGGAACACAAAATTAATTAGCTGAGTGACAGTTCTTCATTTCACCAACAATATGATCAGTATGGAGCTCTTTTATAAATGGTGTTTTAATGTCGCCTCATTAACAGTTTTGTTTGCACCAGTTAGATCACATTTCCCAATAACTCTGTTGCTTCCTGTCCCCCCTTCTGGTATCTTTGAGTTGAAAGTTACACTTTATATCTTGATATCATGATATTTAATTATATGATAACGAACAAGGTAACAGTTATTGGTGTTACAATTTGACATACAGTGGCATATAAAAGTATGGTCAGCCCAAGACAAATAATGCCAAAAACCCAATGGAAAAATCCCATTTTCTTTTTGTCGAAGGAACCAGGGCGATGCTAACTCATTGGTTGGCCTACAAAAATAGGTCATCCCTGCAGCACTCTATACAACATAATTACATTCTGATTATATTTTGCTTTAATAATCAGAATCTGCAAAGTAACTAAAGCTGTAGAATAAATGTAGTCGAGTAAATATTTCAAGTTCAAGTACCTCAAAATTGTACTTCAGTATACTTTGTTACTTTCCACCACCGGGCAACTTCCACGTGTGAATGTGAAAGGACGGAAAGGATAAAGAAAATGAATATGTTCTTTCGCTCTGTGTCATGTGAAATAAACCGACGGGTGTCAAGAATTTATAACTTTTAAAATTGTTCTCACCAAAGCTGGAGGCGTTGTTGAGCGTGAGGTTGTGCATGACTCTCGCACCAAAGAAACTCCACCTGAGGAGGAAATCCTGAGCTCGCTTCTTCACTGATCGACCGCTCTGCTTCCCGGGCTGATCAGAGACGACAAAGACAGAATAGAAAGAGACTGTTTGGTTAAACAACAGGACACTTTACAGGACAAATACGAGTCCACGCAGCGTCAGGTGGAACAGCTGTTACCTTGATGACTTTATGCTCCACGACCGAGTCCAGCCACTCGATGAAGGACTCCACCGTGGCGTTCTTCCTCAGCAGCTCCTTCAACTCCTGAAAGACGGTGATGGAGTCATCTGGAATATAAAGAAAGAAGAGACAAGTTGCTTCATTATCAATATAACTGTTTCTCATTTGTATATTAGAGCAGCAGAAACATAAACAATAACTAACATCATTATAATATATTATATACTTGAATTAAAAATCAAATATAATTATTTTCTATCTCAGTTATGGCTATTAATGTGAATATATAAATACTCCATTCTAATCAGGTTAATTTGAGAAAACATCAGCTAGATGTTCAGCAATGGTGGAATGTAACCAAGTATATTTACTCAAGTACTGTACTGTAGTACAATTTTGAGGTACTTCTGCTTTACTTGAGTATTTCCATTTCATGCTACTTTATATTTCTTCTTCTATTCAAAAATGAAGTGGAGTACAAGTATAAAGCCTACTTCATACTTCTACTCCAATACATTTTGGAAGCCAATATTGTACTTTTTACTCGACTACATTTATTCTACAGCTTTAGATATTTTGCAGATTCAGATTATTAAAGCAAAATATAATCAAAAAAATTATTATGATGTATTTTCATAGATTATAGCTCCACCTTTAAAATGATGTTTACACATTAATGCATCAGTAATTATAATTCAATAATATATTATATATTATTCTGAAATGAGCCATTCTTTAAAATGAGTACTTTTACATTATGTTTATTTTGCTTATAATACTTCTGTAGTTTTACTCAAGAAACATTTTGAATTCAGGACTTGTAAGACCTGAGTACTTCTTCCACCACTGATCAGTACTGTAGTTACACTCAGAGTAGATGTCTGGGTCCTGGTCTCCAGTAGCGTTAATGCTGAGCAGAGGCTGCGAGCTGATGCTGCTGAGATCCACATTGTCGATATCCAACACCATGCTGGTGACTACGGCCTGGTCGAACAGCGCCGGACGGGCTATCTAGAAAAAAAAATGACCTCAGAAATCATTATCACGTTTATTTTGAGACATTAGAGTATAATGTAATCTATTCTGTCCTTCAGTAAACATTACCTAATGTACGTAGCGTACCTGTGCCAGGTGTAGGAACGACGTCTGTCTCTTCAGGGAGGAAACAAAGTGCCGTGCTATGGGGAGCTTCTTGGCTGCAAGGCATTCTGGGAGGTTCTCCAGGGAGGAGGATAACCAGTGCTCCCAGTGTTTGGCAAAGCTGCGGATATCTGCCAGCAGACTGATGAACAATATACAGATCTCTTATCAATTCCCAATTGATTAATTAAAGCTTTTATCTCTTTTTATATCATTGTAGTTCCAAATAACTGCTTTTGGGCAAGACTGCACTTAAAACCTGCATTCTTGTCTCTACAGTAAAGAAAGTGAGTAATATTGTATCATGACTGATGAGAATAATGGCCAAAACTCCAACATTAAGATCCAGGCATCACAAACTGGGCTAAAGCTTCCTGCCAATCAGGAAAATTCCTTCCAACATGTATTATTTTTTCTAGGCTATGGAAGCTTTTTATGGGGGTTTATAGGAAATAATTCCCATTCTTACTTTTTTTTCAACAGCAACTGATTTGACATGAAGTGAAAATGAAGTAACAAACCTTTCAGGCATCTCCTGCATTGTAGCTGGAATCAGAACATCTGTTAAAACCTGTGAAAATAAGAAAAACATAATGACAAACCAGGCGGCAACTTCCGGTTCTGAAAAGTGAAGCCAATGCTGAAGTGCCTTAAACTTGCGTTCTTTCTAATAGCCAGCAGGGGGCGAATCCTCTGGTTGCTAAAAGAAGTCTGATTGTATAGAAGTCTATGAGAAAATGACCCTACTTCTCACTTGATTTATTACCTCAGTAAACATTGTAAACATGAGTTTATGGTCTCAATCACTAGTTTCAAGTCTTCTTCAATACAGCATGATGTTCATTTAGTAAATGATGGTCCCATTTAGAGTCAAATAGACCATAAAGCAGGGTATGCTTTAGGGCGTGGCTACCTTGTGATTGACAGGTCGATACCTCGGTGTTGTCCGGTCTGGGAGTTGTCCGTGTTTTCGTCTTACAACTTTAACCCTTTCACAGTGTGTTTTCAGTTCATGAAAGTTAACATTTTGGTCGCTTAAAAGTGTCTTATTCAGTGTTCGGTTCTACTTAGCTCTGCCCTCTCGTGTCAGTTCTGGTTGCAAAAAAACAAGATGGCAAAGTAAGTCATTCATGAAAAAGAATAAAAAATGATTAATCGACTAAATAAATCTTAGACGACTAAGACCAAAACGACTGATTAGTCACCTAATTGAAGAGGGGGCAATCCTAATGAAAAAAAAAAATACTAATATGTTAAAGCAAACTTCACAATCAACAAAATGATGCCATGTGATGAACTGAAAAAGTGAAAGATTTCAATTTGTCCCATCAAAAAGAACACATGCAAGTGCAAAAGAACCATCAAAATATATATAAGTATCTTTCCATTTTGTATTAACAATGGGCCTGTTAAAACAATGCCTGGAACTATATGAAACAAAACAGGAACTTATGATATAATGGTAGGACCTGCACACTTCTGCTGTTATTCTGCAGAAATAAAAATCCAGAAACAGTATTTCATATCAACCTTATAGAGGATGGAGTCACAGACGCAGAAGATATCGACTATAACCGGGTTTTCCAGCAGCGGCAGCAGGTGGTCGGGCATTCCCTGCCAGAAATGGAGCAGAAAATTCTGGATCTGAAACAAAACATTTGAAGAGTTATATTTAGTTTGAGTGGATGGTAAAATGTTGTGCTGGTTTTAGTCTCTTCAGTGCTTTAAAAACAATAAAATGCTCTCATGTGACAGTAATCATCACCTCCTCAAAGTTGACATTAATGGCATTGTCCAGGATGCACTGGCAGTGTGTTTTATACATCATGATCAGAGTGTCCACCTGCAAAGAAACAATGAAGATCTGACATGAAACAAATTATAATGAAACCAGTTACAGCCCAGCCAGCCCATTAAACAACTACTGTCAATGTAATATTCTTAAGAGTAAATACGTTTTGCTACATGTAGCATTTTGCATGTCAAAATTAAGATTATGCAGATTTAACATATTTATTGGTTTAAAAGTGTCTCTTCTCTGGTGCAGATAGACATTTTCAAGCTTCTTGGTTGTTTACAGTAAATACAAAATATACTGTATACTGTTAGCTCAAAATTTATAAATATTTATCACCAACCTTTTCTCTAGAGATATTTCCTTGAAGCAGAAGATGCTGAGCGTTGGGGAAGTCTGGGAGCAGCGTTCCAGTTTTAGAGCTCAAAGAATATTTTCTGGTGAAACCTCCCTGAAAAACAATGTCATGTACTTTTTTCCCTTTTGTTCATTGTGACACCATTTATTTTATTTAAAGAGTAACTTAACACCCTCTTAAACTCTTGTTTTTCCTGACCTCTAGTGGCTTAACTTGATGCAG
The DNA here is from genome assembly GCA_916701645.2 of Sebastolobus alascanus. Taxonomy (NCBI): domain Eukaryota; kingdom Metazoa; phylum Chordata; class Actinopteri; order Perciformes; family Sebastidae; genus Sebastolobus; species Sebastolobus alascanus. The sequence continues at coordinate 1,325,226 of CAKAOJ020000131.1, read as the reverse complement.
TGTAACAACACATTATGTAATAATAATATACCAGTGTGCTTTGCACAGGCTTTGCCTGTGCTACAAGCCACACTGGAACTAGGGCCGTCAAAGTCAACGCGATAATAATGCGTTAACGCAAATTTCTTTTAACGGCACTAATTTCTTTAACGCATTAACGCAATCGATCTTTCGGAGGTTGTAGCGGGCTCAATTTTAAAGCTAGAGTGAAGATACTGGTATCATTTGAAACTAGAAAATCCATTGGTACCAACAATGTCATACTACAGTAGCTTGTCACAAGGGAGGTTAAATAACGCTCCAAACTTAAATTTCTAATATTTCTAAAACATCACTAAAAATTATGCAATTTTGTGTAAAACTACATTTTAAGGCAGATCAGAAAGTCTATTGTTTGGGAAACAACGTGTTAGAAAAATATATAATTTTTCTTTGTATGAATTTTGTTTATTTGGGGAAAATTTTAACACACAAATTCACAAACCCCGTGACAACCAGAGAGGGCAGCAAAACTCTGCTTTTCAGCCTGGTGTTAAGTTACTCTTCAAGTATTTTTACTTACCTCATTCTTGAGTTTGCTCCCTGAAAATCTGCAATCAAAGAGAAACAGATTTGATCTTCTAAAAAATAAATAAATCGTGTTTCGACATTGAGATCTTTAAATGGAAAGAAAACACAGTGCAAAGCTATGTACCATGTGCTTAGAGTATCAATACCATAGCAAAACGCAATGTGATATCAATACCTGTACACTACTCGTTACTTTTAGAGAAAGTAAGGCCATTGAGATTTTTCATATTAATAAATGTATAATAATATGTTTAATACATTTCCAAATGTATTCCAGATGGACTAAACTGAGTATTTAACACGAATCGTCAAACCTCAACAGAAAATTTAAGGAACAAAACAAAGTGTCGTCTGCAAAGTGTGACAAACAGTAAGATACCACATAATGATCAACAAGCAAAAAACATGGAGGTACCGTATAATATGCAAGAATAAACCATGTTAAATGTTTAGTTACCTGGTCAACCCTTTTCCAGAATACACAGAGTGATAGTAAGCGCTGCTTTCTTTGATGCCAATTCCATAGTAATGATATCTGTATAATGCCAAGATATTAATATCAAATAAGTACGACAACATTTTGGAGCTTGAGGTTACATGACAACTTTTTTTTACAAAAATTCAAAATATGTAAGAAACAAGGCTGAAAGTGAATGTTTGCATTTACTTGGAGTGTCCTCTGGTGCCCAGTCTTCTCGTTGTTAGAAGAGGAAACTTCTGTCGAATTGTCTGATGAGAAAAAGAGGTATAAAGTTCTGGTTAGATCAATCAGTCATTGGCATTGGATCAATTGTAGGAATCTACAGTACCCTCATAATGAACATTATGTAATATTTTTAACTGTACTGTCGTTTTTTAAGGGTATTTGCAGGTTCTAGAAAGCCAAAGTATAGACTTTTTAGCATAACAATTGTGCATTTTGTGATAAAAGTCACACATTTGGCATAGATGTAGGTTTCGTTTTCCAAAATGGCCGCTAAATAGACGCTAAATATTCCTAATTGTTGCAGAAAACTGATATTATGAGTCTTGATGATTTCCAAGGTGTGTTCAAGCTGATTAGATCAGATGTCAGAAGATCACAGACCTGTTTTTTTCCCTCTTTATTTTTAAGGATACTTTTTAAAAGCTTCTAACCTGTGAAAAATGTGGAAACCAAATAGAAGGGGTCAAACATCACCCCCTTGCCTTCATGCTAGAATGACAACCAATACACCTTTAGAATGACAAGATCTTCAGCTTCCCATCGGTGCATTTCACGCTTCATTAGCAGTAAAATTGACGAGATATCGCTGGATAAAGTTCTTGGTCGCCAGTAACCTCTAATCACAGTTAAAGCGATACTGAACTTTGGTAGAAATTTGCTAAACTAAAAGGTGAAAATCATCATCAATTGCTCCTCTGAGCGGATTATAATTTGTTTTGCTTTTTTTCTCTCTCCATTTACTCCTGTTGCAAGCAAAACAGGTCTCTAAATCACACTAAAGCGTTTTTTTTCACAGCTCCTATGCCAAATGAACTGAAAAAAAACTATGCTGCTATGTTGTTTTGGGACATTTTTAAAACTACCTGAAATAAAGTCTCATACTAATAACATAAAGAAATAACCAAACTGAAAGCACTGTATCCTTAACTGTGTCAAATAAATATTTAGGATCTAGGAATAACTTTTTTAATCGATGAGTTTTCAATTGTTACCTAAAACTAATATAATAGAACATAAGAAGTCTGCAGACTGTTTCTGATTTTACAGAAGACATTTTCTGACTTCCAAATAAAAACAAACTCACCTTTCCAAAAGTAGCAGCACAGGCCGGCTCCAGTTTTTCCTTCCTGCAGAAGTCCAGGTAGTGAGCATAGAGGATACACCGAGGCAGACACACTCCTTCACATACGATGTAATTCTCCTCCAGCCTGTTGAGACACATCAGTGTGAAAAATATGTATTATCAGCAAACATAGAAATAAAGCATATCATATCTAATATGCTTTGTATTCTTTTCCTGGAAATGTATTAAATAAATTACTAGGGCTATATAATTATTAAATAATGTTTATAATAAAGTAATTTTCGATACATTTTGAGGTTAATATTGGGGTAATTTGGTAGTAATTCCAAATAAATTTCAAATAGTTTACTTGCTAATTATCACCTCATTACCAGTACACTGAAGTGTTACCATATTTTCTTACACCCCTAAGAAATAGAGCAAATGGGAATCCAATAATAATAAATAATAATAATAATATGTTTATTTATATACCACTTAAAATTAAGTAACAAAGTGCTTCCCATAAAAACAAATTAAAAAAACAGCAATAACAAAATGAAATTACGAAAAGAGCAACATACAGATTAAAATAGTATAAATAAAAACTAGAATCAGGTGACATCAGGGAAGGCAGTGCAATAAAAGTACGTTTTGAGCTTAGATTTAATAGAAGCCATTGACTCAGAAAATAAACAAAAATACAGCTTTGGGAAGGTGTATAAAATAATCGTCTGTTTGCCAACAATCGTTAAAAGTTTAAACGAGGAGGAAGAAGTCACTTCCGGTAGCAATTTTTGTTTGGTTTAAGAATCGGTAGCAACTAGGGATGATAGTTTAAATAAATCCTTTAATTTGCAGCCCACAGAATAATGTTTGTTACGACTAGAAAGAAGAGTCTCTGTGGAGTCACACGAGACACACAGCAGTTTATAAGTTCCTCTTATTAACATTTTCTTCCAGCATCTTGTAGGATGGAGGAAGGAAGTTTTCTGTGATGCAAAACACTGCTGACCAGTAGAGTTACTACATGTATGTCCCCCTTCACTCACTTATAAATATGGATATTAATGTCTCTTTACTGGTGCAGTAAGTGCTCTTACCACTGCAGAGTGAGTTGTGTCTGTTTCTTCTTGTCCTTGATGATCTGACTGATGGTCTTCCTGGAGGACGAGATGCTCTGTTTGATGGTCAAGTCCGGGTTAAAGTCCACAAGGTCCTGGTCTTCCTCAGAGGACGGAGTCTCATTACTGTCCTCTGCTTCTGAGAAAACACAGACAAATATAGCTCACAAATAAGGTATGTTTTTAACATAACTAGACTTTTTTCAGTATAGTTGCCACTATCTGAAAGAGTGAGGCAGCATTTTCTTCTCTATTGTAATTTCAGCTAATACTTTGATTAGTTCTGCTCTGCACTGATCTTTCCTTACCAATGGAACATTTTATATTTCATCTTTAACATTTATATCAGTTTCAGTGTTTCTTCTTTGCCTCCAGTGACGCAACCATCACGTGCCTCTCAAGCATCGCCTTGTAAGATCTACAGCTTACAGGTAAACAAAACATTGTATGATCAATGAGAGGTGTATATTATAACAGCTATTCAAAGACATGTACTGTAACTGCATTTTGAATGTTATTGTGTTTAAAGGGAATGTTTTCATTGTTTTTGGCGCAAAAACTGCAACCTAGAGCAAAGGACACTCCACAGTGAGAAAAGAGACCAACCTGAACACCATTAATGTCATGTCAAGATGATAAAAACGAAGAAAATAATTGCTACAATAACTAATCATAATAAGGCAATGATGAACTATCGAAAAAGCCAAATTAATTGAAATAAATTTAGTAATTCTTATTTGAAAAACATATTATTGATGTGGTAACATTTTGTGTTGTGTTCAAGAGCTCAGATACCCCAAATATAGCACCAGAATTATCAAAAATATTGAAGCTGACAGCCAAAGAAAACATGAGTTTGTAAATTTATTATTTAAAACTACAAAAACAAACTACAAAATTGTATGTGAACCACGGCAGCTCAACAATATTTTTGCATATTTTTCCAAACTTTTTGGGACAATTTCCAAACTTATCAGCATCAAAGAGTTTTTAACAAGAATCGGAGGAAAGTGGACTAAAATTAAAGAAACAATCGTTGGTAGGGAGGGTGAAAACAGTACAACTGAAAAAACTAATTAAAGAAATAGGACAGTGAACTACTTTAATCCTACTAATGATTATTAACATAGGCCTTTGGAGCAAATGCGGTGTCGACGAAACACATTGTTGAAAAGTTTCTTCACTTTTTTCAAAAAAAGTGAAACAGTGATGCGCTTTTGGGTTCATCCTAAATACTGTGTATGTGATATATAATATTAATTCTGACATTAAGAATACAGAGTATTTCAGCCTTCCTTTTTCTGCACCTGTGAAAATCTTTTGTTGGTGGATGTGGAAACCCGAAGAAATGTTCTTTCATCTATTGTGCGCGATAAATTAAAAGTTTTGCATAAAAAACTGTTGAAATCAAAGTGCAAAGATTTATGTTTAGACAAATTCTGAATGTAAATCTGAAATTCATAATACCACCATAGTACTATCTGACCAAATATATTTATTTACTTATTTATTCTTTCAGAATCAGAATCAAAAATACATCAATGATGAAAACATACAGATGATGATGAATCAATATCATCTTTATTTCCGTGAGGGGCCAAAAAAGGGAAAAAGTTTAAAAAGGCATTGAAGAAAATGAATGGGATTTTTGTTGTTGTTGTAGCACCACCATGTGGTCAATTTGTGTCACTTTTTTACCTGAGCAGATTTGAAAAACATTCAGATTTTAAGGGAAAATTTAGTGAAGATTATTCTAGAAAACAGGAGAAGATGATGGTGAGGACATAATAAGGATATTAATATAAAACATTATTATTTCAGCCTTATTGATCTGAACTCCCAGCAGCAATAATTGATAGAGAATGGTTGTTTCATTACCTGATTTAATCCCAGAATCATCCTCCTGTTGAAAATGTGTCTGTCCGTTAAAGTCTCTGTGTGTTTCTTCTGGTGAGTTGCACAAAGTCTTGGTTAGAGAGTGAATAAGAAACACTCCATCTCTGGCTGAACTCTCACTGCTGCGTTTCATCGGCATAGTCACATCAAATTAAAGTTGATAAACAAATCAACCAAAGACAAAGAAAACTGAAGGCAGCCTGCTGTGAAAAAGCAGTCCACTGCAGCTCATTTGTCCTGAAAGCTGTGAATCTTTAAACCCTGTTTGTCAATCCCACCTTCACACAAGTCCAGGAAAAGATAAAAAAGATCACAAACACCACGTCCAGCATTTTTCATCCAACCAACGGATCTGAAGCTAAAGAAAAGTGAAAACAACTGCAGTGTTGATAAACCTGAGAGAGCAGCCTCAGACTAATAAAGCCGAGCTGTGGGAAGGCAGAGCTAATGAAGCCGTGGATGCATTCATCATATTTACAGAAGACTGGGGCTAATCCAGGTTATTAATGATTAACAGAAAAACCCTCATCCATCTGTCCATCCATCCATCCGGCCTCCCACACTCAGCTTGCCCTTTATACAAACTTATATATGTATAAAAACAATTCTCCAGTTTCCTTTCACTTTATTAAGATTTGAAAACTCAAATACTTACAGTATATATTCATCTTGACTTATGTGGTAGTTGTGTTAGCATGTTTATGAGTTAATTCTTAGCTCAATGAGACTTTTTCCTGCTTAAATAAAGAAAAGAAAGATGTTTTTGTTTCATCCACCACACTAGAGCTGCAACTAATGATTATTTTCATTCTCAATTAATATTTTGAATTTTGTTTCTATTATTAATCGATTAATTGTGTGGTCCAAAATCCAATTTGCTAAAGCCAAATATGACATGAAGAAATCATATTGTACATTATTTGTTTTGTCCAAAACAAACAGCAATTTATCACAACTAAACAGCTGGAACTAGATAATGTTCAGCAGTTTTGTGTGGTTTAAATGATTAATCGATTATCAAAATTGTTTCAAATTAATCTCCTGTTGTTTTCAATTGTTTGAAAAAAAAGCATATGTATATGTAGCAATACCACATATACATACGTAGCAATACCACAGTGAAATACTTTGTTAGAAGTAGTAAAAGGCATGCATTCAACATTCTATTTAAGTAAAAGTACAAACGTATTAGCATCAATTTATACTTAACGTACCGAGAGTAAAAGTACTCATTATGCAGAATGGCCCATTTCAGAATACCGTATATTATTGGATTATAATTATTGATGAATTAATGTCTAATCATCATTTCAATGTTGCAGCTGGCAAAGGAGCAATTTTATATATATAAATATATATATATATATATATATATATATTTATATACTACCATCTAGTTTAATCCATAATAGTACATCATAATTTATTATTGAGTCATATTTTATTTTAATGAGTACATGTATCTCAAAATTGTAAATGTACTTAGCTACTTTCCACCACTGGGTGTAAGCCTGTAAAGCAAATACGATGTTAATTAGTGTTTCTATATAACGATCTATTTTAAATTTATATTTGCATTTCATTCCAGACTGCCAATATTAATATTTTAAAGATTTAACCTGGAGCTCAAAATAAACAGACATATTTATTAGTCGAGGAGAAACCGGGAGTGAGATCAGACAAGAGTTGATCTGCAACTCTCGCGATACTCGTTGCCCGACAACCTATCCTAACCTAAATATTCCGCCTAATTTAAATCTCGCGATAGTTCCCCAGTTTGCTGTTTCCCTTCTAACCACGACCGCTGTTTCCTCCTGGTTTCAGCATCGTTAGTAACGTCAACGTAAACTTGACAAGTCGCACACATGAGGCGGTACAAAAGGTGAGTGAAGAAACGTTAGTCAGAAAGATATCGGAGATAAAAACCCACCATGACGTAGGCTGACCGTCACGCCAAAGTATGAAGTTAGCTTCAACATCGTGTAGCCTTAGCAACAACAATGTTCGCTCGTTGCTAGTTTTTGCCGCTAACTCCTGCTGAATGTCATTTTACACCACCATGAAAAACTACTGAGTTACTTTTTTTGCTATTTTTATATCGAACAATAAAATAGCCGGACATTTGTGCATATTCATGGTTTTTAAATACAGCTAGCCTACCAATATGAAGAAAATATGATTTGGGTATTTATTATTGATCACCTGTGGTGACTTGCATTGTATTTACTCTGGTGTACTTGTGTACAATATGTACAATGTCTTGTATACAATAAGGTTAACTAAACCAAACCACATAGCAATGGTGCTGCAGAGATTTAAAGGTATGTACTGTAGCACAGGCCACAAAATTGCAGCACGAGTATAAAATTATCTCTGACATTTTAAATTAATATATCACTGAACCAATTCAGATATTGTTTTAAATATAGGCCTATATATTCATTATTATTTATGTGTTCAATATAAGTCCCCCTTTATTCTTCGACCCTTAAAAAACTTTTCAAAGAAACACCCTTTAACAGGAAAAATTAATAAATAAAATATAAATAATGTGCCAAAGTTAAGCTTTGCTTCAATAAGGCTTAGTATGTAAAGGTCAACATCAGTGTTGGTTTTGTTCTTGTGTGTGTTTTAATGATAGTGAGTACATTTAGTCATCACCAACATTTATCTTTCAGGTTCTGTCTAGTATGTGACTGTTACTGATGCTGCAGCCATGCAGTCAGCGCTGGGCTCCCAATATCAAAAGTAAGTAAATCAATGGCAATTAAGTGATGCTGGCATGTTCTTACTTATACTATAATGTTGCATATTTAGGCATGTTTTGTGTTTTAGTGACTGGTTTAGAAGTTGACAGCTTAGCTATTAGATCAAGTTTTGATTTCGTAGTTATTTACTTTACAGATTTTCATAGTCAGAGTCGGTGGCATACACTTTAGTGGAGCTGTTATTTGGCCTCCCATTTAAAAGTGAAATTAATCTTCTTTATGTTAGTTATATTTTCCGCTTTTAAACTGTTTAAGAAATAAATACTGAATGGATATACATGGACTGGATGATTATGTACAGTATGTCCATGTATGTAAGGGATAATGTACAGCGAGCCGGTCATTGTTGTGAAAGAATCCCCGACAGGGCGATGCTGCACCCCGACGAAGGGTTCGAAGCGGAGGGTTCTCTCATCGCCCTGAAGGGGATTCTTTCACAACAATGACCCGCTAGCTGTACATTATCCCGCTTATTACACGGCTACTTACTGAAGAAACCAATATTTTGACGCAAAAACGGTCCGCCAGAGTCCAACATCAGAGCTGCGCCCATAGCAACGGTCTGTTCTACATAGCAACGGTCTGCTATACAGAAATAACAGACCGCAGAACGCCGTGATTGACCAATCAGAATTGAGTATTCAACACAGCCGTGTAATAAACATGTTTATATACTGTATGTACAGTGTGTAGGATTTATGGCATGTGACATTTGAGTGTCCGAATTCTGTGTGAAATTTTTGCACTAAATAGTGCCCTCAAAACTTCCCACGATGGAACAGAACAATTGTGTTTATGGCATGGAATCCCACAAATCACTGTCTCGCATTTTATATATGTGAAAATGACCAATGTGTTACTCCACACCTGACGCGAAATGATAATGAGTCATGTGTCCGAAGTCTCAATTTACTGCTCACTGTAGAGTAAACAGTTGAGTGTTAAAAGGATAGCTCAGCTGCTTTGAAGTGGGGTTGCATGTATTGTCAGTGTATTACCTACAGTAGATGGCGGTCGGCACGCTCCCAGACAGGAGTACCAGCACAGGAGCAAAGCAATGTACTGCTGTGGACGGGGGCAGCAGGAAAATGGATTTTAGACACCTAAAAGATCAGTTTGTTGGAGTTGCTGGTCTGCCGCTGCCTCGATTGGTTAGTTTGTTTGTGTGACTATGGTGAATCCGAACTTTAAAACACCAAAGTCACACAATAGCAAACAAACTAACCGATCGAGACAGCGGTAGACCAGCAACTCCTGTGTTCTGCGAGGTAAAACTACAGGTTTTCTCAATGAAGTCTGATGGCTTTGGCGAGAGCATAGATGTATACAACGACTTCAGTTCCCTGTCAGAAAGGGCTGTCTCACAGCAAGGTAAACTGCCGTAACTATTCTAAATGTAGCGTACACTTAAACTGATATAGATTTTTTAGGTAGGCCTTTCTTTTATGTGGCTAAAATACGTTTTGCTGCTGCCCCTGGCCACAGCAGTACATTGCTTTGGTTCCGTGCCATAAGTCCTATCTGTTTCTCCAAACTGGGGGCGTGCAGACTGTCATTTACTGTAGGTAATACACTGACTATCGATAAGCACTTCATACAACCTCACTTCAAAACGCCCGAGTTATCCCTTAATTATAAAGGTAATAGTGACTAGAGGAGTTACACACAACATGGGCTTCATTTTGCTCCACACCAGACTCTGATATATGTCTTACAATAGGCAGCTCCTGGTGCTTAAATAATAATAATCTTTATTGTCCACACGTGGAAATTTGCTTTCGGATTCACATGTTGGTTAAAACTCAAGTCATAAACTCACCAAATGGTTAACACTTTTTGAAGGTTAATAATACAAGTCACTTAAATTTGCAGGTCTGGTCCATCTGCACCATGTGCCCTTTGGCCAGTGGACCTCAAGTTAACTCACTTGGACTGGAACCCTGAAGCAACCCTGATACACTTCCAGGGACAGTACCTTACCATATGTGATCTTGACTATAACATCTTGCAAGGGGAAATACAGAACATACCAAAGAGTAAAGCTGCAGTGGAAATCGGAGAGTTTTGCCTCGTGGAAGATTTGACTTCAGGCCGCTGGTACAGAGGAAGAGTTCAGAACCGAAAAGACGGCTTGTTTGATGTTTTCCTCATAGATCACGGTAACGTCTTGAGTATCGACATCGCCCACATATCTTCCTGTTCAAACGACCTGTTCATCCTGCCTCCCAAGATAGTTTGCGGCTTTCTTGCAAATGTACTGCTGCTTCAAGGTTGTTCTCATTCTGTAGTGGAGGGGTACTTCTCAAACCTGATTGGAAGAAATGTCACAGGTTATATCCAAGCCCTCCTGCCCCACAAAGTGCTCTTGTTGGAAGCCCCTAACATCAACATTGACCTTGTTAGACATGGGTTTGGGAGGCATGTGGACACAGATACTTTCCTCCTCTTGGTTGGGATGCTCACAGAGGTGCCGCTCAAACAAAACATAGAGCCAGTTCCTGACTTACTCATTGAAAAGCCAAGGGGACAAGAATTTAGCTTCAAACCGTCTGGTTTGCAGGGATACGAAGACATACTGTCTCTCTGTGGGCCTAGATTAAGTTGTGGGACACACGCTAAAGTGCATGTAACTGCTGCTGTTAACCCTGGGCTGTTTTACTGTCAGATAACCAGTATGGAAACAGATCTTTGGGAAATGTCAAGGAAGCTGGCTGCAGTTAATGAGTGCCGAACCAAAGAATGCAACCAGAAGACACCAGAAAACCTGGGTTTACTGTGCTCAGTCAAAGGCAAAGATGGGAAATGGTACAGAGGCTTTGTGCAGTTTCTCCCAGTCAACTCTCAACTTCGAGTTTTGTTCATTGACTACGGATTCTATGAATCTGTCAAAGTTGAGAACGTCCACAGGTTGCCATCAGACTTATTTTCAACACCAATCATGGCGTTCCCATGCTCGCTGTCCTCCCTGAGTGATCAGGATGAGGCAGTCAAAACTCAGCAGTTGAGTTTTCTCAAGGCAGGCTTGCTTGGAAGAGTGTTAGATGTGGAGATCAGAAGTTTTGACGAAGAACAGCACCTGTACTCTATCACAGTAATTGGTACTGAAGATATGAAGGAACCAGAGCCCATTCAAGAGCTTCCTAGACTGAAAGTTGAGTCAGTTTTTGAGGCAGACGAATTGTCACCTCAGTGTGGCTATTTAAACTATGAGACAATCATGGGCGAAGCATTGTGTAAAACATTGGAAGCAGAAGAGGTGAATGTAGACTCTGTCTTTGTGGGCTATGTCGAGCATGTCCAGAATCCAAGCCACTTCTGGATCAGAACACAAAAACGCAATGATGAGTTTGAAGAAATGATGACAAAAATGGCAGAGAACTTCAGTCAAGTGAAGCTGGATGAAGATGTGCTGTTGAATCCTGAGCTTGGGACACTGTGCTGTGCAGTTTATGAGAAAGACATGCATTTCTACAGGGGTGTAGTGACAGACACTCTTGATCATGGATCTGAAGTTCTTTTTATCGATTTTGGGAACATTGAGAAAGTGCCACACATGTTGATCAAAAAGATACCTGAGGCATTTGCCAGCAAATCAGCATTTGCCTTCTGTTGTACTCTTGTTAATGTTTTTCCGTTGGATGACGTCTGGACCAGCACCGCCTCTGACTTTTTCAGACAAGCTGTGTCAAACAAAGCCCTGCTAGTCCATGTTGTCCAAATGAGAAAAAACACATTTGTTGTTGATCTCCATGACATGGGAAGTGACAACAAGCAAAGTGTCACTGAGCTCCTGATCTCTGCCAAACAAGCTGCATATTGGAACAACGTTACCATAGAGCCTGTGGTGCAAAACAACACAGATTTGACAGAAAAAACAAGATGCAGAAGAAATGGTGTGACATCAGACATCAATGGGAATACAGAGCAATTGATGGATTGTGAGGAGGAAGAGAAAACAGGCAAAAATCAAACTGAGAAGGCCCCAGCACCTGCTAGCTTCAAAGCCTTAAGCATCAAGCCTGGGTGTAATTTTGCTGTGTCTTGCTCTTACATCAAGTCTCCATCAGATTTCTGGTGCCAGCCTCTAGATAAGCGTCCAGCTTTGGAGGAACTGATGGATGAAATTAATCAATATTACTCAGCTCACACAGTTCCCCTCCAATCAGGAGATTCATGTTGTGTCGCCAAGTCACCTCAAGATGGAAAATGGTACAGGGCCTTCATCACAGAGAAACAGAACAGTCATGCCCGAGTGATGTTGGTTGACTATGGCTTTACCATCCAAATCAAGGAGCACAATCTTCAGGCAATAATGCCCGAATATGTTTATTTGGCAGGACAAGCTTTCAGGTGCAGCCTTTACAACCAGATCGAGCCTGCTGACCCCAAGAACAGTGAGGATTGGAGTCCGGAGGTGTGTAAGTCGTTGAAGGATCTTATCCTCGACAGCGCCAGCGGGCTAAGATGTCAAGTTGTCTCACAGTTGAATGTGAAAAACAAAGAGCTGTGCAATGTTGTGGAGCTCTACAACACCAAAACCCAACAAAGCATAACAGATTTGCTCTCGGAACAGGACCTGCCAAGAGAAGAGACAATCTCAACGAAGCAACTGTTAACAGTGTTTCCTGAGTCTTTTGTTTACTCTTCATATGACCTAAGCCCTGGAAATGAAGAACAAGTCTACGTGTCTCACGTTAGCAGTCAGTGGGAGGTCTACTGCCACCTTGAGAGAAACACTGAAATCATTGAAGAGCTCGAAAAGAAAATCTCAGAGGAGAGTGAGAAAATGATGCAAGCCAGTACGAGACCAGTTGTGAGAAAGCTGTTCCTGGCAAAATACGTTGATGGCAAATGGTACAGGGGTTTGGCACATCCTGTTCAGTCGCCCCTGCACCTCAGTGTGTTTTTTGTGGACTATGGAAACTCAAACATATCTGAGAAAACCCACGTCATGTCTATCCCCAGAGACTCTGCTGATTTGTTGTACACACCCATGCAGGCTGTGAAATGCCACCTTGCTTCAGTGTCCAAGGAAGAGCTCTATGCAGATGTCAAAGAATGGCTTGATGGTGTAATCCTCAACAAGCAAGTGAGGGCCATCATAGTTGAAAAGAGCGAAGATGGTTCGTATGATGTTGAACTGTTTGATGGAGATGTTAACATCAATGAGAAGGTAAAGGAGCTCATTCTCAGTCTTTCACCGAAACCAAAGACAGTTGTGAGTTTTGACATAAGCAGCACAAAGACAAAACGTAAAACTCTCCGCACAGGAACCATAAAGACTTCAATTCAGTGCAAGAGTCAACGTAAAGGGCCGTCTTCAAGTTCCCCCACATTGAATGCCTCCAGACGCACTCAAGTTGGGCATGCATCTCGCAAAAAGAAAGAAAACACAAAAAACTATTCTCATGGGAAAGCTCAGAACAAGAACACAAAAGTAAAACAACAAAGAGAGTACCATGATACAAACATAAAGTCAGAACAACCACAACATATGGAGGAATCGGAGATCCCTCAGCTCCCGTGTTTGCCGGATATGAAAGTGAGCACAGGTTTCAGGGTGAAGTGTTTCGTCTCCCACATCAACTCAGTCAACAGTTTTTTCCTTCAACTGTCAGAGGATGAACCAGCCATCTTGAAAATGGGTGAAGATCTCAACTCAAGTATCCTCAGAGATTCCTTGAAGGCTACCACATCTTTGAGAATCAATGACCTTGTTCTGGCTGAGTATGAGGAAGATGGAGCTCTGTATCGTTCTGCTGTGATGGACTGTGAAGGAAGTTCCCGTTTCAAAGTTGAGTTTGTGGACTATGGAAACTCAGCAGTCGTGGGGAAGGAGAAGATCTACTCCATACCAAAGGAGTGTCTCTCTCAGCCAAGATTCAGCATTTCATGCTCTCTGTTGGACACAAGCATGTACGAAAATGATGCTGCTTTCACTGACGCTGTAATGGAGAAGCCTCTCATGGTCTATTTTGTCCGTCATAATGAAGTTCATTGGGAAGTCAAGGTTGAGAGTCTCGACGGAGATGTTGGTCTTCCAGCGGCACTTGAAGCAGCTGTTGAAAGTAGCACTGAAACCGAAAAGGAAGAGGAAACTTCTGTGGATTCATCTGAAGCGGAAGAGAAAGCGAGATCCTGTGAGCAGAACTACTTGAGCGAGAATGAAATGACTAAATTCGAAAGAACCACTGTTGATGGTAAAAACTTAATGTTGAAACCAGCACCTGACACACTGTCACCTAAACCAGAAGAGCATAGAAGAGCATTCACAAGAAACAAAGGGGATTTTAAGATGAAGAGAAGAGTAAAGAAAATAAAAATCTCAAAGTCCTCTGTCAAAGCGAAAAGTGATTGTGCAGATGCAATCGAACCTATTCAAGCTAAAGACACAGAGAGTGGTACAGTTCTGTCGGTCCTGAGTAACAGCAATTTTTACATCAGACTAAATAAGACTAGTAAACTGCTTACTGCATTGGAAAGTTGTATAGCTGACAACCTATACAAGTGTGAAATGGTGGCTGAAGAGGACGTCAAACAAGGCCTGAGGTGCTTAGTTCAGGTAGACGAGGACAAGCCGTGGCACAGGGCTGTTGTTCAAGATGTAGGCCGGGAAAAATGCCAGGCCCTCCTCATGGATCATGGAATAATAGAAGAAATTCCAAGTGGCTCAATCCGACGACTGTGTAGCAAGCTGACAAAAATCTCACACCTTGCAGTTTTGTGCAAGGTTAACTGCCTTGGGTTCAGTGAGGGAGATGGTGCTCACGAATTGTGGTGTGAAACTCTCAAACCAATGATCGGCAAAGAAGTCAAGCTGGTGTTTGTGTGTTATTCAGAAGCTGATAAACTGTGGAAGGTTGAAATAGTCGTGAATGGACTGTTCCCCTTTCGTCAGATCACAACCTCACTGAAGAAGAATGAAGAGAGGATCCCGTCACCCACCGAAACCCAAAATAAGAAAGCAGAAGGAGAATTGTACACAAGCACTCCTCAGCAACTTGTCTTTGCCCCTATTGATATTGACAAAGCATATTCTGGCTTCGCTGCTGCAGTGACTACTCCCTTCGAGTTTTGCGTCGTTCTGGAGGACTTGCTTCTCGTCATGAACAAGGTGTCCATAATGTTGGACGACCTCCCTTGGCAGATGTCTCCTCTTCCTGAAGCCCACCTTGTCCCCGGCACCTGCTGCCTGTTGAATTCAGACACCAAGAATAAATGGTGCAGGGCCGAAATCATACACGCCGACACCACAGTGGTCCTAAACCTGGTGGATTGCGGCCATTGCAAATGCATCCCGTACGAAGACTGCTCCAAGCTGAAGAGGCTCCCTAAGGAGATAATGAACCTCCCAAAGGTGACGTACCCCTGCATTCTGAGAGGAGTGAAGCCAGTTGGAGTGGATGGACAGTGGACCGATGAAGCAGCAGTCTTCTTCCAGCAGTGTTTATACCAGAAGAACCTCCAGATCTTCTTCAGAGAGTTTGTGACAAACACGCACTGGAAGGTGGACATTCTGGCAGATGGCGTCCATGTTGCCAAGGAGCTGGTCGATGCTGGACATGCCAATTATATAGACATCATGCTAGGACTGAGGTAGGCTCTTATCACTTTGTATTAATGTCTTTATTACACTTGTATTGAGTGCTACAGGAATGAGTCCTAAAACCCGGAAATGAATTAGCATTTTAGCATTTCCGGTTCCCTCGTCTCAAAGTCAATGTTTTATTGAATGGGTTTTTAGTTAGATGCCTGAAATAAGGTCTGTGGTTAACACAAGCTTAAGAGATTTTAACGTTTTGTTCTACGATATGAAATACGTTGTAAATATCACACTCGTGAATTTTGAAGCCTGTATATGTCTTAAAAAAGGCAGTTGCTAACAAGTGGCTAAATGAGACAACTGAATGTCATTACGCCGTCTTGTCCGCCTTTACAGCTTTGTTGTGCATACACGCGCTCATACGACCGTGGTGTAGTTCGTTTATAGCCTAGCGTTAGCCTTTTACTTCTGGCAATTGTATTCACACTTCAAAAATCATGAAAGTGGTGTTCATTCGTGAAGATTGTCTTGCTGAACAAAACGTGCAAGTATCATGAACGTGTGTTTGCCACAGATTTCATTTTCGGCGATAATCCAAAACCCAATGGAAAAATCCCATTGGCTTTTTGTCGAGGGAATCCAGGGCGATGCTAATTTCCTGGTTGGCCTACAAAAATACGTCATCCCCTGGTGCACTCTATTTAAGCAGCTTTTAGTCTGCCCTTCACTTTTTCACAATTAATTTGAATTATATGCAACACAATTTTGAGATAGGTGAAGCACTATTTAATGAAGACAACTTGTATTAATTAATAGACATTGATTGGGCTCATTGTTTTAAAAAAAAGTCTTGAAATTTGTTATCAATTTTGAATAAAAGAGGTAGGTTAAAATGGAACAAATCAGTTCAAATTAATCAAAAAAATCAGTTCTTTAGCATTTCACCGTCCATTTTTCCAAAAGCATATAATGAGCTGTCTTAACCATCAGAACACTGTCAACTGTAAACTTGAACTTCTTCACTTCTTGCAACAGGAAATTATTTTTTAATGATTTGGAAATCAGTTTAAACTGCGTATTTTTCAGCAAAAATCTGTAATATCAGAAAAAAAAAGTCACAAGTTTGCTGCCAAAACAGGAAAAATAAAAAGTGTGCACATTTTCAAGCTAAATACATGAAATGTAACCTTATCTCTGATACATACAGGTTCCAGGAACAGAGCCCCTGTAAAGCAGCTCCTCGTAGCCCTGACAGGGAGGAAGAGTGTGACCAGGAAGATGAAGGCTCAGACGGGAAGTCAGATCTCTCTGTTGTCTCTGAGTCTACTGATGAAGCAGAGGGGAAGATGCCACTCAGCCTTATGTCTGGATCTCATCAATGTAAGAGAATATTTTAAATACGTTTTGTGTATTGGCATCAAGTAAAAGTGTATGTTGATCACTACAGACTGCTGGAAGATGCTTTGCTGCCAACATTTAGCCATTGGCTTTCATTAATTTCAAAATTGAGGATTGGCTTCGTTCATAGTGAATATTTAGTCTTTCATTTTTCCTTTTTGTAAATGTAGCATTGTATGTAGGCTTGAATGACGCACATAACGAGGGTGGGTTCGATTTCGAGCCTGGTATGAACCTCTGCAAAAACCGGGCTATTTATGACAAAAGTTTGACATGGCTGTGATGCAGCCGCCGGAGCTGATCATGGCCAACTGGACTTTTAGCAATGTTAACTTTGTCTGTAGGCTACAGCACAGCAAAGTAGCAAGTAACAACAAGAAACATCTTACAAATATTGCTAATTTACAAATACCAATACATTTTTTTATGAAATAAACAGATTTTATATATATATTTGTTTTTATTACACTGATATATTGTGCGTTAAAAATAAAATCATCCTTAACCTTCAAGTTAAATTCATTATTTCCGTACACTTTAAGTCATTGTTTTATTTGATGGCCCTGCTGCTCTGGCATTTGGCCTTTGTGCCCTCAAAAAATTGACAACACCAAAGGCCAAGTGGCCTTGCTCCTAAAATGATGAAATTCCATGCCCTGGTTGAGCATATATAGTACAGGTAGTATAACTGTACAATAGTAGGGATCAGGCTTAATACAAATTTTTGTCACAACACAAGTTTTCTGGAATACATCAACCCAAAACTTTTGAATAGTAACACATTCCCTTAACATGTACAGTAGGTACGACCCTTTTATTATACGAGCATTTCCAGCAATTCCTGAAAAATGGCTGGCAGTAATGTCTAGTAACCTTCCATTGATGTACTGTAACTTTGTTTTGTTCTCTTCTGTTACAGGTTTTCTGATGTGAAAGCAGTCTGGTTGTATTTTGTCACCAAAATGAGCAGCGACTTTATAGCGATTCCCAATCACTCAGCGTAATGTTAATCTAAGTGAGCTGCTACTTGTTGGATGTTTTGGCTAAACGTTGAGCCTCAGCACTTTCAGAGTGAGATAATTTACCTTACAGTGTTATTATGTAAACTTATTTATGGTGAAACAGATTTTTTTTGTTTTGTTGACTTAGTTTTGAAGATTTGTAAGTCAGTAGCACCATGTTCCTTAAAAGTGCAATATATCTAAGTTAGTGAAATGTTTTATTACGATTACGATTTATTACTCCTCATACACTCTCCTTATACTTTTTATATTAATAATGTTGATGGATGTTCAGATTTTTTACTGTTCAAAGAGTGTTTCATGTTTAAAAAAAGATGAAGTCAGACATTAAGAACTACAATTTGTTTTGGCAAGGTAAACTGAATATAATGTAGCCAAGCAGACATTTTGTTTGATTAATTTAGATTTACATTTGTAAATAGGTCTACTTTGTTAATTTTAAGTTTTAGTGACTCAATTTTTCCAGATTAAAAAGAAAAGTTTGGTTTGAACTTTTTACAGTTAGTGCCTTGTGTTGATTAAATTTTGAGTTAAATGGAAAAAAACATTAAATCTTTATTGATACGTATTTTGCTCTCACATACTCTGTTGTCTTAACTGGGAAAACTGAGAAGCCCTGAAATGACCCCCATATATATTCCAGTTCATGTTCCACCACTAGAGAGTGCTGTTGAGCCATGATTGTTTGTTCATAGTAAGTCTGTGCAGGCTGCGTCATGCATCCCAAACTTACCATAGCTGTTTAAGCTCTTTTTGCCTATGAAAAAGTGTAAATTACACATTCTCTGACATTTGTGTTTTTTCAGTGAATGGAGGGATCACAAACCAAACCACCTGTCCCCAAAAATTATCTTTGAAGTTTGCAGGTGTTTTTAATACAAACTCCACACAGTATTTCAGTAAAGTTGAGATGCAGATAGGGTACTTTCCAAGTTGTTTTTTAAATTGTTTCATTAATGACAAAAATATTACCAGGAAAGATGTTTTGGATCAAAGGTACACATACATATAAGCCTACACTCACACTCATTCAGCTATTTGCACACACTAATGTAATGGTAGCAGGATAATGTCATAAATGTATTAAGGGGATTGATTAATAGTCGGAAAGTCAATGCAGAGCATTAGTACTAGTTAATATTTTCCACTAATATAATGTGTTTCTAGAAAAAGTTATTGTCAGAAGTGGGATTCGAACCAACGCCTCCAGGGGAGACTGCGACCTGAACGCTGCGCCTTAGACCGCTCGGCCATCCTGACGTCTGAATGCAATCAGCCAGAAGTTAGCGATATAAAGTGTGTATATGTTTTTCAGGTGTGATTATTGTAAAACTAGCGGATTTCAACCGTATTCTTGTTTAATTTCAATCTTTCAGCTGGGACGCCAAAAATCTCCGGCGACCACGTGAGGTAACGCTACGTGTTGGAGCTAATTTCCATGGTGACCAATGAGTGGCGCTGTGGGAAGCCATACATCAAACCGGCACATACGGGTACTTAGCAAAAAGTCAAGGCCGCGGCCCCTTTTTGGGGAAAGCAAACCGAAGATCCCATAGACTTCAATGCACTTTGATGTTATGTTTTGGATTGGGATTTCGAAAAGTTCGTATGCGTTCATCTCTTGTTAAACAAACGTTTGTTTTATACACATGTCTAATAATTATTTTGCAATCTTGCCTGAACCTAAGGCAAGCCCCTCAGTTATATCTTCTTTATTTAGGACATGGCAGGAGAACAGATCGGAGATCAGCGTTTTGGGGGATTTATTGTTGGTGCAACCAACTACACAGCAACTCTTCGGGCACACTGTTTTTTAATTACCGGTTTGTTTAAAGTAGAAGTTTGGAGACATGTTTCATTCTTCGTCTGTTTACTCTGTGACCACGTGGTCATGCAAAATTTTCGTCATACTATAATATGACTTTTTTCATAGAAATGTTTGACATACTATACTGACTTTTTTTTCATAACATTTTCGACATACTATAATTTTTTTTCATGAAAATTTTCAGAATACTATACTATGACTTTTTTTTGGGTGACGTATTTCCGGTCTGTATTGTAGACTAATTAATAATTTAATTCAGGTGTGGCGCACTGCGAGGTCTACTGTTTTATTTTGAGAGATGTACTTTTTTTATAGTTTGAAAGTAAATTGATTGATATATCCGTCAGTAAGTTTTGGCTTTTTTGTTATGTTTTCGGTGACAAAGGACAAGACAAAGTGCCACTGGAAGCACCACCGCAACATCTACACCGCAGCCACCAACAATGACCAAAACAAACGGTACGTGAACTTTATTACCTAAGTCCAAACCCTTCCTCTGTATGAGTTATGTGGGCTAAGTTATAGCAACAGTGTTAACTCGAGTCTGCTGTATGTTGTCACAACACAAGGAAACGCCTGGGCAAACGGAGAGACCCGGTGAACCACTGGTGTATTTACTGGGCGCAGTGACTGACACCGGAGGTCGGAACCGGGGAGTGGACCACGCATTGGATTGCATTGGGCGAAACACGCCGGACAGCAGAGGAAAGATTCTTTTGGATCAAGGCCAAGTGAAAAGAGGTAAGTGGCAACGCAACCATACATGGCCATTGAAATGTGTGCACACAAGATGACTGGAAAAGGCAACAAATTTGTTCAAACTTTAAAAACTCATTGTATAGTATGTTGCATTGAGTCATAATATATTACTATGACGTTTTTATTACTTTTTTTGCCATACTATACTATGACTTTTTTCGACGTAGTATACTATGACTTTTTTATGCATTTTACGACTCATATTATGACTACTTTGACTTTTTTGAACATTCTATACTGTGGCGTTTTATGACTTTTTTCGACATGCTATACTATTACTTTTTTCGACATATTACACTATGACTACTTTTACTTTTTTCAACACAATACTATACTATGGCGTTTTTATGACTTTTTTCGATAGGCTATACTATGGCGTTTCCATGACTTATTTCGACATACTATACTATGTCTTTATTCGACATATTATACTATGATTACTTCAACGTACTACACTATGGCGTTTTGATGTCTTTATTTGACATACTATACTATGGCGTTTTTATGACTTTTTTTCATAAAAATTTCGACATACTATACTATGACTTTTGACATAAATCAAATCAAATCAATTTTATTTGTATAGCCCAAAATCACAAATCACAAATTTGCCTCGGGGGGGCTTTACAATCTGTACAGGATACAACACCCTCTGTCCTTGACAGTGCAACCCTCACATCGGCTAAGGAAAAACTTAACCACAAAAAAAACCTTTTAACAGGGAGAGAAAATGGAAGAAACCTCAGGAAGAGCGACAGAGGAGGGATCCCCCTTCCAGGATAGACAGACATGCTATACTATGACTTTTTTTTCATAGAAATTTGACAACCTATTCTGTGACTTTTTTTTTCATAAAATATTTGACATACTATACTATTGCTTTTTGTCATGAAAATTTTCGACACACTATACTATGACTTCTTTTTCATAACATTTTCAAAATACTATACTATGACTTATTTCATAGACATTTTCAACATACTATTCTATGACTTTTTTTTTCAGAACATTTTCGACATACTATACTATGACTTTTTTTTCATAAAATTTGACATACTATACTGTGACTTTTTTTTTAATGAAGATTTTCGACATTCTATACTAAAAGTTTTTTTTTCCACAAAATTAATCTACGAAAATTTTCAGGAAAAAAGTCATAGTATACTAATACTATGACTTTTTTCCTGAAAATTTTCGACATACTGTACTATGACATTATTTCATGAAAAATTTCGAGATACTATACTATGACATTTTTTCATGAAAATCTTCGAAATACTATACTATGAACTTTTTTTCATGAAAATTTCGACATTCTATACTATGAGTTTTTTTTCCACAAAATTAATTGACATACTATACTATGCCTTTTTTCATGAAAATTTTCGACATACTATACTATGACTTTTTTCATGAAAATTTTCGACATACTATACTATGACATTTTTTCATGAAAATTTTCGACATTCTATACTTTGACTTTTTTTCCACAAAATTAATCGACATGCTATAGTATGCCTTTTTTCATGGAAATTTTGGACATACATTGTTAGGAAAGATATCCGTACACTTAGATCTATGCAGTGTTCCAATTTTTTCTGAGCTTTCGGTCTGTCAGACCTTCTATACTCTTCAGATGAAGACTATACTATGACTTTTTTTTCGAAAACAATTTCGACATACTATAGTATGACTTATTTTTGCAAAAGTCAGTGTAGAATGTCGAAAATTTTCATGAAAAACGTCATAGTATAGTATGTATATTAACTTTGTGGAAAAAAAACTCATGTCGAAAATTTTCATGAAAAAAAAAGTCATACTATAGTATATCGAAAATTTTCATGAAAAAATGTCATAGTATAGAATGTCGCAAATTTTCATGAAAAACGTCATGGTATAGTATGTAGATTCATTTTGTGGAAAAAAAACTCATGTCGAAAATTTTCATGAAAAAATGTCATAGTATAGAATGTCGAAAATTTTCATGAAAAACGTTTTAGTATACTATGTAGATTAATTTTGTGGAAAAAAAACTCGTCGAAAATTTTCATGAAAAAAAAAAGTCATACTATAGTATGTTGAAAATTTTCATGAAAAACTTTTTAGTATAGTATATAGATTAATTTTGTGGAAAAAAAACTCGTCGAAAATCTTCATGAAAAAAAAAAAGTCATACTATAGTATGACTTTTTTCATGAAAATCGTCGAAAATATTCGTAAAAAAATGTCATAGTATAGAATGTCGAAAATGTTCATGAAAAAAGGCATAGTATAGTCTGTCGATTAATTTGGTGGAAAAAAACTCAGTTTAAAATTTCGAAAATTTTCATGAAAAAAGTCATACATAGCATGTCGAAAATATTCGTAAAAAATTGTCATAGTATAGAATGTCGAAAATTTTCATGAAAAACGTCAGTATAGAATGTCGAAAATTTTCATGAAAAAAGTCATACATAGCATGTCGAAAATATTCGTAAAAAATTGTCATAGTATAGAATGTCGAAAATTTTCATGAAAAACGTCAGTATAGAATGTCGAAAATTTTCATGAAAAAATGTCATAGTATAGAATGTCAAAAATTTTCATGAAAAACGTCATAGTATAGTATGTAGATTCATTTTGTGGAAAAAAAACTCATGTCGAAAATTTTCATGAAAAAAAAAAAGTCATATTATAGTATGTCGAAAATTTTCATGAAAAAATGTCATAGTATAGAATGTCGAAAATTTTCATGAAAAACGTTTTAGTATACTATGTAGATTAATTTTGTGGAAAAAAAACTCGTCGAAAATTTTCATGAAAAAAAAAAGTCATACTATAGTATGTTGAAAATTTTCATGAAAAACTTTTTAGTATAGTATATAGATTAATTTTGTGGAAAAAAAACTCGTCGAAAATCTTCATGAAAAAAAAAAAGTCATACTATAGTATGACTTTTTTCATGAAAATCGTCGAAAATATTCGTAAAAAAATGTCATAGTATAGAATGTCGAAAATGTTCATGAAAAAAGGCATAGTATAGTCTGTCGATTAATTTGGTGGAAAAAAACTCAGTTTAAAATTTCGAAAATTTTCATGAAAAAAGTCATACATAGCATGTCGAAAATATTCGTAAAAAATTGTCATAGTATAGAATGTCGAAAATTTTCATGAAAAACGTCAGTATAGAATGTCGAAAATTTTCATGAAAAAATGTCATAGTATAGAATGTCAAAAATGTTCATGAAAAACGTCATAGTATAGTATGTAGATTCATTTTGTGGAAAAAAACTCAGTTTAAAATTTCGAAAATTTTCATGAAAAAAGTCATACTATAGCATGTCGAAAATATTCGTAAAAAAATGTCATATTATAGAATGTCGAAATTTTTCATGAAAAAAGGCATAGTATAGTCTGTCGATTAATTTGGTGGCAAAAAACTCAGTTTAAAATTTCGAAAATTTTCATGAAAAAAGTCATACTATAGCATGTCGAAAATATTCGTAAAAAAATGTCATAGTATAGAATGTCGAAAATGTTCATGAAAAAAGGCATAGTATAGTCTGTCGATTAATTTGGTGGAAAAAAAACTCAGTTTAAAATTTCGAAAATTTTCATGAAAAAAGTCATACTATAGTATGTAGATTAATTACATACTATAGTATGACTTTTTTCATTAAAATTGACGAAAATTGTCGAAAATATTCGTAAAAAAATGTCATAGTATTGAATGTCGAAAATTTTCATGAAAAAAGGCATAGTATAGTCTGTCGATTAATTGGTGGAAAAAAAACTCAGTTTAAACTTTCGAAAATTTTCATGAAAAAAGTCATACTATAGTATGACGTTTTTCATTAAAATTGACGAAAATTGTCGAAAATATTCGTAAAAAAATGTCAAAGTATAGAATGTCGAAAATGGTCATGAAAAAAGGCATAGAAAGTCTGATTTGGTGAATAAAAAAACTCAGTTTAAAATTTCGAAAATTTCATGAAAAAAGTCATACTATAGTATGACTTTTTTGAAAATTGACGAAATTTTAAACTGAGTTTTTTTTCCACCAAATTAATCGGCAGACTATACTATGCCTTTTTTCATGAAAATTTTCGACATTCTATACTATGACATTTTTTTACGAATATTTTCGACATGCTATAGTATGACTTTTTTCATGAAAATTTTCGAAAATATTAGTAAAAAAATGTCATAGTATAGAATGTCGAAAATTTTCATGAAAAAAGGCATAGTATAGTCTGTCGATTAATTTGGTGGAAAAAAAACTCAGTTTAAAATTTCGAAAATTTCATGAAAAGTCATACTATAGCATGTCTTTTTTGAAAATTGACGAAATTTTAAACTGAGTTTTTTTTCCACCAAATTAATCGGCAGACTATACTATGACTTTTTTCATGAAAATTTTCGACATTCTATACTATGACATTTTTTTACGAATATTTTCGACATGCTATAGTATGACTTTTTTCATGAAAATTTTCGAAAATATTCGTAAAAAAATGTCATAG
Organism: Sebastolobus alascanus; assembly: GCA_916701645.2. Taxonomy (NCBI): domain Eukaryota; kingdom Metazoa; phylum Chordata; class Actinopteri; order Perciformes; family Sebastidae; genus Sebastolobus; species Sebastolobus alascanus. The sequence continues at coordinate 1,300,047 of CAKAOJ020000131.1, read as the reverse complement.
TATAGAATGTCGAAAATTTTCATGAAAAAGGCATAGTATAGTCTGTCGATTAATTTGGTGGAAAAAAAACTCAGTTTAAAATTTCGAAAATTTCATGAAAAGTCATACTATAGCATGTCTTTTTTCATGAAAATTTTTCATGTCGAAAATATTCGTAAAAAAATGTCATAGTATAGAATGTCGAAAATTTTCATGAAAAAAGGCATAGTATAGTCTGTCGATTAATTTGGTGGTAAAAAAACTCAGTTTAAAATTTCGAAAATTTCATGAAAAGTCATACTATAGCATGTCTTTTTTGAAAATTGACGAAATTTTAAACTGAGTTTTTTTCCCACCAAATTAATCGGCAGACTATACTATGCCTTTTTTCATGAAAATTTTCGACATTCTATACTATGACATTTTTTTACGAATATTTTCGACATGCTATAGTATGACTTTTTTCATGAAAATTTTCGAAAATATTCGTAAAAAAATGTCATAGTATAGAATGTCGTAAATTTTCATGAAAAAAGGCATAGTATAGTCTGTCGATTAATTTGGTGGAAAAAAAACTCAGTTTAAAATTTCGAAAATTTCATGAAAAGTCATACTATAGCATGTGTTTTTTCATGAAAATTTTTCATGTCGAAAATATTCGTAAAAAAATGTCATAGTATAGAATGTCGAAAATTTTCATGAAAAAAGGCATAGTATAGTCTGTCGATTAATTTGGTGGAAAAAAAACTCAGTTTAAAATTTCGAAAATTTCATGAAAAGTCATACTATAGCATGTCTTTTTTCATGAAAATTCTTCATGTCGAAAATATTCGTAAAAAAATGTCATAGTATAGAATGTCGAAAATTTTCATGAAAAAAGGCATAGTATAGTCTGTCGATTAATTTGGTGGAAAAAAAACTCAGTTTAAAATTTCGAAAATTTCATGAAAAGTCATACTATAGCATGTCTTTTTTGAAAATTGACGAAATTTTAAACTGAGTTTTTTTTCCACCAAATTAATCGGCAGACTATACTATGCCTTTTTTCATGAAAATGTTCGACATTCTATACTATGACATTTTTTTAAGAATATTTTAGACATGCTATAGTATGACTTTTTTCATGAAAATTTTCGAAAATATTCGTAAAAAAATGTCATAGTATAGAATGTCGAAAATTTTCATGAAAAAAGGCATAGTATAGTCTGTCGATTAATTTGGTGGAAAAAAAACTCAGTTTAAAATTTCGAAAATTTCATGAAAAGTCATACTATAGCATGTGTTTTTTCATGAAAATTTTTCATGTCGAAAATATTCGTAAAAAAATGTCATAGTATAGAATGTCGAAAATTTTCATGAAAAAAGGCATAGTATAGTCTGTCGATTAATTTGGTGGAAAAAAAACTCAGTTTAAAATTTCGAAAATTTCATGAAAAGTCATACTATAGCATGTCTTTTTTCATGAAAATTCTTCATGTCGAAAATATTCGTAAAAAAATGTCATAGTATAGAATGTCGAAAATTTTCATGAAAAAAGGCATAGTATAGTCTGTCGATTAATTTGGTGGAAAAAAAACTCAGTTTAAAATTTCGAAAATTTCATGAAAAGTCATACTATAGCATGTCTTTTTTGAAAATTGACGATATTTTAAACTGAGTTTTTTTTCCACCAAATTAATCGACAGACTATACTATGCCTTTTTCATGAAAATTTTCGACATTCTATACTATGACATTTTTTTACGAATATTTTCGACATGCTATAGTATGACTTTTTTCATGAAAATTTTCGAAAATATTCGTAAAAAAATGTCATAGTATAGAATGTCGAAAATTTTCATGAAAAAAGGCATAGTATAGTCTGTCGATTAATTTGGTGGAAAAAAAACTCAGTTTAAAATTTCGAAAATTTCATGAAAAGTCATACTATAGCATATGTTTTTTCATGAAAATTTTTCATGTCGAAAATATTCGTAAAAAAATGTCATAGTATAGAATGTCGAAAATTTTCATGAAAAAAGGCATAGTATAGTCTGTCGATTAATTTGGTGGAAAAAAAACTCAGTTTAAAATTTCGAAAATTTCATGAAAAGTCATACTATAGCATGTCTTTTTTCATGAAAATTCTTCATGTCGAAAATATTCGTAAAAAAATGTCATAGTATAGAATGTCGAAAATTTTCATGAAAAAAGGCATAGTATAGTCTGTCGATTAATTTGGTGGAAAAAAAACTCAGTTTAAAATTTCGAAAATTTCATGAAAAGTCATACTATAGCATGTCTTTTTTGAAAATTGACGAAATTTTAAACTGAGTTTTTTTTCCACCAAATTAATCGGCAGACTATACTATGCCTTTTTTCATGAAAATTTTCGACATTCTATACTATGACATTTTTTTACGAATATTTTCGACATGCTATAGTATGACTTTTTTCATGAAAATTTTCGAAAATATTCGTAAAAAAATGTCATAGTATAGAATGTCGAAAATTTTCATGAAAAAAGGCATAGTATAGTCTGTCGATTAATTTGGTGGAAAAAAAACTCAGTTTAAAATTTCGAAAATTTCATGAAAAGTCATACTATAGCATGTCTTTTTTCATGAAAATTTTCATGTCGAAAATATTCGTAAAAAAATGTCATAGTATAGAATGTCGAAAATTTTCATGAAAAAAGTCATAGTATAGTCTGTCGATTAATTTGGTGGAAAAAAAACTCAGTTTAAAATTTCGAAAATTTCATGAAAAGTCATACTATATAAAATTCTTCATGTAAATTAAAAATTATAATTTTTTTCATGAAATTTCTGTCGATAATTTGTAAAAAACTAGTTAATTCGAAAATTCATGAAAAGCATATTAGCTGTCTTTTGAAAAAAAATTAAAATTTCAAAAGCAACTATACATGTTTTTTTGAAAATTAAATTTAATGAGTTTTTTTCAAAGAAATATTCTATTTAAAAATTTAAGCTTATAGCTTTTTTAATTTTCGAATTCTAAGTATATTTTTTCATGAAAATTTCAAATTGTAAAATTCGAAGATGAATTCATAAGTTTTAAATTATTTGTAAAAAATCATAAATTAAATTTATTTTATGAAAAAGATGTTATAATGGAAAATATTAAATTCGAAAATTGAAATCATCTGATTTTTTCAATTAAAATATTTAAAGTCAAAATATTCTAAAAAAAGTAGTATAGATGTCGAATTTTGAAAAAAAAAAACTGTTTAATTTGAAAAAAAAAGTTAAATTAAAATTTCATAAAATTCTAAATTTTAAAAATTTTCATAAATTGAAAATGTCATATAGAAGAAATTTTCGAAAAAAGGAAAATTTTAATTTGGAAAAATTCAGTAAAATAAATTTCATGAAAGTATACTTACATGTTTTTGAAAAAAAATTTTAAATTAATTTTTTTTCACAAAAAATGGCATATATATTGATTTTATGAAAAAAATCTTTATGAATTTTTTCGAAATTCACTTAATATCTTTTTTCATGAAAATTTTAAAATTTGTAAAAAATAATATAAATTCAAATTTTTAAAAAATATAATTCATATTAATTTGGTGAAAAATCGTTTCAATTCAAAATTATGAAAATATTTAAATGTATTTAAAAATTTTCATGTAAAAATTTAAAAAAATGTCATAGTATAGAATGTCGAAAATTTTCATGAAAAAAGGCATAGTATAGTCTGTCGATTAATTTGGTGGAAAAAAAAACTCAGTTTAAAATTTCGAAAATTTCATGAAAAGTCATACTATAGCATGTCTTTTTTGAAATTGACGAAATTTTAAACTGAGTTTTTTTTCCACCAAATTAATCGGCAGACTATACTATGCCTTTTTTCATGAAAATTTTCGACATTCTATACTATGACATTTTTTTACGAATATTTTCGACATGCTATAGTATGACTTTTTTCATGAAAATTTTCGAAAATATTCGTAAAAAAATGTCATAGTATAGAATGTCGAAAATTTTCATGAAAAAAGGCATAGTATATTTCGAAAATTTTGAAAAAAAACATTTAAAATTTCTGAAAGTATATTGAATTTTTAAAAATTTCTGAAAATATTGTAAAAAATGTCATGTATAAATTTCATAAAATGTAAAAAAGATTATTTGTCGATAATTTGTGAAAAAATCAGTAAAATTTCGAAATTTGAAGTCGAAAAATTTTAAAATAAAAATTTAAATATTTTTATCACTAATTAAAATTGCAATTAACTAGTTTTTTTCACAAATTTTATATGACATTTTTTATAATTTTCACATTAGTATACTATGATTCATTTTTCGAAAATTTTCGAAATTCATATTATTAATGAAAATTTTTATGAAAAAAGTCTAAGTATGATTATTTGATGAAAAAAAAAGTTTCAAAATAAATTTCATGAAAGTAATAAGCTTTTTTCATGAAAATTCTTCATTGAAATATTGAAAAAAATTTGTAAAATGTCGAAAATTTATGATAAAAATTCTTTCGATTAAATTTGATGAAAAAATCTAAAATGTCAAATTTATGAAAAGTCATACTATAGCATGTTTTATTTCGAAATTAAAATTTTAAAACTTTTTAAAATTGAAAATTTCTGTTTATGACATTTTATTCTGAAAATGAATTTTTTATAGATTTTTCATCTATATTGACTTTTTTTGAAAATCAAATTTCGTAAAAAATTCATTTATAAATTAAAATTTTAAAAAAAGATATATAGTTGTCGATTTTTGAAAAAAATAGTTTAAAATTTGAAAATTGTAAAATACATTTTTCATTGAAAATTTTATGTTAAAATTTTCATGAAAAATTCTATAATGAATTATGTCAAAATTTTAAAAAGGATATATTGCATTTTAAAAAAGTAATCTATAATTAAAATTTTAAAATTTCATTGAAAATATACTAATGTCTTTTAAAATTGTCGAAATTTTAAAAAAATTTAATAATGCGAAATTTTAAAAAAAGTCATGTAATTTCGAATTGTGAAAAATATCATTTATTTTCGAAATTTTGATGTATATATATTTTTCTTTTTTGAAAATTTTCATGAAATTTTAAAAAACATAGTATAATTCGAATTAATGGGAAAAAAATAGATTTAAATATTGAAATGTGAAAAAAAATCTTTAAAATTGAATTTTAAAAGTTTTTCAAAATTTTTTTAAAATGATGATTTTCGAAATTTTTCACCAAATTATATAGACTTCGATATTTTTCGAAAATTTCGTTTTACATGAAATTTTATATACGAATATTTTCATGTATATTGATTTTTCATGAAATTTTCGAAAATATTCGTAAAAAAATGTCATAGTATAGAATGTCGAAAATTTTCATGAAAAAAGGCATAGTATAGTCTGTCGATTAATTTGGTGGAAAAAAAAACTCAGTTTAAAATTTCGACAATTTCATGAAAAGTCATACATAGCATGTTTTTTTCATGAAAATTTTCATGTCGAAAATATTCGTAAAAAAATGTCATAGTATAGAATGTCGAAAATTTTCATGAAAAAAGGCATAGTATAGTCTGCCGATTAATTTGGTGGAAAAAAACTCAGTTAAAATTTTAAAATTCATAAAAGCATATAGCATGTCTTTTTTATGAAAATTTTCTGTCGATATTTTGTAAAAAAACTGTCTAATGATTAAATTTCATGAAAAGTCTATATATGTTTTTCTTAAAATTTTCGACAAAAATCGTTAAAATTTCAAAATTTTCGAAAATATTCTAAAAAAATGTCTTGTTAGAATTCAAAATTTTGAAAAAAAAAATTCATGTTGAATTTGAAATTATGAAAAGGCATATTTGTCTTCATGAAAATGTGAAATAAAACTCATTTTAATTTCGAAAATTTCAGAAAATATCTATAAAATGTTTTTGAATTCGAATTTAAATTTTTTTACCAAATTAATCGACAGCTATATATGCCTTTTTTCATGAAAATTTTCGAATTCTAATTAATTTTTGCGAAATTTTCGAAAAGCTAATATACTTTCTAAATTTCGAAAATATTCGAAAAATGTTTATAAATGTCGAAAATTTTCTGAAAAGCATATATAGTTGTCTTAATTTGGTGGAAAAAAAATCATTTAAAATGTCGAAAATTTCAAAAAGTCATAGTATAGTATATTTTTCGAAAATTTTTGAAAAAAATAGTAAAATTTCATATTTGGAAAAAACTTTTAAATTCAGATTATGAAAATCTTCATTAATTCGTATAAAAAATTGACAGTTTAAATTTCGAAAATTTTTCAAAAGTAACGTATAGCTGTCTTTTTTCATGAAAACTTTTCGAAAATTCTAAAAAATTTTATAAGATATTTCGCAATTTTATGAAAATGTAGTAAATTTCGATAAATTTGTGTAAAAAAATCAGTTAAAATTCAAATTTTCATGAAAAGTCAATCTATAGTATGTCTTTTTAAATTTGTGAATTTAAACTAGTTTTTTTTCCAAAATTAAGCAACATATATGCCTTTTTTTGAAAATTTTGACATTTATACTTGAATTTTTTCACAAATTTTCGCATACTATAGTATGCTTTTTTTCATGAAAATTTTCGAAAAATTCGTAAAAAAATGTCATAGTATAGAATGTCGAAAATTTTCATGAAAAAAGGATAGTATTCTGTCGATTATTTGGTGAAAAAAAACTTTTAAAATTTCGAAAATTCATGAAAAGTATACTATAGATTTTTTTGAAAATTGACGAAATTTTAAACTGAGTTTTTTTTCCCCAAATTAATCTGGCTTAAGAAATCTTATTCGAAAATTTCAAAAATGTCATATATAGAATGTCGAAAATTAAATTTATGATTTTTTGATAAATTTGGAAAAATATTATGAAATTTCGAAAATTTCTGAAAAATACTATAAAGTCTGTTTAATTTGAGAAATAAAATGTTTAAATTTCGAAAATTTAGAAAGATATATAGCTGTTTTTGTGAAAATTAAAATTTCGAAAATTTCTTAAAATCAAATAATGCATTTAAAATGTTTTTTAATGAAAATTTTGTCTTCATAATTATGTAAATCATTTTTTATTAAAATTTCGATATTTCATACTATGCAATTTTTTTAAAATTACAATTAAATGATTTTTTCAAAATTAAAAAGCTAGTATAGTCTGTCATATAATTGTGGAAATTTAACTATTAAAATTTCGAAAATTTTCGAAATCTATATAGATTTTTTTCAAAAATTTCATTCGAAAAATTCGTAAAAAAATGTCATTATAGAATGTCAAAATTTTCATGAAAAAAGGCATAGTATAGTCTGTCGATTAATTTGGAAAAAATATTAAAATTTAAAATTTCATGAAAAGTCAAATACAGTTTATTTCATGTTACAATTTTTTTAAAATTCTTCATGTCGAAAATTTCGTAAATAATGAAAATATATATGCAATCTTTCATGAAAAAAATAGTTATTGTCGATAATTTGTGGAAAAAAACTATTTAAAATTTCGAAAATTATAAAAGTCATACTATCATGTTATTTTGAAAATAGAAATTATTTAAAATTTCAAAATTTCATGGAAAGTCATACTATCTGTCTTTTTTGAAAATTGACGAAATTTTAAACTGAGTTTTTTTTCCACCAAATTAATCGGCAGACTATACTATGCCTTTTTTCATGAACATTTTCGACATTCTATACTATGAAATTTTTTTACGAATATTTTCGACATGCTATAGTATGACTTTTTTCATGAAAATTTTCGAAAATATTCGTAAAAAAATGTCATAGTATAGAATGTCGAAAATTTTCATGAAAAATTGCATAGTATAGTCTGTCGATTAATTTGGTGGAAAAAAAACTCAGTTTAAAATTCGAAAATTTCATGAAAGTCATACTATAGGTATGTCTTTTTTCATGAAAATTTTTCATGTCGAAAATATTCGTAAAAAATGTCATAGTATAGAATGTCGAAAATTTTCATGAAAAAAGGCATAGTATAGTCTGTCGATTAATTTGGTGGAAAAAAAACTCAGTTTAAAATTTCGAAAATTTCATGAAAAGTCATACTATAGTATGTCTTTTTTCATGAAAATTTTTCATGTCGAAAATATTCGTAAAAAAATGTCATAGTATAGAATGTCGAAAATTTTCATGAAAAAAGGCATAGTATAGTCTGTCGATTAATTTGGTGGAAAAAAAACTCAGTTTAAAATTTCGAAAATTTCATGAAAAGTCATACTATAGCATGTCTTTTTTCATGAAAATTCTTCATGTCGAAAATATTCGTAAAAAAATGTCATAGTATAGAATGTCGAAAATTTTCATGAAAAAAGGCATAGTATAGTCTGTCGATTAATTTGGTGGAAAAAAAACTCAGTTTAAAATTTCAAAAATTTCATGAAAAGTCATACTATAGCATGTCTTTTTTGAAAATTGACGAAATTTTAAACTGAGTTTTTTTTCCACCAAATTAATCGGCAGACTATACTATGCCTTTTTTCATGAAAAGTTTCTACATTCTATACTATGACATTTTTTTAAGAATATTTTCGACATGCTATAGTATGACTTTTTTCATGAAAATTTTCGAAAATATTCGTAAAAAAATGTCATAGTATAGAATGTCGAAAATTTTCATGAAAAAGGCATAGTATAGTATAGTATTTGTCGATTAATTTGGTGTAAAAAAAACTCAGTTTAAAATTTCGAAAATTTCATGAAAAGTCATACTATAGTATGTCTTTTTTCATGAAAATTTTTCATGTCGAAAATATTCGTAAAAAAATGTCATAGTATAGAATGTCGAAAATTTTCATGAAAAAAGGCATAGTATAGTCTGTCGATTAATTTGGTGGAAAAAAAACTCAGTTTAAAATTTCGAAAATTTCATGAAAAGTCATACTATAGCATGTGTTTTTTCATGAAAATTTTTCATGTCGAAAATATTCGTAAAAAAATGTCATAGTATAGAATGTCGAAAATTTTCATGAAAAAAGGCATAGTATAGTCTGTCGATTAATTTGGTGGAAAAAAAACTCAGTTTAAAATTTCGAAAATTTCATGAAAAGTCATACTATAGCATGTCTTTTTTCATGAAAATTCTTCATGTCGAAAATATTCGTAAAAAAATGTCATAGTATAGAATGTCGAAAATTTTCATGAAAAAAGGCATAGTATAGTCTGTCGATTAATTTGGTGGAAAAAAAACTCAGTTTAAAATTTCGAAAATTTCATGAAAAGTCATACTATAGCATGTCTTTTTTGAAAATTGACGAAATTTTAAACTGAGTTTTTTTTCCACCAAATTAATCGGCAGACTATACTATGCCTTTTTTCATGAAATCTTTCGACATTCTATACTATGACATTTTTTTACGAATATTTTTGACATGCTATAGTATGACTTTTTTCATGAAAATTTTCGAAAATATTCGTAAAAAAATGTCATAGTATAGAATGTCGTAAATTTTCATGAAAAAAGGCATAGTATAGTCTGTCGATTAATTTGGTGGAAAAAAAACTCAGTTTAAAATTTCGAAAATTTCATGAAAAGTCATACTATAGCATGTCTTTTTTCATGAAAATTCTTCATGTCGAAAATATTCGTAAAAAAATGTCATAGTATAGAATGTCGAAAATTTTCATGAAAAAAGGCATAGTATAGTCTGTCGATTAATTTGGTGGAAAAAAAACTCAGTTTAAAATTTCATGAAAAGTCATACTATAGCATGTCTTTTTTCATGAAAATTCTTCATGTCGAAAATATTCGTAAAAAAATGTCATGGTATAGAATGTCGAAAATTTTCATGAAAAAAGGCATAGTATAGTCTGTCGATTAATTTGGTGGAAAAAAAACTCAGTTTAAAATTTCGAAAATTTCATGAAAAGTCATACTATAGCATGTCTTTTTTCATGAAAATTTTTCATGTCGAAAATATTGGTAAAAAAATGTCATAGTATAGAATGTCGAAAATTTTCATGAAAAAAGGCATAGTATAGTCTGTCGATTAATTTGGTGGAAAAAAAACTCAGTTTAAAATTTCCAAAATTTCATGAAAAGTCATACTATAGCATGTCTTTTTTCATGAAAATTCTTCATGTCGAAAATATTCGTAAAAAAATGTCATAGTATAGAATGTCGAAAATTTTCATGAAAAAAGGCATAGTATAGTCTGTCGATTAATTTGGTGGAAAAAAAACTCAGTTTAAAATTTCGAAAATTTCATGAAAAGTCATACTATAGCATGTCTTTTTTGAAAATTGACGAAATTTTAAACTGAGTTTTTTTTCCACCAAATTAATCGGCAGACTATACTATGCCTTTTTTCATGAAAATTTTCGACATTCTATACTATGAAATTTTTTTACGAATATTTTCGACATGCTATAGTATGACTTTTTTCATGAAAATTTTCGAAAATATTCGTAAAAAAATGTCATAGTATAGAATGTCGAAAATTTTCATGAAAAAAGGCATAGTATAGTCTGTCGATTAATTTGGTGGAAAAAAAACTCAGTTTAAAATTTCGAAAATTTCATGAAAAGTCATACTATAGCATGTCTTTTTTCATGAAAATTCTTCATGTCGAAAATATTCGTAAAAAAATGTCATGGTATAGAATGTCGAACATTTTCATGAAAAAAGGCATAGTATGGTCTGTCGATTAATTTGGTGGAAAAAAAACTCAGTTTAAAATTTCGAAAATTTCATGAAAAGTCATACTATAGCATGTCTTTTTTGAAAATTGACGAAATTTTAAACTGAGTTTTTTTTCCACCAAATTAATCGGCAGACTATACTATGCCTTTTTTCATGAACATTTTCGACATTCTATACTATGACATTTTTTTACGAATATTGTCGACATGCTATAGTATGACTTTTTTCATGAAAATTTTCGAAAATATTCGTAAAAAAATGTCATAGTATAGAATGTCGAAAATTTTCATGAAAAAGGCATAGTATAGTCTGTCGATTAATTTGGTGGAAAAAAAACTCAGTTTAAAATTTCGAAAATTTCATGAAAAGTCATACTATAGTATGTCTTTTTTCATGAAAATTTTTCATGTCGAAAATATTCGTAAAAAAATGTCATAGTATAGAATGTCGAAAATTTTCATGAAAAAAGGCATAGTATAGTCTGTCGATTAATTTGGTGGAAAAAAAACTCAGTTTAAAATTTCGAAAATTTCATGAAAAGTCATACTATAGCATGTCTTTTTTGAAAATTGACGAAATTTTAAACTGAGTTTTTTATAGTATGATTTTTTTCATGAAAATTTTCGAAAATATTCGTAAAAAAATGTCATAGTATAGAATGTCGAAAATGTTCATGAAAAAAGGCATAGCGTAGTCTGTCGATTAATTTGGTGGAAAAAAAACTCAGTTTAAAATTTCGTCAATTTTCAAAAAAGTCATGCTATAGTATGACTTTTTTGAAAGTTGATGAAATTTTAAACGGAGTTTTTTTTCCACCAAATTAATCGACAGACTATGCTATGCCTTTTTTCATGAAAATTTTCGACATTCTATAGTATGACATTTTTTTACGAATATTTTCGACATGCTATAGTATGACTTTTTTCATGAAAATGTTTGAAAATATTCGTAAAAAAATGTCATAGTATAAAATGTCGAAAATGTTCATGAAAAAAGGCATAGTATAGTCTGTCGATTAATTTGGTGGAAAAAAAACTCATGTCGAAAATTTTCATGAAAAAATTTCATGGTATAGAATGTAAAAAAAATTCTTGAAAATGGCATAGTATAGTATGTAGATTAATTTTGTGGGAAAAAAAAGTAATACTATAGTATGTAGAAAATTTTCATGAAAAAATGTCATAGTATAGAATGTTGAAAATTTTCATGACAAACGTCATAGTATAGTCTGTCGATTAATTTGGTGGAAAAAAAACTCAGTTTAAAATTTCGAAAATTTCATGAAAAGTCATACTATAGCATGTCTTTTTTCATGAAAATTTTTCATGTCGAAAATATTCGTAAAAAAATGTCATAGTATAGAATGTCGAAAATTTTCATGAAAAAAGGCATAGTATAGTCTGTCGATTAATTTGGTGGAAAAAAAACTCAGTTTAAAATTTCGAAAATTTCATGAAAAGTCATACTATAGCATGTCTTTTTTGAAAATTGACGAAATTTTAAACTGATTTTTTTATAGTATGACTTTTTTCGTGAAAATTTTCGAAAATATTCGTAAAAAAATGTCATAGTATAGAATGTCGAAAATGTTCATGAAAAAAGGCATAGCATAGTCTGTCGATTAATTTGGTGGAAAAAAAACTCAGTTTAAAATTTCGTCAATTTTCAAAAAAGTCATGCTATAGTATGACTTTTTTGAAAATTGACGAAATTTTAAACTGATTTTTTTATAGTATGACTTTTTTCATGAAAATTTTCGAAAATATTTGTAAAAAAATGTCATAGTATAGAATGTCGAAAATGTTCATGAAAAAAGGCATAGTATAGTCGGTCGATTAATTTGGTGGAAAAAAACTCATGTCGAAAATTTTCATGAAAAAATTTCATGGTATAGAATGTAAAAAAAATTCTTGAAAATGGCATAGTATAGTATGTAGATTAATTTTGTGGAAAAAAAAAGTCATACTATAGTATGTCAAATTTTCATGAAAAAAAAAAGTCATACTATAGCATGTAGAAAATTTTCATGAAAAAATGTCATAGTATAGAATGTCGAAAAGTTTCATGAAAAACGTCATAGTATAGTATGAAGATTAATTTTGTGGAAAAAAAAGTCATGTCGAAAATTTTCATGAAAAAAAAAAGTCATACTATGGTATGTCGAAAATTTTCGTGAAAAAATGTCATCGTATAGAATGTCGAAAATTTTAATGAAAAAAGGCATAGTATAGTCTAGATTAATTTTGTAGTAAAAAAAACTCAGTTTAGAATTTCGAAAATATTCGTGAAAAAATGTCATACTATACTATGTCGAAAATTTTCGTGAAAAAATGTCATAGTATAGAATGACGAAAATTTTCATGAAAAAAGGCATAGTATAGTCTGTAGATTAATTTTGTGGTAAAAAAAACCTAATTTTAGAATTTCGAAAATTTTCATGAAAAAAAGTCATACTATAGTATGTCGAAATTTTTTGTTGAAAAGAAGTCATAGTATAGTATGTCAAATTTTTTTGGAAAAAAGAGTCAGACTATAGTATGTCGAATTTTTTTTTGCAAAAAAAAGTCATACTATAGTATGTCGAAATTGTTTTACAAAAAAAAGTCTCACTATAGTATGTCGAAATTTTTTTACAAAAAAAAGTCACACTAGTATGTCGAAATTTTTTTACAAAAAAAAAAATCATACTATAGTTTGTCCAAATTTTTTTACAAAAAAAAGTCATACTATAGTATGTCAAAAAATTTCCTGAAAAAAACGTCATAGTATAGTATGTCGAATTTTTTTGCGAAAAAAAAGTCATACTATAGTATGTCGAAATTTTTTGCAAAAAAGAGTCATAGTATAGTATGTTGAAATCTTTTGCAAAAAAAATCATAGTATAGTATGTCGACATTTTTTGCAAAAAAGAGTCATAGTATAGTATGTTGAAATCTTTTGCAAAAAAAGTCATAGTATAGTATGTCGAAATCTTTAGCAAAAAAGAGTCATAGTATAGTATGTCGAAATATTTTGCAAAAAAAGTCATACTGTATGTCGAAATTTTTTGCAAAAAAGAGTCATAGTATAGTATGTCGAAATTTTCTGCAAAAAAAGTCATAGTATAGTATGTCGTAATTTTTTTCCAAAAAAGTAATATTATAGTATGTCGAAATCTTTTGCAAAAAAAAGTCATACTATACTATGAGTTTTTTTTGCAAAAAATTTCGACATACTATACTATGAGTCTTCTTTGAAAGAAATTTCGACATACTATAGTATGACGTTTTTTTGCAAAAACTTTTGACATACTATAGTATGACTTTTTTTTACAAAACATTTCGACATACTATACAATGACTTTTTTTTGCAAAAAATTTCGACATACTATACGATGACGTTTTTTTGCAAAAAAAATGTACATACTATAGAATGACTTTTTTTTGCAAAAACTTGAAATACTATAGTATGACTTTTTTTCCGCGAAAAATTTCGACATACTGTACTATGACTTTTTTGGCAAAAGATTTCGACACACTATACTATGACGCTTTTTTTAAGGGATTTTCGACATAATATACTCTGACTTTTTTTCCGCAAAAAATTTCGACATACTATACTATGACTTTTTTTGTAAAAAATTTCGACATACTATAGTATGACTTTGTTTTGCAAAAAATTTCAACATACTATAGTTTGACTTTTACTATATATATACTATACTATGATTTTATTTTCATGGAAATTTTCGACTTACTATACTATGAATTTCATGAAAAGAAGTCATAGTATAGTATGTCGAAAAAAAGGTATAGTATAGTATGTCCAAAAAAGTCATAGTATAGTATGTAAGAAGAAATTAAAAAAGTCATAATATAGTACATCGAAAAAATAAAAAGAATCACAGTATAGTATGTCGAAAAAAAGTTATAGTATAGTTTGTGGAAAATATAAAGTCATAGTATGTCGAAAAAGTCACAGTATAGTTTGTCAAAAATAAATAAAGTCATAGAATAGTTTGTCGAAAAAATAAAGTCATACTATAGTATGTTGAAATTTTTTTAAAAAGTCAGTATAATATGTCGAAAAAATTTAAAAAAGTCATAGTATAGTAGGTCAAAAAAAAGTCATAGTATGGCATGTTGAAAAAAAAAGTCATAGTATGGCATGTTGAAAAAAAAAGTCATAGTATAGTACGTCGAAAAAAAGTCATAGTATAGTATGTCGAAAAAATAAATAAACTCATAGTACAGTATAACGAAAAAATAAAAGTCATAGTATAGTATGTCGAAAGTCATAGTTTAATATGTTGAAAAAATTCAAAGTCATAGTATAATGTCGAAAAAATCAAAAATGTCAGTATAGTATGTTGTAAAAATAGAAAGTCACAGTATCGTATGTCGAAAAAATGAAAAAAAATTTATAGTATGGCATGTCAAAAAAAGTCATAGTATAATGTCGGAAAAATAAAAATTCATAGTATAATGTCGAAAAAATAAAAAATTACATAGTTGGGCATGTCAAAAAAAGTCGTAGTATAGTATGTCGAAAAAATAAAAGAAGTCATTGTATAGTATGTCGAAAAAAGTTACAGTATAGTTTGTCGAAAAAATAAAAAGTCATAGTATAGTATGTCGAAAAAATTAAAGAAGTCATAGTACAGTATTTTGTAAGTAAAAAAATCATAGTATAGTATGTTGAAAAAATTAAAAAAAAAGTCAGTTTAGAATGTCCAAAAAAAGTCAAAGTATAGTATGTCCAAAAAATAATGGTTTAGTATGTTGAAAAAAGTAATAAAGAAGTTATGAAAAAAGTAAGCCATAAAAAATAACAGAATGTACGATGCCTGTGTATTTACTATGTACAGTGATAATACCACATCATAAAAATACTTAGGGCTACACAATCAATCGAATATTAATCGCGATCACGATTTTGGCTTCCCACAATTAAATGAACATGATTGACTGCGATACTGACATTTAAAATGCATGCTCCAGTCATCACCCCACACTCAATTTCATAGTAGTTCCTGAACGCCCCACGCTCATTTTACTTCCCAAACACCCGCATTCAATTTAGTTCCCGAATGCCTGAACTCCCCACACTCTTATTGGTTCCTGAACGTCCCGTGCTCATTTTAGTTCCTGAATGATTCCAAGGCCTATGGAAAGGAGGCTTGGTCACGGGCGGACACGGTTCTTTGGATACGGGTATAACACATGCGCAGTGTAACTGAAGCTGCGGTCGTGCGTTGTGATTGGCTCAATTTCGGTGAGTGCAGGCCAGATTGTACTGCGCATGTGTTATACCCCCAAAGATATGATGCGTTGATGACGCATGACCCAGCCTCCTTTCCACAGGCCTTGAATGATTCACACTTATTTTACTTCCCAAACGCCCCACGCTCATTTATTCGCTCCTGCAGAGCACAATAAAACTCATTGTCTTCTGTTTTCTGCAACTCTGCTCCCTCAGCAATGCAAAACAACACTGTGAGGGATGGACAGGAGGAGGAACAGAAGCCGCAAAGTGCAGAAAAGGTAATTTTCAAAGGAAACGTAACAGTAAATAACAATAACTCATTGAGATAAAATTCACAAATATAAATTGCAAATCAGACTTAATAATAAAGTGCATTCTTAACGTTACACCTGCACGAAACGTCCCGCGCTCATTTGAGTTCCCGAACGCCCCGCGCTCATTCAAATATTGTAATCTTGTAAAATGTAATTTTGGCGAGTAACTTGAATAAATCCAGTTATTTGAAGGAGATGTTTTCACAGCAATATGAAATAGATATTAGATGGAATTATTACCTGTTAAACTTCCAAACACTACCTCTAATCAGCTTAATATATACAGTATAATTAGAACTATTAATGCCTGCAGTCATTTTAGTTCCCGAACGCCCCGCACTCAATTTAGTTTTTTTTTTGCAAATAACCACTATGGATGACAATAACAAAGTAAAAGGTTGACGGTTGGAATTTAGCACAACATGGAAGTGAAAGCAGCGCTCTGTTTATTTAAATGTGAAATTGCATTAAAAAATATTTTGTCCCTGAATTCTATGAATAATCGTGATAATAATCGGGATGTCAATATTGATCAAAGTAATCGCCATTATCATTTTAGCCATAATCGTGCAGCCCTAAAAATACTGTAATACAAGTTAAAGTCCTGCATTCAAAATATTAGTACAAGTACAATTTACTTTAAGTATCAAAAATACTCATGAAGATATTATATTATTATATTATTGATGCATTTACATGTGAGTGATTATTTGTCGTTGGTCGAGTTGGAGCTAATTTTTACACTGCAGGGTAGTTTAATTGTAAAGTATTGCGTATATAAAATCTTAATCTGAAAAGTTAACTAAAGTATAGCTGTAAAAAATGTTCTACTCAAGAAAAGTACAAGTAACAGTTAACTAACACAATCAGTATATTTTTGACAGTGACAAAATACCACACGTCAAGCCTGCACTGTTGAAAAAATCTGTATTTATTAATGATTTACAAAAGGCTAAACATGAAACCATTTAAATGATTCAGTTCATTTTGAAACCTAAAAAGGAGTTGTTGTTGTTGTGGGGGGAGAGGAGACAGTGTAGTCTGTAGTGTTTTTACAGGTCAGTTAGTATAACAGCATCTTATCTCATCATGTAGAATCTGTTTTAGTGGAGGCTCCTGGAGAGGAAAATTAAATAGATCCACACACAGGATGGAGTCAAACTGCAGAAGAGAGATACATTTGAAACTATTTTTTATCTGTTTATTTTAAAACTGGGGGACACACTGGGGTTTAAAGTGTGTTGGTGAAAGTGATTATGGTAATTGTGTGTATATATATATTTGTACAATCACAATTCTGTGACCTTGACTCCAGTCCTAAAAGAAAAACATCTGGATCTCCCCAAACTACAGCTGGTTTAAAAACAGAACACTTTTCTGCTTCTAATGCAGAAAAACAGAGATTACCACAGTACGAGAGGTCCCAAATGTAACCCACTTCTCAAAACAGTTTGCAGATACATAGTTAATATTAAAAACAAGTTTTTGTGCAAGTATGTTTTTTTCCAAAAGGTTTGAAATAAATATCTGTAAAGCAAACAAGGATTTAAAGGGATAGTTCGGGTGTTTTGAAGAGAGGTACTTCGCCATCTACTGTAAGTAATGGATGATGGCTCGCCCCCAGTTTGGAGAAACAGACAGGAGTACCAGCCCGGGAGCATATCGTATTTTAGCCACCTAAAAGAAAGGCTCACCTAAACAAATTGATATCCGTTTAAGTGTACACCAGGGATGTTAATAATTAACCGTTAACCGAGGAGCGGCTGGTCCACCTTAATTGAGTCTGAGCCAGTGTTGCACGACACGGGAGCTTGGTTCGGGTCTTGAGGAGTTGTAGCTTTTATTCACCGACAAATAAACTGTACACACATTGCACTGCTATGTTCACAGCTATAATGTTACTGATAACTTCATACTCATCATCACACACACACACACACACACACGCTCTGTCTCTCGACCGGACACTCGCTAACGTTACGCCAGGCTGACAGAGTACACCGTCGTCACACACACACACACGCGCTCTCGACCGGACACTCGCTAACGTTATGCCGGGCTGACCGAGTACACCGTCGTCACACTCACACACGCTCTTGTTTCTCGACCGGATACTCGCTAACGTTAGACCGGACTGACAGAGTATGCCGGGCAGACACACAGCTGACAACCTCGCAGCTAAACTAATTGATGCGGTGAAGACTTTTACTGGTAAAGTGGCTGCATGTGTCCTCAACAATACACGCAGAATCATGGCTGCTACAGTAACTCTCCCGGTCGGGTTAACCGGGGACTCAGTTATCTGTTTTTCACATACATAGCAACTGGTGATATATGGTGATTTAACCTGTTATAGCTGGGCGGCTTGTTAGGCACTACAACCACAGCAACCCTGCGTGAAACGCACTAATCTTGTCAGTTAACTGCTAATGATCGATTCGAAAAAAAATTCTAAATTAGCATCCCTAGTGCACACTATATGTAGAATACTTTTTTCAGAAGAGGAACTGAACTGAAAGTGAAACTTGTGTATACTGTTTTTGTCAACGGAGCCTGCTGACTTTGAAGAGAGTATAGATCGTTTTCACTTTCAGTTCCCCGTCGGGAAGGACGGTCAGACAGCAAGATGAAGTGGAGAAAATATTCTAAATATAGCGTATACTTAAACGGATTTTATTTTAGGTGTCTAAAATACATTTTTCTGCTGCCCCGTCCACAACACTATATTGCTCTGCTCCCGTGCTGGTACTCCTGTCTGTTTCTCCAAGATTTGGCCGTGCCAACCGTCATCTACTGTAGGTAATACACTGACTATGGATAAGTACCTCATACAACCCCACTTCAAAACACCCAAACTATCCCTCTAAAGAGTAATTCCTTTTTTTTAAATTGTGAAAACCAACATTAATCACATTGTGAGTGAAAGAAATCCTTTTTCTGGCTTGAATTTTAAGGTACAATCAAATTAATCTCACACAACTGCAAAAAAGACTAATAGATTTAAAATAAAATTACCTGGGGAGAAACATTTAAAAAAATAACTCCACTGACCGTGAGGAGCAGTAGGGAGACGGTACAGTTTTAGCAGTACTTCCTGTTGGAATTTTCTGTCACCAAAATGCTGTTAAATCACATTAGTTCTGCAGTTTTTAGTAGCTTGGCAGGTTTCTACAGTAGTAAAAGAGTGAGACAGTTGTGGACCCAAATATTTACAGTAATGTTGTGCACTTAAAGATCCTTCTCCAGACTGTATGATTCTCCTCTGGGGAATCTTTCAGAGTTTATCTAAAACATCACAAAAAAAAAAAATCCCATGCTTTCTTGCTACGGAATGAAATAACAGTGTTTCCACTCACTGAGAATTTAATTTAAAAAAACAAGAAAATAAAGATTGGTCTGGAGCTCAACCGTGGGCATTTCTGCTGGCAATTAAAAGTGTGAAAACAACATGATGCAGAAAAAGAGCATTAAAATAACACCATAAAATTGTTCATATTTCAGTGAGCTATTTAAAAAAACCAAAAAAAAATTCAAATGAGAATAAACCTTTCTCCATCCCCTCGCCCCAAGAACCATTTTATAAACAAAAATATATCCCCCTTTGTCATGTGATTCTCAAATTCTCACTAGATACAATTAAAACTTTTTTACAGTGCTTTATCATTATATATCTTTGACAGACATTAACGAGGGGAAGAAAAATTTTAAGCCATAAATGTCTCTCCTATTGCAACGATATAGCTACGTCAAAAAAGTGAATGGTCCAGTTATTCAAAGATTAAAATAAAAGGGGGAAAACAACACAAACAGGAGGAGACAGTCAGTGGTGGGGAAACGAGTGCCGACTCTCTCGACCCGGTTTTGTACCAGGAGCACCTTAATGTTACCTTGGAGATGTCGTCGTTAAGGTGGTGCTGGAAGGTGAAAGGCTCGGGTCGACTACTTGGTGTTGAGCTCGTTCTCCAGCTCCATGAGTTTGCGTGAAGCCTTGACCTTGTTGGAAACCTCCTTCCCCTGAGAGAAGAGACGCTGGCGCTCCTTGAAGGTCAGACTCTCCGGAGCGCCGCTGGGGATCGAGTTCTCCTGCTCCTGACTGCAACACACACACACAATGTACGTTATACTCAGTGGTTGAATGTAACCAAGTACATTTACTCAATTACTGTGCTTAAATAAAGTACAAGTATCTCAAATATATACTTGAGTCTTTTCTTTTCATGCCACTTTCTACTTCTGCTCCACTACATCTGAGAGGGAAATATTGTACTTTTTTACTCCACTACTTTATCTGACAGCTTTAGTTACTTTACAGATTAAGATTTTTGCGTACAAGTACAGCGGAAACCATTAGTCGATTGATTGAACATTAATTGGCAACTATTTTGAACGTCATTTTTCAGGTAAAAACATTTCATGATTCCAGTAACGGAATACACGGAATGGCGTTACGCAATTAGGATACAAAGAAGGTAACTGTATTCTAGGGCTGTCAATTGATTAAAATATTTAATCGCGATTAATCGTATAATTGTCCATAGTTAATCACGACTAATCGCATATGAATCACACATTTTTTATGTGTTCCAAATGTACCTTGAAGGGAGATTTGTCAACTATTTAATACTCTTACGGGAGTGGGCAAATATACTGCTTAAAGTAAGAGTTTGTATATAATTATTATGTGAAATTAATTAACAACACAAAACAAGGACAAATATTGTCCAGAAACCCTCAGAGGTACTGCATTTAGCTTAAAAAATATGCTCAAATCATAACATGGCAAACTGAAGCCCAACAGGCAACAACAGCTGTCAGTGTGTCAGTGTGCTGACTTGACTATGACTTGCTCCAACCGCATGTGATTATCATAAAGTGGGCATGTCTGTAAAGGGGAGACTCGTGGGTACCCATAGAACCCATTTTCATTCACATATCTTGAGGTCAGAGGTCATGGGACCCCTTTTAATATGGCCATGACTGTTTTTCCTCACCAAAATTTGCCCACTCCCATGTTGATAAGAGTATTAAATACTTGACAAATCTCCCTTTAAGATACATTTTGAACAGTTAAAAAATGTGGGAATAAATTGCGATTACTCGCGATTAACTATGGACAATCATGCGATTAATCGTGATTTAATCGATTGACAGCCCTACTTAAAAGTAACATTTTCAATGCAGGACCTGTTTTGCAGTAACACAGTACAACGCATCTCACCCAACACTATATATATAGTTAAAAAGTCATAATACTGAATTATAATATTACAGAATCTAAATTCTTTACAAACAAACTGGCAGCTTAACATTCGATACAACAAAGAGGTTCCTTCAGATTCCCATAGTAATTAAGTCTTAGTAAAAATTCACGTTTTAGCTGGTGAGCACGCAACACACAATAAATTTCAGACTCTTCTTATGGATATTGTTTTGCTGTTATAAAATGTTGACCAACTTGTATCAGTGAATTAGTCCAACTAATCAGAAACCAGAGAGAAGAAAAAGTGTCTCACCTCTTTGTCAATTTGTCTCGCGGGTCGTTGTAGACTTCTCCTGATCCTACAACTCCTGCTGAGTTTCCAGTGTACGAGTTAAATCCTGTCGAAGGTTCAGGAGTCACACAGCAGACAGACAGAGCAGAGAGATAAGAGTCAGCATCGTTCATATTACAGCTTTTGTTATCCAAAAACATCTGAGATAGAAGCTGCTGGCTGATGGCTGTCAAGGTCTCTGGTACCCGTCTCCCATTACTCCAATCATTTATAAGGAATTGCAGGCATTTCTGCATTTTAATCTCACAGAAAAACAGTGGAAAACTATTATTTTCCCATTAACAGTATTGGTTATTGAGCGGAGACCCTGGTCGCCAGTAACCAGCAGCTTCTCCAGTCGACATCACTTCATTTCATTTCCCACAGACCAGCCTGAGCAGAAGGAAGGAAGAGAGGGAACGGGTTCTGGAGAAGCATTAAGGCAGAAACAATCAGATCTCATTAAAGTAGAGCAGCGAGCCAAGAAAAGAGAAAGAGAGAGCGTTAAAGAGCTGTTAAAGGGCCATTCCAAAGCAGCAAAAATGGTCTGTGGAAGTGTCGTTAGGATCTGAGGTCGAGGTCAACGTCAAACTGATGATCTGGAGTTTGTCCTCGATCATCTAAAAACATCTTTGTTCATTCTATTACTATTTTATTTCTGACAGTTTGGTCATTTAGATCCAATATTGAACTTATAAATAAACATTGAATTGATCACAGTTACGGTAGGATTTAAAAAATATTTAGACTCCAGAGAGAAAAAAAATCATTACGTATACGTAAAAAAAATAATATCCTGGGCTTGTTTAAAACCTGGTGGAACTACTGTAACACAAGGAGGGTGACCCCGACCTTTGACCCCAAATAGACGTTAATCAGTTGGCTCGTGTGTCCCTGTGTCTTTTCCAAACCCCCAGCAACGTCCAGCCTAAAGCGAGACGCAGCTGGAGCCAGATCTGCCTGAGTGGTTCACAACTATGTGACCCAGGAGTCTTGCGGAGTTTTATTTACGAACAAAAACTACAGCAGGAAAGAAAAAAATGATTAGTTCCACCCTGCTGATTCAAGGTTATATAATCTTTAAAGTATAAGTCGAGCAATATTCTGTATTTCTCTTATTGTCAACAAGTCCCATGAAAAGACCAAAACCTACAATGAATCCATCCTATAAAGGATAATAAATGGACTGAATAAATATAATTCTGATAAGACAAAAAGCACAGAAATGTTGTCATTATTGTGTATGGAGGACAGTATTTTGGGGCTAATTTGTGTCACCCGATCCAGGAAGACCCACCTAGCGCTGTTCGTGGTGGCTTGGTAAATACTCAACAAGAGCACCAAATGTGCATTAATCCGCATCTTAAAATAGTCCAAACAAAGCAACTATTTACTCTTGTTTGAGTAACGTTTGCTGAAAGCTTCAGTGCCCAGCTGTTTTAGGAAATTACTATAAATTACTATACATTTGTGAGCCATTTTTAAAGTGTCAATAGACACCTTATTTGCTTTAATGTATCATTATGAAGTAAATGTTGATTGCACAATGTAATGGCTACAGAATAGTGACACCACCTGCGTTTAGATTGGTTTCCTATAAGCCTCGCTTTCATTACGCAATTCTGTCTGCCACCGGGTTGCGATTTGCCGGAAAGATTTATGTCACACAGGAAGTGCGTCAACCATTACGCAACCAAAACAGGAAGAGGATAGCGCTTTTTTTTCCCCCCGGTAGCTAATGGTAGCTATCCCCAGTTACCAAAGAGCATCAATGGAAGTTTTTTATAGTAACTATCCCCAGTAGCAGAAAAGGCGGACGGTGGAACAACCACAGTAACTGTGGAAAACTAAATGCAGCGTGTCCTGTGTTGTTGGTTCTAGTTGTTGCTAGGTTTTGAAGAAAACGATCCAGTTGTCTTTGCGACAGCGGCGCCAACAATAATGCCACTTGGAAACGCTACATTTACATCTTCAGTTTAAACAAATAGGATCGGGGCTGCGTGCCACAGACGGGATCGGGACGTGATAACAAGTTCTTGTATTTGGTCTTTTCATGGGATTTGTTGACAGACAGAAAAATACAGAATAAAGCCAGTGAACAGGGACTAATCAGAGTTATGTGTTTAAATTGAGGAAATAAAACCCTGCAGATTCTCTTCTTGGCACAATATTTTACACCACAGGTTGAGAGGAAACTCTGGATCCGAAACGTAAAGTAGAGCTCTTCTCTGTTGTTGTGCTGATTATTGAAAACAGTGGTTCAGTCCTACCAGACTACAGGTATCGACCCAGGAACGGCCAAGGACTTTAGACATTAAACATCTCAAGTCTACTTGGAGTCTAAATGGCATGTTGGTCTGGTGTTTCAGATGAAATGGAAGAGGGGGTTGGTACAGTTCAGATGCAGACACAGTGACAGGGTGTGAACCCAGATGGATTCATCTAGCTGGCAGCTCCTAAGCTCTTTTCTTTGGGGTTTATAGCGCGAAAACAGAGAGAGATCTGAAGTGTAGTTTGGGACGGGATCAAGCCGGGTCCCACTTCAGCCCCAAAACCACATAAACACAAACTGGCAGAGAACAAAGTAACCACGGTGAAACAACCCTTGTTCAAGGCCAGTAACATTCCTCTGTGGAGCCAAAAGAGATGAAAATTATACTTCTGGCACTGCGATTGAAAAATCTCCAGATTCACAAAAAAAGCCGTCTGCTGGCTTTTCACGGATTCTCAAAGGTTGTGAATGTTTTTCTTTGACTCTGGTTCAGTTATCTTGGAGGCCAGTGGCGTCTAAAAAAAACTCTTTGTTTTTTGTTTTTTTGTACCAACACAGTTTTTGTTAGAACATCCGTCTCTGGGGATAAACTGAATTTGTTCTTCCTTTGTAGCTTTCTCCAGTTCGTGCACCTTCTGGGGCAAACTGGCGTCAGTGTTGTTTTTGTTTCTTGTGGGTTTCATTCTGATTACAAAAATATCTGCGTTTCAAGAAGAGGCCACATTTTTTATTAAAGTCAGACTCAGAGCTTTTGGAGCTGCCAGCTGATCAAATCACACACATTTCAATACATCTTGGAGATTCATATGTCAGGGAAGCCAGAGACTCAGGTGCCGTTTGGTCACCTGAACCTGCCGCAATGCCCTGTGGGAGTTGTAGTAAGGTTTAGTAAAGCTGCAGCGTTAGACAGCAGAGACACAGACTGATATGAAGGACAAGCCGGATCAGCTGACAGAGCCGAAACAGGCAGACGACACTGGGAAGGCAGATTAACAGACAAAGTGGGGAAAAGGAAGCAAAGAAGAGAACAAAGTATAAAAAAAGACAGCAGCCTGGTGGAAGCTACGCACAGGCAGTAAAAAGCAATAGACATCAAGCCGGTTACTGGGATGAGCTGCTGGCAGCCAGAGTGCAGTGTTGTGTGTTTAAGATGCACGTGTGTGTGTGTGGTGTGAGGGGGGGGGGGTGAGACATGCAGATTATATTTCTGAGGGAGGTGGGGGGGGGGGGGGCGGGGCGGGTAGGTAGTGGGACATTAGTGGGATGATTTTCTGATTCGAGTGAAAAATGCAACACACAGCTGTCCATGAGGTCCTGGATGTGTTTTAGTTTTCAATAAGCAGGAAGGGTGGAGGGGGTTTATTTTGAAGGTGCAGGCAGCCGTTTCCTGGACCTCAGGTAGTGATGACATTCAGACTTTGCTGCATTTGAAGCTCTGTTTGTCTGTGGATGTTCAAATCGCTAACCCTTAATATAAAGTCATGTCTGCTTGTGACCAGATCACTCAGGCTCTTCGTTGTTTGACATTTTTCTGTACTAGTAGCAATTTTTGGTATTTTACTTTCACAATTATGAAATAGGGATGTCAAAGTTAACATGATAATAATGCGTTAACGCAAATTTGTTTAAACGCCACTAATTTCTTTAACGAATTAATGCAACGTGATTTTTAGGTTGTAGCATACTCAGTTTTAAAGCTAGAGTGAAGATACCGGCATCATATGAAATTAAAAAACCTAAGGAATGAAGGACAATATTTGTCATTGTTTTGTGTTGTTAATTGATTTCCAATAATTAATATATACATACATTTGTCCCCTCCCATGTTGATAAGAGTATTAAATACTTGACAAATCTCCCTTTAAGGTACATTTTGAACAGATAACAAATGTGAGATTAATTTGCGATTAATCGAGATTAACTTTAAATAATCATGCGATTAATCGCAATTAAATATTTTAATCGATTGACAGCCCTAGTTTTTTCTGATCGTCTCTTCTGTTGATCGTCAACTTCTTAGATTTATCTTGGCTAATTAGTTAGACAAAAGAAGAAAATTAGAATCATCTTCATACTAAAGTGTCCTATGTCTTTTGGCATATACCTAAAAAAAAAGGCCAAAAAATATATATAACAATACCAGTTTGCACAGAAATTGTGTATGGACTAAAATTATGGGAGCAAAAAATTCTAGACAGCTGCCAACTGACTGCAGCGTGACCTCTCTACAGTTAAATATCGCTTTCCAACAATGAGGCCTTTAGAAGAAAAGCTATGATACGTATCTTGACATAACATTTGACAAGGATAAACCAAGAAAAACAGCTGTTTAATATTTAATCTACGTTAAGAAAGACTGCTTGATAAATATAGAGGGAACTATGGCCTCGGCATGACCTTTAACATCTTGAATATAAGCAGCTGTAATGGATGACTGCCACTAGGAGGCGCCGTGGTTTGAGCAGACTGTGTTTGATCCAGCTTGATGACAAGAAGATTTGGACCTTTTAATAACGACCACAGACAAAGAAGAGGCCTTTTACTCAACACTGCTGCTGTGTGCATTTTGTTCATGAAATGAGAGCGGATTCTTTTTTTTAATCGAGTGATTGATGGGTTGTGTGAAGCCAATGGTGTGTCTCCTTCCCTTTAAAAGCCAACACCGCTAAGCAGAGCCACGGGGCAGGAAGGGGGCGGGCGGGCAGACTGACGGCTGGCCTCGCCCCCCCTCGTCCCATGCAGCGACAAACCAGACACAAAGGAGGCGGCGAGCGACAACACCAACAGTACTATGATTGGCTCTGATGGGTCTCAATCTGCAGCAAAAAGGTGGTGGCGTGATTATCGATTGCTTTTTCTGTTCGCTAGTGCTGATCGAGGGGGGGGGGGGGGGGGAGTTTGATTGGAGGAACATGTGGAGGGGGAAAATAATTACTGGGGGAGGTGTTCAAAACAAACAAACATAAAAAAAAATCAGATTTGCTCGAAGAGAGGGAGGGAAAATTTCCACATATATAAAATAAACATTAAGTGATGAACGGAGGGGGGACTGATTGACGACAAAAAAATTTGGACAAACACGTAAAGAAGGAAAAAAAGTAGACGGTGGAAATGAAAAAAGGCAGAACACCTCTCTACTGAAGGTACAAAATAAAGAAAGTAGCACTAAACTATGAAGGAGTGGGTAGTAAATGAAGAGATGAGTGGATGAGAGGGAGGTATGGGAGCTGTGGAGGGCGCTGTGGCGAGCCTGACTCCTCTCTCCTCTCTCCTCTCTCTGGGTCTACCTTTAAAGCCTCCGGGGGGGATGGAGCTGGGTTTGGCAGGAAGGGGGGGACCTGTACTGTTGGAGTTGTTGACTGGCGGCTGGAACGAGCTTGACAGGAAGATGCCGTCAGAAAGAGGGCGGGGCTTGCGCGCAGTGGGCGGTGGCTGAGGCCTGCCGTGATTGGGTGAGGCGGAGGCCGGGAGGTCGCCGTACGACTTCCTGGTCGCCGACAGCTTCACCTGACCTGATTGAATGCCGCCGCCGCCGCCGCCGCCGCCGCCATTCCCTGCTTTGTTGGCTTCCTCCTCGTCTTCCTCATCGCCCTCGTAGGAGACAAACTTGGCGGTGTAGAGCGTGTCGGGAGAGGCGACCTGGGTTTTGAGGTAGGAGGTGTTTCTCTGTGGGGGGGGCGGGGGGGTGTTAGTAGGGTTGTGGGGGGCGGGGGGTTGGTAATCCCGGGGCAGCGGGGGCCGATACAGACCGGCCGGGTCGTCAGGCGTCAGCAGCTTTCTCTCGGCCTCCTCGTGCTGCCGGCGCCGCTCGGCCTCCAGGCGAGTGTAGTACTCCTCCTCCTGTCTCCTCTAAGGGAGGGACAACCTGTTAGTAAGCTCCACTCTCATTGGCTCTCACCTCAGCAATGGACACTAACTGGCTAATCAGCTGGGGAAATATTCAACTAGTCAAAAAGCTCCACTTTGCTGCTGCTACCACGGGTCAAACGACATCTGTCTACCATTCCAGATTCTTCTGGGCCTAAACTAAACCTGCTCTAACAATATACAAAGATCTGGTACAGTGCGAACACCAAGTCCACCATGTCAACCAATGTGACAGAACTGAAGCATACAGGTCCTAGATCAGGGGCCACGTTTATAAAAAATGGTCAAATTCCATCTTAAGCAATGACTTCAATCAGAAATATACAATAAAATAATTTAGAAAAATGTATTTTGATGTAGAAATTACCGTATATTTACAAAACGTCTGCGGCATGAATTTCCTGTTGCTTAAATTGAGGTTTGGAAGTGCAAATTTTTAGCATTTCAGCCATTATCAGCCAAGTATTCCAGGCTTTTAAAGCAGAAAAATACAATCAATTATAAAACTTACTTTAAGGTGGAAATTATCTCATTTTTACAGAACCCGTGCAGTGCTTTTTGTCCTCATTGGTATGGCGGAGCTCAGCTTGTTCACAAACGTAACCTCAATCTATTTATTGGCTTACACTATTAGTTACAGGTGTGAGGAATTAATTGTTAAATTCAAATTCTATTCAAGCACAACACAGGATCCAGTATGCTATAAAATGTGTGCCATCTTTGAAAACACAGCTACAACAATTTTATACATCCACGAATCAATATAAAGGAAGCCGTTTGAAATCTTTTTATGATTATGTTTCAGAATAAATCCAATAACAGTTTTATAAATGTAGCCCTCGAACTGGATTTGACCTAACTGGTTTGCCACAGATATAATCTGGTCGTCCTGCACTTGACCCAATCATGTGTAAACTCCAGGGACAGCAACGTAAATAAGCCCAGGTCTTTAGCTATATATAATAAGTATATTGTCAATCAACCAAACCATAAATCTGCTCTGACTGGTCCAACAACTCCACTAATCTGACAAGACACTGGAAGAAGAACCTGTTTTAACTGGTCCGCACTACTGAAAATCTGACATTTGGCAACTGTTTCTGAAACCTGCTTCCTGGACCACCCTGTCTACCACCATCTCCCGTTTCCCTCAACACTGCGGGAGTGTATGCATGTGTGCAATGTGTCCATATGTGCCTCAGTTTATACTATATGGTTTGTGGGTAGGTTTTTTTGATTCGAGCCCACCCTGTATCCAACGGCCTGTGATGATGCTACACTCGAATCTACGCTGGAGGAATGTGTTTATATTTCTGGGTTTGGAGCTCAACCAGCTGCTCCGGGTCACATGTGCTCAATCTCGATGCTTCTGATGTCAGATTGTCTTCGCGTTTTTTTTATTTTGGTCCGTTTCATGTAGCCGAGATCGTATATTTCTCTAGTGCTGTGGATGTATCTGAGCCGCTTGTGATGGTTGAATCAGCCCAGTTGGAATCTGAAGAAACTGGGAGGGATTAGTGGGTGTGTGGGTTTGAATGAGTGGGTTTCTGAATATGTACAGTATGGATGGCTGAGGGCGGGAATGAGGCACATGGGTAGGTATAGATTTCTGTGTCTGTGTGTGTGAACTGAATATAAAGCATGTGGATTTTGGGAAAAGTGGGAGGGTGGGCGGCATTCCCTAAACATAGTTTCTGAAGCGATGCTGGATGGAAATGGTCACAAAAAAAAATTAAATAAACTCACAAAATCATAACTGCTTCCCCCAAAACAAACTGAAATAACTGAACTTCCTGACACACACCGACAACAACAACGACAACAAGATGGAAGTCCCATGCTTGAGGTGGGTGGGAGCACATAACATGACACAGCAACACGTCACGTAGGGTGGGGGGTGCACAAGATGAGGACATGCAATTGGACATTTTTACAATAAACAAACAGCATCAGATTAACAGTCAAAACATCTTAAACTGGCTTAATTAAACAAAGGTAAACCCTCTCTGTGAGATACTTTTCACTACTTCTTTAACCTCAACAAGTCATGAAATCAGTCCTGTTAGAGCTACATAAATGAGCAGAGTTATAATGTAAATTTTAAAAATGTTTGTGAGGTTTTTAAACAACCAGTGGTGTGATCAGTGGTCTACAGTTCACAGGACAAATGCACCAGAATAATGGCATCATGGTGAAGTCAGTGGGCGCAACACAATGATAAAAAACACTGAATATGTTTGATTTAACACACAAGACAGAGATGGGATCAGACTACTGGACATTTAAAACCTCCAAAGTACAAAATAATGTCAAATTTAAAATATTGGAATATTTGTGCCCTATATTAAAAAAACATAAATCAAGTCATTACAGCGTACAGTATATACTGTGCAGTGGCTTTGGAGAGTTTTAAGACCACTTTGTTTGTTGCAGACTCTACTGTGTTATAAATTTAATTTAAGATGAGTGTTTTGCCAATTCATTCGGCACTCAATAACACAAAAATCAAAAAGTAAATTAAGCAGATTATTGTATGCAGAGTTAAACACCAAAAAAAGTAAATCTAATCCATTTTAAATTAAATCTAAAACACCATTATGTAATGTAATAATGTGTGCACCAGGTGAAGGGGTTTGAATACTTTCCAAAGTCACTGTACATCCTAAGGTTGGACCGATAATTTTATATTATATATGCCCTTTTTTAAATCCATATGAGCCAGTAAATGTCATCTACCTCTGATAGACTGGAGCTGAGGTTGTAATTTAGGATTTTACACAAATGTGCACTGGGTTTTCATACACTGATTACAAAATGCTCCTCCAGGCTTTCATCCTTATTTTCATTACAAGGAAGCAATTCACTTAATCTGCCCACAAATGTCTTTTGACAGGTTTTATCATATGTAGCTTCTTTTTTGTTGCCTCAGTCTATTTAAACCAATAAATTAAACTGATTAATCAAAACATGACATTTTAGGAAAATGCACTTATTCGCTTTCTAGCTTAGAGTCGAAAGAGATGAAAAGATCGATGCCACTCTTGTGTCTCTACACACTTCTAAATATGAAGCTACAGCCAGCAGCAGGTTATCTTAGCTTTAGGGCGGCCGGCAACTAACAATTACTTCATTAGCGATTAATCTGACGATTATTTTCTCGATTATATTAGTTGTTTGGTCTATAAAATGTCAAAAAATGGTGAAAAATGTGGATCCCCAAAGCCCAAGATGACGTCCTCAAATGTCTTGTTTTGTCCACAACTCAAAGATATTCAGTTTACTGTCAGAGGAGTAAAGAATCCAGACAATATTCACATTTAAGAAGCTTTTTTTTTTTTCTTAAAAAATTACTCAAACCGATTAATCGTATATCAAAATAGTTGCCGATTAATTTGATAGTAGACAACTAATTGGTTAATCGATTGCAGCTCTACTTAGCTTAGCACAAAGACTGAGAACAGAAGGAAACAGCTAGCCCGGCTCTGTCCGACGGTAACAAAACCCGCCTGCCACACCTCTAAAGCTCACTTATTAAACACATTATATTTATTTAGTTTGTTTCATCCATACAAAAACCAAAGTGGGAAAATGACAAGTTGTGGTTTTTAGAGGGGTTAATAGGCGGATTTCCCATAATATTGACCTGTTCCTTTAAACATGGTTATTTTAATTCCACATTGTTACCTAAACTCTCACATAATTTGATATTCACTTAGTGCCAGTAGTCAAATTTAATAGTTTTAATTGAGAATTGTACTATAGTGTTCATGATGGTCTAAATACTATTTTAGGGGCTTTTCCAGTCTGACAAAAAGGAAACTAATCAACAAAGGAGATTTTGAAGATGCCAAAAGATGTAAAAACTCATAGTGGTCCAACCCTGAGAGATGTTTGACCTGTCCTGTCCTATCATATAGATCAGCTGTCTCACAGTATCAGAACAAAACATCCTACAATCACCAATTTTAATTAACTCCTATAGTTTCACAGACAGACAAACCGACCTTCTCCCCGGCCTTTCCTTTGGCCTCGTCCCTCCACCTCCTCTCCTCGTCCTGCTTTGCTCGCTCCTCCGCCTCTCGCTTACGAATCTCCTCCAGCTGTTGTTTACGCCGTCGCTCCTCGTCCTGCAACTGATCACACACAAACACACACACACACACAAAGACAGACAGACAGACACACACAGCAACATGCCAAACGGCACGCATGCAAACAAGGAAACAATTAGTACAACATGAATCGTGTGTCATTCATACACAAACTGAGGACATTCCCACATCCAATGATCTGTTTGACTGCTCGGACACTAACGTAGACTAACATGTTGTGTGTAATGTGAGGTAGGTTTGATTTGTCTCACAGTACTGCTCCAGAGGGGAGGAGCAGTGTGCACTGCAAACGCACAGCACAGGCAGACACACACTGCACACACACACACACACACACTGCTGAACATGCAGACACCAACAACAACATGCAACAAAAACAAAAGACAGCCCCTCTTTCAGCTACTTGAGGTGTGTTTGATTTTGTTTCATCAAAAAGCGTACCTGAAGTAACTGCAAGCTTAGCGGGCCGCTGCAGAAATGTTCTGATAACCATCCCAACACAAACCCAGTGAGATACGCCGACACACAAAACAAACAGACCCTTTCTCTGGGCTGGATGGTGGTTAAAGGGTCAGTTCAACCAAATTACAAGACAACATATTTTACCACTTACCTCTTGAGATAGGATTATATCATATATTATAATATCATAATATATCGGTTTTGTGTTTATAATTAATAATATAATTATTATAATATAATTTGTAGGTATATAATATATTCACACATAAAATATTCACAATCAACTAGTTTTGTGTATATTACTTAATGTTTTGTTTTCTATTATTTTAATTAATTTTTCATATTTATTTATTCTTATAGACTAGAGTCTAGATTCTTAGACTTATTTTTTAGTTTTTATATATATTTTCTTTTAGTATTTTCTATATTGATATTTTTAAACGTAAACTAAAAACCCATCTATTTGGTCTGGCTTTTATGTCGAGTTTTATCATTTTTGTGGTTTGATTATTTATACTTACTCTTACTCTATTTTGTTTTATCAACATTTTACTACTCTGAGTAGCTGTTGATCATTATGAATTATTGTATTAACATAAAGCACTTTGAAGTGCATTTGATTTGTTCAAAAGGTGCTAAATAAATAGTTTGAATGAGTTATATATTTGTTTAATTCTAATTGTTGTTTTTGTTTTAATTTAACTTAATTGTGCATTTATTATTGTCATTATCATCATTATTATCATAAGTAACATTATTATATAAAATATATAATTATCATAATCATTTTATAAAAAGAAAAGTGTAAGAAGAAAAGTGCTCACTGTGAATTGGTAGCACCCTAAAGGATGTCAAGATATTCAACATAAAGGCAACGAGTAGAGCCTGTTCTTTGTTTTACTTGAGATATTTTCCGTAAATATAATTTTTCCATTCAGCTCTGGTGTGTTGTTGTTAACGATGAAATCTCAGAGATGGAAATAAAACCAAATCCATCTGACGGATATAAAACTCCAGAACTAAGTGAGAAAATATGTGTTTTTGTTTTGGTTGAACTTTAAAGAAAGAACATAAAGAGGCTCAGCTGGTCACACACAGATAGATGGATGGATGGATGGATGGATGGATGGATGGATGGATGGATGGATTCATGGACACCACAACATCATGATGTTGCCCTGCGCAGGCAGCGCCGGGGGCTCACAGGACACAGACTATCATGCATGGATCTCCACCTGGATGCCCCCCTGTGATGCATTCAGCCATGCAGGCGCCACCTCCATATGCACTCAAAACATCACTGCTGACAAGAACCACAACAACCTCAGCTACTTCTGCTACTCTATAAGCACGTAAAGGTTTGCTTTTATGATTTGGAAACACCAGTAATTCCTCATTGGTAAGCTGCAGCTTCACTCGCCGTCCCCCCCCAGCAGTTGTTTTGAGTGGACAAAGAGATGGACAGCTTCCCCCAGCCAAACAACATCAAGCGTCCCAGGACGGCCTCTCCATGACCGGCTGCTCTTTAGCTCATCATGGCGTAAGCCCTGCCTCCAACCCGAGACCCCACCCCCAATGACACGACGACAGTAGTCCAGATGGGTGGGGAGAGACGGAGAGGAAACACGGGCAGGTGGGCAGCCCAGACAGAAAACAGGAAGTGATGTAAGGGCAGGGAGAGGACACTCGTCATTAACAGGAAGAACATACCAAGTCTAGAACAGAGATAGCTGGGACAGCATTCTGCTGCTGAAGAAGAAGAAGACAATAGAGTGTGAGAGAGGGGGGGCAGATAGGGAGGGAGGAAAAGGAAAATACCCAAATACTGAAAAGGAAGGTGTGGACGAGATATCAATACAACTAAGTTAGAAAAAGAGGAGGAGGAGGAGTAAGGAGAAACTGAGGAGTAAAAGGGAGGGAGGGGGAGTAACATACAGTAAAGAAGTGAAAACATTATTTTTCTCCACTGAGTCGATTAGTGGCTGTTCAAGAGCTCCTAAATCCACCACCATCCAAATCCACATAACCACTGCACCACCTAACCACTTCTAAGATATAACTCGTAGATTTTTTTATATAGAAAAAAATTGGAATAAATATGTATTGATCTTGAATAGCAAAATAATTGATACAGAAATCTGACATTTGCAGCACAAATATTCATTAGTTTAGCCAATTAATGTTTTTTTTTATTAAGTCATGTGACTTTTTTCCCCCACTACTTCACCATGTACCCTTCCTGAAATTTCTACATTTTGTTTTCCAAATTAAGCGCCATTGAGTCATTGTGTACATTTGGTTTTTGCACCTTATTGATAATCTTTACAGTTTGCACTGCAACAATTCCCCTCGGGATAAATAGTTTTATCTTATCGTA
Organism: Sebastolobus alascanus; assembly: GCA_916701645.2. NCBI lineage: Eukaryota > Metazoa > Chordata > Actinopteri > Perciformes > Sebastidae > Sebastolobus > Sebastolobus alascanus. The sequence continues at coordinate 1,265,259 of CAKAOJ020000131.1, read as the reverse complement.
ACATAATGAAGAGTAACCTGTTGAGGGGCCCCGGGACAACTTTTACCCTCATTTCTATCAGTTTCCAGGGATTTAATTAAACATAAGTTTATTCAGAAAAAGAGTGACTTGAGCACAATATAAACTAAAATAATTAAGGTCCAAATTTGTATTAATACAAACATGAAAACCAAGGACTCTGTCAAGGTCTGTATCTTGTGCAGATGGTGAAACCGTCTGGAACAAAGTTGGGATTTTGAGTTATGTACTATAAATAAACTTCTGATCGGTCATTGTTGTACTTCATTACAGAAAACAAAAACACGATACCAAACCAACCACACCAAGCCGACATACAATCACGCACTCAGCCACACCCTCACAGATTCAACACCTTCATACAGACAGCTGCATCCACCAGCACCCTCCCACATTCACCACGGCCTGTCACACAGAGAAATTAAGAAAACAATGCTGCACAATAACTTAAAGTATGTCAACCAATTTCAGGAAGCACATTTTTGTATATTTTGTTGGACATTTTAGTTCTAGAACAGTGAGCATAAAGGCTGCCGTCATGATACCCATGATAACGACAGTATCAGCAGCCTGTGTAGATGCTCTATGGCTTCAGCTCTTCCACTTTGGCATTATTCTATTATTTAATCAAATTATCAAGTCATCAAAAATCCATTTAGGGTGCAGAGAACCTTGTTGAAATGGGGCCAGTAACTCTATGGTCATGGTTCATTCGTTCTGTGCAAAATGGCACATATGCTGCATTTGCATTATATGGGAAAGATGCAAGATGCAAGTAAAGTAAAGTCCACTCTGTGACACAATTTATTGTGTCTTTTCACAGCAGGACGCAGCTGTTTGCTATAAATCATGAACTCCTATCACTCGCTAAGCACATATGTTGAGTGTAGGAACCAAAATCTACAGGAAACGTAAATCACAACATGTTCAAACACACTACCTAACATACTAAAAGTCACAGTTATATCCACATGATGTGAATGCCGCATTAACAACACCCTCACCTGCCTGCCCGAACCCCCCCCCCCCCCTCCAGCCAATCGGATTTAAGCAGCTCAGCATGGCAAAGCGATGACAGAAGCATGTTGCAGATGCACATTGCAGGACATTCATAGTGGGAGAGCCACAGAGGAATCCATTTCCTCTTCTAGCATTTGAAAGCTGGCTCTGTTTTCTCCCCCCCCCCCCCGTCAGCCTGATTTCCTGTGGCTCGCCCTTCCTCGTGTGCTGAACTACAGATTTGTTTCTAAACTGTGAGCTGATTGTTACTTGAAGTCAGAATGTTTTAGACCTTTGCACATGATACGATTTCCTGTCCTTCGCTTTTACGTCTACTACTTCCTTCAGCCCTTCTTGTAAATGCTTCTCCCCTCTGGCCGTTTTCTATCTTCCGGTCTCTCTATCCTTTCCCATCCCGCCACCACAACCACTCCCGTCTCACCCTGGCTCTCTTCTCCGCCTCCAGCCTCTGCATGATCATCATGGTGTCCACGTCCTCGTCATCCTCCTCCTCCTCGTCCTCGTCGCTCTGCTTGGACTCCTGCAGTCGTTTCTGGAACTGCCACTCCAGCATCAGCTTCCTCAAGCGGTCGCTTTCCTCCGCCGTTCGCTCCGGCTTTGACTGGAAAACAAAAGTACATTCAGAACTTGATTGGGTTGCACCAGCTATTTGTAAATCGATCACTAAGTCCTCCCTCTAAATGGAGCTTAAGTCGTGCCTACCTGGAGGTCCTGGATCTCCTTGTCCAGCAGGTCGACGATGTGAAGCTGCTGCTGTTTCTCAGCCTTCTCGCGGGCGTCTCGTTTCCAAGGATCTGGAGACAGACTGTCGCTGGACGTTAGCTCCTCCTTACTGATGGTGATGTACTGCAGGTCTCGCCTCTCGATGGTCCGTGGCTGCTGCTGTGGTAACAGCTCCCTGATCACCGTGTCCATACCTACATCACATTTGATTTATCATTTAAATATGTTATATAAAACTAGTCTAGAAGTCAACATTTTTGAGATAAGATATTAAAGGGCGGGTCCATTATTTTGGCTTTTTCTGAGTTCTATATCATTCTGTAGCTTCCGAATGGTCTGAATCCGAACATTCAAATTTTGGTCAAAGTATGTTTTAGCATCAAAATGCAATTTTCCCTTCAAGCTCTACTAAATACTTTTTCCCCCACGTGACCTGTCGTAGGTTTCTACATGATGACGCTGCTACATGAACAGTATATATAAATCCTTATAGTCAGTGTATCAACGTTACATACAGTAACTTAGATGTCTGCGTTGCACACAGTTTTGAGAAGCAGACAGGGACACGGAAGCTAAGCAATGTACAACTGTGGACGGCACGTTAGTTTGGATCCGAAAGTCACACAATAACACAAACTAAGCGATCGCTGCAGCGGTAGACCAGCAACTCTCGTGTTCTGTGAGGCACAAATACAGTAATTTTACTTCACAGAACATGGGAGTATACATACAACCCCACTTCAAAAAAATCATTCAATTCATAACCTTATTGATTAGCTTACTTTGGTAACCTACGCCACTGCTTTTGCAACAGCTGAGTGGGCGTTTCCTTAAAAAAAAAAAAACAGAACGCAGATGGACCTGCCCTTTAAATGTAAGAGAAGTTTTGACTTGAATGTGTTACCAGGGTTGGAGGCACTGGCAGGGGGAGGAACCGCTGACCGCGGCAGGCTGGCCAGCTTCTCCGGTCTGGATGGGGGCAGCGGGGGCTGAGGCTGTGGGGGGAGGTAGGGCTGGGGAGGGGCCACAGAGGGCAGAGGGGGCTGGTGGTGAGGAGGAGGCATGGATCCTCCGTTGTTGTGAGGTTGGACGGGCATGACGGGGTTGGCCCTGATCTGACCCAGCTTCCTTTCCTGCTCTCTCCTCTTCCTCTCCCTGGGAAATCATCATCATTATTGTTAGCAATTATTATGATCAACATCATCAATTTTTGAGTGCGGACAACCTTTCCTGTTCCTTTATATACTGCCTATTATAACGTGCTGGCTTTCTGGTTCTAAATTCATATATTTGTTGCACCTGTTGCTGTCTTTTTGTAAACAGCCTACAGTTAAATTAAATGTTCCTTTGTGTTTAACATTAAACATTTTGACAAATCTAATAAAAAAACAAACAAAAGAAACCACACCTCTCTTCCTCCAGCCGAGCTTTCTCCTTCTCATACCAGCGTTGCTGCTCCTCTCGTTTCTTGCGGTCCGCAGCCTGCTGGGCTGTAATGGGATTGACGGCAGCGGGAGGCGGCGGGAGCGGTAGCTCAGGTTGGGGTTCGTAGGGGTCGTAGGCGTCAGGGTAAGGAGCCGGTGGTGGGGGCGGAGGAGGGGGCAGGTCAGAGCGGGATGGCGTCTGGGCCGAGTGCGGCGGCGCAGCATGGGGGGCGTTGGGTGTCTTCCATCGGCCCGGCCCGGTCTTCTGGTTCGGGGTCTTGTTGGAGGAGGAGGAGGAGGCCGAGAAGTTGAGATGCTCCTGGCTGGACGTGGATGACTCCAACGAGGAGGACACCTGGGGCTGAGGGGCCCAGTGGTCAGGACCACCTACACCTACAGACACACAGAAACACAGTCAGTGATCATCTGGAATTCTTCTTTGTTCGTCAGGATCCGTTGCTCCATTTGTGACCTCAGCACTCTATATGTAAATCTGTGATTTGATCACGTAGTATTCCCTGCGCAAACTTTAGGGTAACAATCAAAATGTTTTTTTTTACCTGTCATACAGCAATGAGTTGTATCATTAAAAGTATTTTTGTGATCCTACAAATGTCTGAAACCAACATTTGAATCCAATATTTCCACAGACTGCGACTGGCTTAACATAAGCTCAAGAGAAGAAGAAGAGAGTTTGTGGAAACTTTGGATTTAAACGTTGGTTTCGCCGCAGGTAAACATTTTACACTCCTGTGCAGAGAGAAGATTTTTGTGGGATCACAAAAATAACTTTGAAGAGGTAACCTGCTGCTGGAAAACAGGCAAAAAAAGGTTACAGTATGTGACCAAATCATGGAGTAACGTACGGAGTGCTGTGGTCATAAATGGGGCTAGGGTCTATGATGAAGGAAGACAGCAGTTTGAAGGTAATATTTCCCATTAGAGATGGAGGGTTGGTAGTATTTTTCTCAGTTGGCTTCACCAGTCTGACCTCAGCACTCAAGGTTTCCATATAGCGTTTTATTTAGAGCAACTTAACCCACTAGAGAGGTAAAAGACTGACCACAAACATCATAACAAAATGAACTGACTACAAGTGAATGAGATTTCTCAGTTTACAGATTAAGGGGCAAATGTCACCATTCGTTGCTTTGTCATTTTGAATGAAATACTGAGTGTTATATAAACAGTAATTTCTAATTTGATTACATTTTAGAGGAACATCTGGATGCTGAAAAGCTATTACATAATCTGGCAGTTGATACACTATCAGTTGCTACAGTCCTCTTATCTGAGGTCTGGTTTTTGTTTTTTTCTCTTCTTACCCGGTGGACCTCGCTGGTAGTCCAGATCTCTGGGTTGGTAGTCCAGGCCCTGGTGCTGGTACTCCTGCTGGTAGTGCTGCTGCATGCGCTCGTCTGGCCTCAGACCTCCTGGTGGAGGGTACAACTCTTCCTGGGAGTGGTTAATCCGCTGGGAAGAGATGAAAACATCAGAGTAAGAAATGAGAGAAGATGGGCAGACAATGAGAGGAAAGAAAAGGGGAAATGAGAAGGAAAGAGTAGGGCACGAAAAAAGAAAGAGACAAGGAAGGAAAATAAATGGTCAGGACAATGAGGGAGCATGATGGGAGTTAAGAGAGGTAGAAGACAATGCAAAGGATTCAAACATTCCCTGACTTTTCCAAGACCATTTTTGTCATGCCTTACTGTTCAGTTCATTTGATTTCTACAAATTTGCAGAAGAAAAACTGACAAAATCTACTGACTTATACAACAAATGAAGGAAACAAGTTGAAAAATACAGTTGTATAAGCCTGCTACTTTCAGTTCATTTATAAAAATGTCCTGATGCTCCCAGAGAAGTTACTGAATGACTAACTAAAACAATTATGATACTATTTTAGGTATTCTCTGATACTAAAGATTGATGCTGCTCTACCTGCATGCTGTTGCTGTGGATGTTGTCGACCAAAGGGAGGCGTTCTCTGTCCTCCATGCCCTGCCAGTGCTGTGGGGGCCCCTGCCCAGGACCGACAACCCGGTCCTGGCTCTTCGAGGCCGGGATGGTGAAGTACTCCCTGGGGTAGGTCTGGGTGGGGATGGGGTAGGCCTCTGGACGGGGAGGGGAGGGCTCATCCTGATGGTACAAAAGAAAAAAAACATTGTGCGGTAAGAAAATATTTGGGACACCTTCTCGATACTCAACAGGCAACACATTGTCAGGAAAAATGATTTCTCATCTCTGTTCTAGATACTGAGTGTCCTCATCTAGTCTGGTGCCACATTCCACATAAAGACGCCATCGTCTTCAATCAGAAAGTTACTTACGTCTGCACACAGGTTGCCGGTGGAGACGGAGGTGATCTTAGTGCCAGGTCCTCCGGGGTACACCACTTTTCCTGCAGGACTCTGGCCCTGATCTGATGACGGAGCAGGAGACATTTTTCACAGTTAGTACAGCATTCACCAACAATGCAATGCAATTAAGCCATGAAGTAGGGATGCAAAGGAGTCGTCGAGAAATCCCAAATTACCCAAAATGGTGCCTGAAAGTGGTTTCTGGGGTTGTTTTTTAAGACTTTTGCAGACAGTGTTATGCCATGTGTTTCCATATCAGGGTGGAGTACTCAAAGAATAACATCAGTACTATTTCCATTGCTTCCCATGCCAAGTCTAAACCCACTGACTTTTTATTTTTAACCACAGATCCTTGTGATGAATAAATAAACTTTTTGTTTATTATGAAAGAGGTCAAATGCATTTAAATGTGTATTTCAGCCATACAGCAGTTAAGAAAAATAAATCAGAAATATTATTATTTTTCTCAAATATTCACTTGACATTTTGACATTCAGGCAATAAGGGGAAATATAGCATTTAACTTATGTACAGTGTACAAAAAAGATAAAATCCTGTTAACTCGGGGGGCTTACTGGCTACGTTGGGGCTGGAGCGGTGGTCAGCTCGGTTCTTCAGAAGTCGATCTTCGCTGCTCATCTTCTTTGGTTCGGGGTAAGAATCCCAGCCGGCCTGCGGACTCTCAGGAGAGCCGTTCTGCACCGAGCTGTTGTACAACTCAAAGCCTTCGCTCTTTGGTCGCAGCTTCCCGTTCTTGTCACGTCCTCGGTCTGATGCTGAAGAGATGAAGGAGAGAGAAAGGATGGTTGACACGTTTAAACTAACTAACTAAACTGAATTTGTTGTTTCAGTAGTTGAGCTCTTCTATCACTTACTAATCCAGACATATTTGTTATGGTTATTTTGGAAATATGACCACTGTTATTATTTGTCAGTGCAGTTTGTCTTTGGCTATGTTGTCAGAATTTTATAAATGACAGCTACTTGACATTAAATCCTTTTGCGGTTTGGGTGATTAAGAAGTGATTAAGTGACGTTAAGATGGGGACTCTAGTTTGATTCCTATTTGCTCACATAATGTATGTAAAACATTTAGCTTGATGTTCATAATTTTATCCATGGCATCGACTTTTCTTTTTACTTTAGACCAGCAACTCCTGTGTTCTGCGAGGTAAAGTTACTGTTTTCTTCTTCAATGGAGTCTGGTGGCTTTATAGAGAGCATAGATAACGGCTTCAGTTCCCCGCCGGAAACAAGACTGTATAGCTGTCTGACCTCAATGTAAACCGCCGAAAATATTCTAAATATAGTGTTTACTTAAACAGCAGTACATTGCTTTGCTCCCGTGCTGGTACTGCTGTCTGTCTCCAAACTGGGGGCGTGCCGACCGTCATCTACCGTAGGTAATACACTGACTATGGATAAGTATCTCATACAACCCCACTTCAAAACACCCAAACTATCCCTTTAATTTCTTTCCCTTCTACGTATCTAGATTTGCTTCCTGAGTCTGTGAGAATCTACATTTTGACTTGTCCAGTTTCCTATCATTAACTTTACTAAAGAATGACCAGCGTCCTTCACAGCCTGGTGGTTAAATTTCACTGTCTGCACTGGAAAACACACTGTGGTCGAGGGAGTTTCAGGAGGAGAAACACCCGCTTAGCGTCATCCAGGACCGCCGGCCAGCCGGCCCGTCGAGAAGACTTCCTTAATGAATCTCGGGTCACATTCCAGCAGACAAAGACCAGCACACAGCCAGACAACCCAGTAAACTCTACGCCATATGTGTGTATGTGTGTGTGGACACACATGCAGCTTGTCTCAGAAACACACACACACACATACTGTATCTGGCCACAAACACTCATTATATCCTTCAGTCTGCAAGCTGTTTTTTTTTTTTACAGCGCTTCAGAGAAGACAACAAGGACACACTGTCTGGACCAGCCTGCTTCTCCTCTTTCATCCACAACACCAAATCACTGCCATTAACTGACGGTGGAACAACAATAGTCCATTCATTACAACTATTAAACAGCACAAATCTGCAGCCAAATTTATGACTGTGTGATCTTTTTAAATGGCTTTTAATTTAAGACTTTTACAATGTTTATGATTGTTCAAGGATGTGAAAAACAGCAGAAATACATATTGTACTTCCCCTGTTCTGTATTAAAAGCGGACCTGCAGATTCATTATTGATTAATTACTTATTATTTTTGGATTAATTGGTTATTTGTTTGGGCTATTAAACATCCAAAAACAGAGAAAATGCACATCACAATTACTTAGACCACAAGTTGACTTATTTAAATTAATGATTAATGATATAAAAAATAGAAAATCCTCACACTGGAGAAATTACAAATTATTAATAAAAAAAAAAGCTGATTTGAATGCAATAATTTAGTTGGTTAAGCCCATCTAATGTATTTTTAGACTCAATGGAACCTTTAAATATGAATAATGATGTCAGTAGTGAGTTGAAGTGTAAAGAAACCGTAAAATGAGCAACAAATTCTTTTACAATCCCTCTAAACATTTTGCATGTGTATATGTGCTGCTCACCTCTTGGCATCATGGGACTGGGCTGGTTGAGGAGAGTAGCCAGGCCGTGGTAAATGGCTCCCTGCTTGGCCACCTCCAGAGTCACAACTGAGCCCGTCCTCGTCATCAGCTCTGCTGCCCTGAACACACAGAGAGAGAGAGAGAGAGAGAGAGAGAGAGAGAGAGAGAGAGAGAGGAGAGAGGGAGAGCATGAACATGAAACTCACAACTTCAAGGGATCTGACACACTTAAACTGTTCTCTGTGGTGTAAGCATTAAATTGATATAATACACATGAATATTTAAATCTCCCGTTTAGCTGCAATGAGCTTTTTTAAGCTCCGTCTTTTAAGTGTTCAGAAGATAATGTCCTTGGTACACTGTGCTCTGCACCCTTTGATAATACTGTGCTGAGTCATCACATCCAGTGGTGGAAGAAGTAGAGGAGAACGGGGTTTTTACTTTAATTTGAATGCCTCAAAAACTGATCCTTGATAGATTCCCTTTAATTAATTTAAAGTGTAAAGAAAGCCTAAAGTCTCAGGTAGGAAAGGAGTGACCTTACTCTCCTTCAGCTTATTCTGTTCAAAAGATGTGGACTGTCAAATACGTCTTGTGCACTTGTGACAACCCTCCTCATCGTGGGGTTGGTAGTCACACACTGTAAGGTTGGTTGTACCTATGTTATTTTAATGGGGAAAAATAAAAAATGGGTGTAATCTTAAAATTAATTTAAAAACTTTTAATTTAATTGAAATGCAACAACCTAAGATCTCCTGCATCAAGAGAACATAAACAGGGAAAAAAAATCATAAAAGTGCATTTTTTATCCTAATATAATAATACTAACTCCTCCTAATGTAAGTCACTCACAATCAGTTACATGTGATAACCAACCCTGAAGTGATTGTGACAAGCATCCCCAACTGGGATCTTTTGCTAGCGACTAAGCTAACAACCACATGTTGTAGCCAAGCTAATCAAAACTATAGCTCTCCCTTCATACTTCTTAATGTTGATTGATTGATTGATTGATTGATAATAGTGACTGGACCCATTGCGTAAAAGCCTAGAAAAAAAACAAGAGCTGGGTATTTACATTTTGACATGAAAAACGCCAAAGTCCTCTCACCTCAATATCAAGTGTCTTACTTCTGAAATGACCCTGTAAGTGACCTCTGACCCCAATGCTGAAAATTTTAGTACCAAGATTTTTTAACAGCGCCCTCTAGGGAGCGAGATCTAATGAATGTGACAACCAAGCCTGTTCTCCCTACTCAGATCTTTTACTTAAGGTAATAATCTTGAAGATTTTCACTGCTCCTTTAAGTAAAAGTACAAAACTATTAGCATAAAAATAGAATTAAAATACCAAAAGTAAAAGTACTCATTATGCAGAATGGTCCATTTCAGAATCATATATATTATATTTACTTTATCTGCTGGGTTCCTCACTGCAGAAGATGTTTATCACTATTGAACATATGACACTTTATCCACCACTTCTGAAACAGGTCTGAAACAAACAAGGTAATTTTCCAAACACAAGTATTAAGATACTTTGATACTGATGTGTGAGATCAGGGCTGCAACTAACATGTATTTTCAGATATATATAAATGTGTGATCAATTTGCGATAAATCGTTATTAACTTTGGACAATCATGTGATTAATCGCAATTAGATATTTTAATCGCTCGACAGCCCTAAAAATTATGATTAATTGTGCAGCCCTAGTAGTTTGAGTGCACTACTAACAAACTTACATCTTTTAGTCATTATGGGAAAACACACTCTGTCTACTGGCTTCCCAACAGGCAGAAAAATAAACTGTAAGACCTTTAATATGAACCACAGGAGGCAGGGATTATATCTGTCATTGCCAGAGACTCACTTCACTTTAATTTGTGTGTGTGTGTGTGTGAGACACAGCAGGACTGTACCCAGAGTACCCATGTTATTTTCTGTAACAGCCACATGTGCACAGGGCTTTAAGCAAATCCTATAAATAGTTGAAGGGCAGAGCACACGAGGTAATGAACCATGTGTGTGTTTGATGGAACTCGGGGAATGTAACGTCAACTGCTTGATGCTGAGCAGAGAACCGTCTCTAAACAACCCACATTTGGAAATATCACAGGATTTAACATACACCAGACGTAAAGGCTGCAAATCATACTTAACCTTAACCTGTTTGGAGTCACCTGCAGGAGAGGAGATCACCACGGGATGATATCATGATCATCAGATTATGAAATGGCCTCATAAAATAAATCCCTCCCACCTGCAACCTGCACGCTAAAGCAATTTAACAAATGATTTGTAAATCCAGTTTGAAACACAGTAAGCACCAGCACTGAACACCAAACCTGTACAAGCTGAAGGAGAGAGAGGAATAACTGGATTAATCTGATGCGGGCGTTAGCCACCGTCGAGCGCTTCGCTGCTGTTTCCAAAACATACACACCCTTTTTCTGCTTGTGTTCCAGACGTGTTTGGAAAATGTTTTTGTTTTTTTACGAGGACAAAATGGGATGCAATGCAAGAACCTCAAGAAGCCTCAACCCTGAGGTTTCCCCCTATACGTGGTTATTATCTGACGTCACGTCGACATGACATTTTAACTTTCCAAATGTTTTCAATTCTCAAAATAGAAATTGAGTTTCGTCACCAGCGTGACCATAAATGCGTCAATACTGTGCGGTAGGTGGTTGAGCAGAATATAAAGAGGAAAACACCATGTGCTCCCACTTCTCCTCCCTGGTGTTTTTTATAAAGATGTCATGAAGGATTCATTATAATTCACAAGTGTCAGCTGGGATTTTCCCCCATTTCTAATTGTGCAAATGGAAATCAGCATAAGAGTACAATTAGGCGCCATCGCATTACATGATTTCTCAGCACTGAATCCTTTATTTTTTTTCTTCTTCCAACAAATTGAGGCTTCCAGAGATAACATTTTTAAAAAACCGAAAAAATATCAGTACTAAATGGACCCAATCTTTACCTCTCTTGTGATAGGCCGACCAGACTGCGTCCATCCACGCTCAACAACTGGTCACCTGCAGCCAGACGACCGTCCTGTAAAAACAAACACACACATACCACAGAGTGAGTCACTGTGTGTTTTTCTTCATACTTTTCTGGGATGGTGTCAGTTTCTGTGTACACTAACCACATCAGCGGCTCCTCCTTTGACAACGGACTTGATGTAGATGCCCAGCTTCTCCTGACCAGCACCCTACAGAGACAGAGACAAGGGACACACAGATTAACAAATGAGCCAACTAAAAAGATTTCACATACACACATAGTAAGAAAACATATAAGACAAAATAAAAACAATAAATAATTCTACAAAAAGGCGAGTTAACAGGTCTGAGGCCAGTGAATGAATATAGAGACTACAATATATCAACCCCAAAACACCCAAATCCCAAACAGGTGTGGAGCAGTGGGAACAGAAATTAGCATCATGTAGAAGTCATTATGGAAGACAATCATTTCTGCATATTAGAGCTGCAAAGATTAATTGATTAGTTGTAAACTATTAAATTGAATCGCTAGAGTTGTTCCAATACCGATATCAGTATCGAAAATGCGTCCGATACTGCCCAAAACTCGGGATCAGGTATCGTCGAGTACACTAGTACACCGATTCAATACCATAATTTATAAACCCAGAGAGAAATCAACTTGTTTAACTGGAAATCAATTCTTCTTTGCCGCTCAAAAACAGAAGCTGTCGCCCTGGATGTATCATGGCTGCTACTGGCAACTACTGTCCCCTATCCATACATGGTCAGTAGCAAACAGCTGTTAAATAATAATAATAAAAACAACAACTATATATTTTATTTATCACGCTGGTATCGGTACTCGGTATCGGGAAGGAAAAATGGTATCGGAACATCTCTATTAATTGCCAAATATTTTGATAATCTATTAATCTGTTTGAGTACATTTTTATGAAAAAGAAGTGAATTCTCTGATTCCAGCTTCTTAAATGTGAATATTTTCTGGTTTCTTTACTCCTCTATTACAGGAAACTAAATACTTTGAGTTGTGGACAAAACAAGACATTTGAGGACATCATCTTGGGCTTTGGGAAACACTGATCGACATTTTTCACCATTTTCTGACATTTCATAACAACTAATCCATAAATTGAAAAATTATCAACAGATGAATTAACAATGAAAATCATTGTTTGTTAGTTGCAGCCCTACTGCATATAGGACGTTCACAAGGCTCTAACAGAAAAATGTAAATGTGAGTGCCGTCTCTTGCCTAATTTGACAATGTTTACAACATACTCCATAATATTTAGGACCACACGGATACACTTGATCTCAAAAGTCTCTCCAGCCAGATGATAATTTAGTTGGACATAGTGACCACCTCAAGACATAACTGGTTGATACAGAAACACCAGTAACATCCAGCAGCTCTGACTGAATAATCTGGACCAGATCCCTTCTGGTCCAGCACCACCAGGAACTTAAAAACACACATTTTACAAACAGCCTTTCAGGATTGTTGACACTGAACAGAAAAGGTCGTTTCCTGAACACAGAGCCTCTTTTATCTGAGGTAACAAGTTCAGCAACATGTCAAACTGAAGCATTTATAGAGCTCCAGCAAACACATTCACACAGTCTTCTTATCTTCCCTTCCCCCTGCTTATATTCTAGCTCTCTTTGCTGTATTCTAGTAATATTTGCTGCTGAAACAATCAAATCTCCCCACAGGAATCTGTTTATTTTATGTCATAATATTTTCTTTAAAAGAAATCCTTTCTTTACCAAGAAGCAACAGAGCTAAAAGAACAGAAATACAGATAAAAAGGGGAGTGTGTGAGTGTGTGAGTGTGTGAGTATGTGAGTATGTGCGTGGTTTGAAATGGGGAGGTGATGGTGGTTTACAGTGCAGCAAAGTGCTGGCGTGTTATCAGACGCATCACATGCTTTCTTTACCATCTTGACATGTTTATCGTCAGAGTTTATGCAACAGTAGAACCAGAAACCAGACAAATATTTTTCTTACTAAAGACACTGCTGTGCTAAATGTCAAACTGTTATTATGTGTTTAAGACTTTCAACGCATTATTTGGTTCATCTCAAGTGAAGATACATTTATAAATTCTCTTTTTTTGCTGTTGGGAAGGCAACTGAAGACATATGTTGATTACTTTCAGACTTGCTTCTACTTTTAAAGCAGGTTTAAGGAGAAACAGTATAAAGCTTAAACAGAAAACACCACAGGATCAGGAGGCACACACACCTAGACATTAAGAATCACAGCATGTCTATAAACTGGCTCATAAAACTGTGGAGTGGATTAAAAATACTCCTAATTGCTGCCATTCGTCGGACCTGGCAGCTTGGCACAGTGGGTGGGTGTGTGTGTGTGTGCGTGCGTGCGTGCCTGTGTACGTGCGTGCGTGCGTGCATATGAAGCCACATCTTGTAAACCAGAGGCCTGGGTTACACTCAGGTTAATAGCTCTTACTGTTTGCAGGTCACATGTATTAACTGTTTCATCAGCTGTAGTGTAGAAGATAAAGACGCCAAAGCAAACTGCATTGTTTCTGCAGTGTTCACTAAATTAAATTGTAGACTTTTTTTAGCAAATATAATTGCATGTTAATACCTTTTTTTTTTTTTTTTCTAATACTGGTCAAAACCCAGTAAGGACAATAAGGCCTACAATTATTTGTTAAGTACATGAATTTATTAAGAATTATATCCCATTTTTGGCAGTAATTCCCAGCTGTATATAAAAATAAATCTTAGTAATTTATCAAGTAATGACACATGGACCAAGATAAGCGGCAGAAAATTGACAGATGGATTAATTCATTAAAAAAATAATCAATAAAAAAAAAAAGTTAATTTAAGTTTTTGCTCAAAATGACACTTGCCTATTATTACTTAATGAGCTTCAAAGCTACTGTGGCTGGCAGTAACAACAACAACAACAACAACAACAACAACAACAGTAATAATCATAAAAATAATGCATAACTCTAATAATAAATAATCAAGAGCGTTACTAATTTAAGAATTTATATTCTGAGGTTACTATTGTTCCATCTGTGTTGCATAATGGCTATATGTTTGGTTATTTTCAAAATGTATTTAAAAATATAGATATTTTGAATAGTAAAAAACTGGCAAAAAGGTTTAAAGTTTAATCTTGAAATTGGAAACAGCAGTTGAGAAACAATCTCGGTTTAAGGTCCATTTAGTAGCAGTTCTGAAGCTTTGGATCAAACCACATGATGCTCATCATCAGATGAAGTTCATTATTCCTTTTTTCTTTAAATAAAATGGAAAATTCAACATTGACAATCATGTGATATGATTAAAAGCTCCAGAACAGCTACTAAATGGACCTTGTGGTGAGAGTTTCTCATGGTAAAAATACCAATTTCTAGCTCAAACATTGAACAGTTTAACCATTTCCTGTTTTACATTACTTTGACCCATAATTAGCAGCTAATTTGTGTTTTCTCAATTTTTTTTAAAACTCATCTACACTGCAGATTACTGGTTTGTTGCACGAGAACTTTGTTTGCTTTCCTGCAGCAGGAAACAACTTTTGAATATGCGGGACCATAAAAATCTGGGTTTAAAAAGGTTCAAAACGATCAGTTTGTTATAAAATAACAATGAGCTTTGTGTTGCCTTCATATAAATGAAACAAATGCATTCCTGAGCTTTCACATTGTGGCACATATTTCTGCCAAATGTGTTTTGAGGGTGGATAAAACCCGGAGTTCAGACAAGTATCATTTCTCAAATTACTTGCATTTTTACTGGTATTGCTACAATATAATTGAACTGATCACAAAATTGTTCCTCTGTCTTATTCTCCATTTATTAACTATATGAATTGAGTGAATAGAGACACATTCTGCATTTGTCACGTCCTCCATCATCCACAGATCTGTGTCCCAGTACAGACAGACAGCGGAGACAGCAGGCCTTCAAACTATTTGACCCACAATGTTTCAACTCTGTGTGTTTTTGTGTGCGTGTGCATGTAATAATGAGGCTGGATTCATGCAGGCACGAATTTCCTGCGAGTGACATTAAGATGAGAGAAGAACAGTGAATCATTCTGACTGTTTTATGTCTGTTGTACATTACAGAAGACTTTAAAGAGCCTCTTGTTTCAGATGGAGCCACAGCAGCGCCATGCACTTATCCAGAATGGGGGACTGGGGCGCCAAATCAGGCTCCAGAAACACTTGTGGGAATTCCCTGAATCCCCTGAGGATGTTCAGAGGGGCTTTTAGTAAGTCAAGGGGGTCCCAGAGGGAGTTCAGAGGGGCCACATGTGTATATGAGCACGTCTGCAGCATCGGTTTGATTCTACCTGAGTTTGTAAAGACTCTACTACATAAGCAGACAAGACCATCAGCGAGAAGTTTGGCTATTTCTATATAGTTATTCGGAATCCAAATTTTTTGGTTTCTTTACTCCTCTATGACAGTAAACTGAACATCTTTGAGTTGTGGACAAAACAAGACATTTGAGTACGTCATCTTGGGCTTTGGGAAACACCGATCGTAATTTTTCACCATTTTCAGACATTTTTCAGACCAAACAACTTATCAATTAATCAAGAAAATAATCGACAGATAAATCAACAATGAAAATAATCGTTAGTTGCAGCCCTTATATATATATATCTTCTGTAGACGTGGTATGTCAAGCAAGGGGTAGTATACCAGCAAAACTACCAGCCAACCAGTGTTGTGGATCATTGCTATTGTTATGTTAATGTTAAAGCCCAAACAGCCAGTTTCATTAGAGATGAGAGTGGAGCTCTGGAAATCATGCGGTATAACCATCAAAAAAGTAGGAAAGAATCTGATATAAATATATATACTGTATATATATATATACACATATACAGTATATATGTACTTGAGCAATTTAACGGATTGCTTTCTTCATTTCTTTCTGCCTATCACCCTGACTAGCAGCAGCAAGGTGCAAAGACACACAGCTTAACATAATCATGACAGCAAAATGTAATTATCTACATGTATCGTAACATGTACAGACTTTCTGGCATGCAAGCACAGAAGAGAATGTATAGGCAAACTGTAAAGACATGTTGAGACATGTGCACATGTAGACAAACGGCAGGATTGTTGAGTTATTGAAGCTTTAAAACTAGCAGCTGACACTGGGGTGTGGGTCAGAGTGAAAACAGTTGTGTTGCTTGTCACAAACATTGTCAACTAATAACATTAAAACGCACCTTTTTTTTTTTTTTTACAAAACATCGATGTTAGTGTGCACATGCCTCCGTTTATAGAAAGAAATCTATTAGAGTAGCTGGAATACCTGAGGGAGAGCTTAACTGTTTGATTTACTGTGTTTTAATGCACAGCTCTGGTTCTCTAAAAGCACCCTGACACAACAAATCAAGTGCACCTTAAAGCTGCCAGGTCTGTATTAAAAGAAGAAATGGCCTGAAGGAGTCGGCTGCTTTAAATAAGCTCCCCACCGAATCCTTGGCTCCATGACTTTTAATAACAAATTCATTCACCTCCTCACATGTGAGGATCCAAGTACTATCAGACCTTTATGATCTCTGATAAAATCTTGAAGTGGTTACGCTTGAATTACATTTGGATATAACTTTGGTGTGGACACAATTCTACCAATTTCCTGAGGTAAGCCTGGCTGGCTGTACACTCAAAATCCCCCTCTGAGCAAAAGCCTGTAAAAGAACTAAAGAGATCAATGGCTGCATAAAGTTTTTTTCACTCTCTTCAACAAAGCTCACCGACCACCGCTACAGAAAAAGAAAATCTTTTTCTTCCCCAAGTAGAAAAGATTGTACTGAGAATAACAAGTAGGACTCTGAATGATGTTATTCCTTCTTCAGGAACATTCCAACTAATTTAAAATTTTCAAGCCAGTTAAAATATTTAAATGGGCCACAATAGATGAGATTAAAATAAAGATCTGCACAGCTAAGACGCATTTAAACAGAATATGATTTCAGATGTATACAAAAGTTTCATCCAAAGAAAGTAATACCACCTGCACATTTGTGACGTTAATTGATATTCTGTGACGTGTACTGTAGGCCTGCAACTAACGATTATTCTAATTGTTGATCCATTCACATGGAATCAGGCAGACAGCAAACCGCATATCATTTTATTGGACGAGAGCAGGATGGTAAAATTAGGTTATGCTAAACGGCATTGCCGTCCAAAGTTAAAACATTTGAAGTTTTTGCCTTCCTCTGCTTTATTTTATCATATACACTGTATATGAATTAACATTTGAGTATAAAAATAACTAAATATCTTTGAGTTGTGTACAAGACAAGACTTGAGGACGTCGTCTCTGGCTTTGGGAAACACTGGTCGACATTTTTCACCATTTTCTGACATTTTATAGACCAAACAACTAATTGATCAATCAAGAAAATAATCGACAGATTAATCGACAGAAAATAATCGTTAGTTGCAGCCCTATAACGATATAAAACAGAGACAAAGCACATTTTTGATTAATTGATAGCATCAAAACCACTGGATTTCCTCTTGATCAACTAATTGACTAATTGTTTCAGTATTTTTTTATTAAATCTAATAATTATCACATATTAACTCTTAACAAGTGAGAAACACTGTAGTCTCTCTTCCTGAGACATAGTCCATGCAAATAAATGAAACAGAATTTTGAAAAATGCGAATTATACAACAGGTCTTTGAGTGTTTCTGTCTGGACAGCAGAGTCAGAGTGATGTGACATTTTTGCGGCTGACTCACGCTGAGACAGCTGACCTCTGCAGCAGATCCACAGAAATAAGAAACTACCACTAATGCAGGCTGGCGACGCACCGAGATTACAATGTTAATACATGTCAACCTGCTTTCTGTGGTTATAAACCACTTATCCATAAAGAGGCAGGTTAGAAGCCAGAGGTGTTCAAAGGCCCTGCACACACACAGTTATTTTCTTTCATTTTAGGGGATTAGACATCTTCTCAGGAGTCTGTGGGCATATACAGGCTGTGGGGTATTTCCTTCGTTCTCTTATTTCAATTTTCTTGTTAGAACAGGAGCACATTTAAAACCTTAATGATTTGCAGTTCATAACCGCAGCCAGCTTTAACCTGAGAAGATGTCTGATCAGCCTGACAACACCTGTGTGGATGGGCAGAGGCTTTCATGCCATGACTTGGGAGGGACTCAGCCAGGCATTTTTCTGTTCTCGGCTGTAACACGCGTCTTTCAGTTTAATTAAAGACATTCATTTTTAAGGATACTGTTATTCGTATTATTTGTTATTAGTAGTGTTGTTTGTATTGTTATTTGTTATTGAATAAAAAACATTTCCCATTATATGGTTTGTTCACCAGAGAGCAAGTTGATTTTTAAACTGTAAAATGTCCCGCTCAGTATATATTTTGGTCGCAATTATTTAGAAAGAAAAAAAATGTGGATTGTATGTGTTTATATAAAAAAAAAAAAACATTACTTCAGTCGATATATCGTTATCTGAACTCCCAATTATTGTTAGCAATATCGCTTAAAAAATTCACTATCTGTTTGGATATAATTTATGTCCTTGGGTAACGTCTATGTGTCGGGAAACACCGGGAGCTGCTGAGGGAACTCCAGGATTCAAAAGCGGTCCTCTGATAACCTCAGTAGCCATTCAGACTGCAGAGCTGGCCACAAACAATAACAAACGCATCAAACCAAGTAACCTTTTTCCTTTTCATCATGACAAAATCAGCAACCAGTGACGTGATATTTTGGAAAACGTGGAAGTTGCTGTAAAAGACAGCAATTGGTTCAGCTAGTAGGCATAGAAGAAGACGATAACTCACTTTCCCTGCAAGTATGTCTCCATTTTTCCATACAATCCTGCCAAATTGTGATTCTTCCACAAGATTAAAAAGTCTGTTAAAATGCGCGCCAAGATGCACAACTGTTCTCTTACACACACCTTGTAAACACCTCCTGCCTGCAGCTTTACAGGAAAGCGAGTGCATGTGTGTGTGTGTGTGTGCGGTACATCCTCCCATTGTTTCAGCCCTCACAGGGGGTAACCCTCTCATACTATTGTTCCACTTCTAGTTCAATTCAGTCCGCTAACAAACAAACACACACACAACCAGTACTTCAAACGCACTGTGGAAACAAACAGAGCAACTTTCCCAAGTCACTCATGTCTATCTACTTCAGTTCAGACTTTGATTCCTATTTTAGCTCTGACTGCATAAATCAAACTAAACTCCTTTCAGAATTTCAGCAGTTTTATACTGTAGTGTCTATAAATGCACATAAAAACCACAACAATTACTCCAGACCTTTACAAATTATTAGAGTCCTCTGGTAAATTCTCCACAATAATCCATCATCCACAAGGCAAAACTTTATTTTATAAATATCAAAATGAATTCACACTGAATTTCTTCCAAGGTGTTTTTGGTGATAGAAATTGTTGGAATATAAATTTTACTCAATTAAGTGCTTCTTGCAGTGTTGAGTATACTGTATAAATCATATATATCCTAAGTGCCGCTCCATCAGGTGAGATAGTTTGCCAATAACCAGAGCAGAATTAAACTACAGGATATCTGAATGGAGTTAGGTATGAAGTTCTCTCCTGCATGAAACATCGTCATATCGCTGAGAAACCTGGATTGCAAAATACTGCAAATTTAGCTTCAGAGGGAATGTTCTGTTCTTTACTGCGATAGATACATGAGTAAACACACCAACAGAGGAGCAGGAGGAGGAGGAGGGGGAGTTTTGCCAACTCCCAACTTTCCTCCGGACAGCTGGGAGCTGAGCAATACAATACCATGAAAAACACACACACATGTGGGTTTGACTGATAAAGTATTTTTAAGGATACAAATCTATTCTAACTCACAGCAAATTCCTCCACATATTCATTCCACACAGAGAGAGACTTAAAAAACATTAATATAATGCATGAAGTGTTTGTCGTGTTTAATATGAAGCTACAGATCAATCACTGCAACACCTGCTTGACAAACTGGATTTACTACTGTGGGTTAATACTGAAGTACTTTGCAAACACTAGTTCTCATTGAGTCTGATTATCAAAAAGATGACATCAATAACATGTCATTAAATAGCTTAACGTTACGGAGCACATTGCCCAAAATGCATGTGTGTTTTTACCATCTGTGTCTCGTGTGTGTACCTTAGTTTAACCATTGGCAGAACGGCCCTGAAAGCAAACAGTGACGAGTGACAGACCAGAAGGCCATCACACTGGAGGGTGCACGATAAACCCACATTTGTACGCTATCATTCACGGTGTGTTCGATATTCACTTTGAAACCTCGATCAGTGCGTTTTGAATTAAGTCAGTGTAGTAAGGAGCCACAGCAACAGAGAGAGTGAGAATCACAATATGAAGAAGATAAAAAGGAATCAGGTCTATCGAGAAATGAGGGAACAGAACAAACTCTTTATCTGGCTTGCATGTGCACACCCACATTTCAAATCCCTTCTCATATTTAGCTCATTCAAAAATAAACACCAAAGAAACGTCTAGAAATGACAAGAAAATGTACAATAAGTCTGTTTATAAAGCCCCGTTACCTGGTCTTTCCTGCCCACCACAGAAAACCACATGTTGCAGCCGCTCGTCAGCGTCGTCCAGACCAGTTCACTCTGGGACGTCCAGACTGGGACACACACACAAATGCACACACACCTCCTTTTATCCCGGAGAGCGCTTCAACCTGCTAACGTGCACCGACAAGTCCAAAAGCTCTCAATTACACCGGCTGGGAGTAATCCATTCAGCTGAATGTCTACGTGTAAAATCACTATTTACGGCTGGAAACGTGGGATAAAAAAAGTAATGTGAATTCTTACGTGTGTGGCAAAAAGTAGTGGAAGTTTAGTGCAGGTCATTTTAAAAAGTTCAGTGAAAAACTCCTATAAAAACAAGTTGTGTGAATTTAAAAAAGCTGTATAAATTCCAGTATAAAAGAGGCAGAAAAATTCCTCCACGGGTTCCTAATTGCAGCGTGTTTGTTAAGAATCCAGGTGGCGATCCAGAGGTGAAGCATTGGCTGGGACGCCGGCTGGTCAGAGTGAGGTGGAGCGCTGCTGCAGCTCCACCAGGCAAATATCACACACACACACACAAACACACACACACACACACACACCGAGTTATATAACAGGACAGAGCTCAGCCCAGTTTACCGAGAACTCAAGCAGCTGTTTGATAAAATTCTTTCTACCTGCCTTTCCCATCCCACACACACTTCTCTGCCTCCTCATTCGTCCACACAGCTTTGAAAATAAACAGAGCAAGGAGGTTTCCTCAGTACATCCTTCCTTCCCACACGCACGCACGCACGCACGCACGCACGCACGCACGCACGCACAAACAGGAAAGCTCGCGCCTTCAGCAGGAAACTCACTCTACTCTAAAGAAAGAGAGAAAGAGTCCTTATGATTTGCACAGAGAACTAATAATATCGGTTTGCCTCACAAACTTAATCCATTTCATCATCGTTAAAAAAGTAGGCATGCAACACAACAAGACGGTGCATCAGCCCCACCTACGCTGGCCGGTAACGAACCTTTGCAACAAAACGTAACACCCAAATCTATCTATTCATTGATGAAGAGGAGTAGGAAGCAGAATAGACCTCTACTAGATAAGATCAAGGTTCCTACGTCTTTTACTTAGTCAAATTCAAGCACTTTTCAAGCTTCTCCAGCAGCTCACAGCTGTGGTAAATTACATATTTATATACGTTACATACACTACAGTGATTATTCAATTCCTCATCACATTAAATCAGATGTTACTGTGCTATAAACAACCAAATTAGGTTTCGTGAGAGTATAATACAGAAGGGTGACAAATTAAGGGAAAACACAAAAAAGTTTTAAAACATGTAACTTGTCTGAGCCAATATAAAACAATCACTCAAAACAATCGCTAGAGAAAGAACTTCAATTTCAATAAAATCTTTACTGAAAATGTGCAAAATAAGAGAACAATAGTCTTTGAGGGTAGGCAGTCAATCAGCTCCCTGAGCCTTTTGCAATAAAATGTATATAAAATATTGCAATAAAAAACTGCGATAAACAACAAAACAGTGCAAAAAATATAAGATACTTTACAGTGAGGGACTTCATCTAAGGCCTCAGCACAGAATTATGTAAACCGTCCAGCTTGTGAGTGCAGGGTGTCCCCCACAGGAAATGTGTTAGTCAAAGTGGACGTCCAACTGTGCTGCATGTTTCTTTGCCATTTTCAATTTAAATCCAAGCGATATGGGACGCTATGGTGGCTCTGAGGCGCATACCTTGGACATTTGTGACACTAAAATACTCCCAAAAAAATGTAAAACACGAATGTAACACCAGGTGGTCTGCACTGGCGAGTAGAGCTTTTATGAATGTTATAGAAGAACGAGGGTAATGATGATTCATTTATCCTTCATGATGCCGTCAAGCTGCTAAGTGCTTAGGATGAGTCAGCTGATGATCAGTCTTTCATATAAAATTGGAGGGTGATGATGGGGATGTTTGTTTTAATCACTCATGATTAGGTTGGATGATGACAGAGGGATTTATCCAGGTTTTATGTTACTCTCTCAATTAGTGGACGTTGTTTTATGTATTTTTATTATATATTTAATGTTTTATGTAGCTAATGTTTAAGTCTGTGTGTGTGTTCTCTGTTTCACCCGGCTGCCAGAAAAATTTCCCCTTGGTGGGAATCAAGTTTAAAGTAAAGCTGAAACGAATAATCGATTAATCAATCAGTCAATCGTCAGAATTTCAACTATTTTGATAAATGATTAATCATTTATGTAATTTTTTTAAAGCAAAATTGCCAAATACTCACTGGTTCCAGCTTTTCGATTGTAAGGATGTGCCGTTTTTCTTTGTCTTATGTGATAGTGCGTCCACTATTATCTGACATTTTATAGACAAAAAGATAAACTGTGAAAATAATTGTCTGATTAATCGATAATGAAAATAATCGTTAGTTGCAGCTCTCGATAAAAGCTGAAAACGGCTTTCCATATGAGCTACACATTAGCTGTGACTTTGCAATGTTATGACATACGAAACTTTTAACTTGTTAGCTAGTTCTGTATATCGCAACATACATCGATTTGATTTTTAATGACTGGAAAGCATTACTTTTTATAGAAAATGAACGGTGTAGATTTCTTAATATCCTGTTCATTACATCTATAACAGCTCGGGACATTAGCTGCATGTCACTCCTCTGTCTTCCTCATGTATTGCCAAAAAACAAAATGTTGGACTGTGGAAAATTAAGGTGATATTACAAAGTTTACTAGTTTGCTGTCTACAGTACGGCAATCTGTGTGCATTAGTGTTGGTTTTATCCAGTAGATGCCGCCATTGTGCACATCTGTCATCTTTTTAGACACTAATAATCATTATTTTGGGGTGATTTCTCATCAACATGTTGTAATTCTTCATTCAAACTGAACCTAGTGAGTAAAACCTCTTAAAAAGACCTCCATCCTAATTCATCCTAATGTAATCTCCTGTCCTTCTCTATTCCTTTAAAACTTTCAGGTGATCCAATCCAATATGGCCTAAAAAAGTTAAGCTTTTCACTGTTAACACAATTGGGTACGTTTGCAGCCATCATGGGGGAAATGCATGAATCTTAATTCATTTTTCCTGATACTATAGCTGCCCTTTGGGTGAATCTGTACAATTTCTTTTAATATTGAAACAAAGTGGTGATTTTGTATAATTTCCCCAGGTTTTGTCACTCCATCAGAGGTGTGTGAACGAATAAACAATATGGACAGACAGCGATACATAGTCCCACCCTCCACACCCACTCCCCTCTAACAGAAAACTAAATACAGAGCGTTTTTTGTCCAGGAGTCAACCAGAGCTTTATTTGCAATGTCACTGTTTAGTCTCTGCACTGCTGTCAGACTCAACAATGAAAGGAGTCTATTTAAAACAGCAGCCTTATTCTGCCAGTACTTTGTCGCTCAGCCTCTCACACACACACGAAAATCCAACGCACTCCGTCTCGACAGCCAAGATATAAAGTTATTTTTGGATTTCCTGTCAAATTCGTGCCAATCTCTCACAGTTCTGCTTCAGAAAACGTTTGAAAAATATATGACTTCTGCCTTGAAAGAGAAGTTTTCTTACTAAAGAAGTTTCTTGAAAAGCTCAGACAGATCACACACAGACGCACCTTAACACTCTTCCAGGTGGGATTTCCTACCTTGGCAGCCACGATGCTGAGGCCCATGCCGTTGTGCTTCTTCAGGGTTACCGTGACAACCTCCGGGTCTTTCCTCATTGGCTGAAAAGAGAGATGAACAGGAAGGACAAACTGTGAGTGAGGATGAAACCTCTAAGATGTGTCTGTAACAGCCTCGGGGGGAAATACAGCGAATGTCCTCTAGTGTTGTGTTCCCTCCGTCTGCCTCTGAAACCAGACTGGAGTAAAAAAAAAAAGAGGGAGGGATGAGAAAAGGGAGGGAAGGAATGAAGGAGGGATAAAACGGGGAAAGGGGAAGACCACAGAGGAACCTGTGGTCGCTGGAACCCAGTCAAGAATGAAAACCACATCATGGCTACCCACACACACATATACACACACACACACTGCAGGGCTGGGTGACTGGGTGGGGAGAAAGACAGAAACAAAGAAAGAGAGAGAGCTACCGAGGTTTCCCACATCATGAAAAAATATTCTGACAAAGGATACTCCAAAATAAATATGCTCATGTCAGACTTGTGCAAAAGCAGTTGTACTTTTGTGTGTGTGGACAGCACTCTTGCGTAAATGCAATCTGCAGGAACACCCAGAACCAAACAAAACATCAACAACCGCACAACAACTACTGCTACGACAACACTACGTCTACACTAAGAGACAAAACAGACTACAATTAAAACAGGAACGCCCCGGTAGCTCAGCCGCAGCTACACTACAATGACATCCCAGCTATTACTATGACAACCCGAATACAAACTGTGCCTGTTGCACAAATGTTTCTTGTTTTTTTTTTTAGTAGAAAATGTACAACAACATATGCAAGTGATACATCATTTACATACATTTTATTAGAGGTGTCTTCTGTACGTTATTTAGGCTAAATTATTGTGCGGCTGGTTGAAGACAACCACTATGGACCAAGTGCCCCCTAATGTCCACCAACAGTCATGAGATGGAACGAATAAAAAGGTCTAAAAACATCCAAATCTTTATGTGGACCTTCTTTTATGCAACAGAAAGTTAGTAGTCGCTGAGAGTGTTCCTGAAGGCATAAAGTTGTACCTGCTTTACGGTAAAAGCCTTACATAAGCAGGCCTGTAGAACTCTTAAAACGACACTGACGAGAGCATATTAACATTGAAAGGGTTATTGATTGAAATTTATAGAAAAGATTTGTCTAACTCAAGACTGCAGAAGCCTGATATTATTTTAGTTGAACCTTCGAATGTGTTTTGAGCAATTACAGCAAACACTAACCCTTCCAAAGTACATATGGACATGTCAGTACTGTTTTAAAAACGTGAACCCATCCTTTAAGCTTCTTCTTTTAAAGCTTTCTACCTGCCGACTTATGTAAGGCTTTTATTGTAAAGCAGGTACAGCTTTATGCCTTTAGCGACTACTAACTTTCTGTTGCGTAAAAGTAGGTCTACATAAAGATTTGGACATTTTTAGATCTTTTTTTGTCTGCAGGTCAGTTTTAAATCCTGCAGGGCCGGAATGGTGAAAGAAGGCAGCCACCATAGTGGTTAGATGGACAAATATTAAAGCTCCATCATGTCACCAAGGTCACATTTTCCCTTTATAGCGCAGGTATCCTAACCATATAGAAAATATAGTATATGGGGGGTATGCCTTATGAAAATACTTCCAGCAAGTGGTCCAAAAAGTAAATATATCCCCAACTCCAATGCCAATTTTTTTCAATGATGAATTCACAATCATAATTTTTTTCAGGAAAAAACATACTTTTATTTGGCACCTTTTTAAAGGCTCTGTGGATGTATTATTTCTAAAAACAAAACAGCATCTTTTGTTTCAGTAAATATAGTTCATATTCTTAATGTTCTGCATGTAATATCGATCACATCTAAACTATGTAAACACACACTACATCACATGAGCACTACACCACATGAGCCCTCCGCCCCGCCCCCACCAGTCTGCCTGGACACACACCATTAATCAAAGTGTGTGTGTGAGTGTTTGTGAGAGACGCCTGCATTATGTCGAGACTACAGTCATGAAATAGTATAGCAGGGATAAACAGACCAATTACAGAGGAAATGGCTCTGTGTGTGTGTGTGTGTGTGTGTGTGTGTGTGTGTGTGTGTTTGTGTGTGAGGTCTATCATTTACTAACTGACTGCTGCAGTGTGATTGGTGTTGATTAAATTGTGTATGTTTGGTGTGCGTCTGTGAAGGTTGTTATGAAAAGTAAATTGCCCCCTCTGAAGCCGCTGTAATCACTGCCTTCCTACTGGGAGACCACACACACACACACACACACACAAAAACACACACTGCACAAACCTGGACCCAAATCAAAGCAACTTCCAGTTTTAAACTTTTCTAAAAATAGTCAAACTATGTCAGCTGCGCCCTCGTGTCGTCTACGGCTCAGTTTCTGTTCAGGAATTTTACCTTTTTTAGTCTTAAATTCACCTGGAAACTGATCCATGTTTTCATTTTGACAACTGGAACTCGTATTGAACCTCCCTTAAACCCAGTAAATCCAGTATAATCT
The DNA here is from genome assembly GCA_916701645.2 of Sebastolobus alascanus. NCBI lineage: Eukaryota > Metazoa > Chordata > Actinopteri > Perciformes > Sebastidae > Sebastolobus > Sebastolobus alascanus. Next base: position 1,238,346 of record CAKAOJ020000131.1, on the reverse strand, counting down.
ACACCTGAATTATCCAGTACTGTGGAAAGAGGAATTTACCCAGAAAAGGTCAACAAGAGCAACTGAAGGCAGCTTATATAATGTTGATGCATACCATCAGTCTATGTAATCCATATTAGACAATACTGTATACTTCAGGTTAGTAACTTGGGCAATATTTTACTACAAATGAACCATATCAAATTCTTAATGACAGCACCATTTATCTATAATAATAATATTAATAATAATAATTGGTATCCTAACTGATATTTTCTTTTTTCTTTGTTTGCATTTTAAGAAATTATACAGTTTCAGAGCATCCGAAATAAAACTAAGATTAAAAAAAAAGGAGAGAAAAAATGTATTATATTATTATAACTATAATAAATGTATTATTTATGGTAACACTCTTTATGTTACCTTGTATGTTAAAATATGCTTCTGTGTGTCATATTCAAACTAAGGCTGGGATGTGTCAAATGAGGAAATGAATAAGCAAGTGCTTTACTGTCCTGATATTATTTTGAAGGCTGGGGATAAAGGATATACTGCTAAATATAATAATGAGTTGCAATGTTGAAATTGTTGTCATAATTTACACATTTTGAAAGATAGATTTTTTAGAAATATAAAATTTAAGGGGAGAACAGTGGTATTTTGTTTAATAGGAGAGTTCTGACCCTACAAGACTAATATAGAGTTGAGACGGCAACTGAGAAGATGACCTCACTACAATCATGTGATATGATAGAAAGCTCCAGAACAGCTACTAAATGGACCTTTTGGTGAGATTGTTTTCTCAACTGCTGTTTCCGAGGTCGAGAATGAACTCTGAATTCAGCTTAAGCAGGTGAGAAGTTCTTAAAGTGCTCAGAGAAAATGTAATTTATCTTAAAACTAGAATTACCGCCTTGTGGTTGCATACGTCAGCCAACCAGTCAGTTTACATCCATGTCTGTCCAAAATGTCATCACTTCCTCATTTTATCCTGTTAGACATTTGTGTTGTGTTGTCATAATTAGGATATGAATTCTTTGAGTTGTGGCCAAAAACGTGTTTTGTGAGGTCAAAGTGACCTTTTACCAAATTCTAATCAGTTCATCCTTGAGTCCAAGTTTGTGGACGTTTGTGCCAAATCTGAAGAAATTAGCTCGTGGCGTTCCTGAGATATCACTTTCACGAGAATGGGATGGATGTTGGGTCACAGTGACCTTTGACCATCCAAATCTAATCACTTGATCTTTGATGTCGGAGTGGATGTTTGTGCCAAATTTGAAGAAATTCCCTCCAGGCGTTCCTGAGATATCGCGTTCACAAGAATCGAACGACGGTGACAGGCGTGGCCGGAGGCATTATGTTTTCAGGTAGTTGCCGTAAAAAACTGAGCAAACACCATCTTCTGAGGAAGATGGTGACATGATTAAAGCTCCAGAGAAACTACTAAATGGACCTTGAGATTGTTTTCTCAACTAATATAGGAGGTTTTCACAAAAGCACAGTGAGATAAAACATTGTGAAGGTCTTTCTTTTCATTAATTTCATTAATTCAAAGCATCCATCCCCAAAAACAGCCGTATTTACTCCATTTAGATTTGGCATGTGAATATAAGTTTATCTTTATTCCTCAGCTGAAACTATTTCGGAGCGGTTTGAACACAATTCTGCTCACTGGTTGAGCAAACAGTAATCAAAGTAAAGTCATCTCGGTGCAGCACGGAGAGAAGAGTGTTGAAAAAGCAATGCAGTGTCCTGAAGTTACTCTGCAGACACATTTTGTGGCCGTCTAGCTGTCAGATCTACTGTATGTCTATGAGTCAGCATTACTAAATGTGCTCAAAGTCCTTTACCTGAGATGCCCCACTGCCCTGACACACACAAGTATACACACACACTGTGTGTTAATGTCCTACCATCTCAGAAGCATCAGCAGCAGAGAAGTGGCTGTCGCAGTCAGCTCCTTCAAAGTGGACGGTCCAGGTACCAGGTGATCGGGCGTGGGGAACTAACCTACAGAAACCTGGAAGAAGAAACACACATTTTAAAGTACATTTTCACTGAGTCAGACATCTAAATTCTGTGTGTGAAAACATAAACTTTGGAACAGAGAGAGCTACTTTCTCTCTTCCCATGAAATAAACAGGAGGTACGCACAGAGCTATTATATCAAAACAATGGATGATGGAGTCCAAGTTACACAAAAGCGTCAATCATGAAAGCTTGTAGGGCTGTACCGAATAGTTAAAGCCTGTATTTCTGCACAGCTGCAGATAAAGATCAGGCTACACTAATATTATTAGTATTATGCTATTTGTAGAATTACATTCCAGTGGTGGCTGTGTAGGACTTCTTTCCGACTTGTGTGATCCAAACTTATCCAGATGCGTTTCAAAGAAAAAAAAATTAAATATTGGTCCCCATGACTTTACCTCTCTGCAGCAGCGGCTCCAGGAAGTCCTGCAGGCCGTTGGGGAGGCTGCGCACCACGTCACAGGAGTAGCCGTCCTCGGGAAGGAGGAAGGGCAGCTGGAGGTCGGGATCCTCCTCCAGCTGAACCTCTCTCCCGTCACTCCTCGCCAGCTCATCTGCCGTGTTCTCTGCCACCGCCACCACGTGGTCCGTCAGCTCCTGCACACAAACACACAACCAGAGGCAGCTCACATATCGGACAACCGGATGGTTCATCACATCTAGAAAGCATCATATAGAGTAATGGCTATTTTCAACATCTGTGCAAATCAGATCGGTTAAACAGCTGACTTGTGTTACATAAAGCTGACATTATCTAACAGAAAACATGTAAACATATGTACATCATAACTCTCCTGATTTAAGTTTAGAAGGGATGTTTCATTAGCTGAATTTTTCTCTATTTTGAGCGTGTTTCTGTGCTTTCGTCTTACAGGCGGGATGTAAGGCTCGTCTGGAGCACAGTGGTAGTTGGTCATGAGGGCGTGGAGCTGCAGGGAGTTGAGCTTAAAGCAGGTGTTGTGGATGTTCTGCACATCCTGCATGGAGTATTTGTCCATGGTCAGCAGGGTGGTTGCCTGGAGGACACAGAAGAGAACATGTCAATGAAACACATATTTTGTATATTGTATACATATTGTCTGTATATTTTCAGCCTTCTCCAACACATTATTATTTAGTCTGCCTTAAATGGACACGTTTTTTGCTTTAACTTATCATTATGAAGTAAATGTTGATTGCACAATGTAATGGCTAAAGAATAATAACACCATCAGCATTTAGATTGGTTCACTATCAGCCTCAATTTCGCTATGCAAATCTGTCTGCCACCGGGTACGATCTCCCGGGAAAATGATGGCTCCATTTACGGCACAAAGGAAATAATTGCGCAATTCAGGATATACAGTATATTGCTTGTCTATGTCACAAATAAACCTTTGAATCTTTGAATCTTCATATACCAATTCTTATTGTAAGCAGTGATCACATTATTATCCAAAGTTCTAATGAGAGATTTCTGTATCCCTGACACAGAAAGACTTTGTTTTTCTCGCTGGTTTGAGAAGGCGAGGCGGCGCCGTGGTCTTTCCATGCATCACTTGAAATTTAACAATAGGATAATCAGAATCTGACGACAGCTGTTGGGATGTTTGCTTATATTTCCAGGGAGGCGCCCGTGTCAGTCAAATCTGATCAAATAACACTCACGCCGTCCTGCAGAAGCAGATGTGCGGAGATTTTGAATGTTAAACTCTTAAACATTGATACCTTACAAGGATTTTTTCTAACTTTACTGTTGATTATGTAGTCACAAATATTGAATGTTATGGAGAAATACAGTGCATAGATCTGGTGTCTAAACAGCGAATAAAAAAATGGAAACAAGAGAATTCTCACTGGCCACTGTGGAATTAATTCACTAAAAAGCACAGATAAAGCTTAAAAAAATGAAAACAAAGATAAATAAAATAAAATCCCTCATGTCCCAGAACACACTTCCCGTGTTCCCCTCTATCCTCTCACCTGTACAATTCGACTGAGGTGGCAGTCGGCGGCGAGCTCCAGACCCTGTTTCTCCGCCCAGGCCTCGATGTGGCTGAGCTGCTGCCGGAGGATGGCCCCCCAGTAGTGGCAGCACAGCCCCGACTCGGTGTCCGTCACCAGCTTGTTGAAGAGCCACATGTTGATGAAGTGGAAGAGCTGCGAGAAGAGCTGAATGGTCAGGGCGGCGTTGACTCGACACCGCCGCAGCAACGACATCGCCCCCGTCAGGGTGTGCAGGACGTCCTCTGGAAAGAGACGGAGTAAGAGACATGCGATATAAGATCAATGACGGCCAACCATTACTTTCACATTAGGAGATTACAGACAGCTGAGATTAGGAGACTTGTTATATGTTCCTGACATGAGGTTTCTTTACATTAAACATATTTGAAACAAAGAGACATATGAGAATGAAAACAACAGCACTACATCTTCAATCCCAAATGCAAAAATCTAAGAAGGAAAAGTCACTCTGGTTGAAATGAACTTAAAGGGGGGCATTAATTATCATAAACCCAAATGGCTGGGAACCACTGCATGTGTCTGTATATTACCGATCTTGGGTCTCTGTGGATTATGCTCCTCGGGGTCGTCCAAGAAGGCAGGCATGTAGTTGTTCAGATCAGCCTGGAGACAGTGGACCAGGTACCTGCACACAGCATATTACAGCTTGTTGAAGACATCAAGACTTCACCAGCAAACAACAGAGAAGCTCTAATCCAATCATCTGTCTTTCAGAGAACTTTAAAAGAGTCTTTCTATCTTGATAGAAAACTTTCTTCTCGTCGACAATCATCAGGAGGCCCATGCACATTCATCAATACTTTGCATGTTGCAGGGTAACAATAATCTGCACAAAAAGACAAAAAAATACCTGCACACTGCAATCTTGTTCCCAATTCTTCTTTTAATGTACATGGACATGACCAGGGTTGTCTCGTGGTAATAAGGCATAGTTTTTTGATAGGTTTATTTCTAAGATCATAAGTATTTTTCCAGATTCACATACGATGATCTACTGTAAATATACAGGTAAGTTCACACCCTCACGTTCACCGGAGACCATTTACAGACAAAATGTTGTCCATGTAGAATAAAAGAAAAACGGGAAACAAGATGGCTAATGTGTGAGTACTTCGTTTTTGAAGAAGAAGAACATTTGAACGTATTCCAGTTGACTCATTCATAACGTTACCTCACATTCCCTGACCTTCCAGAAATTCCCTGCCTTTCCCCATCTGTAATACATCTCTAAAATGTCCATGATATTTCAGATTCCCACCACACATCCACTCACACAACCACACACACATAGACTGACTTGAAAGCCATCTGGACCAGATGGGCGAGGATGTCCTGGGCGTCCAGCGTGACGCGACTCAGGTCTCGGTCCTGCTTGACGAAGTTGAGCAGCTCGGAGGCGTTGGCCATCCAGAAAGCCAGCGCTCCTGCAATGTTCTTCTGCTTCTGTAACGTACCAACCCAAAAAACATAGGGAGGAAGTTGTTAGAGCAGCAGGACGAAGGAGAAGGACTGGAGAGTTAAAAAAGAAGGTAGGAGAGGGGTTTCTGTTTGAGTGGCAGCCAGAAGGAGCAGTTGTTACTTCAGGGATAGACTCATGCCCCGCCCACCCCTCCCTCTAAGCCAACCCGGTGTCGAGAGGGAGAGTGGTCGCCACTGTCACAAGAAGACGCTCAACGAAGGGGTCTTCATTTCTTCACCATTTGTATGGGAGCGCTAAAAGATTTTCCTTTATGACTTCATGAGAGACATTAGTGACCACTCCCTTTCCCTCCCGGACACCGACTCCATTTACCAAGTCACCAGACACCAGCCTCCTCCAATAACTAGTTTGTTTCTTTTTGACAAAACTAAACAGTATTTAGACTGTAGACTTACACTATGGACCACATGCATTCACACAGAGCGCCTAGAGGGACTAGAAGTCCATTCATTTCCAATAGATCAGAATGACATAAAGGGACATTTCTGTGGTCAACTGTTGTCAGATTTAAGCCATTTAACATTGCTCTAACATCTATCTATTGTTACGATCGATATTAAGCTCTACGGTCATTCATATTACCTATTCCACACTTGACTTTCTTGCCGTGAGTTTGATGAGATGACCGATACTATTATCATGTCAATGTTAACTTAGCTGAGCATAGAGACTGGAAATAGGGGGAAACAGCTAGCCTGGCTCTCTCCAAAGGAAATAAAATGTTTCACATTTGCTTACTCAAATTAACTGCTGACTCCAGCTACGTGTTTGTCATACAGACATGACAGTGGTATTGATCATCTCATCTAACTCCTCAAAAGTGTATTTCCCAAAATGTTTTCTTAAGTATTCCCTTAGCCTCTCAAAATAAAACATTTTAAAGGATAATAAAAAGGCAGTTGAAGACACATGTTGTGCCTTTTGTAACTCTGTAGCTGCACATCTCTGCATAAATGTAATTAGAGCCTCATGCAGAGTAAAGTGATCCAGTAGCTTGCAGCAGCAACACACTAAACCAGGATAATGATATCAGAGTATAATTAATGACATAATTATCTCAAATGGCCAACACTGAGCTGATGATATCAGACTTAATAACGCTCCATATGTCAGTCTACAGTCTAAAGGACGGTTTTTTTTCTGGTCCTGAGATGAAAAGGGAGAACAGAGCTCAGTGTCTGAGGAGCTGAATGGTTAATATCCCCGCCACTCAGAGAGGGAGGGATGTGCGAAGCTCGCTCCCCTCATCTATCCCCGCCTTGAATAAAACACAACACAAATCAAACAAAACAAAACCCCTTCATTCAGAACAGCCAGAGAATGAGAGATGGAGCCAAGTGCATCCAAAACGAAACGTGGCAATAAAACATTTAGGAAACGCTGAAAACACGGACGGATGGTTGAACATGTTAAATGAACTTCCAAAAACAGACAAATGAAGCAGAGGAGGTGGAGGAGGTCGGAGGGACGCGACTCGTCTCTCATCCACACTGTTGAGTAGGAGAAGCAAGACGTGATGTCACACAAGATGGATGCCAGAATTAAAGATGGAGCAATGGTGGAAAAGAGTGGTTGCTTTGGTTTCGCTCTGTTTTTGTTTTTGTTTTAGTACCAGGCAGGTCCAGGAAGCTGAATGGAATTAGTTGGGTTGATGTTGCTGTTGTTGCTTAGTTTTCCAGCTGTGGGAGGACGCATTATTACGGCTTTATTTTACATTTCTGTTAGAATGGAGAAAAAGAAGCAGCAGCAACAATGAAGGGCTGGTCAAAAAAAGCAGAGAGAGAGCAGTAAAGAAAGAATTCAAAGAGAGAGAGTGATTCAGAGAAAGAAGCCAAAAGGTTTAAGAGGTTGGGCGACATGATTTTGTATTTTAAAATTTAACTATAACAATAATCTTTAACATGGTATCTGGTTTGCCTTCAAAGGAACGTTAGACATTGTGACAGATTGCAACTATACAACAACAACTACTATGTTGTGTGGGTTCAGCTGAAGAGAAAAGATTTATGCTGCCATCAAGCACAGCTGCAGATATCCAAAATAAAAGGTAAACATGAACAACAAATGGTTAAATTGGTCCAAAAGTTCGGATGCCCCTTGATTTGTAAGTCACACAGAAATCTGTCAACAACTTATGGTTTAAATAATGTATAAAAATAAATATATGATAAATATATTTAATCTGTCATCTTATGACTTTATTTGCTGTTGCTGGAAATGTGCAGCAAGTGATATATTTATATATATTTAGGTTTGTATTTTTGATATATGCTTTAAAAGAAAATATACTGCTGTCATTTAGACATATTTGCATTTATATCTGGCATTTTGTAAAGTATTCTAAATGTAGGGCTGCAACTAACAATTATTTTTATTATCAATCAATCTACTTAATATTTTTTTTGTTCATCGATTAACCGTTTCTTTTACGATTTAAAAACGTTGTGCATCACAATTTCCCAGAGCCCGTGGTGACATCTTTAAAAATCTTGCTTACTAAAAAAAGCTAGCACCAGAGAATATTTGGCATTTATGATTAATTAATGACTGTGAAATTAATAAATTATCAATTACTTTTTCGTCAGTCAAACAATAAATTAATTAATTGTTCCAGCTCTAGTTGTGTGCAATGACATTTTCTAACACTATCTTGCTTGCATCGGTTTTAAAATCCAAATTTTACAGAATCACATTCATTCCATCACTCATTATATCTTAAGGTGGGTGATCTGTTAGACTCATTCCGGGTCTGGTACAAAGAAAAGGAAAAGCTAAAATCATTTCATAAATGAGAGTATAAGTAGAAGTAGTATTCTTGTATTTCTTACTATTTATTTCCTTTGTGAACTGCTATGTAAAGAAATACAATTCCTTTAAGTAGGCATGACTTTTTTTAAGTTTAAGTTTCTTTAAAGGCAGAAAATTGAGTCCCAACATCTACCGGCTGGGTTACAGATTTAAAGTATGTCGCCCACACCAAGAGAAAGAGAGAAAGAGAGAGAGAAAGAGAGAGAGAGTGAGGGAGGTAGACGAGTCTGTAGCAGCCGTATCATGGTGTGCTATTGTGCTATCCTACCTGATCCCCTTCAGGAATCTCCTGGATGAAGAAGGAGGAGGAGGAGGAGGAGGAGGAGGAAGAGGAGGAGAACACGTTCACAGGACAGAGAGAAAACACGTCAACAGCTACAGTATGGACACAGCCATGTAACACACACACACACATACACTTTGACACAGACATGGTCATGGTTTACAATGTGAAGACATCTTTAATAATTTAAAGAACATAACTGAAGGAGGTCATCTGAGAACCACATCTGGTCAAGAAAACATCACAGAGTGTTCACGAAATTTATCAAGTTTGTTTTAAAGCTTTTAGAGATTTTGTCCGCTTTAATGTCCGCTTAAAGGGATAGTTTGGATGTTTTAAAGAGGGTTTGTATGAGGTACTTAAAAAAATCAATATCAGTTTAAGTGTACACTATATTTAGAATATTGTCACTGCTTTACCCTGCTGTCAGACAGCCCTTTCCGACAGGGAATAGAAGCTGTTATATCGCTCTCTTCAAAACCACAAGACTCCATTAACAAAAACAGTAATTTTACCTCGCTGGACACACAGCTTTATATTAAAACTGAATTATTATTTTACTTAACTTTTGTGGTACATTTTACAGGTTTAGTCTAGAGTCTATTCTTGAGTCTTATAGAGTTTTCAGTTCTGTATACCAGCTGGAAAGAAAAGGTAATAAATGAGCTAAGTGTAAACAGGAATGGCACGAGTGTGAAGGTGTTTAAATGTGAGCAGAGTGTATTTAAAAAAGCATGAAAAGGAAAATGAATCCTTCAATAAACTACAGCCATTAACATTTTAACAGTATACATTCTGAGACAGCTATATAATTACCACAAAATGTGACCAATAACAAAAATAAAATCAGGCTCTGCACTTCATTACACACTGAAAAATCTGTTAGATTGCTTTACAGCACAAAACAGGAATGTTATGAGGGAAAATTTGCCTAAAACCTTCCAGTTTTTGAGTAACTGGCGAGTAGCACCCTCTTTGTGGAAATGTGGTCTCAGTATAAAGGGGAACCAATCTAATAAAGTATTTAAGTTTAGGTTACTATCAGATAACGTTGAACTTGTTCTTGGTGATAATGCAAAGTTTTAACTTAAACTTAATTTGATTATCACAAACTGATGTTTAAAAAACACTGCATGTAATCCATTTAGGGAGACATTAATAAAGTAATGCAGTTAAGACATTTAAGGATGCAAAGCTCTGGGAAAGCACGAGTCTATCTCCAGTATCTCACACAGCAAAGCTGGTCACAATCATCCCACTATTCAAGACCTAGTTCTCCAAGTTCTCAACATCCAAAAATACCCACTTTTTAAGCCTATTATAAGCCTATCTGAAGCAGGAAGGTTCAACATTCCCATATTCCTCAGAAGCTAAAAATATTTCCCCGAAACTCTGTAAAATCCTGCTACACACAGACTGAAATAGATTAAGTCTTACTCCATTCGGTGTGTGTGTTTTCTTTCATAACGTCACTGCATACCAACGGCAATATATAGCTTCCAGCTAAACAAATAAAAGTGAGTGGCACTAATAAAAGAAGAAATTGCATTTTATTGAGCCTTAAACTTAAGGAGTGTGTTTTTTTTCCCCATAATCCTCCAATCTACCAACATCCTGTGCTTCATTTTTTTAACATACATGATGTTGAGACATATTAGACTTCATACTAATGCTGTTAACGAACTCTATGTTAAATGGGGCTGCGTATCGTGCTTCAACTCTTAAGCATAACAAACAAAAATGTGTCAACTCAGTAGCACAGAGTATTAAAAACTACCAAGCACTGAAAGCTGGTAACAGATGCTTAGTTTACTCAAGTGCTGTACTTAAAGGTCCCATATTGTAAAAGCAGGTTTAAGTGAGATAAATATACTGTTAAAGTATCGAAACAGATGCACCGAGCAGCTAGAAACGCAATTCTGTTGAAATGTAGTGTTTCAGACAGGGTAAATACAGGTATGTTCAGGTAGACAGTATGAGAAAAACAATGTGTTTTTGAAAATTGAAACATGTAAACATGTTCTAGTAGAAACATAAAATACAAGTATGAACCTGAAAATGAGCATGATATGGGACGTTTAAGTACAATTTTGAGGTACTTGTACTTTACTTGACTATTTCCATTTTATGCTACTTAATGCTTCTACTCGGCTATATTTTTGGAATCCAACATTGTACTTTTTACTCCACAGTTGATTTACAGATTCAGATTATTAATACAAATACAAATTAACTAATAAATTACTGCATGATACATTATTATTGTTTATTTACCCAGCAGTATATAATGTTAAATTAAAGTGATGAACACATTAATGCATCAATAATTATAATCCAGTAATATAATACATATTGTTCTGAAATGAGTCATTCTGCATAATGAGTACTTTTACTTTTGGTACTTCATGTATATTTTGAAGCTAATAACATATTTTTACACTGTGGTATTACTACTTTTACTTGAGTAAAAGATCTGAATACTTCTTCCACTATTTCTCTTCCTCCATTTCATTTTCTTTGACAGATTGATTTGATATAAATCAAAATTTAAATCATGAATTTTGTTTTCATGCAACCTTAAAAGTTTTATTTTGTTCTGAGAGTTTTATGTAATTGTTGCCTAAAAACTCAGCTATCATATTAGCACCAGTACCCATCCCAGCTCTAATGATCAGTGATAGCGCCACGGTAGCTGCGGTTTAGCATACTCTATGTTGCGTCATAGCAGGCTTCACACCACGAGCATTTAACACTGACAGGTAGACAAACATAAGACGAGAGCACAGACTGATACAACAGAGGTAACTGTGGAGAAAAAGCTGCAAGAAACATACAAACACGTATACACAGCTTACACAACTACAGGTGTAGTTTGTAAGCAAACAGTAAATGGGGGGAATTAAGCATCAACCAATTCAAAAATGTCAACACAAGCGAGTGTGAAATACATAAATAACAACGTTATGAAGGGGCAGAACACACTGAGATAATGCACAAATTAATCAATGAGATTATGCTCAAATATGACAGCACACACACACAAAAAAGATTTGAAAAGAAGTGTTACTGACCTGGATGACTCCCTCCATCATGCTCACCATCTTGTTGACGATGGCGATGACCTTGTGCGTCCTCTCAGACGCCGACATGTCGGGCCGGTAAGTCGGCGACAGGACGTAGCGGCAGGCCATGTACAGGACGTAAGTGGGCGAGAGTTTGAAGTGGACTGTGGAGCTGTTGGTGTAGTTGATGATGGCTGACAGGAAGGTGTCTTCAGCTGGATGGACACACACAGGAAATCACGTAATTAGGTCACTCGCACATATATATATTTGTCTAGCACCATTTCTTACAACGTGCGTTCTTCACATGGATCCCCACATGACTTTTTTTCACATGGATCCCCACATGACTTTTTATTAATTGATCTTTTAAATGGCTTACTTTCTCTGCAACGCTAAGCACTTTATCTTTACTTTTATTCTTTTTATTCAATTAGTGTTTCCTGTTTTTATTCTTTTTTAAATGTAAAACACTTTGAGCTGCATGTCCTCCCAACTTCCTACCACCTCGCTCGGACCACACCCATCTTCAAACTCAACTACACACCTGTAAAGTTTTGTGAAAATAAATGAAGGAATAAATAAATAAATGATTCAATATAAAAATAAATATGCTATAATATTCATATTAAATGTAGTCATTAATTCATTGATAAAATGTGACATAAATTGATGTTTAAATAAATAAATAAAAGTGGAAATTAAATGGAAGAGTAAATAAATAAGGGAATTAATACAAAGATAAATAAATAAAAAAGAAAATTAAAACAGAAACATCAATTTATGTCAGATTTTTTTTCAATTAATTAAGACTACATTTATTTTTAATATTATTTTGTTACTTTTTATGGCATATTTATTTATTTAATCGAGTCATTTATATACTTATTCATGTATTTTTGATTTTTGCAGGTTCCGTCCTCCATACTTCTGTGGTAGTTCCCGCTACAGTAAGTGTCTCCAGGACCACATTTAGCCATGATGACACACACAGAGCCACACGCTGTCGCGGCTGGTAACTGTGTTATCTTGGTGCAATTACAGGAAACAAAGCTTTTAGGCGTTAAACTGATCCAGCTGACTTCCTGCCAAATACGAGTGGCAGCACACACACAATGTAAAATGTAATCTAGAGGCTGAAACAAGTTGCTCATTTTCTCTCCGTCTGTTTATGGAAGTCATATTAATGTCTCAAAATGAATAATGGCTTTCTGAAGAAATCAGGCCTTCCCGTAGAGAGCTGTAAGAAGGCGCAATACCCAACTCTGCATTGGAGAGTCAGCAGGGTGAGAGTAAAAATTTACCGTATATTTACTATGAGATATTTACTGCATACCACTGCTGCTAGAGCAGTTAGGTCAGCAGAATCAGCTCAGTGCATTTATTGTAAAGAGGGTTCAATAGTTTCCAGCAATCGACTGTTTCACCAACACAGTGAGGGGAATGGAGAGAGACAGAAAGAGACACACTAATACTTACAGTTGTCTCTGAACTCGATGCCGGCTGGCAGCGTCAACTCTGTTCTGTCTGCTGAAATGTCCTGAGACCTGATGAGACAAAATAGCACCATGAGAAGGGAAGATGGCACTAAATGCAGAGAGGAGAAGAGGACTGGAGAGAGAGAGGATAAAGATGGAGGACGAAGAGGAAGAAGAGTGTGTCTGACCTGCTGTCCGGCTGCTCTCCTCTGATCATGGGTTTGACCATGCCTCTCTCCATCTCCAGCTTCCCTGAGCTCTGCACAAACACACAACATACAGCGTCAAGCAGCTTCAACAACATTTAAGAATGTACAGACATGTAGATAAGATGTAGATGTAGATAATGACTCCTGTGTTATGAGGTTTCAGTCACTCTCAGAACTACAGTACTACCAAGCAGCTAACAAAACATGCAACAGACGCTGATTTACAGTTTTCTGGTTCTCCAATAGAACAAACATCTGTATTTGCTCGATAAAATCAACAATAGTATGTATAAAATAGCTTGTAACACATTGCAGACATACATTGAAGCGCTGCTAATTAAGATTTATTGTATGCGTCATCAAAAGATTTAGTTTTTTCTAGGCCTGTCGTCAATCGATTAAAATATTTGATCGCGATTAATCGCATGATTGTCCATAGTTAATCGTGATTAATAGCGAATTAATTGCACATGTTTTATCTGTTCAAAATGTACCTTAAAGGGAGATTTGTCAAGTATTTAATACTCTTATCAACATGGAAGTGGGCAAATATGATTACTTTATACAAATGTATGTATATATTTATTATTGGAAATCACTTAACAACACAAAACAATGACAAATATTGTACAGAAACCCTCACAGGTACTGCATTTAGCATAAAAAAATATGATCAAATCATAACATGGCAAACTCAAGCCAAACAGGCAACAACAGCTGTCAGTGTGTCAGTGTGCTGACTTGACTATGACTTGCCACAAAACTGCATGTGATTATCATAAAGTAGGCTTGTCTGTAAAGTGAGTACTCGTGGGTACCCATAGAACCCATTTTCATTCACATATCTTGAGGTCAGAGGTCAAGGGACCTCTGGCCATACCAGTTTTTCCTTGCCACAATTTAGCGCAAGTCCAGTGCGTTATTTAACCTCCTTCACGACAAGCTAGTATGACATGGTTGGTACCAATGGATTCCTTAGGTTCTAGTTCTAGTTTCATATGATGCCAGTATCTTTACTCTAACTTTAAAACTGAGCCCGCTACAACCTAAAAAACACAAGTTGCTTTGATGCATTACAGAAATTAGCGACGTTAAAACAAAGTTGAATTAACGCCTTATTATTGCGTTAACTCTGACAGGCCTAGTATTTTTCATATACATGTCTAGAGCTGCTACAATTAGTCAAATCGCTAGATTAAGATTGCAGCAATTTTGATAATCAAATTATTGTTTCAGTCATTTCTAAACAGCTAAATGCCAAACATTGTCTAGTTCCCGCTACAAAAATGTGAGGACATGCTGTTTTTATCGTATTTTTATAACTGTAATTAAATCTCTTCGTGTTTTTGAATTGTTATTTTCAGCCCTACAGTATATGTGTCACCGTGCATTACCATTTTGGATAACTGTTAAAACTGCCTTTGGCAAGTAATAAAATATCTGTTTACACCTATTAATAGACTGTTCCAACGCTGAACAGGATATAACATAAATTCAAATGTTCTGTGTGTGTGCGTGTGTGTGTGTGTGCGTGTGTGTTACCTTGCTGGTGGGCAGAGCAGCTCCACTGTGGACGTCTCCGTGAAGGTCGAAGGTGGTTTCTGGTACACTGCTGCAGCAGAGACACAGACAGACATGCAGCGGTTTAGTTGAGGAGCTGTGCTCTCCACAGCTGACTTTTCATTACTGACAACGACAAGAGCTCAGACTTAATCCACACACACACACAAACACACACACACACACACACACACACACACACACACACACACACACACACACACACACACACACACACACACACACACACCTAACTGTTCGTCGGGGAGGAGAGAGCTGGATCAGAGATGCAGTAAATGAACGGCTCACTAATACATGCAGACAGATAAATTTGCTTTATGCATATGCACACACACTTACATAACAGTCTAATTAGATATAGAGAAGCCACGCTAGGAGTCCTGACAGAGCACTGTGCGCAGCAAAGCTGGTACGCTGAGTGTGTGTGTATGTCTGTGTTTGAGTGACAGTAATTGAGGGTGACAGCAGGCGGGTTTAAAAGACAGGCTTCTGCTTTTCACGTCCCACTTGACAGGAGGGCATCGATGTTAAATAAACAGTGCGACACTAACACAACAAACACACAAAGCATTTGTGTTCTAAGTCATTGTCACATACACAATAACCACCAGCAGCCAAAGTAGGTTAAACCATTAACAGCACGACTTTGGATGGATGGAGAAATTAGACAGATTTTCTATCTTAAACCATATTTCCAGAATGGATTTATTTGCTTGTTAGTAACATTTACCATCTATTAACTGACACCTTTAACACCCACAGATTAGGCGTCTCTCTGTTCACACTAATGCAGTTAAAGGTCAAGCTGATGTTTTCTGAAAACAGATCTTTTTCAAAACCCTCAAAGGACAACTCTTTGGACAACGATACAATATTTGGCGATATCACAAAGTCTGCCACAATATGATTTTGATTTGATTCAATTCGGGGCCTGTGATCAATATGAGACGATATCATTATGCCCATTTAACACAATTAGTTTCATTTATATCACCTCACAAAATGCAACTAAAATATGATTTGACAATTTTATTACTGAAGTCTACCAGACATTTAAATACAATTTCAATAAAAAGAATAAATATAAAGTGTGACTTTCAAAATAAAGGCATATCTTAAAGATGATAATTTTCACTTTGCATCGATGGTACTGGATTGTTGATCATTGAATCGATATATATCGATCTAGATTGATGTATCGTTAGACCCCTATCTATTTAATGAATATGGTAAGACGTTATTTGTTAAAACCATTTCTTATTATTTTTGTACAAAGTATATTTCAGATGACACAAGTCAACTTTAACTTAAAAATACATTTTGACAGATTGTTTAGATTTATGTGACATGACTGAGGCGGTTTCAACCACATCACAGAAAAATAACTCTTGATACGTTGAGGTAGTAGTAGTAGTAGTAGTAGTAGTAGTAGTAGTACATTAGTAGTAGGACTAGTACTAGTAGTAGTCTTAGTAGTAGTTAGTAAAATTAACTCATCACTGGGCTGTCTGGTTATGTTACAGTTCGCTTCTGTCAATCACCAACAGACAAACCAAAGCAAGAACATCTGCTGGCAAATAGAATTAAACATAAAATGAATGAATTGCAGCTTAAAATGGCTTCCCCATGTTAAGCATACCTCTGAATGTTTGGAAAATATTTAGCTTCAAAAACATCCAAGATAAGCGGATGCTAGCAACACAAAACCAAACCAAACATAGCGGCGGATTAGGTCTCTTTCCAGACTTCCGGTAGATTAAAGTTCTGAACACGCAAACGCTACAAGATCATCTGTTCAACTGCCAGCAGCACCTGGTGCCAAATAACTCAGATTTAAAAAATCAGTCTCCTTGCCAAACTGTGGCTCTAATCGCTCCAAACATCATGATGCGTCTCCGGCTCAAATGAACTAGGTATCCTTGTAAGTTTGTACAGCAGAACATTGGAAAGCAGCCCAGACAACCACAGGGATCCACATCCACCACATCAGGCTTGTAATCCAGACTGAGGTGACACTGAGCTGCACAAAATGACAGCTGGTGTCAATGTGACTCTCCAGATGTTACAGAGACTTTTATGGGGAAATGTACAGTTCCTCCAACTTAAAGGCAGGGTGGGAGATCTTGAGAAACTAGCAAGAGTACACTTTTAAAAATGATCCAGCTGGAAAAACAAGCCCAGTGCTGCCAAATCTTTTCCAATGAAAGTAGCTAGCAGCACTAGCTCCAAAAGTCCTTATATCTAGAGAAAAAGTCACCAAGTTTTGTCCATATGTTAAGCCTTTGTGGAAAGAAGTTAGTCTCAGAGATTCTGGACCCGAATTCTGATTTATCTTTTTGTACCTGGGAAATCTTCCTAAAGGTCTCAGTTAAAGCGACACATGTCCTTTTGAGGATTATTATGGCTGCTAGTAAGAAAACTATTACAAACTGCTGGCTCCAGAGGAACCCTTCCTCCATTCTTCCTTCTTACCAACATAATCAACTCTATCCGCTCAATGAAGAAAATGACTTTTACTCTTCGACTTCTGGGAGAATGGCAGCATAGTTATAACCATCTAGACTCTTAACAATTTTTCTTGTGCCTTAACTCTTTTATGTACATTTCAATGTTTGATTATTATTGATTATACTGTAATGTCCCAGTCCTCACCTGTTCTATGTTCATATAAACCCCCCCAAAAAACATTTGTTTACATTCTGCCTTTGGATTCAAACAACTTTAAATATGTTAAAAACTTTAGAAAACACTTCAGAAAGATATATAGTAGACCTCGAAATACTTAAAATGTTATTTTATACGCTGCCATCAGATTTAAACAACTTTAAATATGTTAAGAACTTTAGGAAACATTATATGGTAGACCTAAAAATACTTTAAAACTTCATTGAACAAGCTACACAAGAGAAACCAGAATGTGTTACTTCTATTCTTGCGTCATTTGAAAGAATTCATGCAGAAACACACGGAGTAATGAGTTCCGGTGTTGGTTACTTACACACCTCTCTCTCTCTTTCTCGCAGTGTCAGCCATCCATTGAGTCATTAAAGGGCCATTCAATTCAAATTGAAAACCTCTTTTCTTGTCCTTCACTCATCCCTAACCAGCTCACACACTCCCTTCTCCTCTTATCTGGTGTGCTCCCTCTTTCTTTCTCCTGTGTGAAACGACAGCGAGCAGGAGGCCACACCCAACGCCATGTTGATCAGATTAGAGGGCAGACTGCCTGCCATAACCCCAGACCTCCGCTCTTCCTCTCCTCTCATTTCCTCGTTCTCCCCGTCGGTTCAACCCCAACACTTCCCTCCTCCCTCTTTTCCTTCCCTTCATCTCTCGCTCTGCCCGCCAACTCCAAACCTCAACCTCTCCTCCCTTCGTCTACAACAACACCCTTGAGAAAACAGTGTGTAGGAAGGATGAGAAGGAGAAGAAGGAGGAGGAAGAAAGCAAAGAACGCTCACCCAGACTTGTGTCGGCCCCTCATCATGGCGGCCGGTTCTCTCTTCCCTCCCTGGTCGAACATCGGGTCCACGAACTTGAAGACGTGCGCAGAACCGAACTGGAGGGTGGAGCCCGAACGCAGCACCGTCGTCTCGGTGACTCGTTGCCCGTCGACGAAGGTGTCGGCGTCGGGGCCGTGCGGCGTCACGGTCACCATGCCTTCGCTGTGCATGAGGTTGCAGTGGTGGGGGAGGATCCCCGGACCGAGCAGCTGGAGGCGAACAATGACAGGTACGTCAGTACAAAGAAACTCATTACCCACATTACAGCAGCTCCACTTTAAAGTCAAACTAAAATGTAAAGTTTAGTTTTGCTAAGAAACCAGTTTATGTGTCTTTGTGTTTGTTTTGCTTGTGTAATTACTTGAAATCGTATTTACCAAAAAGATTAAATTTAAGTTGTGTTTGTTTTTCTCCAGTGACAGCGTCCTCTACATCAGCTTTCTCCAGCGAGCGTGAAGTTTTGGTATCGACTGACAATCTCTGTGCTGTAATTCAATTGGTGCGGGTCCTAAAATAGTTTGCCTCCTCGTTGTGATTTGAATCACAGGTCAACGTATGCAGTGCTGAGGTTACAAGGGCCTGTTTCACAAAAGTATTTTGCGAGCAATTCTAACCACAAATGGTGGTAGCATTACATTTCATGAATGACTATCATTGACATATTGCAGATAAGTTTGCGAGTCCTACAGGGCTCTCACATGCTCAAGTATGCAGTTTGTTTTAATAAGTGAAAAATGACAAAATTAACAGGAAAATAAATGATTTTATGTTGCAAAGAGTGGGACAAACAACACTGAGGGGTGAATTCACAAAAGGAGTGTGCGTCATTGCAAAAGTCCAATTTACAAAGATTAGTGCAGATGGTCACACGCAGTTACAGTTAAATTATTAGCATCTTCAGAGAGTTGGTGGTTTATTATAAAAACAGATAAACTAATTATTTCTTTCTCTCTCTCCTTTCCCAAATCCTGGGCTTCCATTTTACCCTTTCCTCTCTATTAATTGTCTTAGGAAGGTTAGGATGGTAGCGGTGGCACTCTGGCTCAGGCCGACTCTCACCCCTCGCCACCGACACACTGGCCTCAAGTGCATTTATACTTTGCCACATGGGTAATTGCAATCAGACGCAAGAAGAAAAAAACGCGAATTGTACTCAGCTGCAAAACTTTATGACCGTGTTTGTGCTGTAATATAATTTTGTGAATTGGACCTTGAGACGGGGCAGATAGCGGCCATAACCCATTCTTTGTGAATTCGCCCTTCACTGTGTAGGATCTGCCAATGACGTAGCAGGTGTTGGAATAACATGAGCGAAAAGTAATGTCTAGTGGAAATCATTGCTTGCGTTAACAACTGGATAGCTTCCACGCCAACACGGAGAAATTAATGTTAGATACCGTTTCCACAAATATGTCTACAAATGATTTTATCCTCTTAGTAGTTTATATTTCCTTACACACATGAAGCGAGGAGTACTCAGATTTTAGTTTGACTTTAAACAACTGAGTGTTTTCGCGATGTGGTTACCTGGATGGCTCCGTCCTCTGTGCAGTCTGAGCCGACCTCGGTGATGCTTTGCTGGAGCCGGTACAGCTTTGGTTTGTCCCGTGAGTCAGACCCGTCTAGACACACAAACACATACAAACACTCACATTTAGCACTGAGCATGACGGTCCTCACATCACAAGAAGTACAGTAGTATATACGCTCAATCTCACACGCTGATATTCACTGTCCACACACAGCTGACAGTTTATAATCCATCCATCATTTCAACAGAAAGAGTCTATACGGATTGGAGTATACTGGGATATTATGTGTCAAACATAATTTGGGAGGCTGGTTGGGCTGCAGAGCAATTATTGATCATTAGTAACCAGGAGTTTAGTAAAAAGCAAAGCGGCGTATTAGTTCACCAAAGAAAAAAGGGGAAAATTGGCTGCTGTGGAGAAAAAAAAAATCTGGGAAAAAAAATGAATGGGTATCAGAAAAACCTCAGAACCACCTTCTAAAAATAATACAGAAAAACAGCTAATACAGCTATAACAAGGCTGCCAGGACTGCTTGGCCTTTTACAGAATAAACTGGCAACTTTGTTAGGTTATGAGATCGCGGATACACTAATGTATCTACGAGAGATCAAACAAGTTAAATGATAATATGCTCCATGCTAACACTTAGTATACTAATGCTATTAAAGTATTGCTTGATTTTAAAGATTCCTATAGCACATCTTTGTTTAAAAATATACTTTAAAGTGTAATTACTACTACTACGACACTCACTGAAGTGTTTCCTCAAGTGGAAGGTCCTAAATCTTAAACTGCACCTTTTATTTTCTTAAAAGTGTAATAATATCCTAAATTGTATTCAAAAGGATAGGCCCATCTATTCTGCCTTTGCTATGGCATGTGAGAAAAGGCTCAAGACAGAATGGTTCCCGACTGTAGTGCATGTGTGAATAGTGGAAATCACTAGCGGTGCCTGAAAGGTTATCCCGGTAATTTACCGGGAACTATGTGTGAAAGAGGCTTTAGCTTAGTGTAGGTGGGTTTTGTAATGTTTGGACAGAGCCAGGTTAGCTGTTTCCAGTCTTTATGCTAAGCTAAGCTAACCAGCTGTAACTTCATATTTATCGTACAGACAATTGAGTGGTATAAATCTTCTCATCCAACTCTCAGCACATTTATTCCGAAATGTCGAAGACCACTGCACCCCCTCCCAACAATCCCATCAGCCATTGCAACAGACACAGAGGAGGTGTGGTGGATATTTTTTACCTTCGTGGTGCCGATAGGCGTAGTAGGCATAGTGATTCCCTCGCCCTAGGCAAACAGGCAGGCAGGTGCGGAGGTAGAAGGACACATGCACAAGGCCCCACACGCACACGCACACGCACACACACACGCGCACACACACACACACACACACACACACACACACACACACACACCATGCCAAAAGAAGGTTGGAAAGAAAACAGATACATAGCAGAGGGTGAAAATGCAGCAAGGAGGAAAAATGCAGCATTAACTGTTAACCCGTTAATTGCATGGAGGCATTCAAACACACACACATGGAATATTCTGAGGGCTTTTCACTGTCTACATTTATGATATAATGCAATACTATTTTTAAAAGACATCATGCCCCAATCCTAAATGAACCTTAAAGGAATAATTCACCTACAAAAACGTGTTACTACAGGACGCCTCAAACGAAGATCTGCTCATCAGTTGAAACCACTGTTCTAAATGAGTACGATGGTTTGAGCTGCAAAAAAACAAAGCTGCAATCATTCCTTCCATCTTAAGCCTTAGGGGCCGTGTCCACCAAAGCATTTTTCCTGAGGCCAGCGTATTTTTTTAATGCTTTGCAATGGGAGCACCGAGTATTTACGCTGTGGTAAAAACGGCACCAGCGTGATGAGGCGCAGAGCGTCTATTCTGTGCAGAGCACCGCATGTTTGTCGCCCTACAGTTGAAAAATGTTTACCTTTGGGTAAAACGCTACGCCAGCCAGCCATCCATCCATTCACAGTGGAGGAGGGGCGGGACAAACAGCCTACCACAAAGACGTGATAAAATGTGTTTATTATTATTAGTATGTTGTGGTCACGTTGTGTATGTTATGCAATTGTTTTTATTGTTTTTACTGTGGACTTTATGTTGTCCTCATGTCACCAAACAAATTTCTCCATGTGGGATAATAAAATTGATCTGAATCTGAACCGAATAATCGTACTCGCCAAGATGTTTCCTCGCCACAAAATCTCATTTACCGGCGGGTCCGTCCTCTCTCCCTACGTGCTTCAGCCTTCCCTTTATCCAGGGCAAGTACTCTACCTTCTGCCGAGTGCTGACGGTGCCGACATGTTTACTTCTGCGGATATTCCATATCATAGCAACTAGGTGCAACCAAAGTGTCTCAGCTGGAAAAAAAGCTGCGCCTCCAAAGTGCTCAGCTCCCAGCTGAGAGTTTTCAGAAGAGTGCCTGGCGTTTTCAGTTGGGAAAAAAAAACACTTTGGTGGACACAGGCCCTTTTATACACACTAATCTTAGCCACTGCACTGATCTAAATTAGTTATCAAGGATACAGGAACAAACACATTCACTCTCTCACACGCACACAATCCCAGCACCCACTATTTAGGAGAGCCACCAACTAAGTTTCCCAAATGACCCGTCAACCTGACAGTGGGTGAAGTCGATGTTAATGGCACGAGGCATATGACAGACAAAGAGGGAGCTAAAGAGAGAGGGATCAGTAGCAAGAAACAAGCTGTTAGGGCTGGATAATGTCACATTCAGCAAGACTCAGGTTAAGGTGTTGTTTCCCAAAATGCTCCTATAGGTTTGGGTGTTTTTTGGTATCACAATAATGTCTCCACGCTGGGATTTCTTTACTGCATTCCAGGAGTTTACAGCAACTTACCTTTTGTTGTACTCCACGTCTCTCAACCTGCCCAATCTACTTCTAATTCAGACAGTGATTTTCCTCCATTTCTCACAGGACACATGTATATACAGCTAACTATTAGCTCAGTTATCCTGATGTTTGTGTTTAGATCACTGAAACATTTTCTGATCTTTACATCAGCATTATCCTCATCATATCATGAATATAACTAAACCTAGAAATGCAACATACATCAACATCATAAGGTGTTTTTTTAAGTTTGTTATCCTCCGAACCTAACACCCTGACGGCAGGTTTGAAAGGCATGTTTTCTTAACTTGCTGTTTCCATAGAGGTGCAGGACTTGTATATTGCAGTGAAAAACGAGGCGACAGTGAGTAAAATGTGACAGGAGCAAAAAAACACCTTGAAACTGTTTGGGGTTCAGAGGGTTAAAGCGTTCAGAAAACAGTCGGATATCGGCAACTGTACCTCCAGGATTCTGGCGTGTTCATCTTGTTAAACTGGGTCACTACATTTACACTGATGCAGGATTTGTTGCAGAGTTTATGTGCACTCTTATAGTCAGTTGAACTCTGCATTGGATTAATACAGATCTATGTCTGTTCTTCACGCTACAAATCTGCAAATAACTTGATCCATATCGCCTTCCTCAGACTTCATCACTTGACTTTAATCTTGAGTAAATGACGAATATTTCCCTCACAATGAATTCTTTGATGTTAGCTGATACCTGCCTTAAGGGAAATAGTGTAATTAACCCTAGTAGTGCTAGACTTAAAAGATGCTGCCATAAATAAGTATCATTATGAAAACGCATAAAAAGGTAAATTATGCACTGACGAAGTGCTTCTTTTGTGGCTTATAATACTGCATTAAAATCTCTAATAACATCAACGATTCAAAATGAAGCTGCAGCTGCTTTGCTGTGTTGAATGGAAGAGAAGCAGAGGTACCGTACACCATCATCCACGGGTAAACGCAGCTAATTCTAAGAGCTGCCTCCGATACAGACTGCAGCGATTTTTGACCTCCTGCGGTGGTTTTTATATAGTGAGGAAATCCTGTGCTGGTAGGAACAGAAACCACAGAACACATGTGGTTCTCTCACATCAGCATGAGTGACCTTTGAGTGACCCTGAATGTTATTTACTGCAGCTACACTGCCGCCTGCTGGCCACTACCTGTCATAGCAGCAGTATTCATCAGAGCAGCTGCTACTACTTCAGATATAGGTGCTGTGTGTTGTGGTTCTACCTGGGCTCAGCTCTACCAGGTAAGGCAGTTTCTCAGGTGGCAGGGAGCTGCTGCTGCCCTCCTTCCCTCGCAGGCCTTTGTCGTCCACTTTCCTTCCCTTCCTCCCCTGGTAGTCGGGGGGTCTCTTCTTCAGCTGGAACACTAGCGCTCCTGAGACAAGACATAATAAAATATTCAGTATATCACATTGAAATGTCAAGAAAAAGATTGTCTGGTTAATCATAGATGATTTTCTTCAAATGTCCTATTTTTTTTCCCGACTTCCGGCGCCGCACGAATTGCAGCCTGTTACAGCAGCTCCTGCTCACAGTTGAGCTTTTTCTCTTTTAATTTCTTAATTTAACTTTGTTCTACTTTGCTTACGGTTAATAACTTTTTAACTTGTATATCTGTTTTTTTACAGTTTACTTACTTATTAAATTTTATTGTTTACTTGCTTATTTATTATATCTTGTTTTGATTTTTACTGAAATTTCCCCGCTGTGGGACTAATAAAGGATTATCTTATTTTATCTAATCTACGTAGGGCCAAGCTGTGCATTTTGTGCTCATGCTTACAACCCGACTCCTCTATAATGCTTTACAACAAAATGACACCACAAGAACAAGAGGTGAAGAGCTACTAACAGAGTTGTAATGGCTGTAAGGCAGCAGGAGGGGGCGGTAGCGACCAACAGAAGAGCAATCGAGTATGAGATAAGCAATGTATTGTGAGGGATTGTGTGTGTTAGCATGTTTCTAAGTGTGTGTGTGTGTGTGTTACCTCTGTCAGCTGGCCAGTCTCTGAAGATCTGCAGTGGACACTCAGCATCGTCCAGAATCGCCTCCTTGCTCGACTTATCATCTTGCTGCAAAGAAAACCAGAAAGAAAACAAACCGGTCAGTTAAATATACAAAATTGTACCAGTTTCTTAGAGAATGTGCTACTATTCAGAGATATACTCTGAGATCCCAAGAGACTTTTCCATTACTGTCTGTCTCGGATAGCAAAAGATCACAGATACTCCTGAATTGGACTGTTAAATGTTTCTGAGGCTCCAGTGTCTACATTAAATAATGTCAGAGAGAATATTCAAGGTTCATTTAATATATTTGTCATTTTACAACACAAGATTGCAAAATGAAATGTAAGTTGCAGTCCCTTCACGTTACACACACATAGAACACAGGGATAGACGCTAATAATTTTAAGCACTGGCCCCACGGGCCACCAAGCCCTTACATTTGGTGGCCACAGTACATTGCTGGCCAAAAATATGTAAAAACAACACAAAAAAGGTAATTTATTGCAACTTAACATAGCCTTCCTTAACTATGACATTAACAGAATGAAAATATGTAATTATGTAATTATTCAGTTAAATTGAAAACTCAGGAATAAATAGAAACAGCAGAACACACATTTTTAAGTTGTCATGATGAGTGATTAAACACAGTATGAACTGGTTTTGAGGACAAAAAACAGTGATGTTCTCCCATAGGTTTACTCCTCCTAATGAAATTACGTTCTTCTCAAGCTAAATATTAAAATTTTGCTGTATTTCGTCAGAGATCTAACTGTATTCTACAGCCGTCCTACATCTCCTCACATCCCTCCACCCCCCAAAAAAACATAAACACACGAGCTGACATGCTACTAGCTAGAATACTAGTGCTTATTCCTCATGCTCACTAACCTAATGGACTTTCCGTGTGCTTCAGTCTCATCAGCAAATTGCTACTGACTATCAACAGTGTGTGTGTGTGTGTGTGCGTGTGTGTGTGTGTGTGTGTGTGTGTGTGTGTGTGTGTGTGTGTGTGTGTGTGTGTGTGGTCCCTGGAGAGTCTTCCACTGTATTGGCTGTGGGAGAGGCAGTTATTTCATATGATTGGCCGTAGCCAGAGTCCATCTGAGAGGATAGATATGGGAGAGGCTGTGGGGAGGGCAGCCAAGTTCACCGTCACACACACACACACACATACACAGTGAAAGACACACACATACACACACAGGCATAGAGCATCTGCTGCTGCTATAGCACTCAGTCTGAAAGCAATTGAATTGCATTCCTCCCAAAGGTTTTAGTGCCAAGTAGCATTCTGTTTCAATCTGCCTGTCCAGTGAAGAGTGTGTGCATTTATATGTATGTGTGTGTGTGTGTGTTATTGTGCACGTGACGATGACCTTGGCTGTCCTCTGCACACAGCCTCTCAAAAGGATGATGGAGGTGTTTATTGATGAGATAAGGAGAGAGACGTTGTGTTTAGTAGGTGTTAAGAAGTGGTCTGTGGCCGGCAGTATACTCACAAATAAATTCACTTTGGATTTAGTGCATGTCAAGTCATGACAAATAATCAAATATGAGTACACTCAATGTGACTCAACATCTGTTTAATGGTTTCCCCTGCAGCTGGAGGGGCATGCAAAACTTGCATTTTCCTAAAGCCAAGTTATCCTAAAAGTAGTTTAACTTGTCTTAACTTGGACGGGAACAGAACAAATGTGATGTTTTTTTTTGGTATGTACTGTGGTGGAGGAGGTGTGTTTATACGATGAGGTACTCAAAGGTGAAATGTGAAGGAGTTGTAGTAAGATAAGCGTGGTTACCCGGGCGATGCAGTACTCTCTGGGGTTCTCCTTCTCCAGCCCGTACTTCTCCAGTGCCTCCACCACAGCAAAGTCGGCCGTGTCTCTTGTGGAGAGCAGGATGGTTTTATACGGGATGTTTGGCTTCAGACTGTCAGCGTATATCCGCAGAGTGCCTCCTGCAGGGAAGGACAACACAAATGTTTTGTTAGACATTGCACCCTGTTAACAAATAAGAGGCCAAGTTATTATTTGCGGCAACATTAGCAGAGTAATTCAGTATTTTAAAACAGACCATTTGACCAAAGGAGTCTGGTGGCTTTGAAGAGAGCATAGATAACGGCTTCAGTTCCCCGTCGTAAAAGGCTGTCTGACAGCAAGTTAAAGCAGTGAAAATATTCTAAATATAGTAGTAGTACACTTAAAGCTGGGGTCTGCGATCTTGGAAAACTAGCATAATTTGAAAGTCGCATCGCCTCAGGAGCTCCGTCTAAACCCCCCCCTCCCCTCGAAACTCCTTATAAGGCAACGCCCCCCACACACATGCACGAGCACCGCCGCATCTTAACTACTTCACATTTTTCGTAGCTATTTCATCACTAAATTCACTTCTGAAAAATGTTGAGGCGAGAAATCAACGGTGTAGATTTAGAATATTGACAGTTTTACGATGTTAGATGGCGAATCAAACATTTTCTCAACTGTTGTCGGAGTTTAGAAGCTCCACAAACTGCCGGCACAGCTAGCTAGCTCCTGCCGGGATCGCCACCTCTCCACCCGGGCATTCACTCACACAGACCCCGCTATGAGCTGGAGCTCTCTCAAGAGACCGGTCTCGTAGACGAGGGGCTTTTATTTCCTGGTTGACGGAGAGGGGAGAGGGGGGCGGGGCAGCAGCTCGCTGGAGAGCCGGCCACAGAGCAGCAGAGAGGGGAGGGAAAGAGAGAGATACCTGCTGAGACAACACGACCCTTTTTAACATTACTCTAATATCTGGAGGGAGATCAGTCCACTCGTTTGTTTCTGTAACTGAAAAAGCAGTTTGAGTAACGTAAATTTTGTTCGGCAATGTTTTCTATCCACCGTCTCCCCTCGTTGATAATCCTGTTTGTCTGACTTCACTTTGAGCTGTTAGAATAAATAGTTTAAATCTGCAGTATTTTATAAAGTAAACTAACAGAACATAAACAACTAAATCAAAGTTGTATTTTTCGATAATATGGTAATAGTGGTACGAGTTCGTTCTCATTGTCGGTGTTTTAAGAGCTGAGTTTTCTCTTCCACTCTCCAGTGAACGTGCAGCGGACACGCGCTTTGAGTTCACGCTGGTGCACGCTGAGGCTAGAGTACGAGCAGGGAGGCAGGGAGGCTTCTGATTGGTTCCTTACAACCGGGACCATTTTTACTGACTGGTAGACGTTTTTACAGGATTACAGCAGCTACAGATGACGGATCTTTTCCGGTCTTTTTTCAGTGCTCATAAGAAACGGATTGCTGTCGGGGTGTAAAGACCATTTCAACCAATATAACAAAAAGTGTATACTGGATAAATCGCAGACCCCATCTTTAAGCTTAATCTCTGAAGGTCTAAAATGCTGCTGCCCCCGTCCACAGCAGTACATTGCTTTGCTCCCGAGCTGGTACTCCTGTCTGTTTCTCCAAACTGGGGGCGTGCCGTCATCTACTGTGGGTAATACACTGACGATGGAGAAGTACCTCATACAACCCCACTTCAAAACATCTGAACTATCCCTTTAAGGTTGAAATTACGATCACACTATATACCACCATGATCTGAACATAATAATCCTTAGCTCTAGCACCATCCATGCCAATCAATAATGATAATGATCATTTCTTCAGGAAACGTACCCCCTGGACATAGATCCAAAGATTTTTCTGTAAAGGGATACTGACTTTAACATATAACATGTGGATGGAATTCGAAGTGCTGAGTTACATTTTCCTTAAATAAAAGTAGGACCAGTAGATGGGGGTAAGTATATATAATGTACCACACTTGTGACCGTGATGTGTCAACTAGAAAGGATCACCTTTGTAAATCCCACAAGGGAGTCTGCAGCAAAGCAAACAGGGTTTTCAGAAGCATTATATAAAACGAGCTTGTTTAAAATAGCTGCTGGGAGAACGTCACTGTCTAACCACAAGCCATCCTGTCCCACCGTGTGTGTGTGCATGTCTGTGTGTGTGTGTGTTTGTGTGTGTGTGTGTGTGTGTGTTTGTGTGTGTGTGTGTGTGTGTGTGGGGACAGTGGTTAAAGCTGTTTTTAGAGTCGGTTCGCTGGTCCATCTGTCTGTCTCGCAGAGTGATTAGGTAATGCTTGAGTCACCGAACATCATTCAACATGCACGTACGTCTTTTGGTGTGTGTAAACATGTCAGTGTGAGACGTCCCCACAACATATGGTCCGCTGTGGACCAGCTGATGTAAACTGAATCATCAGTGACAGACAGTGGGAACACATTTTACTATTTTATCTTAAAATAAGAGATATGAATACCTAATTTCCATTCACTACTTTGTATAAACACTACTGGTGGTGCTGCAGATCACCTCTACCAGCTGCTTCTTTCAGGTTTCTCGAGCTCTGTCACACTGAAGGAGTGGCACTGAACTGTAATGTTCGGGTGACTCTGCAGATTTTCTCTGGGGTTCACGTCAGGTTTCCCTGAAGCCACACGAGGACATTCAGACTTGTTCTGAAGCCAAACCAACTCTAAATCTTTGCATGATGTCATATTCACTCTGGGAGCAGCTTTTTATATTTGGCTCCACTTCACGTTCCCTCACTCCTGATCAGTAAATTCAGCTCCTACTGCTGTGAGGCGTCCCTGTACATTCCACCAGTAGGGACGGTAGCAGCCGGGGGTGATGTGTGCTACTTGTTTTTGCCAGGTTCAGCACTCTCTTATTGGGAGGCTACAGTAGCAGATATGTCGATTTAAGAGTTGTTATTTATATATAAGTCTACTTACAACAGTTTGTACAGTCTGCATCAATCTCATCCACGCTTGTCACCATTTTGCTGTTGCTACTTTTCATTAATGTAGCTAGCTATGTAGTAGGGCTGCACGATTATGGCCAAAATGATAATCACGATCATTTTTGATCAATACTGGAAACACGATTATTCATCGGCTGCACGATTTTTAAAAAATATGTAATTGCGATTATTTTGACTAATGTTGCAATTGTGATATGATTTGCGATATTAGAGGGAATGATTGTGATGTGTGTCATTTTTGCGGGGAACTATATCAAACAAAGATGTTTTCTTAAATCTGTAGAATATGATGTTTAGGCTAGGGCATCTCTGCAGCTCCACAATATTACATTTAAAATGATATTTTTACACACATTTCGCCTTTAACAAATACTGCAATTTGAAGATTGCAATAGGCCATATTGCGATTTTGATAGAAATTCTGATTAATTGGCCAGCCCTAATTATTTATCATGATTATTCATTGATTTTAAGGACAAAGTATTTTTACTGCACTTTCACATTTAATAAACAGAGCACTGCTTTCACTTCCATGTTGTGCTACATTCCTGCTAATTAACAATCTTTGCACTGAATTCAGGTAAAGAAGAACTTATTTTAAGACTTATTTTGATGCATTTTCAGAAAGCAGCGTCAATATCGCAGTCAATCATGTTCATTTATTTGTGGGAAGCCAAAATCATGATTGCGATTAATATTGGATTAAATGTGCAGCCCTAATATGTGGCTAGAAAGATGACATCCCTATTCTCAATCCCTTCTACTAAATTCTGACTGGTCAACTGTTTCTCCAACCCCTGGACAAGAGAGAACAACAACAAATCTATCTATCGGAGATGTGGGCGGTGATTCAGAGGTTGGAATCAGGCCGACGAGTTACATTTTTGCCTCATCTAACAAAATAATTTGACTCCTATTTGTCTCAGACTGCTTTATGTGCTCTTTACCAATGTCTTGGCAGGCCATTACACGTCTTTTACTCAGAAGTGCTGCAGAGATGGTTGTCCTTATAACAAGTTCACCAATCTCTCTCTGGAGCTCTTATAAAGAAATCATCACACTCTTCATTACTTCCTAGACTAAGGCCCGTCCTGCTCAGGTGCTGCATCTGGGCACACAGCCAGCTGCAGGGAAAGTCTTGGTGGTTCAAAACTTCCTCTATTTCATAATAATGAATTCCATTAAGCTCCGGGGAATGTTTCTTCATACCTTTATCTGGATCTCTGCCTCAACACTATTCTATGTCAGGGGCCTACGGTGAACTCTGATTGATTGGATGGTCAGAGCTCAAGCTGGGTTCTGAAGGAAAGGTCTGGATATACTAGTGTGTAATGTGTTTTTTTAAAGGGGTCATTAGAAGCTCCACAAACACTTTAAGTACCTGAGTCGGGCCTCCCATCGCTGCTCATGAACTCCTGCATGCGTTTCTCCAGTTTCTGCTGGCGTCTCCTCTTCATCACCACCTCTGGGTTGGAGATCGTCCTGGTGAAGCTGGTCTCCGGCATGTCCTTGTAAACCTCTGCAGCCAGACGGCTGTTTTCCCTAAAACAGAAAAAAAAGAGAGACGAATGACGGGGGAGAAGTGAGAAAAAAAGAAGATTGATGGAGGAGCAGAAAGGTCAAAGTTTAAAACACTAATTCTTTCCTGTTTCGGAGCCTTCGGTGCTTTTCTTGGCATTATAAAAAACAAGCTCCTCTCTGAGGACTGAGAGGACGTAAGAGCAGGACGGTAAGATGGATGACTGTGAGCGTGTGCGTCTTACCCGTCCTCCCGGTTGACCGCTGACTCGTCTCCATCGGGGATCCGGGCGAACTCCTTCTCCCTCTTCTTTTCCTTCTTCTTCTCCTTCTTGGACAAAGTCCTCTTGAAGTTCTGGATCACTCCATCCTTCTCCTTGTCTGGACCATTACTCTGACTCTTCTGGTAGAGAGGGGAAGAAGAGTTAGTGAGGTGCTCCAAGAGACGACGAGGAGAGGCTTGCTTCAGTTTGTAATGACGTGCTAGTTTCTGAATAACTAAATGAACGAACTGAATGAGGAAAAGACGATCTTCCTCAAACATCTTACAAAGTTACATCTGATCAAGTGTGATAACAGGTTTTAATTTAGTTTTAAACCTAGTTCAGTTAGTCATGTCCTACATTTTATAAACGTGATGTCACAAGGTCTGCGTTTAGTCTGCGTGCTTTAGGAGTTGTTTTTTTAGGTGATGAATGAATGAATGAGTCAGCTCTCTAGTAAACCGACTAATTAACAGTCAAACAGGTTAACAGACAACAACAGAGAGAGCAGCCGACCTTAGGAAGGATGTCGTTCTCGTTCTTCAGGACAAAGCGTCCTTCTCTGTCGTCTTTGTTCCAGTTCAGCTGAACAACAAGAGGCTTCTCGTCCAGGTCCAGCTGACGCTCTTCTAACACACACACACACACACAGACACACCAGTTCATCTGAGAGTCAACTACTTAAAAATTATCGCTATTCCTAGCATTGAAACACTAAATTGTTAAGATCTCCACCCTCCTGATCCCCTCTCTATGGGACTCACCGCCACTGACATGGACCTCATACAGGGAGTATTTAGGCGAGGAGAGCATCCTCATGTCTGGTCTGAACTTCTCCGCTAACGTCTCGATGACGTCCTGCGTTGTCGCCGTGCTGGACACTCTGATGCACTTGGTGGCAAAGTTACCGGCAACCCGGTCCTGGAAGTAGAACCGCATCACGCCGTGGAACTCCAAGTCCTGTTCAAGACACAGAGTGAGACAGAGAGTCAGTTTGTTAATGTTTACATGCAAACGCTAGCCCATTTACTGTGAATATGTTAGGCATTAAAGAAGACAGCTTATTCATTTCAAGCAAACTGATTGTTCGGCAGCCTTGACTGTCACGGGAGGAGAGCAGCACCATTGGCTGAGAGCCAGGAAGTGCAGTGTGTCAGCAGGTTGTGTGACGACAGGAGAAAGGGGTTGTTTCGTCATTTGCTGTCAAATCACATACAGCAACTTTTGTGCACTGCAACTTTGATAACACTATTTACAAAAAAGTTTCATGGATAGAACTCTGTATTTGGTGTTAATTATAGGGAAAATATTAAATTGATACACTTCCAAGTAATTACTTTAATTTACTTAGGTGTAAATGCAGCTTTTGTATCAAGAAAATTCCTGTTATCCCGTAATTAGTACCAAATTACAGTTCTCTCCAGGAAACTTCCTAACTTCCTGGCCCAAAAATAAACTAGGGCTGCAACTAACGATTATATTCATTGTCGTTTAATCTGTCGATTATTTTCTCGATTAATCAATTAGTTGTTTGGTCTATAAATGTCAGAAAATGGTGAAAAATTTTGAACAGTGTTTCCCAAAGCCCAAGATGACGTCCTCAAATCAAAGATATTCAGTTTACTGTCATAGAGGAGTAAAGAAACCTGAAAATATTCACAATTAAGAAGCTGGAATCAGAGCGTTTAGACTTTATTTTTAAATCACTCATACCGATTAATCGATTATCAAAATAGTTAGCGGTTGGTGGGTGAGAGTGGTGTGAAATTGGTCAGCAAACGCTGCTTTGTTTCATGTACATATCATAACGGCTTGTACTGTGTATCCGCATTCCTCAGTCTTCCGGTTTCCCTTTTTGAATGACGAAAACAGACTATCGCGACCTGCTGGTGAGGAGAGTTATTTCCTCTCACGCAGAAGCAGAACGTGCGTGCTAACTGGCCATCGGCTGTAGTCTTTGTGGTGTGTTTGAGCGCAACTTTTTTGGCCAAGACCAAGGCGATGTGAAGCGACGCAACAGACGGTCTTCATCGCCGCTAGTTATTTGATGTCGGCTTGGTGTGTCTGGGCCTTAAAATAAAGGGTTACCCTTTAATGTGTTTTAACCTTCTTATCCATTTTATCTCACGGTGCTGATCTTAGGAAACCCCTCTCTCTCTCTCTCTCTCTTATACACACACAATACACAGGCTCAAACACAGCCAGTGCCGATGCTGGATGTGAAAGCAGCAGGCTGAAATAGACACCCGGGGCTATCTACACTGTACGCATATGTAGGTGCAAATTTATTACCTACATGTTGACATTTCCCTCTGCACTGAGTCTACTGTAGAACAAGAATGTCTTAAAAATATACACACCCAGCCAGTCCTGATATACTCGTATGTAGCACAGTGCTGACACAGCATGTGTGTGTGTGCATTCGTTAAGGTTCAGCCGTGAAACTGGCCTCATATTTCATTGTAACTACCATTAAAACGGTCTTAGAAAGCCTTAGATCTCAGAAGGAGCTTGTAGGCATTTAAAAGCTAGTATGTGCTCAAAATTAATAGAGGACTCCAACTCGCTCTCAGCAAAAAAACAAAACTAAAGCAGGACAGAAACAGTCCCGTACCACCGCAGTGAAGTCTAAACTATCACAGTAATGTGGAAGCAACCATGTACAAAATAACTGAAACACACAAACAATATGAGGCAACACAACACCACAATCTATAGCTTGGAAACTTTCATACATATCTCTAAAAAAAACTTCAACAAAACTGAACATTATAGAAGCTGCATTATAGAAGTAGCACACACCTCAGGGTTATTGTATTGATTGTGTTCATGTTATTGTTATACCATACTATCTAGTATGCCAGAAAAAAGAATTAGTATATCCCAATACATAGTATGTCAAATGCAGTATGTCAAAAAATACCAGGATGTCCTACTAAATCCAGTCGCAGTATACAAGCCAGCATGTCTTTCTGGCTATTCTGACCCACAATCCTCTCTGCAGCGGATATATGAGCAAGAAGATCAAAGTTCAAGGCAAAATGTTATAACAAAGTAGTATGACCCAATTGTATACATACTGCATGCAACATAGGGGTGTTAGAAAATATCGAAAATCGTGATATTATGTTTTGTGATATTTTTTCCATTCTCAAAAACGCAGTATCGATTTTTAATTAATAACAGTTTACATGCGAAGATTGACTAAGTCAATACTTTATTTCATGTTATGTGATTTTTGATGTTACAGAGACTGTGATGATGCAGATCCCACTGTTCAGTAAACGTTTTTAAACTCAGATTTTATGCATAGGGTGGTGTTCTTTTTACTATGACAATTTTCCTAAAATTAGGTTAAAAAAATTGCAATATATCGCCTTGCTTACTGTATCGCAATATATCGAATCGTAACCCCTGTATCGTGATGTGTATCGTATCGCCAGATTCTTGCCCTAATGCAACTGTATGTACTTTAAGGGCAGGTGCAGTAAATGTAAAAGGACCATGACACCATGTTCTAACTGGATGCGAGAGTCCGACTATTTTGCTCGACCCAATTTGTAGGCCTGACTTACTTTCTCTAATTTTTTTCTACTGAGCTAGATTTAAAAAAAACAAACAAAAAAAACATAAAATCGGCATACGAGAGCAGGTGAAAATACTGAAATACTGTAGTGACAGCCCACATAGTTTCCATAGTTGTCACTTTTGTGCTGTTTGTGTGTGTTTTGTTTTAACATTAGTGAAGTAGCTGTTACATTTCTTGACACCAGGTAGCTCGTAATATTTTTTCACGAGTGAACGTCACGCACATAACTGCAAGTTTCAATGCTTGTGCCAAAAGTGGCAATAATCAAGTCAATATCTTCATCTACATCCAGGACAATTGACCCGGTTTTCTCCCGCTGTCTGACGACTCATTTTGTCTAAACTAATCAGCCGTTCCTTGTCCATGTTGTGGTGCTCTCAACGCGAGTGACAGGAAAAATAGGAACAGGGTGTCCGACAAAATCTCAGCTCAAAACGTTGCATCGTGCCACACAGCGCTGTGTCGCTCGTGGACAGTTAGGACACTCCAATAGAAAACAATGTAATCAAGCTGATTTTCTAATCATTCATTTATCGCTTGCATCGTTAGGACACAGTGTGAGGGTTTTCCTAAAGAAAATTGTGCCCTTTTCCCTTTAAGTTCTAAGGTTTTAAATGCATAAAAACTTCTTCTTATTCGTTTTTATTGACGATGTTAGAAGAGGATGTTGTGCCTTCAAAAGTGGCTGCGGGAAGGAAAACCCTGACTGTGGTTCTTCTACAACGTAGGTATCTTTCCTGTCAGGATGCCAACAAAGCAATTTTGAATTTTAAAGCGAGTCCTTGCCAGCATTTCATCAGGGTAGACAACCGGCCAAACGACTTTTAAGGTGACAGATCGAATGTGTGTGAGAGCAGGGTGACTTGAGGCAAAGGTTTAAACTAGATTTAACTAGACTGTTAAAGTCTGTTTGTGGCCTCCCTCTCACACAAGAGAAAGATGGTAAGAGGATGTGAAGACTGAACTCATAAATGTGGATAGAAAGCATAAGAAATAAAAGAGGGAGAAAACTGCTGATGCAAATGTTTTCATCTTCTTTTTTCTTAACATGAAAGACAAAACTTTCTTCTCTCTCTCCATCTCTTTCTCATCCGTTACCTCCCCCCTCTCTCTCTCTCTCCCACTTCCCACGTCTGATAGAGACACAGTCACAGGCAGAGTAGAAACACTGAGCATAGTTTCGATAGGCAAGGGTGGAGTCGGGAATGTTTGTGTGTGTGTGTGTGTGTGTGTGTGTGTGTGTGTGTGTTGTGATTTACTGCTGGAATGTGGGTCATTGAGGGTTGCCGTTGTCAAGCTTGCGTAACCGTTGGTAACAGTTACTGTGGAGACAGTAGTCCACTTGGGTTCAAACAAAGCCCAGCTAAGAGACAGCAGTGGATAATTAACACACTGCCCAGTACAACCACGGCCTTTTAGCCACTGGGAATGGACAAGTACAACCACATGCAGTTCAAGTCCAGTGCAACAGTCCTACTCCCCCGTTCCTCCAGGAGATGGTACAGTCCAACAGACACATGCCTCCAGGTTATTGTCCATACCACACCCCCATGTTCAAGGCAATAGTCCAGCCTTAAGGCCTTTACACACCGGGGGCGTGACAAATAAACAACACTAAAATACAAAATACTTGCCTGCGTATATTATATATCTAGGGATTTTATTGTGAAAGGTAAGAACAGAAGGAGTGGATCTGGTCTGCGCTGCCTTTGTCAAGGTTAAAAGGAGTAATTAAGTTTAATGTCTTGGTTTGGACTACAGAGCCTCCGAGTTTATATAAATATAGGCATAACTCAACCCATTCTGCACAACGTGATTGGTTGATGCCTTTATTCGCAGCGCGAAAGCTCAGAAAAACCAACCTTGTTCCAGAAAATAATGTCATCTGACAAGGCTGCTTGGGTGAATCACGGGAGATGTTGGTTCAATTCTAGTAGTCTTGAAGAAGTATGGATAGTTTATAAATTAACAATTAACTACAACAACCATGAGGACTCCATGGCATATCTGGATGAATGCCACACACACCAAACTTAATGTGATTGTGAAGGGTGTGACTTTAAAGCTTTATGTACAATAATTCAGTGAATGGTACATAATGTGTCGGGGCTTGAACAACCAAGGCTAAGGGATTTTTTTCTCAAATTAATGTTAGTTTCATTTCACAAATGAAAAATAGTGAAAAATCTTA
Organism: Sebastolobus alascanus; assembly: GCA_916701645.2. Lineage (NCBI taxonomy): Eukaryota > Metazoa > Chordata > Actinopteri > Perciformes > Sebastidae > Sebastolobus > Sebastolobus alascanus. Next base: position 1,201,096 of record CAKAOJ020000131.1, on the reverse strand, counting down.
ATTTTTCACTTCAAATAAGTACAAGAAAAGGGAAACAGGACAAATTAATTTTAAAGGGCACAAGCTTGACCTCAGACACCATGTTTAGCGTGTTTAATTAAAGCTTATATGAGCGTGTCAGCTAAATGCTCAAAACTGCAAAATGCAAAAATGTGATGGGGCAAACACAAGAACTAACTGTTTATCCCTTCTGCAGCTTTCATTCTAATAATCTCTAACAGCTTTTTTTTTTATTCTGCAAACAGCACGCGAGCTGACAGGAAATGCTAATGCAGCGGTATGTCACCAAACACAACAGCAGCCCGGATAAGACCTGCTACACGCTGTCTGTCAAACACACACTCACATATTTCCAGTCGAGATGAGGCACAGCGGGATCATCAACTGAGGTTTGGGAAAGTCTTTGAAGTTGGACTACTTCTGTCACTGTGGGAATGTGTTCATGTGATGGGTAACATGGAGTGCATGTTCACACCTCTGCCTCTAACTCTAAGGCTAATTAACTAATGTGTAATTCCTGTGTGTATTAGACTTATATGGTACTGTAGTGAGTGTGTGGTGTAATCCTCCTTCCTCGCTGGCTGCTAGGCATCAGCGAAGGAATTCACACACACACACACACACACACACACACACACACACACACTCACAGAGGACGAGCAAAGAGTGAGTGATACCTGTGACTAAACTTGTGAGACAGGACTATTTATGACACACAAAGTAGGGCACACTGTAGATAGCTATTATCATGTTAGATAAAACCTGATGGTGACCGGGGGAGGGAGAAAGTGTGTGTTTCTTTAAGTGCGTGCGTTCAAGCTGGTGGGTGACACACTGTTTATATTAGCGGTAAACCAATTATCCGTTTAGCGATATTTATTGGCCAATACTGACGTCTGCCAATGCAAGTTTCGGTGATTTACTGTTTGCGAACAGAAATGCATTTAATCCAGGACAGTCAGTAAATCAGCCAGGCCGATATATATCAGCTGTTATTAGCTTAAAGGGACTGTATGTAAGTTTTAACACGTTAACCGTTTTTTAATCGTTTTTTATTGCCAATGTGTGAACAGGTTGTAATCAAACCTAAGAAATGAGACCTTCCGCGCCTTTATATCAATAAATCTTTAAAGATATTATAACAGTTATTGGGAATTTAAATACTAAATAACTCGCATTGGAAATCCCATATGGTTTCATCCTTAGTAGATACTTCCCACGTTCCCTTTTATGGTCTCAAGAACTCTTTCATCTTGCACATGCCATTTTCTCTTTCACTCTAAACCTCTCACACACAAACAGCTCATGCGTAACAGTGCATGTGAATGTGAGTGTAGAGAAAGCACGCTGCGTGAGAGATAACCCTGACTTCAAACTCCACCCATCATGCTCTCTAACTAACACCTCAGAGTCAAAGGTCTCCTAGAGGAGAGGTCAAAGGTCATGTCTGTGTTCCTTTGAGAAAGTGAGTCGACTTCACTCTCTGGCTGTAAAAACCAGATCCCACCTGGTGCTTGTCTCTCATATGTGTGTGTGTTTCAGGAAGGAGGATTAAACTTTAAAAAGAAGTTTTCCTGCTTGTAAACCAGCAACTGAATTTGCGGTAATAATGCAATTTAAATCTGAAAGAGTTGATTTTTATTAAATATTTACTCTCATTATCACGTCTCCCTGGGTTTTAACTGAGTAACTTCACACCTCTTAACGGTGGTGTGTAAATAGACACAGGAAGGAACTGGAAATAGTATTCACCGCTACCCTTCAGAAACTGTCACATTAATCACTTTGGTGATAATGTACACACATATTGCATTACACTACTAGAATTACTTCAGCATTCTTCCTTCTTATTGACTGAACAGAGAAATACATGAGCACAGTAACATTATTACACTCGAGTAATACATATACAGTGGAAACCTCTTATAGTAATCAAAAAGCTTGGGACAAAATAATTCCTACAGAAACGCTGTTTAAATAATTCACTTATGGCATTCAAATAGTCCGCTTACAGTGTTCATTTTAGGTCTTTTCATACATGACAACATGTGGGAAAAAAATATATATTTTATTTTTTATATCAGGCATTGATAGCCTACAGTTTTTTTTTTATTTAGAAATGCACTGAAACCACCATCAAGCTGTGGCTTAATAGCCTATTTGCACTCCTGATGTTACTAAAAAGCACAATTCTGTTTTAGGCTATAGACCCCCCTTTCTGTTAGTAAACATGATGACGTATTTTGTGGACAGAGCATTAAGTGGAGGCAGAAAAATTCTCTGAACACGTTTTTTAACGTCGGCTAGCAAATATTGTTGGCTTGTTTTTTTAACAACGGCTAAAGAAAATACTAGTTTTTCAGTTCTCAATATGTTCAGTCAAGTTTTCGTTGAGAAAGTTAACATTAACCAATGGGACCAGATAAGCCGACCCCTACGCCTTATCGTGATCAATTCGCCCCGGACAGACGTGATCACTGTTTCCACTGTACATAAGGATGGGAAATATGACTATATGCACTGTGTGAGGTGATATACTTTTCTCAACTGTCAGAGATATCTCTGGTTGTATTAAAAGTGTCTTGATCTGTGTCAGATAGTAACTAGATAAGTCAAAGAAAAACAGACACTCCCGTCTGGTTGTTTTATCCATGAATAGTTTCTCTATTGAGTTTCAGGAAAATGTAATCTATCACAATATATACACAGTAACTAACTGAGCATTATATCACTTTAATACAGAAGCTGTAATCCAGTAACAGACTATTTATGAATGTTGAGTCCAGGTATCTATGTCAAATACAGTGAGGGTAACGGCTGGGAGAAACAACTGCTCGCCTGCAAAAAGCGAAAATATTTATTTAAGCTTCATGTGCACACACGAGAAACAATTCTGCCTGAGGAGAAACATTGAGCTCAGAACATGTCCATGTTTACCTAGCAGCATGTTGTGTTACAGCCTCATGTTTGTCTTTTGCTCACTGTGTTCACTTTTGTTGATGCCGTTCCGTATCCGTCAACCGAAACGAACCACAGCGAGCCGAAACGACAAAGCAGAAAACAGCGGAGAGTGGATACGACTTGAACCCTCACATTTTAAATCCAAAGTGGTAAACACTACACATACAGTAAAGTATGGAAACACTTTGGGTTTCACACATTACCGGGAAAAGCAGAGCTAGACATCATGGCTAAAGCTGCATGATAACTGTGTCATGGACAGGAAACATTATCGTGTTGCGGTAACGTGCTGTCAAGCCGGCCGTTGCTCTCATCTCCGTGGTCAAATCAGCTGACGCTAAAACTGTAGAGCACCCATATACTGACATCTATGTTAAATGCATTCAAACGGCACCGATGGAGCTGACCATGGATGTATAAAGAGAACGGAGCTGACGGGAGAGCTAGAGACGGACTTGGCGAAGTTAGCGGAAGTATACACATGTGACTACGTCCTGTTTTCAAAATAAGGTGTTAACACACGGAACTGTGTATACAAAATACATATATGTAAATAAGATTGATTGGATTATATACACCAGAAGCATAAAACATTACTTATGAATTAAAAATAAATTACCACCAATTTGTGAGGGAAATGTCTTTATTCTTTGATTTTTGGGTTGTTGGAGAAAAAATAATTAATTAAATTAAATATCAATTAATAATACCTGACAATGACTGATATATTTGACTTCAGGACATCTCTGACTACATAAATGCTGAATATTAAACAATTTTTACTGAATCAATTTAGATATTTTCCAAAGTAAAAGTCCCTAGAGGTGTATGATTCAACTTTTTCCCAGTGTTAAATAAGTTAACAAAAATCGCAATAAATCGTAATATCGAATCACAATACTTAAAAATTGCAATACATATCGAATCGGCACCCAAGTATCGTGATAGTATCGAATCAGGAGATAGGTGTAACGTCCCAGCCCTTAGAGAATGGTCTATTTATAGTTCACTGACTGACACACTTCCAATCTATGACTGAAATCACTCTTTTAGAACTGAACTAAATTTAACCCTGATATAATCACTTTCATGAGAAACCCTGCTTATAGACTGACCAGAGCACTTCATCACATACAGTTATCACTTCACAGTTATCGGTCACCGTCTCCACACTCTCCATCATGTCTCACTCACTCTTTTATCACTCTCCCACATCTCCTTTTCACTCTCCGTCTTAATATGTAAAAGCAGCAAGCCTCCAAAGCCCTTTTTAAACCCGTGCTGCACACACACACAGCTTGGTATGTGTGTGAGAAAGTGAAGCGGGGGTTGCTGGGTAGGGGGTTATCAGGTGTTCAGGAAACTAACCAGAGCTCCATTTCCGAGCACGTAAACCGCTTCTGGCCTCCAGTATGACGCTTCTGTGCTGAGACATAGTTGCATGTCTGAGTGGGTTCAGGTACAAAAGTAAGATACTATTCAGTATTTAGGATACAGTGTACACAACTCTGATGGTCAATGATTCAACAGCCCTGTTTTCTTTATATACTGTGATAAATCCATCTGTACACACACAAGTCTGCTAGAGGCAAACGATAGGATCTAAATGAGCTCTGTAACAAACTCATTTACAGTATATCCTCAATTGTACAAACTTTCTCAATCAAGTAATGTTGCTAAAAAATAATATAGTAATAATAATAAATATCTTAATTGTCATGTGGCTTCAAATGCATGTGCTATATGTGCAGAGCCTGAAGAGTCCATGCCTGCTGTGTACATAAGGGAATCAAATTGGATTGCTTTTTGTAGGTTACAGATTTAATAACACTGTGTTTCTGCTCCTGCAGAGAAGAAAAATATAGTAATTAAAACGTTCCTGAAATAACAGTATTAATTAGCCCTGCTCTGACAAACACACCATGTAAATATACAGCTTTTTGGGGGCATTTTTGCATTTATTTGGACAGTTGTTGTTATAGAAATTGACAGGAAATGAAGGGATAGAGAGATACAGCTGGAATCAACAATGAATGTTAACCACTAGGCCTCTAGGTCGCCCCAACAAACATTCACTCAAACCTCAAATGTAACCCTGTTACACCCTGAAGGCCTCAACATTTCACTATGGACATCTCAGCTGTCCAGCTGATCACACCATTAGTTTCCACCTGTGCAACTTTTTACCACTTTTTGCTTGAAAGACAGGCAAGTCGTATACGTAAGATAATATGAGGTGGACTTAGAAACACTAGTGGTTCTTCATTACACAACTGCAACAGTAAGCAGAGGCCAGTTTCTGCAGGCTTCAAGTACTCTAAAAAACAATCTTAATTTAGTGGGGATAATGCTCATTGGGATGTGATGGAATATGAAAACGATTAAAGGCAGTAAAATGTTTCCCATTACATAGCTATGGCCCACTGGCTCTTGGATAAGCCCTCATCTTAGGGCAGGGCCTCACTCGTTTTTGATTATTTTTTTCTTTAATCTAGCAGCCTTTCTCTTTTCAGCAGGAAATTGGAAATACAACCCATCACTATGTTTAAATGAGGCATTGCAGCCCCAAACACCAGTTGTTCTGGGCAATGTTTGGCCCAGTTTAAAGCTAAGGAAGTGGTTTGCTTGATACCAAAACAACAGCTCTATTTCCCACACTTAAAAGGTACATACATACATACATACATACATACATACATACATACATACATACATACATACATACATACAGGTAGGATTTGGTGATATCTAGTGGTGTGGTTGCAGATTGCAACCAACTGAGTACCCCTCCGCTTACTCCTCCCTTTCCAAGACTGCGGTAAGGTGAACCGCAGAGTGCAAAACCGTGGTAACAACGTTCGCCTTGCTCAGAGGCCATCCTTACCATCACAACACTACTTCAGGAGCAACGGAAGGTAGGTAACATAGAAATGCAAAAGGCTCTCTCTAGAGCCAGTGTTTGGTTTGTCCGTTCTGGGCTACTGTAGACACATGGTGGAGCTACATTTATGAATATTATATTCCAGTTCTTCTAATATATGCCCCGAAATGCTACACAATGTTCCTTTAATTGTAAATAATAAAAGTTTTTAATTATTGTGATTTCTCTTGCACTGATGCTGCAGCCCTGTGTTTGATTAAAGACAAATACTGGCAAACCCCCCCCAAAAAAAGGTTAAACCCTAGTTTCCATGGAGACACTGAATACTTGAATTTTGTTTTTGGCATTGAAAAGATGAATTTAAAGAGAAGGGAGGAGAGGGAATTTCTGGATGATGGCTGTTTGAAAATGAGAATAGATTCCAGCTGCTGTGCGTCATGTTAGTCTCCTCCACACACACACACACACAGACGAACATGAGCCTAATAAAATGAACCGAGTTCCTGAGTCAATATTGTTGCAGCCCCACCTGCAGTAACATGGGGGGATTCCTCCCTAAGCCTGTGTCTAAGGTCAGCTGGACCGAGGTTTTAACTTCGATGTGGGGAGGGGAAACTCATCCCACATCAGATCCCAGCAGAGGCATTTCAAAGACATCAGACAAACCGACAGACGGAGGAAAAGAAAGCAGAGGAGGAGACAAAGAATCTCATCACATGAAGCAGGAGAATTACTTTACCTCTTGCTTTAAATAGCCAAAGGATGCCAGGCTTACAGTATCAAATATCTCGGTGCTACTTGCGCTTGCAGATGTATCATCAGAAATTCAAGTCCACCTCCTGTCTTACTTTGTGTTTTAGATTTTAAAAGGGTCGATGTTGGTATAGACTCAAGTAAAACAAAAGCTATAGAAAAGTGTGAGAATGTAGCTCAATCTACACTCAGGTTTTACAAATTAATTTAAGATCCATTTTAGACTGCACAAACTAAATTTAAGTTATGATCAAATACTGTATTTATAATAAAGAAAATAAGAAAATTGATGATGTAAAATCAGGGTTGCGCGATGCAGTTTGTAGTGGTAACTCTGTTCTGCTTTCATCTAAGCACACACATGCTGTGCAAAAAAAAAATCATTACTGTGTGATGAAGTTATGAGGCTTCAGGGCATTTTATGCAAACGCTGACCTTGAGAATCCTTGTTGGATTTTAACAAGACTGTTTTCCAAGGATCTGCAGATACAACTTTTTGAACAGCTTTTAACAGCAGTGCAGCTTGTTCACCAGCCTTAAATCCTCTACACACCGGAATATGACGAATTAACAACACAAAAATGCGGAATACTCGCCTGTGAATATCATATGTCCAGGGCTTTTATTGTGAAAGGTGAGAACAGAAGGAGTGGATCTATTCTGCGCTGCATTTGTCAAGGTTGAAAGAAGTAATAAAGTTTGCCGTCTTGGTTCAGACTACAGAGCCTCCGTGTTATTGTTTCATAAATATAGGCACAACTCAACCCGTTCGACACAACGTGATCGGTTGATGCCTTTATTCGCGGTGCGAAAGCTCAGAAAAATCCAACTTCTTCTGGATAATTACATCACTTTTTCGCTGCGTAATATACACGTTCTGTGTGAATGTGCTAAAAAAATCATGTAAAAAAAAATGCCGCTGATGTTCAACATCCTTAAAACACATAAAAAAGGATGTATTGTTTCATTTTGAAACGGCCAATGAGGAAACTCCAACACTCGGCAGAACAATCGTGTAACTTCATCACTCATCCAGTCAGTCACTCAGTCCCAGACTTTTGCGTTTGTAGGGCTGGCCCTCTGCGGTCCAGCCAGTTCAAGGCAGTGAGGTATACAGATTTTAAGTCTGTGAATAAGAGAGCACTGGTATCAAATTGGTAGCAAATGCCCTGAACTGAGGTATTAGAATAAACAACAGTCAAGAAAAAGCCTAACCTAACTACTGAACATGGTTTTCAATAGTTAATCTGTGACAAATAAATTAAGCCGGGACATTTTGAAACATTTAGCATTAAACTAAAAGGTGGTTGGAAGATAAACAGCAATTTTTTTCACCGGCTCCTATGCCAGAAGATGTGAGTCAAACGTTTTCCTGTCATGAATCACTAAACAGACCAGACCCATATCAGAGCACAGACGAGCATCATTTGATCAGTTATTGTCAACGGAACAGATGGAGGAAACCTTGAGTTGTTGTTGATTTATTGCTGACCTTTCTAACCGTTTATGGGGAGATACACAGTTAAAATGAAACCTACAATCATACTATAGTCACTCACAGCCTACAGAGACTCTTTGACCAAAGAAAGAAGCCAAATATTGAAATATTACCACAAAGAAGTCCTGTCTTATAATTGCATCTTAAAGTTAGTAATGACTATGGTGACGGTACCAATCTGGAATGACTGTTGTTTCACTGAATTTCCTGCGGAACAAAAACAACCTGAACCACCAGGAAAAACAAAGGGAGGCAGCGGCTCCCGTTGTCCTCAATGAATGAAATGACTAAATGCACACATTTCCTCTGTGGCTGCAAAGAAAAGCCTCTTTGTTTCAGGTGAGTTTCTGCTTCGGTATCGAGCCGTCCAGCCTCCACCTCCCCCCTTCCATCCAGCTCACCCTGTCATCCTGACAGAGCAAAGCATTGTGGGGAGGTATGGTATAAATCGTCTGGACCCAGTGGTGACGCCTGGCCACAAATCAGACCTGCTCACTGCCCCAACGCCACCATAAGCAACCCACAAGGATCACGGATGGCAGGTAGCTGCATGGAGGGAAATCACTGTGTGTTTGAGGTAACTGCCCACCACAAGGCCGTTAAAGAGCTGATGAGGTTGTGTCCTGTCTTACTCCCTCATTCATTTGAACACACACACATACAGAGTAAACCCCACAGGTGATATGAGACATGATGTATAGCCGACGTAGCATCGTCGTTTAAGATGTTTCAGTTCCTAAAAACATGTCTTCTTAGACACAACTTGTCTCCTGTAAATGTGACCATTCTGAAGTCATATAATCTCTTGAATATTCAAATGATGTACTGTGTTTGAGGGATGGGAATCACCAGAGGCCCCACGATACTTAAGTCACGATACGATCTTATTGCGATTTTAAACATTTTGCGATATGATATATTGCGATATATTACCTTTTTTTCCAAAAACAAACTATTCAGTTCGTCCACATTTGTTTTATCTAACAAGATACAGTTTTCACTCTGTTCATCTCAGAGTTTTCATTCGCATATCTTGAGGTCAGAGGTCAAGCGACCCCTTTGAAAATGGCCATGCCAGTTTTTCCTCGCCAAATTTTAGCATAACTTTGGAGCGTTATTTAGCGTTCTTCCTGGTAACTCAATTCCTTAGGTTTTGTAGTTTCACCTGATACCAGTATCTTCTAGCTTTAAGACTGAGCCCGCTACAGCCTCTGAAAGACAGAATAGCGGCCCGCCAGATTGTTAAGAGGTTAATAGTTTATATAATAAAAGATCGGTCTGCCTCCACCAACCAGTCAAGTTGCAGTTTACATCTGTCCAAAATGTCATCACTTCATCATTTTATCCTTTTAGACATTTGTGTGAAATTGTCATAATTCGCATATGAATTCTTGAGTTATGGCCAAAAACGTGTTTTGTGAGGTCAAAGTGACCTTTGAAAAACAAATTCTAATCGGTTCGCTCTTGAGTCCAAGTGGACGTTTGTGCCAAATTTTACGAAATTCCATCAAGGCGTTGCTGAGATATCACGTTCACGAGAACGGTAAGAGATCAAAACATACTCCAAACTACTGAGACTGTTATGAAGACTCAGCTGTGAGGGAGTTTATCAAAAATACATTTGAGTAGTTTCTAAACATTAACTGTTGTGCTGCTAAATTAGCCATGTTAAAAAATGTCTGGCAAGTCTTCCTATAGAGGCTGCTAACCAAGGCGACAGCAGCGGTAGCCATCGGGACAACGAAGGCTACCGCTAGCCGTCGCTAGCCAGCGTGCAAGGCTACTGAAGGAGCTGATTGATGCCATCAGGTTTGATATTTCATCCATGAGAGAAGGGAATTTGATGGAGCTTTGGAGCTGTATAACTGCTTTTGGAGCTGTATAACTGCTAACAAGTGCAGAAAAAAAGAACAGAAAATGTACAGGATTCATAGAGTTCATATTAATTAAATTGTTATATTTTTGCTGCAAGTGCAGGGGATTGGGATTATTGTGTAAACTACTGAGGGAAACTTTATCTATCTTTGAGCTGGACTCAAACACACACAAAACTCAGTTAATAAGTAGAGGCCCATGCTGCTAACCATCACAGAGCAGCCATTGTTCTCCAAAGAACATCACTGGTTCAGCTCAAAGTTAAGGTAAAAAAACAACACAGCGTGGTTCTGCTATTCCAAGTTTGGATGTGCTGAAATACAGAATGTGCTGGCGCCTTCAAAGGTCTTTCCATCAGACTTCCAAATGATGCTACTAATGGCTGACAAGAAGATGTGGGTCTCATATTGGCCTCATATTAAACCTGGTCCAGATATGACGGAAACACTGGAGTTTTATTGCTTGGATGTAGAATTAATTAACTGGAATTTATTATGCCAGACATCTGTACAAGACGTGTTGAGTTTCATTGATAACAGCTCAACGCCAGTCAAAGTAGAAACTATTAATTATTAAAGAAAAACAGCATATGCGAAAACAAATATTGCTCTGTGTGCTTGTATCACATGCCTGGTTTTATGTGCATGGTTTTGAGACTAATGAATCGCCATAAGCGTGTATGTAGCGATGCACAGCGCGTTATGCTCGTGTACATATCGGCGCAGAACTTTACGAAACAATCCATTTAGCTGTTACCGAATTCCAAAAATGAAGCGGTCTATAGCCGGTTATTTTAAAAAGCAAGGAGGAGGCTGGTGGGGAGGGAGACGAGAGGTTTTGACTCACTCGCCACTGATGATGAAAGTGCAGGCAGGAAGAGACCGACAGAGCCAGTGTTATTGATTAATACCTTGCTTTACAAAAAAAGGGTGCGACCAAATCATGTGCTGGTGCGATCAACTGAGAAAGTTAGTCTGGAGCTCGATGAAGGCAAGACAGGAAAACATAGAGTCTGCAATAACAGTAAACGGCATTAACAGAATTTTTTTACTAAAATGTGACAAAACATACTAATAACAACAACAACAAGGAAAACGTAGGAGGTCTCATCTCATCTTCAACCGCTTATCCGGGGTCGGGTCGCGGGGGCAACAGCTCCAGCAGGGGACCCCAAACTTCCCTTTCCCGGGCCACATAGGCGTAGGAGGTATGTTTCTAATAAAAGGCTATTTCAAATTCATGCCAGTTTTATTCTGCAGTTGTAAATATAGAGATCACTATTTGAGGTTTCACAGCACTTTGATTTCCTTTTTGGCATTAAATTTGTCAAATCTAAATGTAGTTAATGTTGGTCATGAGTAAATGCAATCCAAAAATATCAGCAAAGGTATTTGTATCAGCCGTGACAAAGTCATATCGGTTTGACTCTGGTGGAAACGTTCAAAGCGAGAGTCAGAAACTAACTGGATAATGAGAGGAAGCATTCACTTCTGCTCCATTTACTGATATTTTCGCTCTCTTTCTCAGCAACAATAAAAGTAGAAAGAGAGAGAGAAAAAAATCGAGACTTAAGAAAAAGCCATAAAGGTCACACATGCTTCTGGGCGTGTTTGTGTGTATCTGTGCGTGTGTGTGTATGTATAAGAGAGATCAATAACAGTCTGCAGTGGTTTACAGGGGGGGCTGGTTAAACACGGCACCTTGTGATCAGGGCTATGGAGTTACACACAACACATGCGTGCACACACACGAACGTGAGCACGACTGTGACCTTAGCAGGCGTTTTTCAAGGTCCCAACTTAACGTGCAGAGAATAGAGAAGCACTCTTAGGGAAGGCACACACATGCACGAACACAGACGCACAAACACACTCGGGATGAGGCGTTGAATTATGCAGGTCCGCCCACATCTCTCTCTCTCTCTCTCAGCCTTGGAGTGACTTTGGTGCAAACAGGGAGGAGGAAGTAGTGACAAACTATGAGACTGACCAACACACCAACACAGTCAAACCCACCTGATATCAGGATGTCTACACGTCCAGTCTCTTTTGATTAGATTACCTACTGTATATCCAAGGCCTCAACCGTAATTAACTGCAGTGTAATGTAGCCTTTAAAGCCCTATTCACACGGGACCAGTATTATCTGGAGTCCTCTTATGATTTTTAATAACCACAGAGGTCGCCTGCGTGCTTAATCCTGTGTGAATCTGCCATGTCGGTAATCTGCAAAGCACAAATTAGCTTAAATTCAGAGGTCATCTGATAATATTAGTCCTGTGCGAATGTGCATCTCAGTAAAATGGGTCCTTCTTTTGTTTTTGAAGGATTTTCCTGTGTTTTTTTCTCTCACTATGAGGTTGAGAGTTATTAAGGCTGCAGTGAAATTCATAATGACATACAAATTCTGGAGAATCATTTAGCTGCTCAGCATGGAGACACATTTGGCGAGGGTGCAATGTCAAATCACTAAACTGGAATGAAGCAGAGATTTTATTGTTGACAAAACCTCAACCCAAGGTCGACTTACTCGCTTGTTCCAGAGCTTTCCCCCTTATTTCATGGTCTTCATCAGCAGACAGAAATTCGCTCTGCTGTCATTGAACTGCAGATGTTTATATTTTCCATTATTATAGGAGGCTTTTGTGAAAGGCAAACTTAAGCTCATAACTGTAGACACTCAAACTTAAAGTTCCATAACAACCAGGCAAACTCCATCTGCTGAAGACTGTGTGATACCGTTGAAAGCCCTGGAAGAAGCATGTAGGCCTAAATGGACCTTGAGTTGAGATTGAATTAACTGTATTGATAACTGCTGCTTTTTCAAGATCAAGAAGGAACTGAAAAGCTGGAAAGATTGGGGCTTTCCAGCTTTTGAAAAAGATTTTTTTTTATCATCGATAAAATGTCAGAAAGTATTGAAAAATAGCCATCGCAATATCTTCAAAATGGTTGTTTTATCTCACAGAGTCCAAAACCCAAATATATTCAATTTGCGATCAGATAAAACACTGTAAAGCACCAAATGCACACATTTCAACATTTTGGAGTGAATGAAAGCTGCTTCAAACTCTTCTGGTATTTGGTAGGCATAAGACTGAGGTACAAACCCTGTGACACCAATGGGTGCTTGTCCACAAACAGCTGACAATCCTGTGAGCCACCGATGGAACCCAACACCAACAAGCTACTGAACGCTGCTATGGCAACCACTTCACAGCTGGGTGTCATGTTGCCATGGCGCTGGTTGGCGGGCCATGCCCAGTTCTCAGGTGTCAGGTGGACAAACAAAGAAAGGAGGGAGCAAAATATGCTGCTGCAGCAAAAATGGGCCACGTGTAACAAATAAACCAAGTTCATCAAATGCTCAAAGCATGCATCAAAGCTTACTTCTCAGAGAGACACAATTTCAGTTCTGTACATACAGGCTGAAAATCCACACTAATACTGGAAACATTTCAAACAGCATCTCAGGAATAGAAGCAAAGTAAGCCTGGCAGACTGCAAAGTCACACCTCTTCCTCATCCTCCTTGACTGTCCTTCCTCCTTCTCATAGCTGACCTGAATCTCACAGCCCTGATGATAAAAATTGGATCTGAATGAGGATCTCAGAGCCTCGACAGTGAATGGCTCTGTTATCACACCCTCGCTATTTCACTGATGGACTTAAAACCATTTTCTCCACAATCGGTAATGCAGAGGTCTTACTATATGCCCCATTTGGAGGTCAAAATTACAGGGGGTTTTCCTATAGAGAAAATATAAAGTATCACAGTAATGAACACTGTTTACAGCACTAACAAGTAACAAACGTCAGACCTGAAGAAGAAAACCTGACATAAGACACCTTATGTCAAAGTCAGTGGGCAACCTCCGGGTCTGAAAAGTAAAGCCAAAGCAGTAAACAATGTAAACATGAGTTTATGGTCTCAATCACTAGTTTCAAGTCTTCTTCAATACAGCATGATGTTCATTTAGTGAATAATGGTCCCATTTAGAGTCAAATAGGCCATAAAGCAGGGTATGCTTAAGGGCGTGGCTACCTTGTGATTGACAGGTCGCTACCACGGCGTTGTCCGGTCTGGGAGTTGTCCGTCTTTTTGTCTTACAACTTTAACCCTTTCATAGTGTGTTTTCAGTTCACGAAAGTTAATTGTAACATTTTAGTCACCTAAAAATGTCTTATTCAGCGTTCGGTTGTGCTTAACTCCACCCTTTCGTTTCACTTGTGGTTGCTAAAAACCAAGATGGCGACAGACAAAATGCCGAACTCAAGGCTTCAAAACGAAAGTCTACTACAGTCTGACTACATCCATTTCTTATATAAAGTCTATGTTAAAAGGCCTTTTAACCAACAGTTCTTATAACACAAGTTTTATTACTTAAGCAAAGGAAAAGAAAGGGTTGCAAACAATGATTATCTTCATGAATCTGTTGGTTAATTGATTATTCTGTCCACTGTCTAAAATGTAAGAAAATAGTGAAAAATGTCCATCACAAGTTCACAGTCTGAACAAAACAAGCAAATTGAAAACAATCCTCAAACAAAAGTTCAAAACAGAAAGATATTCAATTTTCAATTATATAAAACAGACAATCTATAAATACTCTCATTAAATAAGCTGGAACCAGCATGTTTGTCTTTCTTGCTTGATAGATAATTGAAATGACTGATTGAAGTTGAGTTGGCAGTTAATGTTCTGTCAATTGACTGACTGACTAAACGTTTCATCACTAGCCTCATCGTTTGTGTGGACAGTTCTGCACTGATGCCTACATGTCACTAGACCTAGAAACTCTTCAAACAAGTTTGCGCTACAATACAACGTAGAGCTGCAACGATTAATCGATCAATCGATTAGTTGTCAACTATCCAATTAATCACCAACTATTTTGATAATCGATTCATCTGTATGAGTAATTTGTTTAAGAAAAAAGTCTAAATTCTCTGATTCCAGCTTCTTAAATGTGAATATTTTCGGGTTTCTTTACTCCTCTATGACAGTAAACTGAATATCTTTGAGTTGTGGACAAAACAAAACATTTGAGGACGTCATCTTGGGCTTTGGGAAACATTTCCTGGCATTTTATAGTCCAAACTACCAATCGATAAAATCGAGAATATAATTGTTCGTTGCAGCCCTAACTATAATACAACAAATGTAGCTACATCTATATACAGATGGGGTGTTTACAGGGTCTGAAAATGTATCTGAAACCAGTCATCGTGGTGTCTGGGGCAGATTTCTAACTGGCATTAGAAATGTCTTGATGAAAGTTGCAGATATGCTGAAACTGATGCAACTGATGCCACAAGTATTCAAATTAGCAGATGACATCATCTGGCCTTCACCAGAGACCCAGTTCAGAGCAGGAGAAAACACTGGTCTAAGCTCAATTTCCCACATGTGCAGGATTTACTGCACCAGGACATTTCCAGCAGTCCGTCCGTCACAGAACAGTTTCAAATACTTTCCACTGGTTGGTTAAATTAATTGCCTGGTATCGACAGTGCTATGTGGTGAACTCTGCCACTTACAGCACTGATGGATAATGTAGCGCATTTGCATCAGGCTCTGCCTCCTTAGACAAACAGCTGACCGGGAACAGTAGCCTCTCCCCTTCGACACACACACACACATACCACATATAATAATACCCAGACAGACCCGCATATTAATGCAAAACACATCAAGAGAAGTTACAAACAAGTTATTTTGTCCTCTTTCTCTTCCCAAACACCCAAACCCTGAAATCCCAGGTACGCACAGATCCAAGAACACACACACACACACACACACACACACACAGACACACACACACACACACACACACACACACACACACACAGAATATAGGCTTGCGTCAGCGGTGTCAGCCCCGGTCACACATCACCACCGTCCCGCGGCACTGCTGTGTGTTTGTGAGTGTCCAAGCCATTCTTATGAAACTGGGTGGACATCTAAGATCAACAAATATGAGCGGGCGGAGCAGTGTGTTGGGAAGTCCCCGGCACACTGAGGTCACCCACACAATATTATTGTATTTTTCTGTTCAAATTCTCCAGCAGTCGGGTGGGGCTGTGCTGAGACAGGGCGAGGACGGGGTGCAGCTCCATTGGAGGGGCCGTCTAACAACCAGCAGATGAGAGGAGTGGAGTCAGGACAAACACACACAGGCCCCTTTGATTGAGTTGGTATGTAACTTTCGGCCGCAGCACCTGCTTGCGTTTGCTGGCTGTTCATATCTCTCGCTGAGCAGTGACAGCGTCTCAGAAATATGTTGTTGCCTATTTTGCTGCCAAACAGTCAACACAAGTTTTGATTCTCTCAACAATGGATGTGATTGTTGGCTCTGAATGAGTCTGACATTCAGATGTGTCATGTATTTGAGCTGCTTCGCTAACTTAATATAAGCTGTGCTTTCATTTAACCAGAAGGATTTATGTTCAGAACGGGTAAGTGATTTATGAAATGCATGTTGAAATACACGGTTATATGATAAGACACTAAACAGTAAGTGCTTGCTTGGAAACATGCCATGATAGTTCATCTAAGGGGGCTGCCTCCGCTATGTTCCCCAGCTATTCGCTAACTTTATCGTGTATGGTTTTATTAGAGCTGCTGCAGCTGAAAGCTACGCTGATGAGAGCAATGAGACTCGACCAAAAGAGTAAAGTTGCAGGCCATAACACAAAAATAAAATGAGCTAAAAGACACTGAAATTCCCGGAAGAGCTGCGCCTCATCACTATGTGTCACCCCTTTCATATTATACGTAATAATTTGATTCATTGTTAATATGAAAACATTGATCAGTGTAGCTTTAACTGTACATTTCTCTCCCTGTTGATACTTTTACAGATTACAGCCCCTTCAAATAACAAATTCACGTACGTAAATGTATTAAACTCGCTGCTGCGCATTCATTTCACAAGCCAAAAAACGTAACCAAGTGTTGATGTGAACACAATTCAGCCCTATCAAACTCCTCATGAGAAAGTGAAGTCCAGTTGAGTCCATCTGCTGTTTGTTAAGCTGATACTTTTCACAGACCAACAACGCCAAACCATCAAACATTTCGACACACAGACACAGCGCCAAAAATGTTGTGGTCCCCGTCTTAAACGTTGTGGAATTTCAAAATCATAGCTGTGTGCGTATATGTGTGCTTATTTGCGGAGGGCTTGTTATGCTAGTAATTAAGTTTAATCAAACTAAAATATATCACACCCTAAGGCAGTTTCTCACATCACAATGCAACCCTTTGAAACTTTGAGTCATTACAACTTTTGATTTTAACATGTGATTGCAGTTCCACCCTTTTGGTCAATTTGTAAAAAGCTGAAAACGCAGACACACTGAGATCAGATGATACGTTACTCTCATTAAGTTTCTTTAAAATCCGATCACTGGTGTCTGAACATACAGGGCATCGCATATAATCTTTTTACCCCTTCAGATCATCTTAATAGGGCTGAAACTGATCATTTTCATTATGACTTTGCAGATCATTTTCTCAAATAGTTGATTCATCGCGTGGTCTAAGAAATGAAAGAAAACTGCGAAACATTCCGAGAGCCCAAGGCGACGTCTTCAAATCTCTTGTTTTGTATAACCAGGTACAGGTAATGCTGGAAGTTTAAGGCACTTCCGCATTGGCTTCACTTTTCAGGCTGCCGCCTGGAATGAACCCAGAAATTAAAGGGTACATTAAAGTTGTTTTTAATGGCTTATTTTATTTATGTGGATTTTAAATTTACAAGCCAAATCCAATATTTTGGTTGCAGCCCTACTGCCACCTCCCTCTGACCAAACAATAGGTTTTACTCCCAGTCATGACAGGCCGTCCCTCTTTGTTTTCCCTCCTTGTGGGCCACGACTTAGACATTGACCTGCTGCAAAGCACCATGGGAGCTGGTAGCGAGCGGTGCTGCTAAACACTCCCAGTCATTGGTCCCTGATTGCTGTCTGATCCTGTGAGGTCAACGGGGGGTTTACCTCCCGTGTGATTGGCCCGCAGGGAGGCGAGCGGCTCTGACTGACAGGTGGGGGAGCGTATCAGCTGGCTGAGGGGGCAACACAATCCAATGGCGGCCCGGAGGAGAGGGAAGAGGCGCAAGGCGGGGAGGAGGTGAGCCGGGCCTCTGAGGGGATTAACATGGTCTGACAGGCTGGCTGGGACAAACACACACACACAGCTTTTAGGGTGGGCTGCTCTGCTGAGCACACACAATACACTGCTTGTTTTAGAACAAGAGGAAAAAGAGAAAAGATAGATAAGAGAGAGGCCAAATCACAGAGAAGGAATGTGTGTTTGACAGGGGGGCAAAGACAGAGTGAGATTATGAACCACAGGTGCTTCCACGGAGAGAGAGATACCCGCTGTGGTCCTAATGTAAATTCCATGACTCTTCCATGACTTTCCAAATGATCCTTCTTTTCTGGTTTATTAAGGAAACGTCTGGACTCTACCCAAGCTTCACTGAAAGCCGTCTACTGCAATAAATGTTTGGAAACTAGCTGAGAAATACATTTATTTCAGTTTGTAAAATTCCCCCCAATTTCCAGAGAGAGTCTCTCCTCTGTTACCTGACCTTCCTTGTCTGGAATTCACCAATCAAAACTCCATTTGCATTCCAGGAATTCCAGCACCAGCAGGATCCCTGAAAACTATGACATATTACCCATTTGGATCCTCACACACACACACACACACTCACACACACAGAGGCCATGCTGATGTGTTATTCTGGACTGCTTAGGGAGGCTTCTTTAAGGAGCGCTTT
This sequence comes from Sebastolobus alascanus, assembly GCA_916701645.2. Classification (NCBI taxonomy): domain Eukaryota; kingdom Metazoa; phylum Chordata; class Actinopteri; order Perciformes; family Sebastidae; genus Sebastolobus; species Sebastolobus alascanus. The sequence goes on along the minus strand of CAKAOJ020000131.1, from coordinate 1,182,341 downwards.
ACATATATTGATCAGAGTTTGGCGGACCCATCTGGGAAAATTAACTGCCTCCAAAGTAGAGCAAGGTTTCTGCAAGATTGGCCAGGTTAAATTTAAGGCATAAAGAACCTGTAAATTAAGGTTAGAATTGATTATCTGATAAATTTCGCGACCTAAACAAATGTGTAAATAAAAAACGGTGGAATGCAACTCCTAAACAACATTTATAAGACTGTATCATTTCTTTAAGCCTTAATTTCACTGCAGGACAGTTTTAAAGGTTTTTCCGGAGCCTATAAATTTGTTTTTGGTTGCTGTTTTGCAGTAGCAGGCATCTAAATCTTGTGTTGTTTTCTCTGATCTCTGTGTCTAAATACTAAGTAACTGAGGTAGCCAGCGTTGGGCTTGATGGCACATGCTGAAAAATGAAAACTGCCTGTAATTAGTTGTATATTTTCCCTTCAACAGCTTCTAATCTGAAACAAGCCTCATCACTTTGTGCCTGGAAGCAGAGACTTCAATGCTTCAGTAAATATACTTTACAAAAGGCTGTAAGTGGGATTCATTCTTCTAATCAATTTTAAAGGTGCTCCATACAATATTCAGAGCAAATATAGCAGCAAACAACTATTTGCTATGTAAAGATGTAGGCTGGTGGAGTAATGTCTACCATTTTAATTTTCCAGAAGGTGTCATAATGACAAATGCCGGTTCAACCGGATGGCATAAAATCTAACCGGTGTAAGCTTGTGCACCAGATTTGACCGGCGATAGCGGTAATCGACCCAACTCTAGCGATAAGTTTACTAACAGATGTTAACCCACTTACTAACCTTTCCACCCTCTCCTTAATTTGACTACATTACATTTTTATGAACACGGCGTCTTGATAGAGACCGTTTCAACCATAACCCACATACAGCCTAAATCACTCCACAGGAGGCTGAAGTGGACTTCCCTTCCTAACCTGCTGAAAATAAACAGTGGTGATAAATATTCTGGCTGTCCAGTGTGACCCCCATCCTTCTTTTTAACGGGCAGCAGCCAATAGAGCGAGGCCAGCTGCATTAATTACAGCTGGTACAGTGAGCGATGTGGCCGGACAAAGAATGGATACTGAACTGGAGAATTCACACTCAACAGCAGAAATATCAAGTAGATTATTATTTTAAAAAAGGTGAATTCATCCGGTCAGAATAAAGAGCACCACAGCACCAGTATCGAGTGAATATGACAACTAGCAAGCAGTGAAATAACTTAATGTTTAAACCGCAAAACACCCAACCAGTGAGACGCACTACAGAACAGAATTTAAAATGACAGAGCAGTGGTTGGCTGATGGAAATGAGCTGCAAGGTTACTCATTCAATCAGACTGCCTGTCTGTGTATTTATGTGTGTGTGATAGAGATGGGCCATAACTCTGCTGGACAGGCTATAAGACTTGTGGTCGTGATCTTTTGCCCTGCTACGTAATGAAGCGCTGTGGAGCAATTACTCTCACACATGCTCAACAGATAGTGTTCGGCTGTGAAATGTGACATGCAACACAGTTAAAGCTGCAACTGGTTGGGCTGATAGGCAAACACTTGTGGACATGGACTCTCAGACACCTGCAGAGCTCAAATATCCTCAAGTCTACAGAGTGTCAGGAGGCTGGAACTGCAGCCACGATGCTGTAGCTGGAGAGAAAAACTACGACCAGAGCATCCGGGTGTCTACAACGTCAAATTAAAGATTAAATATGGGTCATTCCATACCAACTCACCAAGACTTGCTAGTTCACGTCAAGGATTTTCTTGAAAAAGTCATGTGAAAACTTCTAATAAATTCATGTGACCTTGCAAACTCCAAACAAAAGTTTGTGTAGCAGCAGCATTTTATATGTACTTATTTGCAATGTGGTTATATATCGCACGTCTTAATGCAAATATTTGTACACATTTCATATATTCTCATTTCTTTTTTTTTTCTTTACATATATTGTGTTTATATTGTAGCATTATGTACATAATTTACATGTTGCATACTCCTTTATTTCTATTTTCTTACATTTCTTTATGTTTGTATAAGAGTAGACTGTAGACTGTTTCAAAAAATGCTGTTTTAAAACAAAAATGTATTAGTGTGGATGTGACCTAAGCACAGGATGCAGCAACAGTGCTCTTGCAAAATAAATAGCGGAGATAGCGGTGAGTCAGACTAGCTTATGGATGGACGTTAGCTGGCTAGCAAACTGGTTATTGTTGTAACTAAATTGCTAACATTCTTCTTCTGGCTTTTTTGGCAGTTAAAGAATCACCACCCTCTGGACTGGAGTAGGGGCCGACCATAATTTGCATGTGGCCTGGCCAACGTAAACGTATATATGTGGGTAACGTATAAATGAAAGTGGCTTAAATCGCATGTGGTTTTTATCTGGATACAAGACACTTAAAATGACAAGTGTAAAGGGGGACTTAGCTTTAGTGGCAACCTCCACATACCTGCACATAGGATTACCACATATAGGAACTGCAACAACATTGACGAACACGCATAATTTAGCTTTTAGCTGACACAGTCAACCCACCCACCTGCCACACCAAGGTCATCAGACTGAGCAGATTACTGAATCCTGTTCACTTCAGGTCCAGACAAGAGCTCCATCACAATAAATCCAACCATGATGCTAACTGGTGATGGCCTTCATCAATAACTAAAAATCACACACACACTTCTTTTACAAGCCTGTCAACTACAGGATGTGTGTGTGTGTGTGTGTGTGTGTGTGTGTGTGTGTGTGTGTGTGTGTGTGTGTGTGTGAGAGAGAGAGAGAGAGAGGTCTCATTCGGTGAGCTCATCACAGCCACAGCGTTACCATGGTGACGCAGCCAGCTAGCGGCCACATGACATGATGAGAGAGAGACTGAAAGATGGAGGGAGGGCATGGCCGATGAACACACAGAGGGACAATGCAAACAGAGATAAATGCACAGAGCGGTCATCTACTGTGTGAGTGTGTGTGTGTGACCTCATTGTAGTTGTGGCTGAGGCCAGCAAATCTGTCAACCAGGCCGCCACTGCGCTGCTGCCAAACACGCTGCTACTATCACCAGCAGCAGCTGCTGAAAACAGGTACACACACCAGGCCGACACTGACCTTTTAGTCAAAGTCAAACACCAGCCAGTCAACAGCCGTTTTTCCGTCAGTAGTGGCCGTTACTTCTTAGCCGTACACACTTTCTTTTTGTTTTGACCTCCATGATAGTTCAATGCCACTTCATAAAAGAGCAAAATTCCCAGAGAAACACAGCACAATTCCCCTAATCTGCAGCACAACATGGTTTACTTTATTTCTTAGCATATTCAATAAAAAGTCATCTTTGCACTTATGTATACAGACAAGTGTGTAGGAGATATCACGATATTTTATAAATAGCAACAATATTGTAGGGCTGACCATTGGTGCTTTTACAAAATATTTACACAATGAGATTTAAATAATAATTAAATAATTGAGGAGCTAAACCAGTCTGGTAAATCCAGAAAAATATGTCACTTAACTGTAATGTAACCTTTAAAACCAAGAAAAGACAACATTTATGCAATATTACGATACTGAAATATCCAAAATCTAAAACAATATCTAGTCTCATATCACGATATCGATATAAAATTATCAATATATTTTGGGCCCATCCAGGTAAAGCTCCAATCACATACTCTAAGCTTAAAGGTGATAATCTATGAGCAATGTAAATAAACCAAAACCAGAATTAAATCAATACGTCAATAAATATCTAGAAACATAACATGGGTTGCTGCATCAAAACATAGCAGTCTTAGAGTTATTCTTGAGCACTGGAATCTGGAAATAGCTGGTAAAGTAAAACAAAATCTGATCACTCTGAAAACAACCCAGTCATTCCACACAAACCACAGGAAACCCACTATCTCCACACAACACACACTTCCTGTCAGCTTCCTGCTTCCTGTGCGACAGGGAAAAGGAGGGAGTGGCCGCTGATGTCACAGCGAGTCTGCTTACATGCTGCATTCACATCCCGAAGGAAAGAAGGTGGATACGAGCTTCCTGCTAGTAAATGCCTTTCACCTCAGGCCTAGCTAGAAAATATTGTTTTTTTATTTTGTGTCAAAGGTAACTGGTTTGGTTTGTTTTGTGGTTCAGCATATCATAACAACTAAAGTACACAGGGAACTTCTAGCATGACATAATGCTGTATGAAGACAAATACTTCCTTTCATTGCCTTCTATCCGACGGTTTATTCCCCCCATATAGAGCAAAAGCAACAATACAGTACTGCTGCACTACTGGGCAAGTTTTTCAATTAAGCTTGACCAGATGTGTGGTAACTCTCCCCATAAACCTGCACCCTTTAATGCCCTGACACACTAAGCCAACGGTCGGCCGTCGGACAGTTTGGGGCCCTCAGTGAGCGTCTGTCGGCCTAGTTTTTTCGGTGTGTCCTGCACTGTCGGCTCTAGTCTGACCGTGTCAGAGTTTTTTCGGCCGACTCAGCATGTTGAATCGGCAGCCCGTCGGTGAGAGAAATCACTCTCATTGGCGGTTCAGCTTAAATCAATCAGTGCAAGAGAAGAGAAACGGACATGAGGAAAGCAAACCAACGAGTAAAGTCCGGAGGGAAAAACACAGAAGGCTCTTCTCCTTTTTCATCGTCATCTCATCTGATCATTCCAATACACAAATATTTTTCACAACGACATGGCCATCTGGGATGAAGCTAAGGGGTGAGTGAGAGTGGTGCGAAAATGGTCGCCATACGCCACTTTACTTCATGTACGTATCATAACAACGACTTGTATATCCGCCATCCACGGTCTTCTAGTTTCCCTTTTTGAACGACGAATACAGACTATCGCTGCCTGCTGGTGTGGAGAGTTTTTTCATAGCACACAGGCGCAGAACGTACGTGGTAGTTGGCCATCCGCTGTCGTCTTTGCGCAGTATTCAAGTGCAACTTTTTGGCCAAGACGAAGGCAATATGAGGCGACTCAACTGGTGGCCCTAGTTCTAATGTCGGGTTGGTGTGTCTGGGCCTAAAGCCTCCTGCAAATGTTACAAACCACCCCTGTTTCTCAGTCTATCCACCTCCCTGGTCCACAGCGAGGATGCTAAACTGGATATGTCACAATATATCAACACATTGTCATCCTATACAGCCATGCAATACATAGTGGAGCTGAGGAGAGGCATATTAAGACATGCGGATTGTATTTTTAACCACACAGTTTTCCACCTTATTTAGTTCTGCTGCTAAAAACTCCTTTGTCCTTCCAAAGCCAGCATTTTCCTTAAACTCAGCCTTCCCAGTACATGAATAGTCCATTAAACAAAGCGCAAAGGTATGTAAGATCTTCCTCCACGCCTATTCAGCCTGTTGTGCGGCACAGTCATGTGCACGGAAGTTACATGAGATGTTACACTTCACTCTCACATGTGACTCGTGTCATTTTGTCACACCATGAAGTAACAGGCAAAGCCGGCTTTTTGCTGTGCCATCTGCAGGTTTCAGGGAGACAAATTCCAAACATAAGACTAAGACTATTTCAACAAGCAGAAAAACCAGACCAACGTAACAAAAATAGAAACCAGCACATCACAAATATATCAGGGCAGTGTAGTTTTAAATACAAGACGTTTGGGTCTGTTCAGCTGGGCAGACTTGATAAAAAGAAAAATATCTGTCATACTGTGTTAACCCTGGTCTGTCTTCCAAGCATGGAGGTTTAACTTTGGCCAACGGGAAGTAAAACCGGACGTAATATTTTCTTTAATTTCCAGCTCTGCTACGACTTAAAAGCTCTATAAAATCTATTTAAGGCTGTTAAAAGTCTTAAATTTAGATCCAATACTTTTTCTGAGATCCTCTAAGTCGATGACCTAAAGGCTGACATGCAATCAAGTCACAGCTTGAATGTAAGCAAAGTAAAAAACTTAATGTATAAGCAGAGATTTTTAGAGGTCAGTGTTTAGTCGGTGGAGTTGATTCGGTGGTGAAGAAGGCCTTGTTTCCAGGCGAGATCAATTGAGAACTGGACAGACAAAAAGTCTGCTGTTCCCGTTTTAAACCATAAGCCTCTCTTGAGTTGCTCAGGCAAAAAAAAAGTGGAAAAAAAAATCCTTCGGTCAGCACTCGGGACTAGTGCAGGAGCTTTAAAACCGTTTTACCTGCATCACGCAAATAAAGGTACAGGTCAATGGATCTGACTCTTGCCTAAACTCAAACCTTTTCCCTGATAAGAGATACAGACAGATTTACATGATTCAGCACTTATCCGAGGAAAATCACATTTATATACAGGAAGTGCCCTCATCATTTAACTACAACTCCAAACTGCCCCGGCCAAGGAAAATGTAATACATAATAATACTTGTTAGATACAGATCCCAGGCCTGGAAACAGGCACGCTATGGCATAGCAGTACTCAACAAAACACACCGGTAACTGTAATGTGTGTATAAATGTGGATGAATATGATAAATAACTACACCAGATGTGTAGTTATGTTGTGGTGTATAATAGGGCTGCAACTAACGATTATTTTCATTGTCGATTAATCTGTTGATTAATCAATTAGCTGTTTGGTCCATAAAATGTCAGAAAATGGTGAAAAATGTCGATCAATGTTTCCCAAAGCCCAAGATGACGTCCTAAAATGTCTTGTTTTGTCCACAACTCAAAGATATTTAGTTTACTGTCATAGAGGAGTAAAGAAACCAGAAAATATTCACATTTAAGAAGCTGTAATCAGAGAATTTTGACTTTTTTTTCTTTAAAAAATGACTCAAACCAATGAATCAATTATCAAAATAGTGATTCATTTAATAGTTGACAACTTATCGATTAATCGTTGCAGCTCTAGTGTATAATGCATTCATGTACCTTTGTTTTCATGTGAGGCTCTGTAGACTGTGGCAACAAATTTCCTTGGAAAAGGACAATCTATCCATCTATCTGTATGCAGCTGATAAACAACAATGTTACATGTAATTACTGGCTTAAATAGTACTACCTGCTAATTACATCACTGTCACAGCCACTTCCTTATGCCTTGTTTGTATCGCTGGTTACATACTGCTACATACTATGTTTAGGCCACACTACCACTCTCTTCCGGCGTTTTCGAGTCCCTAAAACGGAGATGTTTGAAAACGCTGCTGACCCCGTTTTAGTTTGGACGGACCGAAATGGAGACCTTTGAAAACAAAGACGCAGACACCCACGTTCGCTTCTTGATTGGGTCTTATCAGTCATGACGTATCCTTCCCTGATTTGTCACGCCCCATCACGTGAACCTTTTCCGAAAGAAAACAATCGACATCAGCCTCGACCACCAGTGGTTAATTTCAACATGGATAACGAGTTACAAGTGTCGCTGATCTTGTTGTCTATGCTTGCAGCTGTTCTGAGTTTTATAATGCTACTACTGCCCACATGCACTGGAGGTGTTTTAAAAAGAAAACGTATTAGTGTGGATGTAGCATGAGTGCACAGTGAGTGAATGCTGAAAGTACTCTTGTAAGGTGATCTGAATCATCTACTCTATCATTTATCTTGCACTGTATACACGGTCTGCTCGTCCTGTGCAATCTGTGTCAGTATGTACTGTTGATGTTTTAGATATATGCCGCCAGTACTTTTGTTAGGCTTGCTTAGGCTCATGCTGCCAGTGTACCAGAGCTTGTCAATTAGAATAAAAAGCTCACATGTAAGGCTGAGTGTCAAGAACTTGTTCTAAATTTATGGAAAAACAAGATTTCCTTCAGGAACTTGCTTTTTCAATACTGCACTCTATATCAAGAAAGTTATGTGAGTTATATTTAGGACAATCTTGACAACAACTTTTCCCTCATGCACAGCTTTCCAAGCACAATGAAGTGCTGCATATCAGTTGCCAACATTCAAACTCTTTAACACATGAAACCATGTGTTTTGGGGAGGATTCCTACAGAGGCTGCAGACTGAGCTAACAATCCTAACAAAACAAGACTCTGTCAAAACTAACTACATGGCTGCACCGTGTATGGTCCGTCTGTGAATTTGAGGCGAAATTGTTACCCTAATAGTCAGCGGTCATGTCTATAGTGTTAAATCCAGCGGTACATGTCCATCAGGTCACTCAGTGACAGACTTTTGCATTTGTGGGGCTGGCCCTCTGCAGTCCAGCAAAAAAAAAAAATACAGCACTTCTCTTCAAACAGGACTGAGAGCATCATTTTTAGGTTTTTCAATGCCACCATATTGTGAAAAGCAAAAGTCTGACCTGAGTGAAGGAATTAAATCATAGGCTGTGTTCACAAGTGTTAAAACACGAGGACAACTAATAATAATGTGTTTTTAACCTGAACACAGTCCATCACCAACACACACACACACACACACCACCAAAACCTAAAAGAATTATATATACCATATCGGTCTAATAATCTTTTCACTCACGTCCACTTATAAATGGGCAGTGTGAACCTGCACAGCCTAAATACAAAAGGGAAGCAAAGTAAACATTCCCACAATCTTTTTATCCAAATAAAACAAACGGCTGGCATGATAGCATCTGAATTCCAGTACATGTGCTACAACTTTCAAGCAGAGTGTTTATTGAATTCTGCAACAATGAGCCCCATGTCTCTGCCTGCTGTGAGTCCAGTCCCCCACGTGACACGAGTACCTGTTATGTTATGTTATAATGAGCCCCACCATAAGTCCCACAGCAGGACTTATTCAGTTTGGGTTGCAAGATTAAAAAGTTTGAGAACCTTTGGTCCAGACTAATCAGCCATCCGTGGCTAATCTAATCACACGAATGATCTCACCGCTCTCCGTGGCAGTTTGGTCTGAAATACAGAAATTAAACATAGCCAATTATCAAAATCGAATCTCAAATCAGTGTCAATCACAGATCATACCGTATAATATATTACAAACGCAGCATATTGCATGCACAGCTACAGTCTAGACAGTGTGAAGGACACTTGTGCAGCTTGGGGGCTCTACCAGCTGACATATGGCTAGGGTGTGGCGTGGTGAGGAAGGCCATGCATCTGCTTACATTTAATCATGTTTTACTGGACTCAACTCTGAGCAGCAATGCTCCTTGTGCAGTGAGAGAATTACAGACTAGAGATCTTCTGGACTGGGTTAATCATTCCTCGCAGAACGGAGACGTTGTGTGCACAACCCTGGCCAACGGCCGGCCAGCTTCAAGCCTGATAAATTAATCGGCTCAAGAAGAGGAGAGGGGACCCTGTTGCCCCCCCCCCCCCCTACACCCTTATCCAAGGAGAGGTGGGGGTGGGCTGCCGCCTAAAAAAACACTGCAGCTGATGCAATCACAGTCACAGCTATAAATCAAACCTAATTAGGCATGAGATGCACCAGTTAACGAGTAAGGATAGATGGTTATTGACTAACTCCTAGAAACATCACCGAGCCCTCGCTGTTCTCTGGCAGCTAGCTATATCTGAATCCTGCAGGGGAGGAGTGTCTTCTCCTGTCATGTTATCAAGTAAACAAACCACAACTTGAGTCCCAGACGGGGCGATTTAATTACAGCAACTGCTCCTCAATATGTTGCAGGGGTCACATTATTGCTGGTCAAACAAGCAGCTCTGCATCAAGCTAGCTAATGTAAGGGACAATGCAGGGCAAACGTGACATGGTCTGCACTGGCAGAGAGAGACTGTGTTTTGGTTATTTTTTTAGGCTGGTAGCTTTGAGTTCCCTAACCTGGTGTGAGCATTCACGCCCAGCTTGTTTTGCTAATACTTTAAGCTTTTATCTATTTGCCCTGCGTATCAAACAACCTCACCGTGTTTCACTGGGTTTGTCAGCCATTGCAGGGCACTGCTGCTGCTGCTGCTGCTGCTGCTACACTACATAGCCCCAATACACACAGCTAACACTGGCATAGCTGGATATATAATTACAACTTTGCGTTCTCATTTAAATAGCAATGATGTGCGTTATTCAAAAACGCCACTAATTAGACTTGCCAGTTTCTTCTATTTTTACACAATGGCAGGGTTCATGTTTGCTCTACAGGTAATGCTAACTAGCTAGCCCCCGATACGTGCCGTTCCCTCTCGAGATAACAACACACCAAACTCCATTCAAAAATATGGCAATTCAGTGCAGGCAACACGTACACATACTTGGGAATATACCTGAAGATATTCACTATAAATCATTTGAATTCACTATAAAATTCGGCGTGTTTATTGTACATGAAGCTGGCTCTGTAAACTGTCAACTTTGAGGAATTATTCCTACTATGTAGCCCACTGTTGCTAAGCTACAAACACACAGCTGTGGGCGGCAGCTAGCTAACATTACGTTAGTGTGAAATGTTTTTCTACAAAGAAGGAATTTTCACCTAAATGTGGTGCTGGTCTGTAGGCAAATATTTAATTTGTCCGTTTCCATGAAAGCTCAAATGTTTATTAATTGTCAAAGGCCTTCTGTTGCATATATGACGACATAGTAAATTGCCCGATTTTTCAATGGAGTTTGGCCACCGAGTAAAACCCGAGTAAACCACGCCGCCCACAAACAGCTTGTCTTTCTACATTTTCCCAAGCCAAGTGTCAGCCAGTGGGGATCTTTACGCTCTCCCGTTCACCCAGGAGAGAGGGGGCCTGCGGGTCCGCGGCCTCTCCTGCTACTTCGGGGGTGGTCTCTCCTTACCTCTGTGGGCCGGCTGATCTCGAACAGGTCGAGCCGGTTGGCGTTCCAGTGGTTGATGATGTCGGCCAGTTTCCTCCTCTCCTCCTCCCTGCTCCCCGACATGGTGGAACAAGCCTTTTCTGACCCTACTCCGTCCCGTCCGAACTGTTGAATAAAAAAGTTCCCGTGACGTTAGTCCACAGGAGAAGAAACCGAAAGGCTCAGGTCTGACGTTTTTTTTTTTTTTACCGCCCCGGTACTTTGTGTGGTCTGTCCCCCTGTGCTCACCGACCGACCTGCTGTCTGATCTGTTTCTGCTCCGCGTTCCCGGTACGACTCTGCGCGCCCCCGACACACTCTGGATGCGAGTACGTGCACGCGCAAAACCTGTTAACTGTTTGAGGCCCGGTCAACGTGATTCATGACGCTGCTTTTCTAAACGCACTCTGGTGTATAGGGTTAATGTAATAAGTGCTTAGTGTAGTAAATGGGATTACGTCAATGTGTGTTAATTAAGACCCTCATTTTTTATTTAAGCTTCTAACCGATTTATTTGACTAATTGACTAATTGATTAATGTTCAATAAAACCAACGATTTTATTCTAAGAAAATTCTGAAATAAATCCCACGACTTTATTTATTTCATTTATATGTTTGCACATTCAAAATACAATGATTATGAAAATATAGTATGTGTAACATTACACAAATACATTCACATATGTAGAAACACACATTTGCCAACATCAACAAGTACAATGAATATTTTAAAAAATTCATTCAACACAGTCATTTTATATATAACACTGCAGTTGTTATCCCCAAGAACATTTTGCTTCTCTTGGTTATCCACCTATCAGACATGTTTCTCTCTCAAACAGTGGGAGAGGAGCATTCTTAGTGTTTTCTGTTGTCATATTGTCTCTATAATTCAGTCCTACTGTAGCCAGCAGGTGCTGAATGCCACACAGTACTGCCAAGTCCTTCTGTCCAACACACACACACACACACACACACACACACACACATACACACACACACACACACACACACACACACACACACACACAAACAAACATCTGCACTGTATCCTGACAGGTTTATGAAGCAAACACAGGCATCCATAAACAAGAACAAGCGTGTAGGATTGCTACGGTGGCCGACGCGAAAACACCTATGTAGATATAAACGGCTCATTCTAAGCTAACGAAAACACGATTCTTATTTTCAGGTGATTATAAACTAAAGAAATCATACTTATTAATATTATATTTCATTTCTGCTAATAGATCACCCAATTTTTACACACTGGTCCTTTAATGTATCCTAAAAGACTTAATTCTTCTTTAAAATTGGCAAAATACATCTGCCAACTGGAAAAAATACCTTTTTCCCAGCACAAATCAAGTTAAATGAAGAAATCTCGAAAAATCAATCAATAAAGTATCAATTTTCATCATACAAATGCAGCAGTCTGCATAAGATATTGATTGTATTGTTTTAATTAGTTGAAAATTCGTATAACATGGGAAACCCTGCTATGAGCAAGAGGAAGTTTCTCATCTCGGTGACAGATTTTTTTCTTGTTTCAAGAAAAATAAGGCAACATCTGAAACTAAATTACAGTAATGAAATTTTAAGGCAGGATTTTTCCCTAACCCCAGTACAAACACATCCTATCTATATGTATAGGATGGTTGAGCCATTGTCTGCAGTCCTATCTAACTGATAACGTGTGTCACTGCAGGATCTCTTCCTTCCTGAGGACGACACACCATAACATGATCAGCAAATGCTGGTTTCCTGTCTGTGACTGTGTGTGTGTGTGTGTGTGTGTGTGTGTGTGTGTGTGTGTGTGTGTGTGTGTGTGTGTGTGTGTGTGTGTGTGTAAATGAGCGACACACAGTGCTCCATCTACGCAAACACCAGCTCCTTATTAACACACAGCTGTCAGTGACTCTAAAAGGTCACCAGATATCAGGCAGATACATGTGAAATGTCAGGAATACGGTGGTGATGGCGAGTACAGAAATAGCTGTGATACAGCGGCGGCGGTGTGGTTAGTCATGTAGGCAGACAGGGCGAAGAAAAGGAGCCCCGGCTTCTTATAAACACATTAGTCACTGGAACTGAATTTGTGGGTGTTGGTGTATAATAGATGAGTGCTGCGCTGACATCATGTATGAGTAATGAATGAAAAGATAGGCTTTTATCAGAGCAGCTGATCTGACTGTACATAGACGATAAAAGACGAAAATGAGCAACAACAAATAAACTGCAATATTTCACCTCATATCACACGTTTGTTGCGGAATTTAATTTCTTCAAACAAAAACTGGAGAATGAATTTGGTACATGAGAAGCAGTGGTGTAAAATAACTTTGTACATTCACTCAAGTACTTTACTTAATGCTTTATACGTCTACTCCACTACATTTCAGAGGGAAATATGTTTGACTACTTAATTTATTTGACAGCTGTAGTTAATATACTTTACAGATTAAGATAAAACATCTTTTGAAATGCATTGTTAAAAACATTTTTCCCAGAACTTTTTCGCTTTAGGCCCCTTTGAAAAAAGCAGTGTCTAGTTGAAGATGTTTATGTTACCAGCTTCATCAATTGCAGTTTTTTACACAGTGTGAAGAATATGACACGAAAATGTGAAATACTCGCTTGCGAATATTATATGTCTAGGGCTTTTATTGTGAACGGTAAGAACGGAAGGAGTGGATCTGGTCGTCGCTGCCTTTGTCAAGGTTGAAAGGAGTGATAAAGTTTGCCGTCTTGGTTCGGACTACGGAGCTTTTTTTGTTGTTTTTACATGTTCGAAATAAAATATCAACAAACAAAACAAACAAATTTGTTGAGCAGAACTTTGTTTTTTCTTCCTTCCTGTCTCATTAATCATCTCACGACCCCTCAGATTTATCTTGTGACCCTTTGAAGGGGACCTGACCCCTAGGTTGGGAACCACTGGACAAAAATACCAAACTGTGTATAAAGTAAAATGCTTCTTACACATGGATGCGTTAGTGTTATTGGAACAATCTAACAATGTCACATATAATAATATATCAGAACAAGCACTTTGCATCCATTACGTACATCTTGCTAGTAATACTTCTGCACTTGTACTTAAGTATGACTTTGAATGCAGGAGTATTTTTACATTGTTGTACTTGTACTGTTATTTGAGTAAAATATCTTCCTCCAGCAGCGGTGAGAAGATGTGAGAGTTGTTGCTGAACTTGTTTGACATCAATAGCAGAAGTGAGAAACCGCAACAGGAAACCAACTTCACCAGATAGCCCCGCCACTTCCTGTATCTGTGATGTTGTCACTGCTTCAGTCACCACACATACACACACTCAGAGGTCACAGACTGGAGTCGCACTGATTTTTGACGAAGAAAGCACACCACTATTCCTGCTGCTCGTGTCTGAATTTAGACATTTTTATTAACTGGTAACTGGAGGAGTCACGTACTGATAAATAGCCCGCTGCTTTCATCATTTGCTTCTTTGCATTTCACACACTCACGTGCTGGTTTGATGTCCTCGCCCGCCTGACTACTTATCAATTATTTTGTCTCCTACTCTGACCACAACAACCCTCTCTTATCGGTTAGTTTTTCAAATAAATGATGATAGCAATTAGGAATGCAATGCAGTTTCCTCCTTATCTCACTTACAGTAACAGTTTCAAGCAAATCTTTGTGGTTGTAAAAAGCACAAAAGTTAGATTGTCAAACAAAGTCTAAAGACGAAACAGTAAGAGCTATCAACGCGAGAAAATATTTGATAATGGACTGCCAAAGAAGCAGTTCAGCACTTAATCACAAAGATAGAGTAAAATATGCAAACTTACATGGAACAAAACAATGTGATTTGAAAAGAGGAAGTTGGCTGTAGAGTGAACTCATCAAAACGAGGAAACAGCAAAGGGAGCCAAAACAGTTTTTTAGGCTGAAATATGTAGAGGGAAATGATTTGTTCAAAAGAACTCAATAACCCGACACTCAATATGTAGTAAAGTGAGACCACATTGTCTCCTCTGGATTAAGAAATAACAGGTGGGTTGAGTCTGAATGAACCTTAAAGGGTCACTTTCACCCAAATATTTTATTTTATGTTATCTAACCATGCAGCTAGTTTTTAGCCACGCTAGCATCTAGCAATCTGTCGATTCACCACTTTGTTCCAGGCTGAACAACACTGTCTCCTACAAAATTGCGTTCTATACAGCTAAACTGCATTCTCAATTACATTTGGTGGGAAACGTAATCTCCCAGATTACAGTCACAGTTTTAAACACGTGGTTAACGTTGTAAATTGAAACAAAACAATAACGCAACAAAAATACTTGGTTAGGTTTAGTAAAAAAACATCATGGTTTGGATTAAAATGACTATGTTTGTTATTAAGTTACAGACATAAATTAAAATAAGTGAACGTTCACGTTTAGTTTCACACAGGACACGAACACCAGTCTCCTGGGTGAAAGTCCTGTTTGTTGACCCTTCACTACCCGACCTCCTCCCTATGTGGACTCCCGCGGACTATCATTAGAAACGTATTTGTGATACGTCAAAAACAAACGTTATTTGAGACAAAATACACTTCCCTCGAAACGTAATTCACAATGCAGTTTTGTTGTATGGGAACATAATTTCTAGGAGACAGGGCTGGACTGAAATGTCTCAACAACTATTAAACGGATTGCCATTAAATTTGGTACAGATATTCGTGGTCCCAAAAGGAGGAATACTAATGACTTTAATGAGCCTCTGACTTTTCCTCAAGCGCCACCAGTAGGTTGACATTTGTGATTTTTAGTGAAATGTCTCGACAACTACTAGATATATTATCATGACATTTAGTTTAGATATTCATGGTCCCCAGCAACACGTTCTCATCCCAACTCATCACATATTGACGCTTTGTCAGGACCCCTTGGCGTCACTTTATGGTCGCGGTAATCACGTGGTTAGTGTTGTGAATTCAAACAAAAACAGTTGCTTAGGTTTAGGCAACAAAACTACTATGGTTAGGTTTAGGAAAAAACAACATGGTTGGGCTTAAAACTACTACGTTTGTAAAGTGAAAATGAAACTTAACGTTATGAACACGGGACAAACTGGTTGTAACATGAACATGCAACTTAACGCATGGGATATGAACACTAGTCTCCTGGATGAAAGCCTCATGTTTGTTTATGTCTAATTCTGATTGTCTACTGCTTCAATCAATCATGTACATCTATAAAGAGACATCCCATTTATGTCAACGAGCCGAGTAGAGTGAGACCTGACCTCCTGACTTTGTGTTTTATCATATGTTCATGAGCAGGAGTACTGCTCAGTCTCTGGCCACTCACCATAATTTATCATCATCTGTGTGTGCGGTGTCATTTTGAGGGCGTTGAAATTTATTGTCGTCATGGTGGATGGTCACCTTTTTAATCATCAAATCTATACTCTGCTGTGGAGCCAGTATTAAAGATACCGTTTGGTCAAGAGAGACAGATAATAAAAACGGATGGATCAAGATGGAGAAGAAGCAGAGTAGAGATATAAAAAGCTGATCAGAAAAGCTGATGAAAAGATAGAAACCTTAGAGGAGATGAAGGGATGAAGAGGATATGTGGAGGGAGAGTATCAGGCTCAATGTGACCTCATGTGACATTTTGTGAATGATTGACTGGATGTTTGACCTGCAGCTCGAGGTCGGCACCTGCTCTCACCAACTGTTAATCTCAAACACAAAACCACAGATTATAGTCCAAAATTCAGAATGAAATTTCCCCTTATCAGACCTTAGCAACCCTGACATAATCTTTATCCCAGTGATTTCTAAGAGAAGTGAGGATATCTTATGGCAAGGGAGGTTTAAGTAGCCGAGGTTATCATGAGCAAACCAGGCTTCTTAGAAAGATAAGAAAGCTAGACGTCAAACTTTAAAGTCATAAAGGGTCAGACAGTTCCTGCATGGGGAGAAAGAAGTTCTGAATTGGATGAAAAATCATCTTTTCCTCTCTTAGACACCTGTGAAATACTAAACTAGCCAGGGGGGATAAAATAAACTACACTAGGGGCTAATATATACAGTATATAGAGAGTGTAGTTGCACAAATATGCCAGCCAGGAAAAAAGGCAATAAAAACATTAAAAACGTATTTTCTCTCTTACCTTTGGCTGTAGACGTGCACATAGTTTTAATTTTATTTGTTATATTCTCATGTCTGAGATATCTCCCTTAACTGAATGGAGGTGAAAGGATTTTTTGTGGTGTTCACAGCATAGAAAATTGCGTTTTAACCAATTCCACATGTAATATGTCTTTAGTAGGGCTGTCAATCAATTAAAATAGTTAATCGTGATTAATCGCAAATTAATCGCACATTTTTTATCTGTTCAAAATGTACCTTAAAGGGGGATTTGTCAAGTATTTAACATGGGAGTGGGCAAATATGCTTGCTTTATGCAAATCTATTAATTTATTTATTATTGGAAATCAATTACCAACAAAGAACAATGTCAAATATTGTCCAGAAACCCTCACAGGTACTGCATTTAGCATAAAAAATATGCTCAAACCATAACATGGTAAACTCAAGCCCAACAGAATACAATGTAAAACATTTTTGTGTGTTGTACGTTTATGATAAATGCAAGACTCTCAGGGCTCAACAAGGTAAAATATAAAGTATCAGTATTATAATAAGTATTTAAGTTCTCATCCCTCCACTCCTCAGAACCTCCTCCCAAAAACTCCCATTTATCCTCAAAGTCTCAGCTCTGTGTGAGTGAACCTTTACATCTTATAGTAACAAAGACATGTGATCAGACAGGCAGCTAAAAAATGCACCCGTCTCTCTGCGTGGCGGCATGATTCAGTGTTATCTCTCAACACACCTTTCTTTTTTCCTGTTCTGCTCTCACCATCTGTTGCTCATATTCCAAGAAAAACATGTATTTCTCCCACACGGTGCAACAGGAAACATCTGCTGTAGTGTGAAATGTGTCCGTACAGGATACAAGCAGAGGCGGAGAGAGTATTGTATGAATATAAAATGTGTGAACAAATGACTCTTATAACAGAAATAACAGAGTTTACAGAGTCTCCCTCCTGGTTTATGAAAACTGCTCATTTCTATAAAAGGTGATGGGCTAATGTGACACAAATACTCTGGATTAACACGTCTGCTGTCAGCATAATCACCAATGTGATCTTTAATTCATCAGACTGAGACAGACAGGTCACCTGTCTTTCTAATTGATGACGTCTTGTGTGTAGCATATTTGCTGATCAGTGTCATCCATTTTCATCTCGGGGATCAATGCAAAGCTTTCAGTTTTCTTAAAGGTTCTCTATACGATATTCAGATCATTAATATAGCATCAAACAGCTATTGTCTATGTGAAGATATAGAGGATAATGTCTACCTGTGTGTTGTAACCCGACCTTCTCCGTGCTTTGTTGACATAGCCGGGCCGCCAGCCGTTGCCTTTTAGTGCATGTTCGTGCATGTGAACGTGCCCCACTGGCTAGCTCACGGCTGCCGCTCTGCACTGTGCTCATATGGCGGTTACAGCTGATAACAACGTCCCGACCGATGGCATCATCGCGGAAGCATTGTAGCACCCACCCTCAGGTATTTGACACACAGAGGGAGAGATACTTCATTCTCTGCTCAGGTAGACATTAATCCTCTATATCTTTAAATAGCAAATAGTTGTTTGCTGCTATATTAATGCTCTGAATATCGTATAGAGAACCTACAAGTAAGGTTTTGAATGGCTTTTACTTGTAGTGGAGTATTTTCACAGTGTGGTATTAATACTTTTACTTAAATAAAGGATCTGAATACGTCTTCCACCACTGAATATACCAATGTTTACATACAACATATAAACTTGCATGCAAACTTCACAATACAATTAAATCAGAAACTAGCAAAACAAACAATATCAAGGTAAAATCATTGATCTACTGTATACTGTCTTCATCAGTTTTTTTTCTGACTCAGCATTCTTCATGGTGCTCCTTCTACATGAAAACAAATCAATAAATGAACTACGCCAACATGCAACAACACAAACAGGAGGGCTCGCTTCTGCATGCAGACTAACATGCATATGTTCTGCAGTGGAAGTACTTCTACTACTTTGGTGTTTGCAAAAACCCGGTGCATGCACAGACACATGCATTTACAAGCATTTACAAGCATTTACAAGCACACACGCACACATACATGCACAGCATCGTGACTCATTGTTTTACGTCCTCTGACATCCCCTCATTCCCAAGTGACAAATATCCTGCACATTAGCTCCTTTTGTTCATCAGACAAGCGAGCTATTGTTGGTCTAACAGAGAAACTTAATCACATGTTGTTAAGCCGAAATGATTCACTGCGTTTATGGTTCTAATGATTTGCTATATATAGAGCTCTTCCAGTTCAGCTCATATTATCATCACAGGGTAGTTAGTTTTTAATGGATTATTTCAGGTGGAACTGGATTTATTCATCATGCATCATCACTGTTTCTTTGTAATGTGGTGCTTTTTTCTCCTGTTTCTAAGGCCCGATTCCCCCCTCACGACAATTTTCGGCAAAGTCCTGATTTTGATGGTTCAAAAGATTATCTTTCCAGATATTCCTGTGGTGTGAGGTATGTTAAAAGTGTTTTTTACATCCCTGATCGGCTTGAAAGTCCATCCTGGCCACACCGATTTCAAATTGTAAATTTTAAACATGTTCATTATTTACGATCGGATATCCCGTTGTGTGAGGGGAACCCCGAGGACAGCCGATGACGCAGTCACGTGGGAAAGAACGATAGCCAATTGAGAACCAAGCTGACTGAAGAAGGAAGGACAACCAGAGGACTTCAAAGGTGAAGCATAAAGTAGTAGTCTGATGGACCTCAGAAAAGGAGGCCCAACTTGTTGATTTGTGGCAACAACACAACAAAGTGTTTATCTAACATGTCTCCATGACTTCATCCATATTTTTGGTCACGTTTAATCGCGAGAGATTTTGCGAGATTTTAAGAGTCAGGACTCTTGTTCAAGAATGAATCTGTTAGTGTGTGGTGTGCTGTTTTGGCCAAATCGTTGCTCTCCACACACTATGGGAACAAAACTGTTAAATTTAACATAGCATGTCGTTATGTGTGGGATCTCTCACATTTTCAACATCTGTTAAGATTTGAGAAATCTTTTAGTGTGGGCCAGCCTTAATACTCAATACTCACACCAAACCAAAGAGCCTCACAACACAACACAAGTTGCATGTCTGGGATTGTCCTTATTAGCTGCATGAATAACTTTAACTGGCTTTTCAGCTTCATAAAGAAGTCCTCTTGAATAACTGAACTCCTCACAAACAAACATGAACTTTTCTGATCTGTCTTTAAAGCATAGTTGTCGTCCATGCGTACTCAACTTTCGCAAATCATGAAACAACACTAAAGAGCATTAAAATAGCTCAACTTCTAAACTAGACTAGACTTGGCACTGAATATAAATTTTGGTCAACATTCAAATAAAATGTAATTCATGCATAGATCTAATATAACACAACATGCTATCATTGTGTTTCTAATCTCCCATCAGCAGGCAGAGAGGATCTCATTTACCTACTAAATTTACCTACAATATTGTTTTCATGCATTTGCATATAACATGCAAAAAGCAACTAAAAGCTCTATTCACACGTGTTAACAAGATCATCTGTGAAACTGTGTAGCCAAAGGTTGGTTCAACTAGTTAATTTAATCTTTATTTAGTCAGGATAATACGATTAAGATTTTGAATCTCATTTCCAAGGACATCCTGGCCAAAATGGCAGCGTAAAAGTTTCACACAAGCATCACATAAAAGCAAAAAATAACAGACATAAAAACACAAAATAGCAAAAAGACAACATTTACATTTCACATAAAAGAGACAACAAACTTAAAACAAATAGCAAATTGCATCAACCAATGCAGTGCTCAAATAATCCATAATCCGTTTTTTAAATCTTGCTCATAAAATAATCTAGTTCTAAATGTCTCTTTACCTCACACCAAGATCAGGGAGCGAAAACTTTAAAAGCGCTTTCACCAAAAACGGTGCGAGTTCGAGGAACACCGTACATAATTTGTCTGCATGAATGGAGGTTTCAGCTTTTTGGCGTCAGTAGAGAACATGGACAAGGAAGCAGTTTGTGTAGGCCTTATACAGAAAAGGCCTTATACAGAAAAATGCAAAATGCATGCATGCTTTCACATTTTCTGTCATAAACACCTGGTTTGGGAGAGATGGTATCATGTTTTTGGCTTCTTGGAAATAAATAAAACCATGATGAGCCACACAAGACGAAGAAAAGAACAAGAAAAAAAAAAGAAAATCCAAAGAAAAAGACCTCACAACACGGAGAAAATAAAATACAGTAAGGAGATTATGATCTTGCAGGCTTTATGTGTAGATGTAGCTTATATAATTGTATACTAGCACAGAGCCATACTGAACCTTTTCAGCCGTTCATATGTGTTATTATGCATGTGTGGAGAGTAGAGCTGCTGTATGTACAGTGTGATGATGTGCTACAGGGGCTTTGCAGCATCTGTTGATCTGTCCTGTTGACTGAACATCTATTAGTCATGAAATGCAGTTTGTACGTCACATGTGTTGAACAATCTGTTTGATCTCAGCTGCTCTAGTCTCCTATTTTACCTGTATTTATATTTATGTTTCTCTTTGCTGTGCGTCCTGCTTTGCATTGGAGAAATTAATTAATTAATTAGTGTGGTCAGAGGGAAATCAAATAAATTCAGGGAAATATGGGACATTTTTATGCAATACCTCATTATTATTATTCTTTTTCTTTTATTTAAAGTATTTATTTTTTATTTCTCCCTGAATATTTGATGTTGAGGGTGGAGGTAGGGGGGTGTTTACAAATGTCAGTGTATGTATGACTGTATGTTCTTTCGATGTAAATATAATGTTACAAAAACAGTGTTATATATTATATATATCATTTTATTCAAAATCTTTTCTTTCAATCTTTCTTTCTTTCTTTCTTTTTATTCTTCTGTTTTTTTCTGTCTGTATTGAAGAGTGTACTGCTTTTTTATGTATTTTCCAGTATGTAAAGCTTCTTTTAGAACTTTAAAAAGTGTTATATAAATGTGATATATATATATATATATATATATATATATATATATATATATATATATAATTTTATTCTTATATTTTAACTTCTCTAAGTCTAAGTCTTGGGAACCTTTCAGATTATACTTTATAGTGATTTGGTAACAATAGAACTAGAAGCATTTCTTATTTACCATAGTGTGTTTAGGATTTATAGTTAAGTGTTTATTCTGGTGATGATTGACTTTAGTAAATCATTTTACATTAGCGGCACTCGCCAACTTTTTTCCTCTTTGTGTGGTTTTAATCACCAGCAAAAATATCATTAATAAATTGTTGAATATTAGCAGAAATTTGGCTTCATTCATGATACTAAAGGGAGGCTTTGTACGATCAAGACATAACCCATTTTGAATTTCTACAAAACAGGATTTTTGAATGAATTTATACCTTGAAAGGAAGGTAAATCATTGGAGGTTTGCTGCCAAAAATGTTCCTCACACATCAGTCAGACATCTGTACTATGAACTAAGGCTGCAACTAACGAATACTTTCACTGTCAATTAATCTGACGATTATTTTCTCGATTAATCGATCAGTTGTTTGCTCTATAAAATGTCAGAAAATGGTGAAAAATGTCGATCAGTGTTTCCCAAAGCCCAAGATGACGTCCTCAAATGTCTTGTTTTGTACACAACTCAAAGATATTCAGTTTACTGTCATAGAGGAGTAAAGAAACCAGAAAATATTCACATTTAAGAAGCTGGAATCAGAGAATTTAGACTTTTTTTTCTTAAAAAAATACTCAAAGTGATTAATCAATTATCAAAATAGTTGGCGATTAATTTAATAGTGGACAACTAATCCATTCATCGTTGCAGCGCCACTATGGAGGCCAACGTGAAAGGCTATAGTTGTTCTTATGCTATAGTAACCTGCCATCTTCACCATGTTTGTTTTTCATGTGCTCACCAGATTATTCCAACCCAGTTATAATGTTAACATGCGTCGACCCGAAACAGCCCTGCAGCTGTTTTAAGAAACCACGTTCAGAGAAGAATTCTCCACCACAGCCGCTGATGCCTTTTCCAGACGCCTGTCGATGGCCGGTCTGCCCAACACGACCTCCACAAACATCTGGGAAACTCAGCTCCTCTCTGTGGGTATCTCACCTCCTCCCTTCCTCCTTCTCTCTACTGTTTGTGTCTCCACTCTCACATCTCCTCGTTACCAGCATATTGCCGCCGCTTTGCATCAACGCAGGGAGCGCAACTCAAACTTAATAAGTCTCGGTGGATTGCAGATGGTCAGTTGCAGTGAGACAAAACAAAGATGTTCCACTTTCAGTCTGTTGCTGTTTAATTGGTTGTTCAACAGCGTGGAAGTTAATAGATCTGTTTGTTACACTGCACCACTACGCTGGCTCCCACATCTAGTCTGATACTGAATACAATAGAATAGAATGTGAAAGTAACATGCTGTCTAGTCTGACTGACGATCTCTTTGGACAGACAGACATGAAGTAAATAAAGTGTAAAGCTCAAGATTACTGGGACAAACGGAGGGATGCTTAAAGAATAAACATCTGGAATGGGGGTAAGAAAAAAGGATTGAGGGAATTTAAAGAGAACAGTAGGAAACACTAAAAAAGCAAGAATTTCCAATGAATATGCTCGCACCATTTATAATATTTTAGTATGTATTTTTTCTAGCTTATATCAGTATAACAATCTGGTGAGCATGACTCTCACAACAAAGGACTGCTGCCAGCATATTTACATGTATTAGTCAAAGGGAGAGGATAAGCTGATGACTCCCACAGTACCCGACAGTGTTCTCTTTATGTCTAGTTCACTGACAGTAAATTATATCAGTCGATGGCAGGAGAACTACAGGGAAACTTTAGCTGGACACAGTATACAGTTCCTATTGGCTGCTCATTCAACGGAGGCAGCTGTCAATCATTCGCAAACTCCGATCAGACGGTCAAACTAAGCAGCGCTGATGAATCAATATTCTGTTCCTATAATGCCTATTTCTCTCAAATGTTTTCAGAAACATCTTGTAGTGTACTGTTTAGCTGTAAAATGAGAAAAATGGTGGTGGGCGGTGCTTGGTATTTCCTCAACAGATCTCAACAGGGCTGCCGGGTCACAAACTTTCTCATTTTACAGCTAAACAGTACACTACGAGATGTTTCTGAAAACATTTGAAGCGAGAAATAGGCATTACAGAAACAGAATATTGATTCATATTTGATCAGCGCTGCCTAGTTTGACCGTTTGATCGGAGTTTGCGAGTGATTGACAGCTGCTCAGAGACGGCAGGCTCCAGCTCGGCTCTGATTGGTTGTTTTCCTCCGGTCTGTGAAATCTTGCAGATGCCATTAGGAGGACACTGGAGGACACCGGAGGACACAGAGGCACATGATTTTTTTCAGATTACCTGTCTCATGCACTACTGTCAGGATATAAAAAATAACTTTTTTTAATCATATTTGCTCCAATTCAACCCACTGCTGCTTTAAGTAAAAATACTAGTAAGTAAAAGTAGTAGTAGCAAAACTACTAATACCACAACAACTATTTAATACACAAACACTAGAGTCCCTCTGCCAGACAGCCAGGCGTCTCAGCCAGTTCTTTTGTTTTTCTCCAGAACAGCATCATTCCCTGACCAGCAGAAATGTGCTTGAAAGTCCTCATTTGAACCAGGTGCAGCTGTCATCCAGCCAGCAGCAGCCTGCAGCCCCTCCTCTGGTCTCTGGCTCTCAGCCTGGATGTTGGACTGACGGTGTCCAGCCAGACCGAGGTCTAAATAGTGTTGCTAAATAAATCTCAGTGGTGTTCTCCCTCACCTTGTTAAAAGCAGAAAGGCCACTGGACTCTGACTAAAACCACAAATATGAATTCTAGTTACCGCGATAATAACATGTTAACGCAAATTCGTTTTAACGCCACTAATTTAACGCATTAACGCAACTTGCCGTTTTTAGGTTGTAGCGGGCTCAGTTTTAAAGCTAGAGTGAAGATACTGGCATCATATGAAACTAGAAAACTTAATGAATCCATTGGTACCAACCATGCTAAATGCAGTACCTGTGAGGGTTTCTGGACAATATTTGTCATTGTTTTAGGTTTTTAATTGATTTCCAATAATAAATATATACATACATTTGCATAAAGCAAGCGTATTTGCCCACTCCCATGATGATAAGAGTATTAAATACTTCTACTACAAATCTCCCTTTAAGGTACATTTTGAACAGATAAAAAATGTGTGATTAATTGCGATTAACTATTTTAATAGATTGACAGCCCTAATATATTCATAATATAGTGTACAAATGTCATTTCTCTGTTAAATGAATGAGCAGACCACCCAGCGTATACAGCTCATTAACATTTAAGAGGGAAACACAGGTCACATCACTCAAAGGCCATGTCTGGTTGTAAAGGTCATTTTATTGAATGGACCATGGCAACAGTGACAGCGGCAACAGTTCCCACAATCATTAAAGTGCTGCTACTTCCATGCTGATATTTACAAATGTCTAACATGAGCTAAGTGTGAATTTGAGTTATTATTATCTTAATGAATTGTATATGCTTAAAGTGGAGTGACTGTGTTTTCGCACAACTTCATTTTAAAGTCAATCATTTTAGCATCTTGACGTTTATATTGTACTTCACAACAGTAAAGTTAAACTACATTTTAAGAAGGTTTTCTGTACTCGAAATAGTCATTTTTTTGTGTACTTTGGGCAGCACAAACTAAATTCTTTCACTCGATATTTCTGGAGAAGTGGCAAAGCTTCAGAGATGGATATCTCAAATCATTGGCACACACATAACCACAACCACCTGTGTAAAAACAGAGCACTACTGTGCACGGCTAAAAAAAAACTACGACAGCCATAATTCATGTAGGTTACTGACATTAACTGTGCCCGTCTCTGGGCAACACCAAAATAATGTTTTACAACAATCATTATTTAATGTTTTATTAGGCTATAACTAATCAAAACTAAGGTTTAGTCTAATTTTCAGGACAAACAGGACAGGATGCGGGATTCGGAACTGTCACAAATTTTTCAGGACGTCTCATCACCCTCGTCAAATAACTACAGCTTCTTATGTTAATACAGTAACTCCATCGGTATCTATAGGCTATAACGTGTGTGTGTGTGTGTGTGTGTGTGTGTGTGTGTGTGTGTGTGTGTGTGTGTATCAGCCTCTACCACTCAGCACCACTCCATTAAGTCAGCTTTTGTCACAAGCAGACTGTGACACACAAAGGACCCTATAGAACCAGTTCTATTAGACCAGTCATGGAGTCAACGCACACATGCATGCACGCACGCACACACGCGCGCGCACACACATACACATACACACACACACACACACACACGCACACACAAACACACACAGAAGTCTTGATTGTACTGAGACGTTCACACTTGTAAGGTAACTGATATCAGTGACCCTGCTCTCCTCCTATCTATATATTCTTGTATTTTTTGGTACGTATTTGTTTTATGTTGTAGTCTACGTGTAAATTATCCACTCGCTAAGCCCCGCCCCCCTTAGTTACTGTTGCTACCAGCTCCAGAGTTTGCAATGATAACGGTTGGCAGATTTACCATTGAAATTCTTACTATTTTTTTTGTATCAGTGGGTCCTTGATTTCAGAGAATGGGAAACAAAAGTAGCTTCTAATTTCTAGCCGGCGACCATCGATTTTGCCTGAAAATAACAACTATCACTGGCAGATTGTATCAGCTGTAGCAAGCTATCTTATTAAGATAGCATCATCTACATGAGTTGGTTGAAAACCAGTGGTGGAATGCAACTAGTTACATATACTCAAGTAGGCCTACTCTAGTTAAGTACAAATTCAAGGTACTTGTACTTTACTTGAGTATTTCCATTTTATGCGACTTACTATTTGCTTCCTGTCCAGTGAAAACCACGTAAAAAAATGACGCCACCCTCCAAACTCTTTAGATATCAAGTGTCTATCTTATGCCGTGTTCAAATCATATTGTTTCAACCATAAATACGGGCGACTGAGTCACCTTTCTGAGAGCAAAAGGCAACACCTGCACCTACTGTATGTAACTGTTGATCCAGCTGACTGAGTCAAACACTGTGTTTGTTTATTAGAGGTGAGATGAGACAGAGAGCTGCACTCCCAGTTAGACCAGTTTCAGATATTACTAACTACAAACAAGTCACCGAGTGTGAATGCTGCTACACCTGTCTGCATGGAATCTGCTTACCTGCGTTACTCTCTGTGTGTGTGTGTGTGTGTGTGTGTGTGTGTGTGTGTGTGTGTGTGTGTGTGTGTGTGTGTGTGTGTGTGTGTGTGTGTGTGTGTGTGCGTGTGGGGGGGGTGAGTAATCAGTAGAAACCAGCTTGTGCAGAATCCGCTGGTCAGCTCGTTCCTGGGAACAATGGGATTAAAAGCTATCTGGCACCCCGTTTGTCGAGGTAATTAGCACGCGCTGAATTAAAATACAATGTTCTCTGCTTGCTGACACAGCTCAAATGTCAATTCAGAAGACATCTTGTTGGTACAACTGGGAAACGATGACATGGAAATTACCTTCCTCAATATTGTAATTACAGGACGCTGACACGTGCATCATCTCTGGCATGGTACGAGTATTTACATGAAGGCAGCATTCGTTTATTCGTCTGATTATTATCTCTACCAGGGAGGTGATACATGGATGAATTACCACACAGGCCTAGCAGGTACAGATGAGGGGCCCAATGCCAGAAACTCTGTTTGAAGTGACTGCCAAGCGTGTAGGACTATAGTGGCTAACACGAAAACACGCTCTCTAGAGCCAGTTGTTGTAAGGGTAGCGTAGCTCATTTGGAGAAGAGATGGGAAGTGAGTGGTGAAGCAAGAGAGAGAGAGAGCGACGGCGACGGGAGCGAGTAACGTTATCGACTCCGGCCCGAGCAGGAAAAGTTGACATAGTGGTTTGTCCGTTCTGGGCTACTCTAGAAATATGGCGGCCAGCTCCGCGGAGAGGACCTGCTCCATATGTAGATATAAACGGCTCATTCTAAAGTAACGAAAACACGACTCTTGTTTTCAGATGATTATACACTGAAGAAAACATACTTATTAATATTATCTTCCATTTCTGCCAATATTTCCCCCTAAATATTACACACTGGTCCTTTAATGCCATTTCATTCATACATCGTTCTACAGCAATAAGCTAAATTAAAATTGTAATTACTAATGAGTCAAATCAGCCAGTCAACATGATAATGTGTCACTATGTGTATTTTGATGCAGATTGAGATCCAGACACAGACTATAAAAACACAGAAAAAGCCACACTTTCTATTAATAACCTAGTGTATCTAGAGGGTTGTGCAGCCATAGCAGAGGTACATACTGTACACTCTCTCAATG
This sequence comes from Sebastolobus alascanus, assembly GCA_916701645.2. Taxonomy (NCBI): domain Eukaryota; kingdom Metazoa; phylum Chordata; class Actinopteri; order Perciformes; family Sebastidae; genus Sebastolobus; species Sebastolobus alascanus. Next base: position 1,154,082 of record CAKAOJ020000131.1, on the reverse strand, counting down.
CTTTCTAGTTTACTAGTAAATAGGGCTGGGTGATATGGCAAAAATCTTCGATCCCAATATAGGTCATTTCATATCTCGATAACGACATATAGCACGATATAGCATATTTTCTGGTAATTCAGGAAATAAATAGTCTGTATGAAATAACCTCATGTTAAAGCCTATTTTGTATACTCCTGTGTGAATTAAATACTAAAAAATTAATTTACTAAAAAATAGTAAGAGTGTTTTCTCATTTTAAGAACTTGAGTGCAAAATGAACATAACAATTTTAAGTGAAATTATAAAGAAAAAAATAAATAAATATAGGCCTAGCCTATATCGGGATATAGAAAAATATATACAATAGACATTTTTATATCGTTATGACGATATATATCGTCATATTGCCCAGCCCTACCAGTAACTCAATGGCAGCAAGATATTTGTTTTTCCGTGTGTCTCTTTTTACTTGCTTTTGTCAAATTCTGTTTTCTAATTTCCCAGAAATCTTTCCCTCTGCGCCCACAATGCCTCCTGTTTCTGTGGGTGCATCAACACCATTTAAAAAAGCAATTAATCAGCAGGTATTTCCTACACTTCTCTGCTCCTTCTAACCAACATCGTGATGAACTTTGAATCCACTGATAATCACACTAACTCTGCTTCCTTTCTTCCGTCTGCCTTTAGAAATAATTTAAAAAAAACACTCCTGGTGCTCTGCCATCGCTGCAATAAAAGGAAACACTTAAGCTGCCTACGTTTCCCACAGTCCTCAGCTGCAGGCAGGCAGAAAGGACTGTAATTTGCCTGTCTAATTACCAGGCTATTTAAAGTGGTGTGCATGTGTGTGTACGTAGTTGGGGGGGGTGGGGGGGTGGACACAACTGCACTATTACACAGTACACACACACACACATCGCAAACGCCCTGAGCTTTACACGAGAACAGAAACACACACTCACACACACTGAGGAGCTCCCAGCAGCTACAATAAAGCTGTCAGAGTGTGAAGCAGCTCGGGGAAGAGAGCAGAAAAAGAGAGGATTGAGAGATAAATGGAGAGCAGACAAAAGGAGAGTTGAATAATTCATGAAAGTTTTTTTTTTTCTGACGGAGCTTTCCTTTGTCATCATCTCTCTCTCTCTCTCTCTATCTCTTTCCACCTCACATACATACAGTGCTGAGCAGGGAGAGGATGTTCTTGAGCTAAACCTTGATAACAGCTTCTATTGACTTAACACACAAGGCTGTTTGTACTGCATGTTCTGTAGATGTTGTGTTTTTAATTATCAGAGGTCGTATCACAAACAGCAGGAAAATGAAAGGGATGATACATCCATGTTCGGCTCCATCGGGGCCGTTTGAATGCATTTAACATACATGTCAGTATGTGGGTGCTCTACAGTTGTAGCGTCGGCTGATTTGACCACGGCGATGAGAGTGACGGCCGGCTTGACCGCACGTTACCGCAATACGATAATGTTTCCTGTCCATGACAGAGTTAGCATGCAGCTTTAGCCATGATGTCTGGCTCTGCTTTTCCTGGCAATGTGTGAAACCCAAAGTGTTTCCATACTTTACTGTATGTGTAGTGTTTACCACTTTGGATTTAAAGTTTCCTACTTTCCTACTTTCTCATTGTGGCCGGCCGTGGTTTGTTTTGGTTGACGGATACGGAACGGATATGACGTCACGTTACTCAGACTACAACAATAAAAGCGGTAACTTCTTTCCACCTCTGCATTGACTCAAATGAAGCAAATAAATCAATTCTGGCAAAAAAAAAAAAAAATCGTGATACATAGGTGAATCGATTTTTTTTCCCACCCCTACTATAAATAAAATGCGCCACAGTAAAGAAAATAAATATATAAATAGATCGTCTTAAAGTTAGTTTATATTCTGATTTATCATTGAAAAGATCATGTTAACCTTGCATAACTATATATATCTGCAATCAAACCAAATCAAATTGTATATCGCACACATATACTGTAACACCTGCCTTCAAATACAAAATTTATGCTAATGCTTCTCCGCTCTGCTGTAAGTTTAACTTTGAGACTGGCAGTTAAATTCACTGTTTCTGGTCATGTGTGAAGCTATGAAGCTATTGGTCTGGTGTTGTGGATGAACTGTGTGGTATTTTTTGCGTTCCAGTAGAATTAGTATTATTCATGGTGCTTGCCATGGCTGAATAAAATGATTTCTTTTACTGTAAAAATGTCTGAACTCTTGTCCTCTCTCTCCTTTTGAGAAACACACACATTTCTCTCTCTTTCTGTCTACTGTGTGTGTGTGTGTGTGTGTGTGTGTGTGTGTTTGTGTGTGTGTCATTCAGCTAAATAAAGCCGTGGAGTGTCAGGCTCAGCATCTCTGCATTGCCTGTTCATTGTGCTGCTGGGAAAGCAACAGTAACAGCCCCGCGGATGATGCACCATGTCAGCAAACACATAACAATGGATTGTCTGGTCTCACACACACACACACACACACACACACACACACACACACACACACACACACACACACACACACACACACACACACACACACACAGTCACAATGGATGTTTTGGGAGGGACTCTTGGCTGTCACTAGTGTAAAATACTAAGCCTGTTTGCAACATGTAGACTAGTACAAGGTAGACGCACACATATAAACGCTGCTAGGGATAAAAAATATATATATATCAAAACATCCTTCTGAAGTTTTGATATATAGTCAAAAACATCCTTCCGGAATTTTTTTGACATTATACGTGTTTTCATTCAATTGTGAAGCGAATTTTAAGCAAACTTTAGAAATGTGTGAAAAAAAGATGTGAATTAGGCGCTTTTCCATCAACTAGGTTGGAGCGAATAAACTCGGCTACAACATAGTTTGGTCACTGTTTTATGTCAATTTAAAGAGGATTCATCTATTATTCTTAAAAATAGTTGACAGATTAATAGTGACAGTGAAAATAACCCTAGTTGCTACCTTACATGTGATAAATACTTCTGTCAAAACTGAAGTAAAATGAAATAACACCCAAAGACATAAAAGTACACACCAAACACGATCAGCAACAAGATAAAGTGTTACTTCCACATACTTGACATCGAGACACATCCTGAGACATGTCTGTGTTTTATTGTGAGGAGACCAGCAGCAACACAAGATGAGCTCATCTCTGGTTAAGCTGCAGAAAATACTGAAACCGCTAACAACGGCTAACTGCTGAAACACCCCACACACGTGTCACCGCGGCTGGCAGAGGCTGACACCTAAATACAGTGTGAGAGGCTGGGAGCTAAAAGTGAAGCTCGCCACAGATACCAGCTGCTAAAAGCAAAGGAGTCGCTGCCTGCTGTGGTTATTAAGCCCGAGGCAGCTGCTGTGTGGTTAGCACACATCTTTGAAAAGGTTATTGTTTATGCCAGTAAGTCTGTTTTTATACTTAAAATGTACAAGTAGGCTGTTTGATATTCCACATTAATAAAAATAAATTCTTGTAAACATCATGAAGGTCTCAGATGAAGCCCATAATATTATTATACTGCTACTACTAGGCTTCATCTGCTTACTTAATAATTAAGATAAATAACCTTTATGTTTACTTCTACCTAAGTGCTTCACATGGACACCCAGTGTGATATTGATCATGTTGAGTGAGTATTTAATTAATCAAACTGGAACACCATATCAGAGGGGGGTAGTAATAACTGGAGCAAATCAATACTTCCTGTTCAGCACATGGGCACAAACAACAGTGAGCGCCAACAACAACCACTCACACGAGAGGAAACCTTCTTATTCTCCAAAACACACTGCAGCAGCTTGTGAGAGTTAGATGAGAAGATTGGTACCATGCTCATGTTTCTACGTTAGAGGTGGTCAATACGGAATTCAGAGCATATCTATTGCCTCCACGTGGCTCTCAACATGGCGTCGGCTGATCCGGACCCACCCTACTGTTTCCCTGATAATGCTACACTGTGAACAACAAATCTGTGCTGAAATTGGCAGGACGAGATCTTAACGGGTGGTGCCACTGATTTATATTATGGTGCGTTCAGGCTCTATTCAGTAAAAATGAGTATTGGGCCAAGGTAAATTTTAACATTATCATGGTGTGTTAAATGTAATCTTGTAAAATGTAGTTTTTGGCGAGAAACTTGAATAAATCCAGTTGTTTGAAGGAGATGTTTTCACAGCAATATAAAACAGATATTAGAGAGGGAATTATGAACTTCCTAACAAAAACTTGGGTTAATATTGGGTTTATTAAAAATTAGATGTGGTCTTGTGTGTGTGCTCCACCCCTGACATGATTCACATAATAGGAAGCTTGAAACGTCATCTGATTCTAATGAGAGATATATATTTCTTATGATAAATATTAGTACTGTTATCTGTTATTTGTGGAGGTTTATTGTCCAACATCTTTGTTCCAGAAGATTTTCTGCACTGACAAGTTAATTCAGAGAGGAACACTGGATACTTTAACTTATTTGTCATAAAAGTAGTCAGATTTAAAGATATGAAGGCCTGTCGGCATCTTCAATCCAGAGGGATCAGTATCGGTCTCCGTCTTTAAAAACTCATATCAGTCAGACCGCAGTTTGGTTCACACACAGGTCTGAGATTCCAGGAGGGATTTGGAGGGAGGATTGGGTGAGAAAAGAGAGTTTGGAGGAGGGACAAAGTGATTGCGTGTGAGAGAGTTTTTTCCCATGACTCTGTAGGAGTCAGACAGGTAGGGGTCTGGGATTAGAGAGTGTGACCCAGCTCAATCTGGAGCAATGAATTCTTCCTTCACAGCTCTCTCTGCTCTATATGGAGGCACTTTACCAGAGACCATCAAAAGAAAGAGGAAAACCTCAAAATCTTCTTCTTATAATGCAATTTTCATGCAACAATTTAAGTCATAATCTGCAACATTTTTTACAGATAAATGTATGTCATGAGGATCTTTATCTGCGAGCTGTAACACAGGAGGGATTTAATATAAATCCAATGTATTTACAGTGTACCTAGATCACATTCATCCCTGACCAGTGTGTAATATTCATCGAGGTACTTTCTATCATGTCTTGTAGGAATGTGAGGAGGTTCAACGATTTTGAACTTCTGTGATAACAATATATATCCCAAATTAAAACTTCTCCAATACCTTTAAGTCCTAAGCTATGTATATTTATTTATTTATTTATCTAAACAATTGCTCTCTAACTCATAGAGAAAGAAAAATGGTTGACCTATGTCTACTACAAGCCAGGCGTTCAACTGCTCTGTGTTGGAAAAATGTTGGTTGTCCCTCTCTTAGCCACTGGTTGAAAAACTTAACATCATTCTTCATTTAATTTATTTATTTACTTCATTATATTTTCATTGTAAATATATATCCTTTTTAACTTTATGTATAGCTATTTACTTTCAAGTGATTTTTACTATTCTTATTATTTGATACACTGCCATACGTTCTATTTGGGGGAAGGTTCTGTGTTGTATGTACAATGTGTTAAATGTATAAAAATCAGTAAATATGTGTTAAAAAAAAAAAAGATCACATTTCCGGTTTATTCAGAATAAACTAAAGACCTGCCAGAGTTTTTTCAACCGATTCAGCATGTTGAATCGGTGGCGGGGCCCCTCGGTGAAAGAAATCACTCTGATTGGCAGCCTAAACGAATCAGTGCACGAAAAGAGAAACGGAAGTGAGGAAAGCAAGCCAACGAATAAAGTCAAGAGGGAAAAAAAACAGAAGGCTCTTCTCATCTTTCATCTTCATTTACATGATGATGAAGAAGCACATCCATTTCTTGAACACTAACTGCTGAAACTATTGACACAGTTAATGATTGATACTGACGCACCTTTCTTTCATTTGTGTGTAACAGATCCCTCTGGTGGCTAGCTCTCTCTCCCTCACACACACACACACACACACACACACACACACACGCAAACACAGTTGTAAAGAGGTGTATTATTAAAGTGCCCTAAGCTGGTCGGCTCACAGAGCTTTCAGCTCATATCTGAAGCAGAGCAGACATACCTGTCTGTCTGCCACTCTAATACCTGTAATTCTCTACCTCAGGGTCTGGTAGTGTGTGTGTGTGTGTGTGTGTGTGTGTGTGTGTGTGTGTGTGTGTATAGAGAGAGAGGTTAGCTCTTACTCCCCGTAGGTCCATATATTTAGCCAATAAACCTGCCACTGTAAATTCAAACCAACCAATCAGATGCCTGCGTTGCTGTATGACTGTGTTCACCTGCAGTCAGCTGCCTGTTGATGAGTCAGTATGACTTTGTGTTTAGGTCATTTAAAAGGAATGTTAAATTCTCATCATCAGTACATCATGTCTTTGAACTGTGTTTGAACTGTGTTCTCTCTTCTTCACAGTATGTCAGTGTATAAATGTTTTTACAGGGACGGTTGTATGAATGCAGATTTGGATATGAGAGGGTGTGCACTGACAATATATCACTATATCTCTTAAATCTGGGTTTGGTAATTTAGTGACATCTAGTGGTGTGGTTGCAGATTGCAACCAACTGAGTACCCCTCCGCTCACTCCTCCCTTTCCAAGACTGCCGTAACGTCGAGTGCAAAACCGTGGTAACGCCGTTCACCTCGCTCAGAGGCCATCCTTACCTTAATAACACTACTTTAGGAGCAACAGAAGTCAGACGGCTGCAGGCGGTACCAAACTGGAAAGACTGCTTCATGTTTGCCAATACCAAGAAGAAGTTCCACCCGCAACGTGGCAGGACATAAGAAATAAAGAGTAAAAAGACAGTAGACAGTGTTGGGAGACAGAGATGGAGTAAAACATGAGGGAGTGAGCAGCGAGGAGTTGCAGAGCGCTGTGACGAGAGGCAGATGGTAAGAAATAGAAATGAAGGGAGTTTATAAAAGGCACCTGGTGAGATGAGATGTGTGTGTGTGTACAGTTGAATGTGAGGCTTATATATAAGGCAAACATATCTAAATCATCTGCTGTGTACGTGTGGACATCTGGATCATACTCTTCACCTTATGGCAGAATACTTCTGGGAGAATATTAATAGGGATTCTTGCAGGATGACGTTGGGGAAGCTGCAAAGTTTCAACACTTTGAAGGTTCTTTAAAAGTTCTCCCAAAATGATAATTACGTCATCAACTGTTCTGTTATCTTGAAGTTTTTGGCTTCATCTGGTTTTAAGTCGTCATCTCACTCCTGTTATTACCTCGATTATGTTTAAAACGGCGTTGGTTTGTTGGTTTGGAGGATAACTCCAAAAGTCCGCGATTGATTTGAATTAATTTTTTTGGAGGGGTGGGGTGTGGCACATTGAACAACATTTTTTATTAACTCATTCCCTCGAGTTAGTAACTCGTTCCCTCGAGTTAGTAACTCGTTCCCTCGAGTTAGTATCTCTTTCCCTCGAGTTAGTATCTCGTTCCCTCGAGTTCGTAACTCATTCCCTCGAGTTAGTATCTCGTTCCCTCGAGTTAGTAACTCGTTCCCTCGAGTTAGGTATCTCGTTCCCTCGAGTTAGTAACTCATTCCCTCGAGTTAGGTATCTCGTTCCCTCGAGTTAGTAACTCATTCCCTCGAGTTAGGTAACTCATTCCCTCGAGTTAGGTATCTCGTTCCCTCAAGTTAGTAACTCATTCCCTCGAGTTAGTAACTCGTTCCCTCGAGTTAGGTATCTCGTTCCCTCGAGTTAGGTATCTGGTTCCCTCGAGTTAGGTATCTCGTTCCCTCGAGTTACTAACTCGAGTTACTAACTCGAGGGAACGAGTTACTTCATAGAGCACTGCTTCCAATCATTCCTGACAGTCCACGCATTGCTGATGTACGGAGCCCCCCTAGATGATGTACTTCGGTAAAGTTGGAAAGATATTGACAGATTCAAACTTCCTGGATCAATAACTCACAACCAAAACATTGTGAAAACAAACAACGGCTCTTTCTAACCGTAGTAAGGTAGACAACGAGCTACAACCTCATTTTAATCACAACGAGCCGTCCTCCTAGCTGGACACATAACATTGGTCTCTATGTGCAGCCGGCTGTCAGACGAGCGGTCAGGGACCGTCTACAAAGTGCAACGCCGCAAAGAGAAAAATATTCAATAACTTCACTATTAAACAGCGTAGTACCACCAAAATTACTTCTCACATCAATGATCTCCTCATAGTTGTACTACAACACTTAGTTTGGAAAAATATGCTTTTGGTGAATTTTTAATGGGAAAAATATTGGTGAAATGTGCTTTGTGTCTACAGGGTAACGAGATCTGTCCAAGTTTGGAGGCTGTATTTGTGGACTCTGGCTCCCTCTGTTGGTTAAATACATACTAGTAGGCTGAGCAAAAGATGTATTTGGATCAGGAACACACTTTCAGATCATTTATAATTAGGAGACGGATTCTACACGTCCATAATGTCTAATAATCCTTATTTACTCTGTGAACTGACTGAACCATTGTGCCAAGGAGAGAGTCATTATAACATCCTGTGTATACTTTTTATATTGCAGAGCATTCCCATAGACTGTCTGAAATCTCTACAGCAGAGGGATTTGCAAACACAGATTTGATTAGATATGTTTAGTTTATAGAAATTATTATAATTAAACATTTGAGACAGCCATCTCAAAAAATAACTAAAGCTGTCAGACAAATGTAGTGGAGTATAAAGTTGCATTTTATGCATTTGTGTTGCATTACAGCCTCTTTAGGTGAAGAACTTCACACAGAAAACAACTTCTAATCAATCCGACTGCATCATGACGATCGTATCAGAGGACATCTTAAAGAAAGGGATGACATCAGCTGAATATATCAGAAAATTGCCACACCAAACGGTGTCTTAGCAACAGGGTGGAGAAGTCCATAAGAAGTCTATAAAAAATAAATACCTGATATCAACGCAGCTATCACACTGACCATCAGTTTAAAACCACATCAGGTCTATTGAGTGGATAAGTCTCATTTTGTTTACAGTCCTAACCAATCGGACAGTTTATTTTACATAATCTATTCTATATACGATAGTCAAGATGTTGTCAAGAGTGAAACGCGTCATCGTCATAGCTACTATCATTTTATGATAATTGCGGATTATGACTCTCAATGACAGCCAAGCACTCTTCATAAATTATTGAGCTGGTATCTTGGATTACTCAAAGTCTGTAACTGACATTTCAGTAGTTCACTGGTGTTTAAAACTCACAGCTCCAACATAAATTTGACAAACTGGTCTGAATGCTTCTCAATATACAGCAACTATGGAGCACATATGATAAATAAACAGAATACAGAAAACATTGTGACCATCCCGTCCAAAATCGCTCTGATTGGTCATTATCAAATGTATAACGGTGTACTCATATTTTCCTGTTCTGCACGACCTGCCATAAACTTGACACTCGCCACATTCCTACAGTGTTGTTGGCTGTAAAGAACAGCGGGAGGTACAAGGAGCATCGGACGCAGAGTCCAACTTGCACTTTAAACTGGTGAACTGATGCCAAGTGTGTCGGCACTCGGTATCTCAGTATCAGGAGGCGGAGTGTGCTGAACAAATAACTTCCTGATCTGCTCTACTCCTTTTTATAGGGTTGATCATTCCATAAACTTAGGGTTGGGTCATGCTCGAAAAGAAGTAGTTCGTATTAGGGCTCTTTTTGAGCTTTGAAGCTTCGGTGAGTAATATTCAAAAGGTAATCGAAGGTATTCGGAGCTTCGCGGCGCAGCAGGCTGACATGTTCTTCTGTCTGTCGGTCTCCATTTCCCCCGTTCCAGTGACCCGGGACAGTGCCGCTGCCACACACAAACAGTGATATCCGTCTGAGAATAACTAATAATAATTAATGTTGAATATGAACAATGAATAGTGTTGTGGGATTATTCCTTATTTCATGGGTTATTTGGGGATTTATATTTTATTATTACATACTTATATTTAAAAAACAAAACAAAGCATTTGAATTCTGATTTGAGGCAACTCAAAGGTCGGCCTTCATCGCCGCAAGTTCTTGGATGTCGGGTTGGTGTGTCTGGGCCCATAGATATATTTAAATATGGGGATAACCGCGCACATTTTCTGACAATTTCTCCTGGAAGCACTCGGTTGTTCATGTGAAAAGCGAAAGAAATAGCTGTATACAATATAACTATAAGTTGTATATAATGTACAAGTTAAAATACAAAATAATAATGAAAAAAGAGTACTCGAGGTTCAAACCCTGGCTCCTTTCTCACCTCCACGCGGTCAATTACGGTGTGAAGTGGGTGTGAATGTCGGACTGACGTTCAAGCAGTTCTGATGGAGTACACTGGGGTCTTTAGACCATCTCCACCATGTAGTCAGCATTCAGGGTAAAGTTTTAGCACTCGATCTTCAAGGGTTCAGTGTGCTTGAAATGAACCGTTATTGATCGGTGGACATTATCTTCATACTCAACATTTTCAATGTAAACAAGGACGGTGCTGTACATGCTTTTACATCAGTGATGCTCAAAACTAGATTTTATAACAGTTAGTTTTGTCTCTAGTATTGCACTTTTGGTATTGTATTGTTTAATTTTAATTATTATTTACCGTCATCATTATTTGTAATGATAAACTGTAGTAGTATTGGTGGTTAATACATATTAAACTTGCAATCATATTTAAATATGTTTAGATAATAATTCAGGTTTCAGAAGTGGACCAGATGTTTACCCTCTTTTAGATAATCTAACAGGTCATTGGACTTTTAAAACATGTTTTGCCTTTTTACTTTTTTACTAAACCTGAATTTATTGCATGGTTTGGACATTCAAGTCAGTAAATTTGACTCTTCTGTCTTTAGATCTGGAACTATATGGCTTCTCTGTGCTGATATGGACAATTTCACATAATTGGTTGAAGCAATTAGTCTTGTCATAACCTAATTTGCTAATCTGTGACAGACGACTATCCATTCAACTCAATCACATGGTCCTTATACACATTACTCCAAACCTTTTCAGGATTTAAACGCCTTTAAAGCAGCACTTACTGAAAGCTGCAGCAATGAAGTCATTAGGATTTGCAGCTGATCTGATAGAAACATAATAAAACACAGACCCACCAGTCTGAAGCCACTTTGTTTCACTCTGAGAGCAGCTGAGAAAACAGAGAGGACTGCAGTGTTTTTGTCATATTTTTCAAACAACAACAAGCTATCATGTTGTAAAATGTCGTAAAGAAAAGGATCAGAAATAACATCCAATAAACCTTTGCTCTGTGTGCCACCTTCTCCTGTATGCATGGACCATAACTGTAATGTATATATGACGACTCTCTACTGAGGAAATACATTTACTTAAGTACAAATTTTAGATACTTTACTTGAGTATTTCCCTCTCATGTCACTTCATACTTCAACTACAATTCAGAGAGAAATATTGTACTTTTGACTCCACTGCATTTATTTGACAGCTGTAGTTACTAAGATTTTTCCTACAAAGCGCATGATGAGAAGAATAATAATGCATTGTTAGATATTAAACTAAGCAACAGCAATGTAGTTAAAAGAAGCAGTAATGCTTTATTTCACAGAACCCGATCACAGATTAAATTACACAGTTCTTCCAGATTCATTTACAGCTACACATCAGCAGGAATTATGGGAAATTATGGGAGCTGAAAAATAAACAATTTACATCTTGACTTACTACAACAGTATAATGCAAATTACACATTTATGCATCAGTAGTAAAAATCGAATAGTATATTAGGTGTTTGTATTGAGTACTTTTGATGAAGTGTATTTTATAATTTTTTCAATGCAGGACTTTTACTTTTAATGGAGTATTTTTACAGTGTGGTATTGCTACTTTTACTTAAGTAAACTACCGCTGAACACAGCCAGAGACTGTTAATCTGAAGCAGAAAGAAGAAGGATGAAAAGATGAAAAGGAAGGAGGAAACAGATGGGCCGAAGATTAAAATAGTGTTTACGGTCAAAACAAATTTAATGATTCAAAGAAGGGAGGTGTGCAGCCTCATATATGACCTAATTACGTAAAAACAATTGACATGTGGGAGGTAATTCAGAGGCCCAACGATAAGGGATCCTCTGGGTCACTCTGCAAAAACTGTGTGTGTGTGTGTGTGTGTGTGTGTGCGTGTGTGTGCGTGTGTGTGTGTGTGTGTGTTTGTGTGTGTGTGGGCTGGACTTTGTTCTCAGCTATTTCCAGTATATGAGTTTATCACAGACACAATCATTTTGAGCAGAGAGAGTTGCCTCTGACTTCTGAGATTCTGTGCAGCTGCTGTATTAATCCTGAAATAAACCTTAAACTTTAGTTAACTGTTTTTATTTTTTAAAGGTAGAGGATCTGTGGAGGTTTTTTTTTTTTTTTTGAGAGGCAGCCATGATCAGCCGTAACTTCAAGAATGTGTTGGTGGTCTCTGTCGGGTTTCTGTCTCTGTTCACAGCTTACGGAGGCCTGCAGAGTTTACAGGTAAGTGGAAGAGATTTTTATTTATTATATAGAGGAGTTATGATTTATTGTTAGTTAGTAATATGGGGACTTTAAGGGATTCATTCATGGGTTGAGTCATGAAGGGACAACTAATTAAGGGAATTTTAATGTCTTTTTTGCATTCTTTTACAGCGTTACTAATGTTAATGGGTTTGTTTTGGTTAAGTATTTTTCTTTCTTTAAATACCGAGAGACTTTTAATGTACCCTTAAAATGGGAAATAATGGCTTTGGAAGGTCCCATCCCCCTATAATTTCATTATATTTTATTATTATATATTTTAACATTATCCCTTAAAATTAGATAAATTGTTCATTAAAATTAAAAAGTAGAGTTAGTATCATGGTGGCTTTAAGGCATTTATTCATGGGGGGAGAACTAGTTACGGGATTTTTAAAAACAACTTGTGCACCATTTACAGCATTACTTACATGTTATTCATGCGTAGACTCATTCATTTATATACAATAAACTTGTTAAATTTACTTATTCATTCCATTAACTGACATTTGACCGATTAAAATCATTAAATCATACTTAATTTCATAATTATAGGAAAGCATAACAGCTTTTTAATGTACACTTAAAATGCAAAATAATGTGTTTTGTAATAGTTTTAATGTTAGTTTCGTGTCTCTCTATAATTTCATTATATTAGAACATTTGCTTTAACCCTTAAGTGCCCTGTATTTTTAATTAAATTAAGACTGAAAGTATGAGGAAGATTTAAGGGATTTATTGATGGGTTGATTCATGGAGGGACAAGTAATAAAAATTAAAATAATAATACTAAACAAAAACAATAATGCCTTTTGTGCATGATTTACAGTGTTATTAATTTTTGTTAAATCCGTTACTTTACATAACTTCTTAGTTTTGTAAACAGTTTTGGTAAAACATCCAACTGCAATATTAATCAATTTTAATGAATGTATACGCTTCAGATTAATACTACTTTCCTTCTAATCATGAATTGATGCAGTAAAAGTATTTTGTCATCATGAACTGAACTGACCTTCCCTTCACTAACATTGGGCCTCATGCAAGAAGCAGTCGTAGGAACAAGCCTCACAGACAAAAGTCAAAAAGGGTTTAGGATACGAATAAGAAACTGTTGTTGCATGAGGCCCGCTGTCCCCTAATGGAGACTCCCGTCCCTGTGTGTGTGCAGAGCAGTCTGAATGCAGAGCAGGGGATGGGCGTGACGTCTCTGAGCGTCATCTACGCCTCCATCATCGTCTCCTCCATGTTCCTGCCTCCGCTCATGATAAAAAATCTGGGCTGTAAATGGACCATCGTTGCGGGCATGGCCTGCTACGTCTCCTACTCCTTTGGAAACCTTTACCCTGGATGGTAATCAATCAGTCGATCGATGAAATCTTCAGGCTGTTAGATTAGTTATCGCTCATTATGTTATTATATTAAAAGTAACTAAAGCTGTCAAACAAATGTAGTGGAGTTAAAAGTAGAGTATTTGCCTCTGAGATGTAGTGGAGTAGAAGTATAAAGTTGCATAAAATTAAGCAAATATGAAGCCTAGTAGTGTTTTGTTAGGTCATTGACAATCTAATGACCATGTTTGAAAGTTGGTTCACCCAAATAACACAAAAAAACATTATTATTATTGTATTACAGTATTTTCTCACTTGCATGCTTTGATTTTATTTGGCCAGATTTTCAGATATCCACCTCTGAGATTTTTGCCTCCACTCCAATGCTGCTACATTTTTTAAATGTTATTTTTAAATAATGTGAGCACCACAAATTAAACTCCCAAATTGAGCCTTTACACACCGACAAAAAACTACGCTGAGAGGATTTCTGAATGTAGACCAGCGAGCTCAAATGTAACTTGGTGTGATAAGTAGTCTCACGCTCCTGCACTCAGCTGCATCCCACCAGTATAAAACCCTTTGTAGAGGACCTCTCAATCAGATACTAAATGATGTGTGTTGACTGTCAAAGTATTTCAGAAAGCCTGCTAAACAGTATTTAAACCATGGGGCACAAACACAAACAAAGCAGATTATCAAAACTGCCCATCACAGACCTGCTCCTATCACTGATACCACCAGTTTAGTGAGCATTGATCTGGTGATTTGTAGGTCAAAAAGATCAAATCATGTCTGAACTGGGTTGAAAACTACAGTTTTAGGGTCAGTGTAGGTAGTGTAAATTAACAATGGTGCGATCAGGACCAGCGCATGCACTCCTGCCGCTCAAGGCTAAAACCAATTATGCCGCCCCTCTATTTGCAACGTACCATACCAGCAACAACACACAAAGACCAGTATGGCAGCATGCACTGGGGCCCAATAAAGCAAAAACCAGCAACAACACATTATTGCCAAAATGCCATATACATAACGCAAATAGCAACGCTAGTGTGCTCAGTGTCAACAATATTAAAGTATTCAAGCGCAGCGTGATTGACACATTCCTCAGCAAGTCATGTGCTTACAGAACGTGTCACTTAGAGAGCCTGCAGTTACTCCTATTGGTTACTTTGCAATTTTGCTCATGAATAATTGGCCCACGTTACGCTGGCCTTGCCAAAGTGCCGCCCTAGGCAAATGTCTAGTTCGCCTATATGCACGGCCCAGCGCCAGGTGCCATTTGCTATATCTGCCAAAAGGCAAAGCCATCTACGCCATGGTTTTCCTTTTTTTTCGGTGAAATACTCAGTAGTGAATTATATGCTTATTCTACATAAACTATAAAAACTATTCAATTAAATGAATAATTTCTTACTGTCTTTGGCATTTTTGTCATATACAGACATGCAATGATAATTGCTAGGTAATATGTATGTTGATATTGTCCAATGTCATGTCTCTATTTGATCATGTGACAAGACGATGCAATGATGTGTGTGTGTGTGTGTTTCTGCTTCATAAGGCCCTGTCATATCAAATAATCTAATAATTGTTTAGTTTTACAATTAATCCACTTAGAACAAAAGAAAATGATGCAAAATGTCCATTACAACTCATCCCAAAGCCCACAGCAACATCTTCAAATTGCTTGTTTTGTCCAGACTGCATTTCAAACCTCAAAGATATTCAGTTTACAGCTGCATAATACAGAGAAAAGCCGTAAATCCTCACATTTGGGGAGCTGAAAATAGCATACCGTTGCCATTTTTACACGATAAATGACCAAAATGATTCAAATCGATTATCAAAACTGTTCATGAGTACCTGAAAATCAACAAATCGACTAATCGTTTCTACAACTACTGCTCCGCTGCTGCCACTGCTACAAATGCTGCAACGGCAACTTCTTATATTACCACTATTGCTAGAGCTACTGCAAGTACAGTCTGATGTTCCTTTTATTCTGGTGTGAAAGGTGCCAAAGTGTTAAGAAAAGCATCATTTCCCTTTTGCTCCCTCGTACAGGTACACCCTCATGCCCACCTCAGTGATCTTGGGTTTGGGTGGCTCCCCCCTGTGGTCGGCTAAGTGCGCCTACCTGACCATCTCCGGGAACGTGCAGGCTGCCAGGGACGGCAAGAGAGGATCTGATGTCATCAACCAGTACTTTGGCATCTTCTTTTTCATCTTCCAGTCGTCCGCCGTGTGGGGAAACCTCATGTCCTCGCTCATCTTTCAACAAGACACCGACATAGGTAGGAAGACCGCTGGAACTGAATCACATAGAGGAGATGTTCGTGATGAATGTGTGAAAATAAACCCGCACATTTTAATACGAACAATACGTTATGTAGAGCTGCAACTACTAGCTTCTTAAATGTGAATATTTTGTGGTTTCTTTACTCCTCTATGACAGTAAACTGAATATGCTGAATAACAGTCACAGTTTCACTGGAACTACTTAGTAGGTGTCCATTATCAGGAATTAATGGACACCCTGCAACCAATCAGAATCGAGTATTCACCCCCATACCATGGTATAACCTTGAGTACAGTACTTGAGTAAATGTACTTGCATCCTGTGTATAGCTGATAACTGCTACACAAACCCATCAGTGGGCAAGGCCTAACTGCTGGCTTACAGGTTTTTTTATGGGTTCAATTTAAAAGAGAATAAGAGAGGGTGTGTGCATTACATCATATTTTATTGGTGTTAATGCTCTCCTTAGCTTATCAGTTGACATGATGACGGGCACTGGTTGGGGGACATTTCTTGGAAGAGGAACACGACTCAGCTTTTTATTACATTTTTATTTCCGTACTGGTTTGGGGCACGATGTTTAGATGGAAATGTGTTTGTTTTATTATCTTAAATGATGAAAGTATAGGTAGGAAATGTTCAAAACAGGCCTTTGACTACGCAGTTTCTATATAAGATGTCTTATTTATAATCAGTGTTTTCTCTTTAAAATGGGCCTCTTATAACAAAGAAACACATCTGACAACAACATTTACAATATAATGTTCATTGAAATAGATAATTGATTGGAATCTATACAAAATGACCACTTGAAATATTAATATTTCCATTTTTGAGTATACTAAAGTTTTGTTTACCACCATATTTTATGGATGCTCATCATCCTTTGAAAGGGCCTGAATATGTTTGAATTTTGTCATTTTGGTGGGAATCTTTTGTCCTAAAAGGGCATTAAATACAATTTTTCCCAGAAACAAAAAGCATTTCCACCATTAAAAAACACTATTTTTATTTGGCTAAAGCTCCTTTCTTTCTCTATGTTATTGGTAAAGAGTATTTATTTAAGTGAAATGCCTTGCTTGTTTTTTATTCTGACAGCTTTCATCCCAGAGGAGCAGCTGGAGTCTTGTGCAGCGGCTGACTGCGCCCTCCTCAATATCGTCATCAACGGCACGACCATCAGACCTGCTCAGAAACTGGTGTCGATACTCGTCGGATGTTACATCGGTAACGCAAGCGTTTACTTTGGCATCATAATAAAAGACTAAACGAGGGTGTTCTTCCATAACAGTGTAGGGTTTTCTATAAAGTCCCCTAAATATACAGGCAGCAACAAAGAGGGTTTTTTTTCAGTAGGGTTTATTTGAATTGTTTGTGACTTTTCGTACATTAAATTTGTAATTTATGCATAAAAATGGCTACAATTTGGATGTAAACACTCATATTAAAGAGGATAGTTTAGGGCTGCTATGGTGGCACTCTCATCCCTCTACTTTTGACTTGCTAATAAAGGCATATAATGTAAAAAAAAAAAAAGACTTAAAAGGTAGTCAAAAACAAAACAAATAAAAAAGAAATATTACAAATATATCTAGGGAAATACTATCAGAGATATTTTCGGAAATACACTTACGGTATTTGCTTTCTTTCTGAGAAAAGAAAAACTATAAATATAGATAAGATGGTTCTTGGTTTCACATCCTCCACTAACTCGCTACCTAATGCTGTTTTATAAAACTGGCTGAATGCTTTTGCCGGTTTACTTTTTTTTTTAGATAGGCTTTGTTGTAATTTTTTTTTCCATAGGATGGTACTAATTAATTAAAACATTATTTTTGGGTAATTTTTTTTCCTGCATTTGCTAGTCTTATAGCAGAGATACCAACAGGTAACAAAGGGAGAGGGTTTTCATCCATCTTAATGGACAGAGAGAAAGATAAATTCCTATATAATTTTTGATTTATTAAAAAAACTGAAATATCGATCCCTAAACATATTGTTTGTACATTAGCTTTTACAGTGAAGCCAGTGGTAAAATTCTAATTATTAAAATTCCTTAAAGGTGCTAAATTTGAAATTCAGAGGCTCTCAACATGGCGACAGCGGCTGTAGCAGCTAACAGCGCAAACAACGGCAACAGTGCTGACAGAGCTAACAGTATTTACCTGAGGGGGAACCGGAGCTACGCTTCCACAACGACGACATTGATCAGGGCGGCGTTATCAGCTGTATGGCCAGTGGGGCACGCTCACATGCACTAACAAGCACTAAAAGGCACGCACTGGCCGGCATGGCTACGTAAACAAAGCACAGACGAGCTTTGATTACAACACACACAGAGTGAGAGTGACTTCATTCTCTGCACATTACAAATACTTGTTTGATGCTATATTAATGAAGTCGGTGTCGTCTGCCCTGTGTTGTGTGGCAGGTGTGGGCCTTCTGGCCATGCTCATTGTGGCGGTGTTTCTGGACAACATTGACCGGGACCAGTCCACTCAGTTTCGTGGGAACCGGGAGCCGTTCTGCCACACCTTCCTGGCCACGTTCAGACTGCTGAAGGACTGGAGGCTGTTGACCCTCATCCCTCTCACCATGTACAGCGGCTTCGAACAGAGCTTCCTCTCTGGGGAGTACACCAAGGTGAGGCGGTCGACTCCACACATGGATTAGTAACTATGTCGTCTCGTATTTTTACTCTTCCTTGTCAGAATCTGGCGCCCACATTACCCACAATGCAGAGATTGGGGTGTGTTATGCTAATAGCAGCTAATGTAGCCTCGATGAGGGGCGGGATACAGAGGTCTGGTAAGCTCACTACTTTCCAACTCCACACCCCCAGATTTTTTATTTTTATTTTCAATCTTGCAGTCTTCCACCCCAACCAACGTCGACTCAAGTTAGTAGTACTCCCTCAAGATCTGTAAACAGACTTTGATGTGTAAAACCGGTGAAGTTCCCCTTTAAATAAGCTACCAAAGAGTCATGCTAGTATCTGAATTACGCCAACTTTCTTGCGTTCTTTCTATGACCTTTGATAGGCTCATATTAAGTAAGACCTGCCCACTTGAAGTTTGGCAACCAATCAAAAAGGATAGATGGTAACCTGTGACTGAGACATCATGAATGGATGGCAGACAACAAATGTACGCAGATAACTGTGAAAGCAAAGAAATAGGAGCTGTTGACATATTTTAGGATATTGTACTAAAATATGAGTGTTTGCAGCTCATGGAATGGTCAGTTTTTATAGATTTCTTGGCCGTGAAGCTCTATTAGTCTTAGATTGTTAACCACTAGGGGGCAGAAGAACTCCCTAACAGGTGTTTGTCTCCAATATTTAGTCTCCTTTTGGCAATCTAAAATATCTGGGTCTTTACGTGATCCACTTTTTCTTAAATTTACTAACTGGATATATGTGAGATTTGATTTAAATATGTGACATATTAGATATATGAATAACTAGCTTTGTAAATCCATGTCGTGTTTCCTTGCAGAACTATGTGACGTGTGCTTTGGGGATCCATTGGGTTGGCTATGTGATGATGTGCTTTGGAGCCGCTAATTCCCTTTGCTCCTTTCTCTTTGGGAGAATCGCTCCGTACACCGGGAGAGCCGCACTCTTCTTGTTGGGTAAAATATCTTTTATATTTATATACGATTTTGCCTAATAAAGCATTCACTATATCAAAAGTTGCGAATGTTACACTCCTAGTACTATATGAAAAACCTGATGTGAGTGAACTGCTGACGTATGTCTGTCCATTTTCAGCTGCACTGGTCAACTTTGCCTGCATCATAGCTCTCTTGTACTGGAGGCCTCATCCTGACGAGCTGCCTGTCTTCTTTGTGTTTCCTGCTCTGTGGGGTTTGTCAGACGCTATCTGGCAAACTCAGACCAACGGTAAGAAACTCCCATCAGTCTTGAAATGTAACTCAGTATGTTTATTCTCCTCAGAGGATCAACCCTTTTCATTTGGGTCACTCAAAAAGCTTCCCCTCTAGCCTCCCAACTTGTAAAGCCAAATCGGTCCTTCTTCTGCTTTCTGTCCCGCAGCTCTTTACGGCATCCTCTTCCCGCGGGACAAAGAGGCAGCATTCGCCAACTACCGTATGTGGGAGTCACTCGGTTTCGTTATCGCCTTCGCCTACAGCACCTTCATATGCCTGGAGTATAAACTGTACATCCTGCTGGCCGTTCTGGCGCTGACCGTCATCACTTACCCCATAGTGGAGTACCACGAACACAAGAACCCCACACTGCCCGTTGAGGAGGGGAGCTACCTGACTAACAGCAAGGAGGTCATTCAAAAAGACGAGAACAAGGTCGTTTGCCAGACGGCAATGTAGAGACTGATTTTCAAGTGTTGTTTTTGTTTTTTTTACATCCTCGTCTGGCAATTAAGCTGCTAAATATGTGTCTAATGCAAAAATGTTCAAATTACTCTGAATAAACTCATAAATATGTGATGAGAATGATGAAACTTCAATCAGAAACTTGTCCACTAGTGTTGGTCTTTACTAGAAACAAACAAGGCATTTCACTTTGACAACGCTGGAACAATAATACTGCATATTTGATTCGACGATGAGTCTTTGTAGCTTTTTTTTGTGAAATATTTTGTATTGTGTGTCATTTATCCCTGAGAAGCTGTATCTGGATGTCTGCAATTATCAAACCAACAGATTTTACGATGCCGTATTGTTTCACATCTTTATAAATATTACTCTACTTCAACTGAAAATGAGTTGAAAAATGCTAAATAAATGTAGTAATATTTTAAGCTTTGTGTCAAAATCCTATAGAATTCTTTACATGCTTTTTGTCAAACATACTGGCGTGTTTGTTGATGTTGTCAGAAATGGCGGCGGCCATGGAAGTTCATTTTTCGGTGCATAATAAGTTAATATATTGGAATTTTAGTCGTATATTGTTTTTCTTCGTCATTTTATAATAGGTCTGAGGAAAATGTTGGTAATCCCAACGGCCTCATCTTTTTCATCTGTCATTATGCCTTTGCACGACTACACGACTTCCCATGTTGTAAACACGAGCTCACAAGTTTCATTTGAAGGCACCAATAGAGTTAGGGATAAGGATTGGTTCAGGTTTAGGTAGGGGGAAACGCTTATCGACCGGAAACGGTACCTGAAACAACACCTGAGCATGCATTTCTGCAGCTCTCTGCAACATACCATACCAGCAACAACACATAAAAGGCCAATATGCAATATACACATAATGCAAATAGCAACGCTAGTGTGCTCACAGTGTCATCAATATTAAAGTATGCAGGTGTGTGGGCATTTAGATGATCCATATAATAACGCAACCAAACTGCATAATAACTCCAATTAACCTGGTTTCCAAATTCTTTACAGCAGCCATGACAGCATCGTATATAGATATTTTCTAAATGATCCAAATTTCAGCTCCTCAAACGAAATGCCAGTGCAAATCTTTCTCAAGTGTGTCAAACACACACACACACACACACACACACACACACACACACGAAATGTGCAGCAAATAAGTTTTTATCAACAACTTAAACAAGGACTACAGAATAAAGCTTACCTTTTCACATCTGACATCTGCGTGCTAGCGGCTAGCACCTGTTGACACGGCAACGGCAACGGCGCTAACGTTAGCTGTGCTAGCTAGCTAGCTGCTAGCGCGGCGATAACGGCAAAGACCGGACTTGAAAGCGCGCCGTCATCTTTCCCGGGATCAATATATCTGAACAACTAATCGCCCTATTTTTGGAGTACTTGCTCATTCAATAGTCTCCTCTCTATTCAGATAATTTCGGTCGTTTGGGCACGCTGCAGTACTTCTTCTATCACATCGCATTTGTTTTGGTTTTTCCATAGACGAAGACAATCGAACCTAGGGTAGGGTAGGCAAGGCTACCATTGGCTCCTGAGAGCTAGGGGCGGGTTCTGTCTACAGGTACACAGTGTGATTGACACATTCCTCAGCGAATCATGTGCTGGTTAGGGCCTTTTGTGATCCAACACATCAATTTAATATGTTCATTTCATTGTCATGTTAGAATAGCCACCAGAACTGCAATAAACCTTCACTTTCTGATGGCCTTTTGAAGTAAATCTGATATAAAGTGCAATATCAGATTGTATTAGCTAATTCTTGGAATAATCTTCTCTACTAATCTACTAATTAATCTTCTACAGTATGTAGAAGATTAATTAAAGTCACAATTAAAATTAAACGTCCTGCAGTAAGTAAAAATAAAAAAAGTACTAGCATTACAATATACTTAAAGTACCAAAAGTAAAAGTACTCATTATGCAGACTGGCCCTTTTCAGAATAATATATATTATGTTATTGGATTATAATTATTGATGCATTAATGTGTTTATCACTTTAATCCTGAAGCTGCTAAAGGTGGGGCTAAATTTACCTATTTTATATAGTACTGGGTAATTTAATCCATAATAATGTATCATAATTTACTAGTTGATTATATTTTGTATTAATAACCTGAATCTGCAAAGTAACTTAAGCTACCAAATAAATTTAGTAGAGTAAAAAGTACAATATTTGTCTCTGAAGTCGTGTAATAGAAGTATAAAGTAGCATAAAGTCAAAATACTCAAGTAAAGTACAACAACCTCAAAATTGTATATAAGTACAGTACTTGAGAAAATGCTTTAAGTTACATTTCACCACATTTTCTTTACATTTCTCTCAAAATGTTACGACTATTCTGGAAATGTACATTTTTTTTTCTTCCTAAAATGTCATGTATATGTAACGTAATTTTTTTTTCTTACACATATATAAAACATTTTATCCTGTTATCAGGGGTGTGTTAACCAACATACTGTATAGAGAATTATGGACATCTGAGGTTTTTGTGACAATTACTTTCCTATTACAGAATTAAAAAAATGTTTAATCGACTTGTTCTGTCTTTCTATATTGTAATTAAATCCTCAGGATTAAGTAATGCTTCAGGTAATGATTAAGTGTTTGGATAATTATCTGGACTAAGATTTGGTGTTTTCACCTCTGTAACCCTCTCTTTGCATTAAACGGGTGATTCAGTGACTCACGCAGAGTTCAAAATAAACAACACTATCATCTGCAAACTTCTTGACGTCAACAAAACCTCCTTCAGGGTAATAAAGAACATACAGAGACAACATGCTGCATTTCAAATGGTGCTTTTATTGCAATGTGTTGCATTCCCACATTCATAGATGTTATAGATTTGTTAGTCAAAGCATCATTTCCTCAAGGTTGGCATCCTCACCTTGGAAAAAAAAAATAAAAAGCAGAGGGATCAAATGCACGAGGTGTTTGTGTTTTGAGTGTAGTAGAGAAGTGTGTGTGTCTGTGTGTGTTTGTGTGTGTGTGTTTATGTATGTGTGTGTGTGTGTGTGTGTGTGTGTGTGTGTGTGTGTGTGTGTGTGTGTGTGTGTTTGTGTGTGTAAACTTGAGCAGCCACAAACATATGAATGAACAAACCTCCAAATTTAGACTTCCAGTAGATGCAAATAAAAAGAGTTTCTTAATTGTCAAACAAAAAGAGTTTTTTGTTTGTCTATCAGCCTACAGGGCTCTCACTCCCTGCAGGGACTGGACCCGGCCTGAGACTGATTGTCTACAACATTCCAAAGAAAAGGTAGATTTCTTTATATTCACGTTACACACCTGAACAGGGGGGGTTGGGGGTATTAAAAGAGACAGAGAGAGAGAAAAAGAGAAAATATAACATGCATAAAATTCTCCCAGATGAACATTGTCACTCATATTGTCTTGTAATAGCTGCTCCGATGCCTCTTTTAAAAACAAACTTTACATGAGTGTAATATACAAAACTGGACAAAAATGAGTAAAATGTATAATATATATTTATATATATATTTATTTATATTAATTTGTACAAGGGAGAAAGTGGAACCTTGGTCATTTTTTCTCAAATTCTCCAGAGAAAGCATCACCGCCCCCCAAAAACAACACAAAGTGGTGAGTTAATAACAAGCCTTCTTGTAGAGTCTCTGAACCATATCCAACCACAGTCCCACTACGGCAGCACTTACAACACTTAACTGATGCTGTTCACATAGAGGAGAGATTAGATTCGAACACCTGCATTAGGAATGAGTGGGAGATTTAAAAGGACTATGGAGAGTCTCAGCGGTGCACAAATACCAGTTTGGACCAATGACAAGCGAGGATGCTTCATATTTTTGACTACGCTTCAGAAAAAAAGACAAAAGCTGATCAAACTGTATCCTCCTTTCATTTATGGAATATATTTCATGCCTCAAATTTCTTTTTTTTTTGCTAGGAATTTCCATGATACCAAACATGACTACCTACATCAGCCATCGGCCCGACCCTGCACCAGGCATCAGCCCGACGCAATCCTGCACCGGGTATAGGCCCAACGCAATCCTGCACCAGGCATCGGCCCAACCCGATCCTGCACCAGGCATCGGCCCAACCCGATCCTGCACCGGGCATAGGCCCAACGCAATCCTGCACCGGGCATCGGCCCAACCCAATCCTGCACCAGGCATTGGCCCAACCCGATCCTGCACCAGGCATCGGCCAGATGCAATGCTGCACCAGGCATCGGCCTGATCTTCCACCAGGCATCGGCCTGATCTTCCACCAGGCATCGGCCTGATCTTCCACCAGGCATCGGCCTGATCTTCCACCAGGCATCGGCCTGATCTTCCACCAGGCATTGGCCCAACCCAATCCTGCACCAGGCATTGGCCTAACCCAATCCTGCACCAGGCATCAGCCCGACACGATCCTGCACCAGGCATCGGCTTGACGCAATCCTGCACCAGGCATCGGCTCACTGCAATCCTGCACCAGGCATCGACCCGATCCTGCACTAGTCATCGGCCTGATCCTGCAGCAAGCCTCGGCCCAACCCGATCTTGCACCAGGCATCAGCCCGACCCGATCCTGCACCAGGGATTGACCCGGTCCCACACCAGGCATCAGTCCCATCCTGGTATCATCAGCACACCACAACATATTCCACATTAGGCAGCACAGAAGTGTGACAAGACAAGCAAAACAGAGAAGACAAGCAACACAGTTGGTGTGTTGTCATTTATGTCAGTGCACAATTGTTGCTAGATAGCAGAGGTTAAGTCTCACACAACCAGACTTTGACGAATAAAAGCGAGTGTCCACCTTGGTTTAAGGAAAAACACGTTCAAAGCTGCGTGAAAGTGAATGCCGAGCGGCGGCGGCGGCAGCTACAGAGCTAAGTGTTGACGGTTGCTGAAACTGTGTCGTGAGCAGGAATGTTCTGAGAGTTCAAGCTGGAGGTTTTTTAACAGTTCGCCAGGTGTCAGCTGACAGCGCAGAGAGGAAGAGGAGGAGTGGGGGCGTCACCTGAAGAAGATTGGCATAGTATTTATACTGAGGATCGGTTGGTGTAGACAGATAAAGACAGAAAGAGACAGAGAGACGTTACAAAGAAGGTAGAAGGTGTGTACAATTTTTAGTCGTCGTTTGGATAATGGGTATCCACTACAGTCAAGTTCTTCATAAAGAACCTGAGCTATTCATTAATTATCTTGGTACATTCAGGGGACTTATTCTATCTCCAAATACAATACTGATCTGATTGAGACAGTTTCTGATGGCCTTTTCACTCCAAGTGAATCTGATATAAAGTGCAAAATTAGATTGTATTTGCAAATTCCTGGAATAATTTGATTAATCTATGTGTGTAAAAAAGTCATTTAAAATACAGTAAACTTTTTTTTAATATTTTTTATAAAGGTGAAAAAAGGTTTAAAAAAACCCTGGTTAACAAGGTTATTATTGTTAAACAGCAAAGGAGCAATCTTTACTGCAGAAAATATATACACGAGGCACCTTAAGTTTGGTATAAAGTATTCAGTTAATGGAAAAAAAAAAAAAAAATCTTTTTCCAAGAATGAGATTAAAAGCTGAGAGAGGTCATCAGATGTCAACTAAACTCACTAGACTAACTGAAGGGGCTTTTTATCGTTTGTGTAAAGTAACTATAAATACTTTGCCTATGAAATTAATGATTTGCTCCAGTGTTAATTCTACATACCCAAGTTAGGAAATGCTTGTTTCAGTAAGGTGCATAGCTATCGGTTGCAATGTTTTCTTTACTTCCTGTAAACGAGTGATAGCACTTCAGGCACAAAAAAGACCTCATTGGCAAAGTGGAGACGCCTCCAAAGTGACTTCAGGCCACTTCAAAGGACAGATCGTGTCTAGAAAGTATCGAGCGCGGAAAGACGAACATGCGAAACAAACAGCAGCAGAATGTCGCTGTGTGAGGGATCCAAATTAACAAAAAAAAAAGGGGCCGCTACATTATGTCTTGTCCAGTGATGATGAGGTTTGCATATGATATCCATCAAACATCTTGAAGCTTTGGTCATTTACTATTGACAAATGCAAAAAAAGGCTACATCAGTCAGACAGTTAGAAAATAAAAAAGCCCACTCATATACAACAACAACCAGGCAATGCTTCTCCATAAAACCAAGGCTCCACTCTCCCAGATCTGCTTAAACTTTTGACAACAGAGAAAATTAAATAATATGGCCTTTTTTTTTTTTTTTTAAATTAACCCGTACAAAAAGCCAGTCCACACTGCTTCTCTCTCAGTAAAATCACATTCAGCAGTCGCTAAACCATTCTCTGGCATAGTTATCTGAAACACCCACAGGTACTGTGCAGGGTCTAAAGAGTAAAAAGAAGAAAAGAATCAAACCAGGACATCTTCCACTTTTCCATCTTAGAGAACACCAGATATACAGTATTAATCACTTACACACATACATACGCACTCACTGATAGTCATATACATACATACATCATCAGAAAAATAAAAAAGTAGAAAATCAAAACATAAAATAAAAACATGACGGAGGCGAGTAGTTTTTTTTTTGTTTGTTTTGTTGTTTTTTTTACCACAAACTCGGAGCACTACTTTTTTGTTGATTCTGAACAAATACATATTCACATTTCTCTGTTATATACATTATGTTAACATCTTGAAACCAATGTTATAAAAGAACCTTGTACCTGTTAATTGTAGTGAGGAAGGAGGGACTTTTCCATAGAATGGCTGTTCCATAATAATAAAAAAAAGATTACATTGGTTGTATTTGGCATGTTTTGATAAGCTGACAGTTGACTGTTTCTGCAGTTAACAGGCTTGTAGAGGAAACCGTTTCCATAGGAATGCCTATTCCACGCAGAAAAGTGAAAGGAAGGAGGGAGGGGGGGAGGTTATCAATACTGTAAGTGTGAAATCATCAGAGCAGTTAAACAAGAGGAGGCTGAAACTGGCAGAATCCTTCTAAAAAGAAAAATACATTCTTCCACTTTGTGCAGCCTCGGTCTCTTCTGAGTATTTTACATCGACCAAACCGCGGCGCAGGAGCGTCTGACCGCTGAATTCACACTGTGAGAAACTTCATCAGGATATTTTCAACATGGATGAGGTTTGGTTACTCAACAAGCTCGTCACCAACTGCAAATTCTGAGCTTCCTCGTTCCCTGACTGATGGGCTTTATCTTTCTTTATCAACAGTGCTGCCTTGTAAGTGCAAAATGGACATAAATCTAAGTGCAGGCAATCAAAAGCCTCACTGTCTCTACAGACTTTTGTTTTGAATAGGGCTTTCAAAGCTTTTCAAATTCATTTCAACGCCACTAATTTCTTTAACGTATTAACGTCGTAGCGGAAAACCTAAGGAATCCATTGGTACCAACCATGTCATACTACTGTAGCTTGTCGCGAAGGAGGCTAAATAACGCTCCAAATTTACGCTAGATTTCGGCGAGGAAAAACTGTCATGGCCATTTTCAAAGAGGTCCCTTTGAAAATGGGTTTTATATAATTTTATTTAAATATCTTTTGGTTTTGGACTTCTGGTCAAACAAAACAAAGAGTGTGAAGACGTCACTTTGGGCTCCGGGGAAACCGTGATGTACTTTTTCTTTTTTTTCCCAGACATTTTGCAGACTAAACAATTCATCGATTAGTCCAAAAAAGATTCTACAGATTGATCAATAATGTAAATCGTTATTTGCAGCCCTAAACCCTCAGAATACATGTTACTCTCTTTGTTTATTTTTAACTTAAGAAGTGCTTTGGAGCCAGCATTGTTGAATCAAAATGATGCAACATCGCCAAAAGGTTAAGCAGGTAAAGCAGACAAGTGTACATGATTTTTCTGATCAAGAAAGCTGCTCACAGTGTGAAAACATAGTCAAAAGGAAAGATCATCAGACACAACTCCTGTCTGATAAACCAATAATGAGGTAATAAAAAGGTGCCCTACTGATGGTTTCTAATAAATATACACACAGAAAACTAGAAAAAATAAAAACCCATCTCAGAAAGTCTCGGTAAATCAGAATACGTTTGAGTTTCCTGCTTTTAGGACTCGTTACATTAAGAAAGACGGCGACTGCTCCTGAGCCTCTGTTTGGATACACAGTGCGTGGATCTGCACGGAAACACAGACAGAGCGTTTCGGCTGAGCACAAAGTGGTTCTCACATCATACAACATCGGAGGAGTCGGTGGGTGGAATGTTGACCTTGCATACTATCCCTCTATATCGGTTGCATACGGTGAAGTATCTCTGTAAAAAAATAAAAACAGTACATAGGAAAGCCCTATTCCACTGAAGTAGCGTTATGTTGTTGACCTAATGTGAGTGATGAGTTAGGTAGTTGCCTTTACAGAAGGGGTGATGAATCCTAATATCTGAATGTGAGGTCTGCGCTGTGTGCAAAACAAAACAAAAAACCCTCTCCACAGATTCCACTACTGTCTCGACACAAGGAAGATAAAAAAAAAAAAAAAGAGAAACAAGGATTCACGCAGGAGTAGTTCA
Source organism: Sebastolobus alascanus (assembly GCA_916701645.2). NCBI lineage: Eukaryota > Metazoa > Chordata > Actinopteri > Perciformes > Sebastidae > Sebastolobus > Sebastolobus alascanus. Next base: position 1,125,075 of record CAKAOJ020000131.1, on the reverse strand, counting down.
ATCAGGGAACGTCTGATGTTGTGCTGGAGTTGAGACGTGGCAGATTTGACAGAAGAAAACCGTTGTGGTCGTTACAAATCACTGGACGTTCCCTAATTTAATTATTCCTGATGTGTGACTTCAGTCCTTATAGCATCCTGCACTTCAAACCTCTGGGTAGAGTGTGTCACGCCTGATATCCAGATCACATGTGCGTTAATTTAGTCGTGTATTTAGAGGCTCGGCAGGGTTGTTTTTTTTCCTTTTTCTAACTTCCAGGTAAAGTGTAAGTAGCACATCATCATTTTTTGTTAACAGAGGTCTGTTTTCGCTGAGAGAGACAGTGTCTGACTGAGCAACAGTAGTCAACAGAAAACTGTGTGTGTGTGTTTAGCCAGTGGAGTGAAGTCTTCATCAGGGAAGGTGGAGGGAGAAGAGGGTTGAATCCCCAAAAAAACAAAAGAACACTGATAAAACAGGTTTGCAGGAGAAAATAAAAATTTGTTTGGCGACTCAACCCATCCTGTTTTGATTCAATTTCATGACAGCTTCTTAAATGAATTATCCATCACATCTTTGTTAGGAACTTCTATTACTAAAGCCTCTACTTAAATGTCATTATATAGGAACAATATCCAAAAAGCGCGTCGTTTTTGTTTGCTGTGACTACGCGTACGAACGTCGATGCGGTTCAGTACCGTTAGCATCACCAGACCGGGGTCACGTCATCACAGCAAAGAACACGGTTTAAGGTATTATTATGCTTTTTTTTTTATACAATGGTTACAAACACATGTACTGTCTGAAACGTTTTCTTGAAAGTATTGTACATACATAAGAATAAAAAAAGAGGAGAAAGCAAGAGAAGATGGCTAACTAGCTCCCTGGTTACCACAAGAGAAAGCAAAGCATTTTTTCCTTCGGAAAGTAGTGTGGCTGAATGGGACGCCGAAGGGAGCGTAGATTCTAGCTATGTTTTATAATCAATTGCTTTAAAATTTTCACATTTCAGAAGATGGAATAACTTCCTCCTCCGCTGCAACATTACAATATCATGATGCCAAAAATAATCTCCCGTGAGCTTAGGATTTAAAGATAAAAATAAAAACCTGGATCGAATCACATTATACATAAGTCTTGCTGCTCTGAGTAATTACACTTTTTTTCTTTTTAAAAAGCAGTTACAAGAGAAGAGTGAGCTCACCCCCAAGTCTTTGTCCTTCTGTACTGTACAATACTACCCGCCTGCATGGTGCACATGGCAAACAACACTGATAGGCCGAGAGATAGCATGAAAGATACACAGAGAGAGAGAGAGATAGAGATATATAGAGAGAGAGAGAGAGAGAGAGAGAGAGAGAGAGAGAGAGAGAGAGAGAGAGAGAGAGAGAACCCGACAGGGCTCTGTATTCACAGCTGCTGAGGTGAGGGGTAAAATGTGACGGACAGACAGTTAAATAATCATAACAGTCTCTTTTTTTATACTTTGAAAAAAATAAAAATAAAACCTCCTCCCGGGGGGAGAAAGACACGTAAGTTCCAAACTGAGCAGCATCCCATCTGTCTCCCATTCATCCATCAATCCATCCATCAATCCATCCTGGCTGTTGTCAAAGCTTGTTCTGATGATCATGAAGATGATGATGATGACGGTGAGAGCAGAAGATTTTAAACAAAACAATTCAACCAAAAAAAAACAGAAGACGTTAATAGAATAATATGTAGAAGAAGAAGCAGAGCTTGGGAAAAACTCAAACTTCCACCAGGCACTGTAGCTGATAGAGAGAGACAGTCACAGAACCAGCTGATACTGAGCTTCTATCCCACAATGCCACAGAGGTCTGAAACCTTAACATTCCCGAATCGCTGAGAGACAGGTAGAGGAAAACAAAAACAAACAAATAAAAAGCCAGAGGTGTTGCTGTGTGGGATACCCCCACACTTTAAATGATGAGCACAGCTGTATGCTGCAACTCATGCTCCCAAGATGCACTGCTGCTGCGACGACGGCCTGACAGAAACCGTCCCATCAGAAAAAAAAAAGGAGGCCGGCCCTGATTTGACAGTGACGACAACTTGGCAAATCTACAATGATGTCGCAGTTGTTTTCTTGGGTCAGGAAGCAGGAAGTAGGTCACCAAGGAATGAGCAGCAAGACAACACTGCCTTTAATAGGCTGAGGCAGACAGACAGGTTGTCAGACAGATTAGACAGGCAGGTTTAAATACACTGCTGCTCCTTCTGACTTGAGTCTTTTCTTTAAAGTACCGGGCGGTAAAACAACCAGCCCCGAATCCCCTCCGCACAGAAGCGGTTAGGCTGCCACCGACTCAGCCCAACCTCTCTGATCCTACTCGTGTGGTCGTCCAAACATCCATCCATCCATCCAAACAGGTGAGACAGAGACAGCAATGGGTCTGGTGCACCGACCTCCGTGGAGGAGGCGTAGAAGTGAGAAGTAGAGGGAGTATAGGAGAGCTTGAAGGGAGTTGTGGGGTTGTCACTCGGTGAGCAGCTGCTGGAGGAGGCTCTTCTGCTGGGCCTGGTTGTTCTGGGAGACCTGCGGTCCGCCGGGGCCCTTCTGGGACGCCGCAGCTCCGATGGCGCCCTGGTTCAGGTAGGAGTCACTGCCAACCAGGTTCACTGTGCACTGGACGTCCGCGAACACCTGAACCTGCTGCACCTACAGAGACAGGAGCAACAGTCAGTACGTCTACATGCACAAAATATTCCTGTTTTTTGCCCTTAATATATCTGTCATTTGCCAAAAGTAAAGGCCATTCCGATGTACTGGTTACCTTTTATTTGAGACTAGGTATCTGCAGGTTTCAGAAACAAAACTTTAAAGAACAAAAAGACAACTAAGTGTTGATTAGAAACATTTTAAAACCAAGTTAAAAGTAAAAAATCTGGTAAAACCAGCCTATCCTTCACAATCACACGAAGTTGTGATACTATGAAGAAATAAAAAGGTTCTAGTGGCCAATGTTATGTAATGTCCAACTTGTGCTATCATATTGCATATAAATAAAAACCTGTATTAAATTGACAGAAACAGAGAAGCCACTTCAGCGATCTAAATGAGCAAAACATACACAAACATTACATATGATTTTCTTTCGTTGGATTTAGAACAAACAAGCAACAGAAGGCACCATAGTGTCGTCATTTCCAACAAAACTTCAGGTAAATGCACCACAAAGTCAGGTGATAGGAGGATGGATGGATGGATGGATGGATGGATGGACAACACAAGACAGCAACCCATCAAGACAAAAAAAATCCTCAAAGAGCCTTAAAGACACTAACCTGCTGGTCGCTGCACACTGAGCCGACGTTGCTGAGGTTACTGTTGCTCATGCCAACCGGCTGCCCCATGGGAGGTAATGAGCCGACACCACCGGAGCCCCCGGCCATGGAGACGGTGATGCTCATGTTGTTGTAAATCCCCTGCTGGCCAAAAGCCTGCCCTGCACTCTGTCCTGACTGACTGAACAGGCTGCAGTAAACAATGAGAGGAGACACATTACACTGAGGACAGCGTCTCATTTAAATATATAAATGCAATAAACACAATGTAATGTTTGCATTACAGCCGTACAACTGTGAACTCTTCCTAACCTGTTGCTGGCCATGCCCGTCTGTTGCCAGCTCTTCATTTCTGGTGACTGGTAGCCAGGGGGTGGGGCTTGCTGAAGCAGAGGACTCTGGGAGGTGGAGTTTTGAGGGGACAACAATGGGCTGGTCGGGCTCATCTCAGGAGGGAAAGGTGGGTCTTGCTGGGTGATAGCTTTGAAAAGAGGAAACGTAGAAAGGTTAGGTCAGTTGAAGGCGCATCTAGTGGTGTGGTTGCAGATTGCAACCAACTGAGTACCCCTCTGATCACTCCTCCCTTTCACAAGCGTGTCAGGGAATGGTGGCCTTCAGGTAACGTAAAACGTGAAAGGCTCTCTCTAGAGCCAGTGTTCGGTGCTACTGTAAGTGGTTATTGCAGGAGTACTTCTTAAAATGTTCCACTTTTTGTATATTCATAACAAAGTGAAAAGATGAAATGAACCACTGGCATTTTCACAACCGTCAGTGCTAATCAATAACTGTATACTGGGTGAATTAAGGGTATAATATGCAGTAACTTAAAAAAAAAAAAAAAAAAACAATGTATAGACCCACTAAAAGTGTGTGGTGGTGTCTATATCTACAGAGACCCTGCAGCCCTCTGCCTGTATTTTCTCTTTTCTTCTTATTTTGCTATTTTAATGACGTTTCTAGGCACTGCTCTGTTCTCACTAACGCCGCTCCCTCTCTTCATTCACTCTGTAGCTCGTTAGACCATCGCTGCTCTCCCTTTCCTCTCTCCCTTGTTGAAAAGTGGAGGAGGGGCCAACTTTGAATTTTATGCATTTACAAACAGCAACCGACAACTGCTACATATTATACCTTTAATATTATAATGTTGACTTATAATTATCAACAACAAAGAGTAGCAAAACAAACACTGATTTGAATGGAAAATGTAGTGGATTATTAGTCTGGTCTGTGGTGGAGGATGTTTCCTTGAACTCACCGGACCCTCCAAACGGCTGAAACAGGCCCTGCGGCAGTGAGGAGTTGACGGTGCTGCTGAACTGGCCCTGCACGCCGCCCATCAGCGTCTGGTTATTCAGGGGAACTCTGCCGGGCAGCTTGTTGTCCAGAGGGCCCCCGCTCATGGGGCTGAAGCGATTCGGTGAGGTAGGGGATTTTCCCGTCAATTGGTTGTACCCTGGTGGGAAGTTGAACTGCTGCTGTTGCTGCTGTTGCTGCGGTTGAGGTGTTGTTGAGGGACCTTTTGGGATCCTGGCGGTTCCGACGGGCCCGGCGGCTCCAGTCGGACCGCCCGCCATGTTCTGTCTCATCTGCATGACCTTCTGCTGGAAAAGCTGGCGCTGGCGGTGCTGGATGCTGTAGAGTTCCCTCTGACGCTGGGCCAGCATCTGGGCGTTCAGCGGAGGCTGCTGAGAGACGCGATGGAAAAGAGCAAAATTAATACAATACACCTCGTTATTCAGGAGGTCACCCGTACACAGAGAACCTGCAGCTTTCAGAAAGCCACATTTAGACATCTAAGTTTAGTAAAATACCTGAAGGCCAATGTAAGACCAGTTTATCACACGTAGTAAAGAGGAAAGATGTAAAAAGAAAGTAATATAAAAATGTCATTTTGTCGTTGTTTCAAGCTGTAGCTTTAATAAGTGAATTGAGCTCCTGGTAAAAAAAAAAAAAAAAAGTTTATTTAACGTCACACATTTACAGAACAAAAACTACAAGGGACAACTGTTCAATGTGAAATTTACCTATAATTTAAAAAAGCATATTACTTAAAAAATCTACATTAAATCACAATAATAGCCCAATAGTATTTCTTTACTCAGTTGCTTAATTGCTGCCTTTAAATTGAGCTGCTTTTTTCTTCTAACTGAACCTGCATTAACTGTTTTTTGGCCACTTGGGGCAGCGGAACAAGCTGTAAACAACACTGAAATATTTTCATCTTTCGCACAGATACGACGCTGTTAGCAAAAAGTCGCTGAAACATCAAGCGGATCTGGAGCAACATTAGCAACCGTGTTTCTGGCCATCCGATGAGTCATAAATATTCACTCTCTCAGCTCTATTTTTAGTCTCTGTCGACTCCTGAGGGGAATATCTGCTGTTTTAGCAACTAAATGCTACATTATGTTCACCAGCTGGTCGCTATCTTAAAGTTTCTGTGCTGACAACAGCTGTGTGCTGGAAATGATGACAATGACAGTGGTGAAACAAAACATCAAAACAAGCCAAGCGATAATGAAATGTGCCGTAGAAAATGAGAGGAGAGAGCTGATAATTATCTACCTGCACATGTTATTTGATCTATTATGAATAGAAGAATACTGATTACAGGAGCTTTAAGAAGTATTTCAGCAAAGTGGTTGAATCTATGTAAACAAATTATTTTGGTAGTCTTTTCCAGCTCTGTAGAAAAACAGCAGTGGGTGGTCAGGGTGAGCCGAGCCACTGTGACTCACCTGTGAGGGCATCTGAGGTTGTTGAACCCCCGGACGAATCCCGACGTTCACATGCTGGGCTACTCCAGGAAACGGAGTCATGCCCGCCATCCTGTTCTGGAGCTGAGACGGAGAGAGAGAAAAATAAGGTCAGACAGGTTTGTTGAAGGATGAGAAGGGAGAGGATGATAATACAGTAAAGGGAGGGCAGGATTTTAATTTTTTATTACATGGAGCATACATGTTCCAGTTTTTCATTATAAAAATTGCAGTAAACATATTTCACAGTATAAAATTAATGTTAAAATAAGTTTATTTTGAAATGACTAAGCATGTAATGAGCAGAAATGGACATGTATTGCTGGACATTTGTAGGAAAACGCACGTAAAATGAGGAATAACTTTTCGTGAGATATCATGCGAACTGTTGTATGAGAATACGTTGATGAATTACACCTAAAAAGACAAACTATGTCTCACTGCACACTTGCTTGTGACTGTAAAGTAATAGTACACCCTGAAAGTGTGTTGTAAAAACATCATAAGCAACATAGGCGTAATCTGTCCTCCTCTGTGTGCTCACCTGCTGTGGTCCCTGCAGCCTCTGCTGCAGCTGCAGGCGCAGCTGGTTGGGCGGGAGCCTGAGCTGAGTGCCCATCCCCTGCGGTCGCGTCATGCCCGGCCTCAGCCCGATGCCCGTCGTCCCGCCGGGGAATGCCCCTCGGGGGGCTCCAAACGCCAGACCCTGTGGCCCCACCACCGTGGCCAGCTCTGGAGGAAACTGAGCTTGTGGAGCTGGTGTAAATTGGGGGGAGTAGGTGGGGAGTTTAGGGTCCATCGAACCTGGCGTGGCAGTGGGTTGCTGGGTTGGGAAGTTTTGGGGCAAAGGTTCAAAACAGCCACCCTGGGAAGAGGCCGACAAAGAGATATTAATGATCTGTTTCTTTATCATAAATGAAAATGACATTTGAAAACAAGAAATAAAACAACCTTTTGCTACATTCAGCTCGTCAACATGCTAATTTTGTTTAATTTCTTGCTTCTATTTAAATGTGATTTACACTGACGGAGAGGAGGTGCATAATGCGACTACACTTGCACACACAGAGGGATGAGGAGAGGAGATGCTGAGCACAGATAGAGGCATAGTGTACACCGTCCACACGAGGCGTAAAAACAGGGGGCAGAAGAAGCAGGAAGACGAGACAAACTATTTGTTACAATGAACAAAATTAAGTAGAAGAGCCCTTGATAACAGCCTATATACATATTCTGAGCAGGTCGTATTCTGAGGCTAAAATAAAGTTGGTAGTATGTGGTTAGAACAGCAGAACTGGAGTGCAGTCGTGTAAAAACACCTCTTGTTTTATTTGAAAGCAGTCCAGCAGGGTTTTTGCCAAATGCTGCTTAATGATGATTCACTGATCTTAATACTAAATATGTAGAGCTCTTTCCTCACTACACTCTTTATACCTTGTGCACATCCACTGTTATTGAATATCACAGTCTTTAATCACACACTTACCTGCACCAGTTTGTCGATACCCAGGACCTTATCCAGCTCAGCCAGTTCACTCTCATCAGTCCCACTGAGGAAGGAGACGAGCTGCTCTAACAGAGCTTTCTCATCGTTTCGGCCCTCGGGCGTGGTCGGAGGGCCCAGCACATCATCCAGCGTACAGGGCACACACTGCCTGCTCACACACAGAAACATTGATGATAATTATCTGCATCAGTACCAGTGGGCTGATTCAACTTCTTAACGCATTTTTCTCCTACAACCTCAGAGTAATGAGAGTTAAATAACAATAGATTGGGTACTGTGAGTACAGTAAGTCTTACTCTTGTGGTGATGCCAAGGGAGCTTGTAAAGGCGTTCCAAGACCATCAAAGGACAAGGTGTCAGAGAGAGCCAGAGGCTGGAACGGGGAGTCTCCCACATCCATCTTGGATAAGCCTGAGACAGGTTTTAACAGTTTTAAAAGGGGAAATATACACAATTAACACCATAGAAAATCTATTAACACAATCTTTAAATGTTAACTTAAAACCTACCTATTCAGCCAGGCATTTTATTAAGAATGGTTATCATTTTACTAATTTATTTAATTGTATTTAAGTTGTATCATTTTATTCTATTTTGTTATTATTTTATTACATTCAAGTTTTATAATATTATTCTAAGCCCTGTGATAGTCTGGCGACCTGTCCAGACCTGTTCTATTTTATTCTTTTTTTATTAATCACTTATTTCGTTGTATTTCATTTGTATAATTTATTCTATTTTATTAATCATCTAATTTATTGTATTTAAATTGTATAATTTTATTTTATTATTATTTTATTAATCACTTATTTTATTATATTTAAGTTGTAAAATTCTATTCTATTTTATTATTTATTTTATTAATCTAGTTTTTACTACTATTACTGTTATTATAGCTTTTAATTCAATTTATTGCATTTTTATCATTTTATTGTCTCGTGTGCATTGGTCTCAAATGATCAAATTGTTGAATTGTTTTGTCTTTTCTTTTGTTTCAATTGTTCTGCCTTATTTTTGGCTTGTCAGTCGTCTTTGAACTACTTTGAACTGCACTAACCTGTATGAAAGGTGCTATACAGTTAAGGTTTGATTGATTGATTGAATCTGAACTCAAAATAATCAGATTCAACAATTATAATTAAATCATATTAAATTCATGTACAATATGCAAAGACTTATATTTAAACAGCAACTTAATGGCAGCTTAGAATGCTGCTTTTGATGCCAAATGATGTAGCATTGTGCTGCTCTCTTCTACAGTATACTACAAAGCTACATCACGTGCGGGGTCATATATGTAACAGAATACAGTCTGACCACACCCAATGGTGATGTTGAGTGTGATCATTTGTGTAGGAGCACTGAAACTTTAACCTATAGAGGTCAGCTCACCAATGCTTTACAGCTACAGAAGATTTAGTGTTGAGTTACGACCAGACAGGGTTCCCACAGTGGTCATTTTCAGGGACATTTTCTATGACTAACAGTGATCATTCAGGTGTGTGTATTATGTTTTCTACACATACCAGTGCTTGAACTGAATGGGTTGATAATTTCTGCCTCTGAGAAGAGGCTGCTGTCTTTGGGGGTCTGGAAGGGGTCTCCCTGTCCCTGGTTCTGCGTCTGGCTTGGAGTCGGGGGACTGCAGAAGTCAAAGGATGACTGACTCTGGAGGCTGCAGCCGGAGGGCGGGCCGCCATCAGTGAGTCCTGGGAAACAAATAAACAAATAAACATTGAATATTGAAATAAAGACTCACACTTTATGACATTTTGCACAGTTTTGCAGTGTTGAACTATTTTGGTTTTAGTGTGTGTGGTCTGTTGACAGTGCAGTGCCTCCCAATAGCCACTAGGGGGCACAAAGACTAACAATGTGTAGGTAAATAAATGAATGAATAAAGTAGAGAGCTTCCTGGATCATACTACTATACTGGATACTACTACTACTGATAATAAAAATAATAATAGAGTACTTATTTTAAATCTAATAAAAAACACTATTTTTTGCTTTCTTGACATGAAAATGGTCTCATATAGACACTGAAAAAAACAAAAATATACATCTTTTAACACTTTTTTTTAACACTCAGCAGGTTGAATTAAATATTGATAGTGCACTTCAAACCCATAGTGTACAGAAGAGTATTAGGGACATCTTTTTTAAAACTTTGCAGTTCGAATTAACTCAAAATGTCAAGAATAAAGTCAAAATGTTGAGAATAAGGTTGAATTTTCAGTATTGGTGCCAGACATAAGAAAAAAAAAAAAAATCAGAGAAGGAAGATTGTGGTTTTTTTTGTTTGTTTGTTTTTTGCATTTCGAGAATAAAAATCAAAATGTTGAGAATAAACCAAATATAATAATAAATCAAACTACTAGCTTTAGCGCATATCCTGAAATTTCAACTTTATTCTGGAAATGCAAATTTGAAAAAAAAAACTTTCTCCTTTCATTTTTTCCCTCTTATGACTCCCTAATACTCTTCCGTACCAGTGTACATAGGTTATATGTAGGTAGTTTATTATGCTTCCCTCCTCTACATGACCCCCCCCTCTCCCTGCGAAGTTGAAAGTGTACCTCTGTTAGGAGTGCCGGGAGGCTCTCTCTTCACATTTGCGTTGCGGGGAGCGCTGGCCTCGCCGGGCTGAAGCTGACTGGGTGACTGCAGTTTGAGCTGGGGGGAAGGGGAGTGGAGCTGAGGTGATGGCGATTGCATCTGGGAAAGGGACTGGGGCTGGGACAGAGGGGACTGGAGCTGAGGCATGGGGGACTGGAGCTGAGGTAAGGGAGAATGGAGCTGAGGTAAGGGGGACTGCAGCTGAGGTAAGGGGGACTGGAGCTGAGGGGCTGGAGAGTGGAGTTGAGGGCCTCCTCCAGGGGTTGTTGAATCCTCACTGCCCTGTTTGGCCCCACTCGGGCCTCTCAGGCCAGGCAGCAGCTGGGTGAGAGAGTCCATGTCAACAGGGCCACCAGACATCTGAGGGCAGCAAATGGAAGAGTGGAGCAGAAACAAATGAAAAAAGGGATAAAGGTGAGGAAAAAGACAGGATGGAAGAACGAATGAATGAATGGTGTAATAGTGTGAAAGAGTAAAGAATAATGGGTGGCAGAGGATCGGTGACAGAGAGATGGGGAGAGACAAAAGGTCAAAGGCCAGTGAGCTTCAAAGGCTGCAGCTGGTAGCTGAGCCTACAGTGGAGACAAAGTCCAAGAAAATAAACATTCAACATGATTTACAACGGCTGTCAGGAGACTGCCAACGCAGGAGCAAAGCTCAATAGAGGAAAATTCCAATGGTTGATGAGGAAGTAATCGTTCTCACAGAGTGCAGAGGAGGACGCACATTTAAATCATGAGGTCATCACAGTTATGATTTGGGTGTCACACAGAGTCTGGTGTAGTCTGAACCAGTTGGGTTTACCACAAATACAATATAGGTCGGCAGAGAGCACGTTGAACCTGGCTTAATTGATATCACACTGTTGTCACGGGTTAATTGCTTGTCATGTTGGTTTGTATGACGTAATAGCTGTACTGCTCTATCAGGCGTACCCTATAACATGTTAGCTTTGCTGTCAAGGATGAAAGAGTTGCTCAGTCAGTTCAGCTCAAATCACTTTGGTCTGGGTGGTTGTGAAGCTCAGCAAGGCCTCTAGAATACCTCTGATGAGGCTTTTAAACTCTTGTGTTGTCTATCTTTCATCCCATTCTGACCTATAGCCTGAGAGATACTTCATTTTTGAGGAAAATACCTACATAGAAATTTAAGATATTCTAATGTTAAACTAGAATTACCGCCTCGCGGTTGTATGCCTCCGCCAACCAGTCAAGTCGCAGTTTGCATCCATGTCTGTCCAAAATTCCATCAGTTGATCATTTTATGCTGATAGACATTTGTGTGAATTAGCATAAGAATTCTTGAGTTATGGCCAAAAATGTGTTTTGTGAGGTCACAATGACTTTTAACGACCAAAATCGAATCGGTTCATTCTTGAGTCCAAGTGGTTGTTTGTGCCAAATTTTGAAGAAATTCCCTCCAGATGTTCCTGAGATATCAGGTTCTATATTCGCTCTAGAATGGGACGGACGGATGGACGGACAACCCGAAAACATAGCGGGACATTATATAGTTTAAAAATAATGCTGATAATGCTGAAACCGTTTTTAAATTACCTCAAACATATTCTGCCAATACAGTTATTGCTTACTAAACCTCTCTACGTCACAGATCACCACACCATTGACAACAGCTGTACCGTGGAGTCTCGGCTGTCCCTGCGGCCGTCTCGGCGGTTCTCTCCGATGGGGCTCGATCTGGGGCTGATGCAAGCTGAGCTGATGCAAACTCCCGCAGGTTTGGATGCACCTCCTGCCGCAACAGTAGAGCCCATACAGATCACTCCGTCCACGCTGGCTCTCTTCTCCACTTTCACCCTAACCGTCTGCAGGCTGAGAGCAGATGGAGGTGGCAGGTCCCCCAAGTCCTTCACAAACAAATTGTGTTTCTGTTAGTGTTTTTCATGGCGTCACGGCTCAAGAGGACAAATGATATGGATTTTACAGAGTGGATATAATGCAGATGTGTTATTTATCAGATTGACATATTGGTGGACGAAGTACTCAGATTCTTTACTTAGGTACTTAAGTAGAAATACCATGGCCTAAAAATACTCCAATACAAGTAAAAGTTCTGAATACACAATATTACTTACGTTAAAGTACAGAGGTATTGACAGCAAAATGTACTATGTCAATGTGGAGCTAATTTCAGATACGTTGTATACCACTGGGTACATTAGTAGTATAGTACCGCATCATATCATATGTTTTTTTTTGTGTGGCATTTTTGCCTTTGTTTGTCAGTGTAGAGACGGAACAAATCAAGCATATTTGCTCACTCCCACATTGATAAGAGTATTAAATACTTGACAAATCTCCCTTTAAGGTACATTTTGAACAGATAAAAAATGTGCGATTAATGTGCGATTAATCGCGATTAAATATTTTAATCGAATGCATACAAATGAAATGCATTAAAAACTAAGGAAAGTAAAGGGGCCTATTTAATGGTCACCTTTTCGTCTGTGTCCAGGAGGAATCGGAGTAGTTGATGGTCCTGTGGCTCTCTGGAGCTGGACTTGGGAGGCGCTGCGGTCAGAGCCGGGCTGGCGGGCGGCTCCCTCTTGATATCAACGTCGTTTTTGTTTAGTCCTTCCTCGCTGGTGGTGGAGGCATCGTTGGGGCTGGTGTCCTGGAGCAGCCGGTGCAGGATCTTGTGCCGCTCTGTTAGAGTACTGTGAGAGGCAGGGCACTGAGGGGCGGGATGAGGGTTTGGAGGATGAGGTGATGAGGTGCAGTGGAGTCTGTTGTTGTTAGATTCAGCTCCTGTCCCATTGCTATCCAGGAGCTGATTGAGTCTGGGGTTACCCAGCTGCGAGGCAGAAGGAAGGGGGGCTTTAACAGAGTCCTCTACCCCTCCTTCTCCTCCCTCTGGCGGTTTTGCAGATGGAGGCCGAGTAGAGGGGCCGGTGGGTGTACTGGCTTGTCTCTGAAAGACAGGGGAGGACAGGGAGAAGGACCCCATTAACCCACCGCTGGCGCCGCTACTCCCGTCACCGCCGGACTGCTGCCTGTTGAGGCTGCCTCCACTACTTAGCTCCCCGGCTGGGGAGTGGAGGCCTGGTGTGGAAGGAGAGAAGGGGTTCCCCGGTACCCGAGGGCTTCCCCCTAACCCAGGACTGGTCCGTTGCATCCTGGGTGACATAAAAGAGGTAGGGGTGGTTGTGAGTGGGCTGCTCAAAGGAGAGGGGCTGTTGACCTGCTGGGGACAGGTCCGACTGGGCGTCAGGTAGCCTGTGGGTGTGGCTGGGTTGTGTCCGTGGGGGGAGGCGTTGGTGTTGGTGGGGTGAAGGCCCGAGGCGGCGAGGCCTGAGCCTTGGGTCCAGTTGCTGCCGGGAGGAAGGGAAGGGGAGCGGGAGGGAGTTTGGGCGAGGCTGCCGAGGGTCAGTGGAAGGCTGGGGTTAGTGTTTTCCTGAGAGCTAGCAGTGTTGTGTTCCCTGGAGGAAAGATAGAAGATAACTGTAACCTCAGGAGACCACGTGGCAAGAGGAATGCAAAAATCAGCTCACAAAAGGGTCGTACCTGTCAATAGTGTGAATGCCCATGATGAAGGGCTGAACGTCAGGGTTGGGGGGGCAGCAGAACTTGCAGCGGGTCTGAGCGCTGAGCGGGGTGCCATCACTTAACGTGAAATGGTACAACGGGCTGATAGCGGTGCCGTGGGTCATCACTGATGATGGGGATACCACCACACACCAAACACAGGGCGAGAGAAGGAGGCAAACAAGGTTTAGACGTTGGTCTCATCTCTAGTTTGTTTTTTGTCCAGGCTCAAAGAGCTCTGAATCTGTATCTCTTTGTGTTTTTGTATGTTGGTCGGTCAAATAAAAGCTATTTGAAATGGGCGCTAGGAACTTGTGGTGAGAATTTTCACTAGTTTCTGACTTTTCATACACAAAACAATCAATCGATTTATTGATAGCTGCAGCCCTAGACCGGAGCCGTCTATTCTGATCCACCTTCTTCTGCTCGCCACTAGATGAATCTGCATATACAGTCAAGAAACACTACTAACGCACGTATGAATTGGTATTTTTATAAAAGGTATTCATTTAGTATTCAATGCGATCTATTATAATGGTATAGAAGTGGTTGCTGAGACTCTGGTAACCATGACAAAGCTGGCAGCGAGCGTGTCAATGATTTCTGGGAGTGAAACAATCGATGGTGGCTACTCACCCTCATGCAGCAGCTTCTTGGCGTGGGAGGGCTCTTTGCCCTGCGGCTGAAAGAAAGCGTAGATGCACTTCCTGACCAGGTCCTCCCAGCCAGGCCGGCCTGTCGCTCGCAAAGCACTCGTTTCTATGGAGATGATCTTCCCTGGAGGAGAGCAACACACACACACACACACGATCAGTCTACACAGATTTCAACATCTGCAGTAGTTTCAATTTCTCTGACTGACATATTCCAGCAATTCCACGACTTTTGGGAATCCTGACTATTATATTATACCTCTGCGTGTGTTAGGGCCGCACGATATATCGTTTCAGCATCGACACTGCGTTGTGAGCATGCGTAATAGTCACATCGCAGGACGTGCGATGCGTCACAACTTTTTTGCTGTTACAAAACGAAAACTCCCATGGTTCTCATTTTCCACGACTAATCCGGTGTTTTCCATTAATTATGTACAGTCTAGGTAGACCCGCCACAGTTTCATAATGAACCGTATACATGTTTATGTTAACACTTCTCAACGTGTGGGGTCCGTGTCTGCCCAGGGATTCAATCGGCAGGTCAGAGATGGCCTTGCGGCTGCGGTGGAAATTCCTGTATTTTGTCAAATCCTGCAATATATATATCGCAGAAAAAAAAATTATTGCCAGTTTTTTCTAATATCGTGCAGCCCTAGTGTCTGAGTGTGTGAGTGTGTGTGTGTGTTACCTGTGGGGTCCTGCTTCGTGATGAAAGACTCAGTGCTGAACGGCTGGGCGCGAGGTATCCGACAGGCAATACAGATCAGGCAGCTCTGCAGGTCTGAAGCAAGGAAGGACACAAGTGGTGAGGTTTGTGTGTGTGTTTGTGTGTTTGTGTGTGTGTGTGTGTGTGTGGTACTGTAAGCCAAAGAAAAGAAAAAGGTTAACAGGGATGAAAAAAAGAGAAACTGTGAATGTCAAAACTGCCATGGAAAAGATGCACAGTGGCGAAATTATTAAAGGGATAGTTTGGATTTTTTAAAGTGGGGTTGTATGAGGTACTTATCCCTACAGTAGATGGCGGTGTTTTAAAGGGCTAGTTCTGATTCACCAAAGTCACATAATACCACAAACAAACTAACCGATCGAGGCAGCGGTAGATCAGCAACTCCCGTGATCTGCGAGGTAAAATTACAGTTTTTGTCAATGGAGTCTGGTGGCTTTGAAGAGAGCATAGATGACGGCTTCAGTTCCCCGTCGGAAAGGGCTGTCTGCGGTGAAAATAATTCATTATACTCTTTGCTCCCGTGCTGGTACTCCTGTTTGTTTCTCCAAACTGGGGGCGTGCCGACCGCCATCTACTGTAGGTAATATGCTGACTGTGGATAAGTACCTCATACAACCCCACTTCAAAACAAACTATCTCTTTGAGAGAACCATGCATGATGCCGCATGATCAAAGTTGGCCTTACCCTTTCATTTACACAAAATACTAAATGTATAATTTTATAATGTCCCTCTCAGATACACGCAAGTGGTAAAAAAAATGCATGACAACCTGTCGAAACTCAAAAACTCTGATCATCGTTTTGTTTTCTCTGTATAAATGACAAGCTGTATCAGCCAATCATAGCTTGGACATACAGTATGTCAAGTGAGCTGTCAATCGTAACTTTGATGCAAACAACAGATATTGTGTCTTAAAATCAACACAAAAATAGAAAGACGTAGGATACTGTCTACAATACACAAGGGCCAGCGCTTTTCAAAATGACTAAGAGCAGGCAGAGCTCAACAGCCCAGTAAAGCTACAATGCAGGAACTACATCATACAGTTTTATCAATACAAGGCCATTGCACCAACAAGTCCAAAAAATATGAAAATGTCCTGCAGGAATCTGGTCACTGTCCAACCGGTCAGATAGTGGAACTTTGTTTTCATACTATTTTAAACGTTCACTCGTGAGTAAAAAGAAACAATTAGACCGTTTATGAACTATTTATCAACATTTTAAAGTAACATATTAACTGTATACAAAAATAAGCGCCATAAGAATAACTATCTTTTGTGATATATATTTTCAAAATAATAGTAGAAAAGGCCTTTACAGAAATAAAGACAAAATAAAGGTGAAAAAAGATAGCAAACATTATAATCAGCTTTTCTTGCTTAATTTTTGTGTGTGTTGATACTGGTTTTAACAACTGTACAATCTATTGACTGATTGCATGCAGACTGTGTGCACTCATTGTGTGTGTGTGTGTGTGTGTGTGTGTGTGTGTGTGTGTGTGTGTGTGTGTGTGTGTGTGTGTGTGTGTGTGTGTGCGTGCATGTACCCTCTCCCTCCTCCTGCATGGTCCGTGGTTGGGACACGGTGAAACACTGCATGATCTCATACTGCTGCCGAGCTTCCGGATTTTCTGAGTCCAACTCGTCCGGCGGCCTCTTCAGCATGCGACAGTTAAAGGTGTGGCTGTTCCTTCGGCCGGGTTCCTGCGGCCACGGCACACCGTTTACTGGATGAGAGGGGACAATAAACACAGAGTTCAGTATTGATGAGAACAATTAACTGGTGTTATTAACACTAAAAAGAAATACATGCCTTGGGAAAATGTTAAAGGAACCCTGTCGATGTGGATTGTGTTTTTATCAGCTGGTCAGCGTTTTATTTTTGAGTGATGCAATACACATTCCTACCGGTGGTTTCACACTATTCCACTGACTTTACTAGTGGCGGTAATGCACCAACAAACGCAGCAGCGTGCCAGCAAAGGCAGGGAAAAAGAAGACTACTTAGATATGCATAATTATTATTATTAATTATAAGTGTAATTTCAAAATTGTTTCAAAGTACTGAAATATACAATCCATTAGTGGAAAACGTACATAACAACTAACTACATAAAACGTACCAAAGAGAAAATTGAAAATACGAGAAAATTGGTGAATTCAAGTTCTCCTAAATCATTCGGGCAAGCCACTTAAGAACGAATCTGTTCGTACGAGTGTTTCTTGCATGAGGCCCATTGCTCGCAAATCGCTTTTGTGAAACAGCAAACTCATTTCCAGCATTACACTGTAAAGCAATCTTTTTGTGCCATAGAGCAGTCCAACACAGTTCTTGCCAAATCTCCTCATGTCTCATTTCAAATGTTTTTCTTCTTCAAGGCTGCTGGAAGATGCCACTCTTGTTGAGTGAGTAATCACTCCTGGCTCATATGAATGTAGCAGATTTTTAGATGCTACACATCATATTATGAATATGTATTTTCTCATTTTGCCCAATTGTCGCATTAAAATGTTTCTTTTTGATGTATTGAGAGACCCTCCTGTAAGAGTAATCTGTGTGTGTCAATGAGGTGGCTAAACTGAAATATGTATTTCTCTATGAGAGTGGGTTTTTTAAAGGAAAAAGGAGATCTGTAGCGGCTGGCACAACATTAAAAGGGATTACAAGATCAGAACAGAAAATACAACTGCTCAACCTCGCCGCCTACTGCTCTCCTTTATCTTTTGTCCTCATGTGACCCCACTCAGGCCCCCTCCATGTTCATTATAATCTCTTCTCAGGGCCGCTGCTAAAAATTAAAATAACATTATCACAGGAAAGAAAGTGACTGTTTCAATCTTCAAACTCACCCAAACATACGCTGACCCTCTACTCTGACTTTACCGTTCATCCCTCTCTCAGCAGCTTTGTGAAGAGCACTTAAAATTGTGTTAAATTTTCATAGTTCAAACATTCTGCCTTTCTTCACGACTCTTCAGATGTGCTTCAGCTACAGTATTTTTCATCAATCAACAAAGTTCGTCTGTATTAAGGACTGTATTCTGATTTTGCTGTCAAAACCCACCTCCTTAATGGGTTTCATTGGCATGGAAACTGTCACATTTGAAGATACTGAAAATGCAATTACCAAATATCTTTTAAAAAACAAAACAACTATTGGCATCTCAAAGCTAGGATACAAAGAGTTAGAGAGCAGATGCACACTCAGTTAAAACCATAGACTGTATACAGTATATAGATGGACGACGCATCTCCACTTCCTCCCACTGTACAGAAGTGAAGCCAAAATATCCCAAATACGGCAGCTGCCATCTTTAGATTTTGACGTAATTTGGAGCCAGAGTCTGTGCAGTAGTGATCGGAGGTGGAGCTGCGGTATCGAGGTCCCGCCCACACACACACACCCGCTCGAGCCAATCACGAGCCGAGCACGGCCGCAGCTTGTTGCCACCCAGCTGTTACGTTAGCACCACAGTAGCCGTTTGGCTACAACAACTGTTAAAGTTACATCTCCTCTCTTGAACAATTCCCGAGCTTTGCGAATACTTCACTCAGAGCAGCTGTGTAGGATGTTTTGACCTATACTGCAGCCAGCCACCAGGGGGCGATCCAGATGTTCTGGCTTCACTTTTGGGGAGCTGTCATGTCGTCCATCTTTATATACAGTCTATGGTTAAAAACCAGAGTCCCAGCTCACTCACCCAGGCTTTTGGGCAGCAGATTGCGAACAAATTCATTGTGGTCTCCCACGTGGAGCATGCTGTAGACGCTCGAGGTCATCAGCTCCCCCTGGCCGTATCCGAGGTAACTCGTCACGTTCTCTGAAACAAAGACGATGCGGCCCTCCCGGTTGACGACGAAGAAAAACCCATCAAGGGCCTGAATAAGGAGGAGGAGTAAAAGAAAATCAGATTGTGTGAGTTGAGTTGGAGTAAATATCCCAGCAGTGGTGGTGGTGGTGGTGGGGAGGAAATGTGTTGTTCACCTCTAGCAGCATGGGCCCCAGCGCCTCTTTCTCCACCAGCCCCTGGCTACTGGAGGAGATGTCGCTCTTCTGCACCTCATCATCTGGAGACATAAGAGCTGCTTTCTCTGTCGGGAGGAAACAAACACACATCAGGAATCTGAATACACAGAAACTTCCTGTAAAATAACACACTTTATTACAAAAAGAAATGTCATTTACAACATGTATGTGATCTAATGCTTATAGAAACTTTAAGACCTGGACCCCAAAGCCAAGTACACCTCTCATTCAGCGCAAGAGTTTCTGAGTTTTGATCTATTATAAAACTGTATCCTCTGAAAAATCAATTAAGAACTGTTGTCTGCTTTTATTTGTTGGAATTTCTACAATTTTGAATGGAATTTAACTTTATAAACATGAAAATGAGAAGAACATTTTGATCAAATATTTGTCCCTGACAAAGGTGCACTGTACAAACATACAACATTTTTCATTTATTTTTACATATTAATATATAAAACATAAAATATTTTTCAGTTTGAGTCTAATAAAAAGCTTTTATACATTGCAGATAAAAAAAAAAATCATCAGTGAATAAAATCTTTTCATAGCAGAGTATTTGGTTAAGCCTTTCACAAATCAATCGTGTGTGTGTGTGTGTGTGTGTGTGTGTGTGTGTGTGTGTGTGTGTGTGTGTGTGTGTGTGTCCGTCCTCACCCTGCTCACGCCGTTTCATCTGCTGGATTTGGTCCACGGTGCTCTTGAGGATGTGGCACTTGTCGGGCTTGACACTGAGACCGGCGATGTCGCTCATGTTGGATGACAGCAGCTCGGCCAGCTCCTCGATGTAGCGGCACTCCAGCTCCCGTCTCCGCTTCTCCACGCTGCACAGAAAGACACATTTGGAGAGTTTCAGACATGCAATCACATGCATTTGGTCCTTTTTTCTTTTTTTTAATAATGATTTTTTTCGATATTGACTAATCTGCTGTTTATTTTCTAAGCGAATCAATGAATGTTTTGGTCTATAATTTACTAAATGAACATCATGCTGTATTGAAGAAGACTTGAAACTAGCGATTGAGACCATTAACTCATGTTTATAATGTTTACTGAGGTAATAATTCAAGTGAGAAGTAGGCTCATTTTCTCATAGACTTCTATACAATCAGATTTCTTTTTGCAACCAGAGGAGTCGCCCCCTGCTGGCTACTGGAAAAAATAAGTTTAAGGCACATCCGTTTTGGCTTTTCTTTGCCTGCTGGAGGTTCCCTACTGGTGTTTTTACAAAATGAAACGATCTGAGTAGGAAAAATCACTCTTTGGTTGAAGAGGCCAACTCAGAGCAAAATTTGTAACATGTGACGAGGGGTCACAAGAGGACATAGCTTTATTTTCAGGGGTCACGTGAGAGAAAAATGTTGGGAACCGCTGACCAAATTAATAACAAATTAATTGAGAAAATAATTAGTTGCAGCCCCCGATCTTTACTTGACTTCACGATGCCTCTGTTTTAGTCCATCTTAACATTTAATATAAACTAAAACTAGTCAAAAGATTTAACATTTGAACTTCCGATCACAAGAGTTGGTTTCTTTTTCAAACAACAGGTGGTTTAAATTATCAGTGTCCGAGAGTTGGAAATATGTGTAAGAAACATCACAATGTGCTGTATAAGCTCAGTGGTTTTTTCACCCGGCTGCCTGTAATCTGTTTCCGTAATATGTAAACAAGAAACTTGCCATAAGTCGTCGACACAAAATACTAAAAAGCAACTTAAATCTGCCTCTTCAGACTCTGCGCGGAGCCTTAACCTTACTCTCCAGTTTCAATAATATACTCTCAAACCGACGAGTTGCAGCAAGGTATGTGGTAAACATGAAAAAAGGAATGTGTGCATATGTGCGTATGTGTGTGTGTGTGTGAGAGACGACAACAGCAAAAAGTAGGTCAGTGCATTGGCCAGCCAGAACACACAGGCGTGGTGGCCGAGGGAGGAGGGAGGACGAGGGGGAGGACGCTGCTGTGTGAATGCGCAGGTCAGTTGCTGCGTGTAGCTGCTGTAGAAATACTAGCTGGGCTGTTACATCAGCTTACATCATCTATTGGGCCTTATAGACTCACACACATACAGTACACTGACTACATTCACTCCTTCACCACATCGTGACCTGCCTTAAACCGGACCCTAACCCAAAACTTTAACCCTAAATCCCATAGCCTTTTTATAGATCCAGAGGATTTTGCTTTTTTTCTTCTTCTCATGTCGTCACCCTCAGTGGTGGAGGAAGTACTCAGATCCTTTACTGAAGTAAAAGTACTAATATCACACTGTAAAAATACTGTTACAAGTAAAAGTCCTGCATTTTAAAAGTACTCAATGCAGAAAAATGTCCCCCTGTGACATTTCTCATAACTCAGGGCACCACATTATTTATTATTATGTTATCTAATAATGCTTGGGTAATTACTGTCTAATGATCTTCAACGTGCACAGGTCACATGTTTCTTTTCATTATCTATTAATCTGCTGATCATTTTCTCCAGTAATAGATTATTCATTTGGTTTTATCATTTGGCATTTACAGTAATATTAAAAGCAGTAAATCCTCACATTTGAGGAGGCGAAACAAGGGAATGCTTTGTGAGAGAAATTACTTAAATGATTATTAGATTATCAAATCGGCAGGACAATTAATCTGTCGATTGACTAATTGATAACTCGACTGATCGTTTCAGCTCGAATATCTTAAAAGAAAAATAACAGCTGAGCAGACTGTAGTTGTTTTGATGTTTCAACTACAAAAATGTCTTTACAATTACTGTACATGATTACAAGATCTACTTGCCAATGAATATTGATGGTTGTTTTATTAATTATTTATGCAGTTTACATAATTACTTTCGGATCTTTGGTCTTTATGTTAGAAGGGACAACACAATATGGTTGTTAAGCTCTGATGCACAAAATGACCACATTACATCAAATCAGGAATGAGAAACGTGTTGATCAACCATTCAACAACTGACCGATCCTAAGTCCCGAACCCCTTAGTTACTGTTGCTACGTCGGACAAGCTTGACAAAAGCAAACATGGCGATGCCGGTTCTGGTTAGCTGGGTGCGGCAGTGTGTTAGATCGACAGCCGACAGCAAGGACTACAGTGTGCGATGGAAGGATATATTCACGAGGTTAACTTTTACTACCTTTACTCAGGTAGCTGACAATGGTGATCTGACATTAGGCTAACTCCTCTTGATGTAGCTATCTGTTAGCTAGCGTTTTGCTGACATTAGGTAACTTAGGATGTGACTTTATACAATGTAATGTGTCCGTGAAGATCGTGACACCAATGTAAATTGACTTAAATAGTAATGCTAGCTTTGAACAGACGTAGCATATCTATCTAAGTACAACAGAAACGAGGTTCTGCCTGGTACCAAACTTGCTCAACAGTTAAGCCGGGTTTATGCTCCAAAAATGACATCATCACGTATTGTGCGTAAAGCGCAAAGGCGCCACAAGTTGTTGCAGCGCTTGGTCGTACACCTCTGAATTTTCTGTTCTAAGCGCCCGCTGCACGTGCAGGGCTTTTCAGACATGACTGACTGCCGCAATAAGATAAAAGCAAATCACTTAAATTAAGAAGTAACATAATGAATTAGAAAGACGGACAATTTGTTTTTAAATGCTTTAAAACAGGAGATCTCTATTTTGCCAGCCGAATCAAATTGTTTACAGGATCTTAAACCTTTCAACCTTTGTTTCATTATAATACATGTAATACTTGACTGCTTTCTTTACTTTGATTGTACAAAGGTGATAAAGTATGTTCATGAATATGAGATATGAGTTTACAGTTAATTACAGTTCCTTCCCGGCACTGAGGAGTTTGGTTTCTGGCGTTTTGCCAGTTAACACTTGTTGACTTCTTGCTTCTTCACAGAATTTTTTGTTTGTTATGCCCTCTGGCTTCTGGTTTCGGAAGAATATTGCATAGAACAACGCGTTGAGCATTAACACCTTTTGTGCATGCTCGTAGCTCGTGCACCATCTGTGGAGGCCTGCGGCACGGTGCCTGGCACGAGTAGAAACAAAACAATATCCCGTTGTGTCCCTTAAATTCACAAATTTCACACACAATTTAAGAACAAGAATACGTGTCTGGGTCTTTACCTTTGCCCTGATGTGTCGCATGGTGAGCCCTTCCTCTTGCGTGACTCTGGCGTGGCAGGGTCCAGGGGGTTTTCCCCTACTGCACTCATTTTCAGCTTTAACTGACCTGTAGAAGAGGAACACATGATTAAGAGAGGAAAGGGCATTAACATAAATTTTATGCAAGTAATACTGCAGTTTTCCCCAAAACCTGAAAACACACTTGTAAAGTGAGTACTGTCACTGCCACCAACAGACTCAAGCGATACTGATTATTAGTAATTATTGTTCGGAAACCTTTGATGAAACTGTTCAGCAGATTGTGGTTTACAATCATCCTATATATAACAGCTGCTACTGCTATACAGTAATTATAACTGCATTTTATTATATGGCGTAATGCCAGCGGTGAGGTTCACAAAATTTCACAGCTCATATGAACTTCAGTTTGAGGTTACGGTTCAGCAGAACAAAAACAGAGAAGCAAAAGATAACACTGCTTTTCTGTTAGAGCTGTAAACAGAAGCACATGGACTTTACAAGAACAAAATGAAAGACACAAACATTTGAATACAGTGGTCCTCACTTTAAGTGTAGCAACAAAAAAGCATCCATATGAATAAGTAAAAAGGAAAAACAGTCATGTCAGAATTGATGGAAAATGTGCGTATATTTAAAGCTGTGTAGCAGGTTACAGGCACATCAACCAATCGCGTTGTGCGGGTTGAGTTGCGCCTATATTTATGAAACAACAACACAGAGACTATGTAGTCCAAACCAAGACGGCAAATTACATTACTTCTTTCAACCTTGACAAAGGCAGCGCAGACTAGATCCACTCCTTCCGTTCTTACCTTTCACAATAAAAGCCCTAGACGTATATTTGCAGGCGAGTATTTAGCATTTTCGTGTTGTTTATTTGTCACGCCCCCGGTGTGTAAAGGCCTTAAGGCTGTTCATCGTTCATTAGAAAAAGTATACCAAATGCAAACTTAACAGTCACTGTAGTAATAGTTTTAACTATTCTTTATATTCTTAAACTGATTTACCTTTGTCAATCCACTGAAGGAAAATAACACCTACCACATTGTATTTAGTTAACATTATATTTATGTAGATGTATTTATATAGGCTATGCATAACATTTAAATGTTGCTTGATATTTGGATTAACACCAAAGGGATGCATAAAGTAACATACTGTAAATTCCAGTACAGTATGTGCAGCTCTGCAACAAACCCTGATATGAATCTATAGCCATTTTTTCATCACTGTAGTTTGTGGTACCATAGTTGTAGATTTGCATCATACTAAAAAAAAACCTCCCTAATATTTCATCTTTTATGTTTCTGACATTCCTCTCCAGTCTCTCTTAATGGGCTCGTGCCTGTTCTTTATCTGCAAAGTCTACCGCCTGCACCTCTCTCGCCGCATCGGGTGGGTAACCATGGCAACAGGAAACGCTGCAACATTTGATGAAGCACACCGTGTATAGAGGGACAGTTAACATCGTTCCTGCACGATCCATTGAGCCAAACATTAAAGTTGGTATCGAATATTGAATTTAAGACCATCCTATTAATCCAGATACGCACACAAAGCAGCAAAAAGGAGCAAAATACGAATTTCTGTCATGTTTAGCAAACTGCAGAGACAAACAGGAATTATTATTTTATTACTAACCTGTTGTTGACAAAAATCAGGTGTCTAAAAGATTTTCAGAGAGATTAATACATCTGAAGGCCTTTAATGTATTCTTGGGAGCTGTACACATCAAGATGGACTCAAGCCTCTTAATCTGTAAAACCACATCCAGGCTGTATGTAAATAACAATCCGTAAATCATGGACATACACACAAAATACAGGCACACACAAAGCGTTTTAAATCCTTGGGTAAACCGCAAAAAACAAGCAGCCATTGTCACGGTGTCGGTTGCTGCCGCAGGGCCACGCTGCTCACAGGACGCTAATCCTTCCTGACTAGCCTCGTTTACAATTTCACCTCAAATCACCCCTCTCTCCTCCTCGGCCCTCCTTATGTTGCTAACACGCAGCACTCTAAAGATCCATCCGCCACAGAGAGAAATGAGAGCCCTGCTCCACATCAGTGGCAGGAAACAACATGCAGCACAAATTTCAAGATAAAAGCACTAGTATGTATCTATGTGTGTGTGAATGTTCGGGCCCGTGTGGACCCACAAAACCGGGTTTTAATCGACTGCAGCAGGAAATAAAGGAATAATGCAACATTTCCATTAAACCAGTGGTTGTTAGGCAGTGTGTATGATGCGAATCACACAATAGTTCCACAATATAGCAATACTTCAGTCAACCATTGAATAATACTTGTCATAATTTGTTAACTAAACACCTGAGTTTTGGTACTGATACCATCACTGGCACCTGGGCCCAGTGTGCCCCATTAATGTAAGACAGCAGCAGCTATAGTCCTGGTGGCCTCTATTGTTTTTCCAACCCACTTTAGATGAAACCACGCCTACTTCTGTAAGACGAAAGCCTCGACGCAGTGTCCACGGCTGCCGATGGAAACCACGCTCTAAAGTATGACAGCTGCAATTGCTTGGAAAATAGCGATATGGGGCTCTGAATTCGATGAACTTACTGTTTATCAGAAATGAAATGAGACAAGAATTAGCTAGCTAGCGCATCCCGCGGTCCCTCCGCCTCACTCCCCGCCGCTGGAGACTACTTCGCCAAAAGGAGAGGGGTCAGCCGCTCCATAGTCTCCTAGCAGCAGGGAGTGAGGCAGAGGGACGGTTAGACTAGTTCCGCCACTAGGAGACGGAGCTGCCGACCGCTCTCCTCCTGGCGGGGACTGAGGCGGAGGGACCGTTAGACTAGTTCGCCGGAGGGAGAGCTGTCGGCAGCTCCGTGGTCTCCTAGAGGCGAGGAGTGAGGCAGACACAGGTAGAGCTTATTGATGGAAGAGAGACTAACTTTAACTAACCAACTAATTTCATGACGTACCAGGCAACACCAACTGCTACACTCCGACACTATATTTTATTTTTTAAAGTCAAACACGTGAACATGCACTAGCTGTGAAAACACGCCGAACAATCCATTTTCCTATAAGCAATGAGGCCGAATGAAGTGTGTGAGGTCGTGCAGCACAACAAGCTATCATCAGCCATCATCGTATTTCTGGGCTTTCCTGTTTCTCCGCCATCGTGATTATGTTTCGTGAACAACAACAGTTCCTCCCACCTGGTAAGTGTTTATGATCAAGTCATTACATTTGGCAGCCGGCTATTGCTTCCACATCACAACTATCTCATACTAGAAAAAGGCAGTATGAAGAACGTACATGAGCAGGTTCCCTCTTAATATAATACACTACAGTATCAATATAAAAATCTGAAAATGTATGTAAAAAAAAAAAAAAAATCAAAAAGGAAACTATTATTAAATGTTTATTTTGGACTTATTGTCACCTGACAAATTTTATTATCTATGTGTGCAAGTATAAAAATCTAATTTGTGAGGAACATCTTTGTTGTGCTGTCCTGCTGTAGAATGTGTTGCATAACGTTTTCTAGTAAAATATTGATGTATATACTGTGATGCAACAGTTCGGCTGCCCTTTCACCCAATTTACACTTACAGTAGTCACTTTGTGTGTCAAGGATCAAATCGGGCAGCTAGCTGATCTCTGTAAAAGCAACCAAGAAGCTTGTTTGAGCCAGATGAGTCGAAAAGGTGTAAATGCATCTGTTTCTCTGTTTCTACTCCTACCATATAGTGCAACTATCTTAATACATCCATGGTCTGTCTCCTCAGTCTTCGAGATAACAGCAGCTGAAGTCGAACATAAACTTAAATTCGGTCCTCACTTCATTGTGGCTACTTAAAGGAATACTTCACCCACAAAATGATTATTTGCATATCAATTACTCACCACGTGCTACCAGCATACGACTGGATGAATGAGACTTGGATTATACTGCACGAGTTGTGTGAGATTTTGTATAAACGGATGTTTTGATGTAGTTTTGCTGTTGCTAAATGTGGCCCCCCCATTGCCTTCAATTCATCAACATCGCATTTTTCATTTGTACAATACTGTTTCCAATAAAAAACAAATGAAAAAGAGTTATATTTGTCTACATAGTTTGCTTGCAACTGCTGTCTAACACTTTTTTTCCTATGAAATAATTTCATAGATACATTTCCTCTCCAAATTAAATGTCACTATATTATTGATATTCATTTATACCACTGCCTTAGTCTGCTTTCCTTCTCTTATGAGATCTAATTCAATCAATGCCTCAAAACTGTTGTCTGTGGCTGTAGGTGTGTTTCCTTGTTATATAAGCGGATTCACGCCTCAAAATCCTGAACAGAAAAGATTATTTAATTGGCGCAGCTAACACTGTATTATTACCCGTCGTCGAGACTGTTTACACTCCTGCTGCATCGTATCTCAGTTGTTATCTTGAGGCAGTCTCTAAGAAGTGCTCCAATAAAAGCTAAAGGTGAGTAACGCTCAAAAATCACTGCAAAATGTTCAAACATTTACTTTGTTTTCAAGGTAGACTGTTTCACCACATACTGCAAATCTACTGTACACAAAGGGTTATTGTCGTGGGTTGAAGGTGTTGAAGTGTCGGCTTTCACTGACCTAACTTTGCTTGTCTCTGGACTGTGATAAAGAGCTGCTGAAAACAAAAACAAGACGTGAACCGTCAGGGTTAAAAAAGGTAATGTTTTCATGCTTCCGGCTACATTCACTCACTCTGTGAATAATTCGCCGTACTGTATTTGCCTGCCGTCTCTCACACAACGCTGCCACTGCGAGGGGCCCTGCTGTTTTTCTGTTCCGCTCCATTCGTTTGCTGTGGTGAGCTTATGTTCACAACACTGGAGCTTCACATGAAATAAATATAAATGTGAAACACAAACGTGGCTTTAAATGTGAAGGCAGCAGTAGGTCTTTACTGGGAAACCACGTTGGGATATATTGACAAAGTAAAACAAAAAAACACTATGCAGGAGTTATGAAGTTAAGCAGTTACTAGGGCTGTCAAAGTTAACGCAATAATAACACGTTAATGCAAAATCGTTTTAAACGCCACTAATTTCTTTAACGCATTAACGCAATCGATCTTTCGGAGGTTGTAGTGGGCTCAGTTTTAAAGCCAGAGTGAAGATGAAACTAGAAAAAACCTAAGGAAACCGTTGTTACCAAGCATGACACACTAGCTTGTCACGAAGGAGGCGAAATAACGCTCCAAACTTGCGCTAAATGTTAGCGAGGAAAAACTGGCATGGCCATTTCCAAAGTTGTCCCTTGACCTCTGACCTCACGATATGTGAATGAAAATCGGTTCTATGGGTACCCACGAGTCTACCCTTTACAGACATGCCCACTTTATGATAATCACATGCAGTTTGGGGTCAAGTCATAGTCAAGTCAGCACACTGACACACTGACAGCTGTTGTTGCCTGTTGGCCTTCAGTTTGCCATGTTATGATTTGAGCATATTTCTTATGCTAAATGCAGTACCTGTGAGGGTTTCTGGACAATATTTGTCATTGTTTTGTGTCGTTAATTGATTTCCAATAATACATACATACATACATACATACATTGCATAAAGCAAGCATATTTGTCCACTCCCATCTTGATAAGAGTATTAAGTACTTGATAAAGCTCCCTTTAAGGTACATTTTGAACAGATAAAAAAATGTGTGATTAATTTGCAATTAATTGCAATTAACTATGGACAATCATGACCTAATCTATACATACAGCCAGGTAGTACAGTAACACATGAAGCTTAATAAACAGTCTGCTGAATTGACGCCCTTAACTGACCTTTTGAATGACTGTTCAAAAAGATGCGTACGTAACCCACAGCAGTGTTTAGAAGACAGATGACAGCTTTCACAGCATGCCCTTATTATAACGTCT
Organism: Sebastolobus alascanus; assembly: GCA_916701645.2. Taxonomy (NCBI): domain Eukaryota; kingdom Metazoa; phylum Chordata; class Actinopteri; order Perciformes; family Sebastidae; genus Sebastolobus; species Sebastolobus alascanus. The sequence continues at coordinate 1,095,912 of CAKAOJ020000131.1, read as the reverse complement.
GGTTATTAATGTTACATGTGACTAATTAGAACTGTCATAGCTGCATTGTGAGCATAGCTTCAGTCACACCTTCACACACACACACACACACAAACACCAGCCTGAGCAAAACAACAATCTAATCCACACACCTGTAGACCACCAGGTCAGCCTCCTGAACCTTCTGACCTCAGCCCCCCCCCCTTCTCTATGTGACGTACGGCGGAGGATCGATCCTTCAGTCGCCAAAGAGGAAGAAGAAAAAGCAGCAGCAGCAGCGACGGCGCAGCAGAGCCAGACTACTGAGAAACACAGCCCAATGCTTCCACGGGCTCTCCATAACAACCGCCTGCCGTCTCAATGTCTTTAGGTTTGCCTTTTTTTCTCTCAGAGGTTCCTCCTCCTTCGGTTTCTCATTCCACAAGCTATACCGACACACACACGTGTGCGTACACACTCACTCAACAGTGGCAATGTATGGCTTGCAACGAGGGGAGTGAGGAAGAGACCATCAAATAGAGAGTAGGGAGTAAAGGACGAGGATTACCAGGAGAGGGAGGGAAAAAGAGAGCAAGACTGACACAGACTGACATTAATTATCCTTATCATTCAGCCCAAATTTACATACAAATGTCCACTTCTTTAATGACCCATATCATTTAGGACATCCTGGGGTGAAGGTGCAATACGTTTCCTAGATGATTTCCAGTTCTTAGATTTTATATCTTGGTCCCGATGGACACAAAAACTGTACAAATTGTTAAGTAAGATGTCCCAAAAAAAAGTCCTTGACTTCTCCATAGATTTTATAAATCTTAACAACTTTAATCGCTCTTCAATATGGCGCTCAAGATTTCATATTTTTCTAGGAATCTCATGAAACCATTGAGTGTGAAGTATCCACCGTGTAAATAAACAGCTAAAAGGTTAATACAGTGTATTACTACAGTATCAATATAATCAGTATGAACATTTCTAAAAAGATATCAAAAAGGAAACTATTATTAAATGTTTATTTTGGACTTCATTTGTGAGTAACTTCCTTGTTATCTTCTGCGGTGGAATATGTTCCATAATGCTTTGTATTGATTAAGATTGATTGTATTTACAGTTTGGCTGCCATTTCACCCCATTTCGTACGGAAATTTAAATTGATATTTAATGTTGTGCTTGCAAATATTATAATTTGAACAATGGCAAAACAACAATTATTTTCTACATGAGATCACAACACTGCTCATGCACACAGCGTGACCACCCCTCTCTGCTGCACTGACTTGGTACGGCCCAGGAGAAGCTGCTCAGTCACTGTTGCTAAGGCCCACCCTCCTGAATGTAGGACATGACCAGGAGAATGTATACAGCTAAGGTGCACCCGCTGACTCCTGGATTATATTCATACGTGTGAAACACAGCATTAACATATGGACAGGTTACATCATGAAAACCAAGGGCAAATTATCATTACTGTAAGTGTGCAGCTTCACTACAGTCCAGAGAGCAGCAGCAGTCCGGTGCTGCTGAGGAGATTTCTTCTATTGTGGGAATCTGTATGCATGTGGCTTCCACATGAGGTCAGAGTTAGGGTCAGTTTACTCATAATTCAATCAATGAACATTAGCCTTACAATGAACATTGATGCGCCTATCTACGTGCATTACTTAAGTCACTAAATGCTTCTCCATAAATCTAAAAGTCAGCAATAATTGTTTAAACATTTTTTATTAAAATATTGTCTATGGCAGGTCATTTGCAATCTGACATTGAAACAAATGTCATGACCTTCACTTTTACACAGATTTAATTTGCTTCATTTTAGCCACTGCTGCGATATTACTTTCAAAAACAAAATATCTCCATAGTCAGTGTATTACCTACAGTAGATAGAGTTCGGAACACCCCCAGTTTGGAGAAACAGACAGGAGTAACAGCACAGGAGCAAAGCAATGTACTGCTGTGGACGGGGGGGCCGGCAAAACGGATTTTAGACACCTAAAAAAAATCAATATCAGTTTAAGTGTACGCTATATTTAGAATATTTTAACCACGTTACCTTGCCGTGAGACAGCTATACAGTCTATGTTTCCGACGGGAAACTGAAGTCGATATCTATGCTCTCATCAAAGCCACAAGACTCCATTGAAATTTTTTTTAAATTTAACCTCGCAGAACATGAGTGTAGCTGGTCTACCGCTGCCTCGAACGGTTAGTTTATGTGTGTTACTATGTGACTTTGGTTAGTTCGAATTCACCAAAGTCACACGATAGCACAAACAAACTAACTGATCGATGCAGCGGTAGACCAGCACCCCCCGTGTTCTGCAAGGTAAAATTTTCAATGGAGTCTGGTGGCTTTGAAGAGAGCATAGATGGATATAACGGCTTCAGTTCCTCTTCTGAAATGGCTGTTTGATGGCAAGGTAAAGCAGTGAAAATATTCTAAATATATCATACACTTAAACTGATACTGATTCTTTTAAGTGTCTAAAATACATCTTTCTGCTGCCCCTGTCCACAGGAGTACATAGCTTTGCTCCTGTGCTGGTTATCCTGTCTGTTTCTCCAAACTGCGGCCGTGCCGACCGCCATCTACTGTAGCTTATACACTGACTGTGGAGAAGTACCTCATACAACCCCGCTTCAAAACACCCGAACTATCGCTTTAAGTTAAAATGCAGCCTCAGTTATAAATTATTTAACTGCTTTCACATTGCTTCTTGCAGAAATGAGGACAGCAGAGATGGGGTTACATTTTCCACTTCTGTGTATTTTACCAGAGGGAGGAAAAAACTCCCACACTACTAGAACATACAGGTGCAACCATGTGCTCACTGTGTGTTTTTGTTTTACCCGTGAGCCACATGAAAGACAAATTGCCTTATGATGGACAACAATGTTTTTCTCAATCTGAACCAACATATGCAGAGTTTCACTGCTGTGCCACCTTCATGCACAATGCTGCTGCAACAACATCCAACGCTGCTGTATGCAGAAAGGTTGCTCCCAAAGTCTGATGTGGCCAGCCACACTACCAAACAAACAACAACCTACAAAACAAACCAGTTATAAAACTATTTGACCAAATTAAATCACCACAAAACTACCATGGAGAAAGCTCTCACATCACTCACATCGACAGTATGTCAAACCGCTGTCAGTCTCTTCGATGGTTCTACATCTGCCTCACCTTAACATGTCTATGTTACTGTTGTGTATTAATAGACAAACCGGACTGATTTGAAAGTCTGCACGCAATAACAATGGCAAAGAGAAAAACAAACATAGTTAGGCCCGCAACAAACACTTTCATTATCAATTAATCTGTTACATTCTTGATTAATCCGTCTGTCTGATCCAAAAAATAGTGAAATACCATCACAATTAGGGCTGCAACTAGCTGTTGTATAAAGTAGCCATTAATGTGCTGATTATCTTATCAATTAATTGATTGTTTGTTTGTTCTATAAAAAGTCCGAAAATTATGAAAAATACCATTTACAATTCCCAAAAGCCTGAGTCGACGTCTTCAAATTAATTTTGTAGTCCGACAAACAATTTTAAACCCAAAGATATTCAGTTTTCTATAATGTAAGGCAATGAAAAGCAGCAAGTTCTCATGTTTGGGAGGCTGGAACATGCAAATATTTGGCATTACTGCTTGAAAAATAACTTTAAAGATTAAATATATTATCAAAATAGTTAAACAGGAGTCCAAGTTGTCATCTTCAAATGTCTTGTTTTTAGGGCTGCCACACGGCTAATTTTCTACCAATTAATCTATCGACTATTTTACCGATTAGTCGATTAATCTGAATGATTCATTTTCCTCCAAAAAAATCGAACTGACCATGACCGTTTTTTTTATGTTGTCGTAATCGATTACGCAGACCAATCACGGCAGCCCTACTTGTTTTGTCTGACCACCTGTCCAAATATAACCCAAATATATTAAATTTACCGTCATAGAAAACTAAGAAAAACAGGATTTTTTAGGCATTTTTGCTTTTAGAAATGATTAATTAATTATCAAAATTGTTCCTGATCTGTTTTTTGTCAAATATTTTCTGATCTAAACACAATCTTCTTTGTAATGGATAACCTCCAAATCCGACAAGGCCTCTGACAGTAGAGTTTCATACTTTGTTATTAAAGGTGCAGTGTTTAGGATCTGGCAACATTGCAGATTGCAAGCAGCTGAAACTTCTCCCGTGTGCCAAGCGTGTGGGAAAACTACTGCGGCTGACGCGGAAACCTGAAAACGCGAACGGCCCTCTCAAATGGTCATAGGAAATGTACGTATACGTGATTTGTGAACTCCGGTGTTGTCCTTTAAGAGTCTCTGCTTCTCAACTGAAAACCCTGTAAAGTTCCAGTCCATTGTTTCCCACCTTCTGTGTACACCCAGATCCAGGATGTTTACCAAGAGTAAGAAACAACCTTAGACTGTACGCAGCTCCACACACACTACTACACTTAGCCAGACTCCTTAGTGTATAGAGTACATTGTGTGGTGGTGAGTTACAGTCAGTGGGTTGCTGCCCATCGATACTTTTCTCATCTGTGAGAAAATGAGAGCAGAAAACTGAGATCTATAAGATACAAGGAAAATCTAATTATTCAAATTATGTATAACCCAAATGTAAAAATATATATATTGGGAAATGTCCCTCGTCTGTCATCTGGACACAGAAAAATGTAACTTCTAAATCCTAAAAATAGAGACAAAACATATCTATAAATATATCAGTAAAATTATGAATATTTTTTTTTAAATAACATGAGTGTATGAAGTCATCCGTTTAGACAGGCATATATGCCTTCCTCGGTGCCTGTGTGTGTCACTGCTCACCTCATTTTGTCACAGAGCATTTTCAATCTCAAACACGTTCTCTGCCAGATTGATAATTCCACATGAATATTCATCATTTATTGAACTCCACCTGTGTCTGTGTAATTTAAAGTGTGATCGTGGGTGTGCGTGTGTCCTCATCTGAACTGGTGAAACGCTGCGGGGGGGCGAGTCAGACATGCTGGGATGTTCAGCGCCATGCAGCCGGTTTGGGGCTGAGTGCACAGCACAGGGGAATAACGCATAAAGGCCAGCGAGAGAGAGAGAGAGAGAGAGAGAGAGAGAGAGAGAGGGGTATTATCCTTCTTCTCTCTATCTCTCTTAACTATCAATTTAGCCTGAACTAACTGGCCCTCTTCAAAATTAAATTGCCAGACTATTAAGTCTTTGATGAGGCAGTTTAAAATTCAGCCAATTATGCGGTACTGAATGAAAAACCTTTCTTACTTCCAATTATTTTCACTCAGGGTCTTTTTTTTTCATAGTTTTTGTATTGTGACAATAGATAGTGTTCAAAGGTTTTTCATATTTTTCCACTGTAGATCTTAACACTTTTGCTTCACACACTTTTGCTCTGCAAAACACACAAAATAATGTCCAACAGTAAAACACGAAAAGTCAGTATAACTAGTCTTTTCAAATGCAAAACTCACACTGCTTTTACACCCTTTAAATGAATACAATTGAAAAGTTATTATACCCTTTCAAATAGAGATGTTCTGATATTATTTTTTCTTTCCCGATACCGATTCCAATACCTGAACTTGCGTATCGGCCAATACAGAGTACCAATCTGATACCAGTGTTTTAAAAACTAAAATATCTATATTATTATTATTATTATAACAGCTCTGTACTACAAACCCTGAATGGATGTGATATGATAACTATTATTGTTGTACGGCCTGGCTCATGTTAAACCCTTTGTAAAGCATCAACAAATACATACAGAGAATGAATGCAATAATATTTTCTTTTATTATCTAGTGTAGCTCTGTTACTCTCCGTTACGTTACTCTCTCCACTAGCACCTGCCCGATTGGTACTGTGTATGTGCAGCTCCAAACAGAGATGAGAGAGAAGTGAGAGGGCTCACTCATTAGCTACTTCCATCACCAATTTTGGATGCAGCGATTGTTTTTTGCAGAGCTGATGATGGAAGTAGCTAACGAGTGAGCCATCTCACTTCTTTCTTATCTCTCAAGAAAGAAGTGTTGAGTGACATGTGTTGTTGTTGTTGTGCCTGTGTAGCGTCAATCAGCTTATAGATGATATGACAACGTGATATTGGATCGGTGCGTAGACTCACGTACTCGCTAGGGCTGGGCGATATGGAGAAAATCAAATATCACGATATTTTTGAGCAAATACCTGGATAACGATATTGCGACGATATTGTAGGGTTGACTATTATTTCCCAAAATATTCACACAATAAGATTTTTGATAAATAATCAGTAATGTCAATATAATGACTAAGTGGGTAAAGAAAATAATAGCACAGCTAGAACAGTGTGGTAAGTTAAAAAAGATTACATCACTTTACTGTAATGCAGACAACACTTATGCCATATTACAATATTACATTATCCAAAATCTAGGACGATATCTAATCTTATATCGATCGATATAATATTGATATATTGCCCAGCCCAGTACTCACCGATACCCGATCCAGCATTTAGGCTATATCGGAGGTATTTACGATACTGGTATCAGAAAAACAACTCTAATTTCAACTATGATGGCACTGACATTTTGTGGCACTACTCACACTTGTTTACTTGCTACTGGCCTGTTTTAAATTCATTCATCTTCACCTCTGCATTTCGGATAACTCATTATGGAAATATTTGCAAAGACTGAGGGCAAAAAAAAACATTTCAAATACAGTAAAATGTGGAAAAAGTGCAGAGGTCCGGATACTTTCTACCACTGTATACAAGGTAGATATTATAATATAGTGATGGATGTCTAGGGCTAGCTATAAGCTACTGCTGCTGAAACAATTAAGCAATCGACTGATTAGTTGATCAACAGCAAATTAATCTTCATCAACTTTGATAATAGACTCATTTGTCACGGAAAAATACCAAATATTCTCTGGTTCAAGCCTCTAAAATGTGAGGATTTACTGCTCTTCTCTCTTTTATTTCAATGAAAATTGAATATTTGGGGGTTTTGGATTGTTGATCTTAAAAAACAATACATTTGATGATGTTGTCTACTATTCGTAGACTACAGGATTAATCAAAACAAACAGAATAATACATCGGAACAATCGTTAGTTCCAGCCCCATTAGCAACATTATGAAACAAGCCTGAAACCCGTCCAGGCACACGGCGCACGTGTTTTCAGGCTTAATACAGCAAAATTAACCAGCTCCTGTTGCCTGTTGTTTTACTTCTCTGAATATTAAATAGTGACCTCTGTTGACCTCTACCACTGCATCCTACAAGCATGGCCTGAATCCTTAGCGAGAAGCTCAGTACAAACACTAAAACAATGAATGTTGTTTCGGTCGATAAAGTAAATAACATGATAATAATATTCAGTGAGAATCAGTGTTGAATAATAAAAAGACCAGGACCCAAAATACACACACTATGCTGTGAGCGGCAGCACTGTATTATTCACCTGTAGCTTCATTAAAAGTGAGACACATATTGCAGCCATACTTTACTCACTTGATCTAGGGCTCCAGTGGGTGAGTCATGTGGTTGGCTGTGGTCGGCCTTGTCCAGGGCTCAGAGCAGAGATAAAGGGAGGAAGAGGAGGCCGGGTGCGGATGGTGGGATCAGTGGTGGGTTAACAGCTTGGAGACGAGATGATGGAGCAGTGGTGGTGGTGGGGTTATGGCTCCACGGCCGCTCTGTCACATGGCACCATCCCAGGTGCAGGGTGAAGCCTGATGGCCTCTGACTGAGGACCAAGAACAGAGAAAAGAGATAAGTAACAGAACAATGTTAGTGTGCGATGCAGTCGATTTTTTCCAGCACCCAAAGGCCCCCCGCTGTTATTTGCCAACAAAAGTCCGCCAACTTTTGCCGGCCCTGGGGCCGTTGTTCGAACTACATATTGTACCTCCACGTTTTTTGTATGCCCGCTGATTTTAATAGTGTAATGCTGGAATTGGACATTCAGTACAGGAATTGCAGCGTGTGGAGGAAGAGGCCACCACAGCCAAGAGTCAAGCAGCGCCAGTGGGTGAGGATGGCGGCGCAATGAGCCCAGTGCATTCTGGTTGTTGTAGGTTTTCTACCTTTTCAGCAAAAGGGAATAGTACCACAGCCATTTCTCTCTGTTTTCTCTGGTCACCTAACACCAATTTCAACAATACTTGCGCCTTTCTTCTGCACAGACAGCTCAGCTTTATAAAAAGACCGTTTTTCCAGCAATGAAACACTTCTTTAAGTGATACAGTACTTTCAAAGTTTCCTGTAAAAGTGACCGTAAAAATCTGTCCCTATTCACCGTATTTACAAATATGGGGAAAAAAAGAAATTTGTTTTATTATTTGTTTACACCCTCCTTAAAAAAAATTTGGTAGGCAATATGGCAAAAACAATAAAACCCCTTGCTTGGGATTTTTTTCCCTGCAAAAGACTAAAACATGACTGGAACATCATATTTTTTAGGAATGAAATAATAAAGATCCACACCACCTGCAGGCTGTCAGCGTTTCCCATATTCAAAAATGCATGCATGTTATCCCACACAGCTTTAGACTGTCAGTGGTAGATGCTTCAACTAAGAAGAGCACAGAAATCCACTTTAATAATCAGTAGCAGAAAAGTCTGCACACTGATTCATGTGCTGCTGGTGTTTGTGTATCCTGACAAGACATCAGCCCGATATCCACGGACAGCTGGCTAGTTAGCCTCCCAGCAGGTAGGGACAGACTGAACAGTCAAATCTACACACTGTTCTGTCAACTTCCGTGGCTTCACCTCTCATCATCGTAACGCCTCGTCAACAAACACAAACCGAGAACACACAACAGAGCGCCGAGTCCTTTTTCAGTCTGTCCCTCTCATTGATGCATCGGTCAAATTCACTACAAGATACCCAGAGCCAGCTAGGCACCTGGAGTTAGGAGACACCTGAAGTCACGACAGTCCCATAAAGTGTGGACGTCTTGATGAATTGAAGTAAATGGGGGCCACCTTTAACAACAGCAAAACTATCAATACATCTACAAAACGCATGTTCATTTTTCTGATAAGTTTGGTTTTAATTCGTTATTTAATGCTATAAAAAGGGGGTGAGACGTCATGATTGACAACCGTGAGTCTCTCTCGCTATCGAACTACGGCCGTACTCGGCTCGTGATTGGTTCGGGCGGGTGACCTTGATACCGCGGTTCTACCGCCCGATCACTACTGCGCAGACTCTGGCTGCAAATGACGTCAAAATCTCAAGATGGCAGCTCCCGTATCCGGGATATTTTGGCTTAACTTTTGTACAGTGGGAGGAAACGGAGAGGCGTCGTCCATCTTTACGGACATATTTGCTGCCAGCAAAGACACTTGTTCACATTCCAAGGTGGTGCATTTTGAACAAGGAAGCCAACTTGACAAGGAAAATGTGCCCTCGTACGTGTACTTCAAATAACTGACAAACCATTTCCTGTGATAACGCAAATACAATTTTATCAAAGACGACACAGCCTGCACTTCACACAGTCCTTGACTTCTTTAAGTTTCAGAGGAAGCTCCGTCTGTCCTTCACCGAGTTTGGTCCGGCCACAGTCTGGGCATCGGTAACCCAGCTGACACCGGCTTGTTTTGGAACAGCGCGACCGTCTTTATGCCTCATCTATCAATGCTTGTAAATAAGTACAAGGACGGACTGCGTGACAAATGGTGCAGATGTGGAAAGGTCAGCCGGCTTATACAAGCATACATTATAAGCCAGAAGAAGGTCAATGAGTGAGTCCAAATTTTGGAGGTCTGGTCTTTTTTTCTTTCTTACTATCTAATAGCACTCTGCAGTGTCATCGCGTTACAGCACTCTCAATACACTTCTGGTCTCACACCTTCTTTTATAACAATGAAACAACGCCAACATACAAACGCATAAGAAAACCAGATTGAGCAGTTGTTGATTGTTGCTTTGTGATTGACCAACACACATTCAGGAGGAAGATCATCCCTTTATTCAAACCACTGCATTTTTATAATCTTGCCATCATTTACTAATAGTAAGTACATAAAAGACAGCTGCAGCAGTGGAACATCATGGAGCCTTGACTTTCACCTGTTTCACATCTGTATGGAAGAACTGCCTCAAGGAGGAACATTGCATTTGGTTTGCTGACAGTCTTTGGCAATGCTAAATAGTTTTAGTAAAACCGGGAGGGAAGAAATTGAGGCAATAGTTTTAATAAATATTGATTTGATATGTTATTAATCATAGCAACACATTAGTATTCAATGCGTCAATGATCACATCCTGTGGCGACAGTTTGCAATAGAAGACATAAACTAATGCCCACCATACACTAGGAAACTTTGAAAAGACCTCTAAAGGACCGAAGTCTGACGCCCTCTCACATCTAAAGACAACAAGTCTTAAGTAACAGAGTTTTTAGTCACAGACTATAATATTTTGCAAAGACTGGGGATCTTGCAGGGTCACTATTTACAAGACTACAGCTAGATTCCTTTTGAGATTATGTCACATCCTGCTGCTGGTGAAAATTTACAAGAAGAAAAACTGTTGAGAAAGAAGTGGACAGAAATTGCTGCAGCCTTCGAAATACCCGGTTAGTATGCTATAGCTAGCTACTTCTAGCTAGCTTCTCCACTCTATCGTGGTACAAATGGGAGGACACGTTCACTCCACAACTCTACCAGTTTCTCCATGTTTACCTTCTTCCCCGTTTGCTGCCTCCTGTTTGGTTCTGGTTCACGTCATTAAACTTACGATTATATTAAACTTTGATGTTATCGGAACGTCAAGACGAGGAAAAGACTGACTTAAGACAGCTTGGACTGAGTTTTATGACAACCCTACGCTTAACGATCAAGATCACGGGAGCGCGCCACAACTCTAGCAAAACTTTTGTGATTTTATTCTGACACTGGAAATATGTCTATGACAGTGAAATTGCTTGAAAAGTCAAGAACTGTCCTTAATTCAATCCACCACAGAGATGTCTGTGATGTCCTTAGCTCAACGCGTACATTAACGTTTTTCTCGAAACAACGTGGCAACTCTGTAAATCCACACCTTGGCTCGCAGTCAGCGTGGAATCTTTTTTAATAATCTTGCACAATGGTTGTGTCACCTGAAAACTGGTTGCAAATTACATGTTTATCCTCTTCCGGCTCTTTGCCACACTTAAGGCGACATTCTTTGAACATGACGGCCTCAATCATAACACGGATAATTATGGCTAATTGCTAGTTGAATACCTCAACAATTACAGCTCTATGAGTCCCATGATGCTGGTGGCTTGCTTTCATTATCAGGAAATTCAATGGACCCTGCCTTATCTTTTAGCATTTGTTTGTTTAAACATGGCACTTGACACTGGATGTTCAGCAAACATTTTCAAAAAACAAAGTGCACACACTAACAAACACACTCAGCACTGTCCCTCTGAAAAAAAACCCCGTAAGTATCTGTCCATGAGGGATGAATTTACACATCAATTTGACTTTCTTAGCCTTAGCTGGTGGTGTTGCCATCGTCCAGCACGTTTAAAAAGGGTAAAACTTTCCTGTGGGAGTAGTAGTCAGTACAGCATAGGGCTGGACGATATGGACCAGAAATCCCATCTCGGTAGTTTTAGGCTGAATGGCGATACACGATATATATATCTTGGTATTTTCTACTAAGTGGGCTAAATGTTCAGCTGTAAGTCAAAGCCACATGTGAGATATCACAAGCACTTTTATTAAAAAAATATCATATCATATGACATGGTTAAGTTACGTTTGAAACAAATAATTGAGGACTGCTTTAATTCAGACCTCCCTTGGGCGGTCGCGGGAGATCGCTGTTTGCATGATCCTGTTGAAATCGATAAAATAAAAAAATAAAAACCATAATAGCAAGGCCTCTGTCTTCCGTGTCATCATGTTGTATACTTGTGAACATCCTTACATTACGTTACGTGCGGTGGCGCCAGATTTCCCTGCGGGAGGTTGCTGTTTGCATGATCCTGTTTGAATCCATGTAAAATAAAAACCATAATAGCTGGAGCATTCATTCTTTTTGCAGTGGAAAGCTAAGGCTTATGTCTTTCGCGTCAACTTATGGAGTAATCATGTTTTTACATTTAGAAATCTTTTGGATTCATATGTTTTGTGCATTTATCTAGTAACATTTTATCTATGACACAATTTCAATACAAATAAACAATTATTATAGTTCATTGACGTTTTAGTTTGGGTTGTGCAGATTTTAGGGATATGAAGAATTTGGAGATGCTCCAAGAAATGACATCACAATATGCAAAAATACCAATGTCCATTTCTATTGCAGCGTACAAAGGGTTAAACAGAGCAGACCTAGGTTGCATCCCATGACAATTATGAACATGCCCACGGCCTCAAATGTTGGTCTTGAGAAGCTGCAGTGTTTATTCATATACAAACTGAAACCTGTACATTTACTACCGCTTTACAACTTCACTGCTAATTTCTCCTCTGCTCCGATCGCCAACACCTGTCTGCTCTGAGCTCACCCACCTCTCTATCTGCCGCTCCACCACACAGCTACGCCCACACTACGCTTATAATATGTGCATCAAACTATGTCAACACCCTACAAAAACAAGATCTGACCACGTTTGAAACACACATATAGGAAAATATACATTTTACAGGCCTACAGAAAAAAAACACCTGCATATGTTTTGAGGAATGGATAAGCTGATATATCGTGGAGACGACGTTACCAGCAGATACACATCTATTCATTTTGAAAAAGCAACGGCCGATAGTGTAACTTCATCACTCAGCGACTCAGTGACATACTTTGCGTTTACAGAACGCAAAAGAGCGAGACCGTGCAGACACAGAGGGAGAGGGGGGGCGGAGTCACACGGTGAGTGTGAGGTGAGAGGTGAGATGCAAACACTGGCATGGCTTTACAGTAGGAACGTTATGTAACGCAACATAAACTACAGTATATCGATGTAAACGGTATTGTGTCTCGTTTGAAAGTATATATATATACACCTTAAGTTGATATACCGTCCAGCCCTAGTTATTAGTATCAGTTACTAATTATAATTAGTCAAAGGATTACATTATTAATTAATAAGTCGTTCAACAGAACATTGATCTGCAACTATTTTGATGATTAATTCATCATTTTGCAAGCAGAAATGCCAAAGATTTGCAGGTTCCAGCTTCTAAAAGATGAGTATTTTATAATAGATGATAGTGAACTGAAAATCTTTTGGATTTTGGTCAGACAAAACAAGCAATTTGAATATGTCTCTGAAAAAATATGATGGCCATTTTTCACTATTTCCTCACATTTTATAGACAAAATCCATTCATTGAGAAAATAATCAGCACTGCAATGCAATGCGTAATAAAAAAATGCTCATTAGTATGCAGCCCTAAATCTAATGTGGAAGGATAATATCTGACAGGTGTCAGACCTGTTCAGTATCGGCGCCTGCACTGATTAAATGTATTGTAATGGTGCATCACTGGTTTGATTTTAATAAAATAACGAACAAACTCATAACTCCTCAACCCTGCATGACTGGCAACAGAATCATGGAGAGCTAAAAAAAAAAAAAAAAATGTCATCTCCATCGAACAATGTAAATACAGTACGTGAGAGACAGACAATAGTGTAATGAGATGACAGAGCAGATGAGATAACAAAGGCAGATTTCTGCAGGATAAATTTGGTCAATTACATGCTGCATGCTTTCTCATGTCTGCATATATACATACTTAAATAATAATTCAATCCAAATGAAGATTGGAACTATAACAGGAAGTTGCAGTAAAAAAAATAAGTTGATTTCCACAGACTATATACAAAAATGTACCCGCACACACACATTGGGTTAAAATGCTAAAATATTCAATGGCATCATGTCATTAGGCTCTTAAATCAAGGTCAAAATTGTGTCAAGAATACGGTGGGAGGAAACAGAGAAATCACTCACCAGCGGCAGGTTAACTGGGGTTTAAGAGTAATAAGACCCTTGCAGAACAGGTAAACACAGTATCTCTCCTCGTCCTGATTTGACAAAGTAAGGTACTTTTCTGTGTGAAGTCAGTGATATGATTCCCTTTGTGTGGACGTTGCAGTCATCACTAGCGTTGTCACCAAACCTGTTTTTCCCTTTACACATATTTACGCGTCAAGTGCAGCCAAAAAGTTGTGTTGCTGGCAGGCCGGTGAAAACCACACCTCAGTGACCTGTATTACAGGAAGGTGGGACAGAAGAAGTACGGGAAACTGGCTGGACATTTCTCTGGATATTTTTAGAGGAACTGAACTGATTTAGCCTACCGACTATATATATACTAAAGATTCCGGTATGACATAAAAGTGCATGTATTGCATAATCAAAACAAAACAGTAAAATGCATCAAACTATGCATGGGTTACACAGCAACTATGCAACACGGTGCTACTACCCTTGCACAATTGCATATGATATTTAAATACACTTCTGTTCATATGTTTATCTTAATACACTAATATCACAATATACAGAAGGTGAATATTACGTGGCGAAAAAGCGTCACTTTTTTTTTTCCGGACCGAGGTTTATTTTTCTGATCTTTCGCGCCGTGAATAAAGGCACCAACCAATCACGTTGTGCGAAATGGGTTGAGTTTATTTTTGAGAGATATTTATGAAACAACAACACGGAGGCTCCGGCAGCAAACTTTATTACTCCTTTCAATAGTGACAAGGCAACGCAAACCAGATCCACTCCTTAATTGCGATAAACAATATCATTGTCATTGTAAGACCATTTTATGCCATTGTTATAATAATAATATAATAGCTTAATTATGCAAGTACACCCTTTCAAAGAGCAATGACTTATGCAATTGCAATGTCTTATAATGGTGGGAAAACGCCGCTGTTTGCTCTGGCATCATGTTGGTGACACAACGGGCAACATAGAGGTCAGCAAAAATGATCAAGGTCATGTCCATAGATTGTACGACAAGTCAATATCGTGACAGGCTTACTAATTGGCACTAAACACAAGGGACAGCTGAGGGAAGTATTTGGTCGTAAACCAAAGTATTGGACAAATGAAAATCTTTACCTGGTGACGGCACTAGAGGAAAGGTTAAGGGATCACCAACTTTATTACAAAGTCATCTTATGGGGAACGGGACTGTTTGTACCAAATCGACTTATGGTGCCATCCCTAGAGACACGCTGCTGGCATGGCTAAAAAGCATCTTTATTGTGACCCTAAACTGACAACATGACTTCGGGCAGACCTCTCCTCTATGCTGCTGTTCATGAAATAAACATGTCAACCAAGCAAATCAGCTTCTTCAATCAATAATCACCACTGCGAAGTTCTTGCTGTGAAGCAGCTGCTCAATGTGTTGAGTTTACAGCATCTACCAGAAAGTGTCACAACCATTAGATTCAAATAGCCCTCACGTGGTAGTCTCTGCATGCACATGCTTTCTGACAACTGTTGTTACTACACCTATTTTCCAGGCAGCTCTTTGTTCGGTGTTTTTTTTTCCTTCTCAGGTTCAATTCCAGCTAGGCAGTTTCAAAAAAACAACTGGGTAACCCCGAGCCATTTACACACTTGGCATGAAAACGTGTGCATTTCTAGACAAAAAAAAAATAATTGTGTTTGTTTTTCTACATATAGACTGGTGTTTGTGAGGATGGAACACCATGAGTGGGTGGATAGTAAAGCAGCATCTACTAAAAAGAGATGTAAACAACCAGAACACTGGTGTGAAAAGACCTGTGGTTTGTAAAATGGCTGTGAGCATGCAGCCAGCATTTGAATATCTGGACCACAAACACCACATTACACTACGCACAAAACAACAAGAGCACCTCCTTTCCTCTTAGCGCTCTGTTTCCCTCCGTCAATAGCCACAGTCTAGACATCACCGATGCAATAGGTGTGCTGCTCTGCAGCCTTTCTGCCGTGCAATAAATCATACTCCTGAACCAGGCAGAGCCCTCACACACAGTATTCACCAGCACTGAAGTTTCCCATGATGATACACAGAAGATGATGTTTCAATCGTCTTCATCGTGGTCTTACTGTAGCTTCCACTCACCCCCAGCTTCTCTACACTTCCACCTTGCATTGTAAGTCCTGAGCCAGTAGCGAGTCTAAAGCAGGCGCTATATATGAGACGAAAGTGAAATATGCATGGATAGGGCATGTTTGCGACTAAAAAGACTACCACATTGTGCCTGGTCCGCTACACTGTGAGCAGGACTCACTTGTCAAAACTTTTCCCACAGTCACCTGCCACTAGTTAATGTCAGTGGGCTTCCTCCGAGTCTGAAAAGTGAGGCCAATGCTGAAGTGCCTTAAACTTGCATTCTTTCTAATAGCCAGCAGGGGGCGACTCCTCCGTATTTCCATGAGCCAATTGTGATACAAAGATGAATCAAGTTCAGGCAACTTCAAAAGAAATCTGTGAATGCACAGGGGGCTATCAAGACTCTTTGAAGTTGTACAATGTGGAAAACAACACACAAAGAACATATTATCAATGTGTAAGGGTGAGCTGTATGTGATAAAATTAACTGCAGATAATCATATTCATAAATACCTGTATTTAAGTACCTTTCAGGTAACATGGGGAAGTAAGAATGCAGTATAATGTACAGCATTCTTCAGGTAGCCTTGATTAGAAAGAAGTAATTCACCGTAGCATAACTCGTGGCTCATATATAAAATAAAGAATACATCAAAATGTTTTTGAAATACACGTCCCACTGAAATTAAATGAATGACACCAAGTTAATCACTTTAAGACTGTTGATTGCTTTTTCAAGCAATGATTGATGGAGACCATTTTTAATAAGACAGGTCACTAATTTTGGGAGATCATCAAACTGGCTGGCACCAAAAAAATAGTACCAGGAGTTAAATCATCTACTTCCTGTGACAGTAGATGTTGTCTTTGCTCAGGATCTTATCATCTAAAATGTATCATCTCCTTCATCTGAATCGCAAACATCCTCCTCATGGAAAAACAAGCATAACTGGCATTTGCACCCAATGTCGTACACAACAGCCTTTGAGAGCAAGCCAAGTTCAAAACTTGAGCCGTAGGGCCCATCATCTGCTTTACGGATTCAGTAATAAAAGCGATACCACAAAAACAACCAAAAAATTGAGCGTGATGCCAAAGTTAAAGCATTCACAAGTGCCAAAATAACACATTTGCCAGACAACTTTTATATATATATATTTATTGAAACTTTGGGAGTACCGCGACGCCCACCCGTTTAAAAGCCAGCCACATAGAAACCTTTATGCTCCACTTCACGTAAGGCGTTTACACCTCCATATGTTTATTTCACAGCGTTCGCTTCACATCTAAGGTGAGACACCAACAACTGTTAAACTTCCTCTGATTCACTTGACAGCGTCCCGTAGGCTCAGACCTGATAATGTACCTGTGAAAAAAACTTCTCTCTATTGCTCTTTATCGCTTCCTAGTGATTTATTTCTGGCAAACATTAATCAAAAACACCTCCCAAATCCACACAGGAAAGTAAAAACTGTTGTTTTACTCTTCTTCTTGTGGCCCGACATTGTTCAGAAAAAACGGGCTCCATTGTGGCTCGACTGTTAACTCACTCACAACACCACCACAACAACCACTCTCCAGGCTCTGTTTTCTCGCTTGCCCTATCAATTTCCTCCTGTACGTGGTCTTTCTGTTTCTCTCATTCTTCAGCCTTTACCTTTCTCCTTCCCTCCCAACCCTCACAAATTCTCACAGTCTGCTGCACAAGCCTTTTTTTTTTTCCAGGCGAGAATGTAGGCCATCGCTCTGACAGCAGGAAGGCAGCGACGAGTCGAAGCAGCGCCGCTCCTCTCTTCTTCCACCGCACTCTGCTCGCTTACAGCAGCTGAAGACAGTACGCATGTATATGTATGTGTGTGTTGTTGCCTCGTATTGACTCAGAGTGCCAGAGTCGAGGGACAAACCACAGCACGCAGCAGCCCTGACTGCACAGGCTACACCAAGAGCTGATCGGCTTCAGCTTTGCAGAAACGAGAGCTCCTGTTCATCCCGTTGCGTGTTATCAAAGATAAGGGCGCTCCGATCAATCGGCCGATATTCATTCTAAATAGTTTGATCTTTGGTCTCTATTAAGGCCGATCAGAAGAGCCGATCAGAGGACGCATCGATTCTGAATTGAAACGTTTTCAATACTCATTCACCTGCTCTTCGATTCGCTCCGAGTGTGACACAGACACACGCGCACACACACTTGCCGACCTCGCCGATGACCCCTCACACTGAGGACAGTCCGCCCCAGTTGACAGTCGCATTGGGAGCCACGTCCCTCCCTCGCAAGGAGAGAGGTTAGAGCGAGCATTAAGTCCACGGCCCCCCGGGAATCGGCGAGGTCCGGGTGAGGGGTGCTGAATAAAGCTCGCTGTCGGAGCCGCAAGCCACCTTCACCCAGGGCCTTTCCGTGCCGACCCAGAGGCGGTTGCGGCACAAAGAAAAAGTTGTAGCATCACGTTAATTTGCAGACTTTGTTCGTCCTGCGATCTGACTATTGCAAGGGTCCGTCACCGTGGACAGCCGGCTCGTAATCTGCAGCGATAATTTATGCGCATGTCTGATTTTTCTTCTTTTTTTTTTTTGATAATCTATCAAAAACCATAGAAAGGATATATTATATATAAATGATTCGATTCTGATAAATGATAAAATAACAAAAGAAAAAAAACACACACATATAGGATACAAAAGAGCAGAGAAATAGCTTCAAATAGACCCCGTGATCGGATTCCCCGACACTGCTTCCAGCGATCGGCCCCATAAATCCTGATCGGAGCACCCTTAATCAAAGATGACCTGAAACACTGGAAAGCACAGTTTATTTTATCTACACGCTCTGATCTGTGATAACACTGATCTGGCAGGACTACGTAAACCAAGGCTCCCGCGCTGCATGCAGAATCTAGACCAGAACCAAACCTTGATTAAAGGAAAACTGCATCAAAAAAGATGAGATATAAAGGAAAATTAAAGGTGCTCTATACGACATTCACAGCATTAATATAGCATCAGACAACTATTTGCTATGTAAAGATATAGAGGAGTAATGTCTAGCTGAGCAGAGAATGAAGTCACTCTCCCTCTGTGTGTTGTAATGCCCTGCGTACCTTTTAGTGCATGTGAGCGTGCCCCACTGGCTAGCTCACGACCGCTACTCTGCACTCCTCTCATACAGCGGTTACAGCTGATGACGCCGTCCCGAACAACAGCATCATCGCGGAAGTGTAGCGCCCACCCTCCAGTTCCCCCTCAGGTAAACACTGTTAGCTCTGTCAGCACTTTCACTGTTAGCACCATTAGCTGCTAGCATCATTAGCTGGCAGCCATCGGCTCGCCGTCGCCATGTTGAGAGCCGTTGAGAGGCAATAGAAATGCTCCCAATCCCAATTTAGCACCATTAAGTCACCGTATCACCCGACAGAACGCCACAGTTGAATTTCAGCCATCATGCGCGTTTTTTTCAGCACATTGTTGAAAACAGAGCAGCTAATATTAGTAGCGTGAGCAACGAGTTAGCAGACTGCCGAGTGTTTCAATGCCGTCTCTCTGCTCCGCAAAGCCCCGCCCTCGGTGAAACACAGAGATCGAAAGAGAGGCGGCAACCATGACAACGTGGTTGACTCTACATGTTGCATGTTAATCTTAAATTGGATCTTAAAAAGAAAATTTCAGCAGCTTCAGTTTGGCTTCTTGCCTTAAAAGCAGGACAAACAACTCTCTATGAGGACAACCAAGTAACGGCCCAGACACACCAACCCGACATCAAAGAACTAGCGTCGATGAAGACGGACCTTTGAGTCGCCTCATGTCGCCTTTCTCTTGGCCAAAAAGTTGCACTCGAACACACCGCAAAGACTACAGCCGACGGCCAACTACCACGTACGTTCTGCGCCTGCGTGAGAGGAAATGACTCTCCACACCAGCAGGCGGCGGTAGTCTGTATTCGTCATTCAAATAGGAAGATCGAGGACTGCGGATATACAAACCGTTGTTATGATACTTGCATGAAACAAAGCGGTATTTGCCAACCATTTTCACACCACTCTCACTCACCACTTAGCTTCATTCCAGATGGCCATGTGGTTGTGAAAATATTTGTGTATTGGAACGATCAGATGTGATGAAGATGACAAATGAGGTGAGCCTTCTTGACTTTACTCGTGGGCTTGCTTTCTATTCTCGTGCACTGATTCGCTTAAGCTGAACAGCCAATCTGATTGATTTCTCTCCCCAACAGGCGGCGCCAATTCAACATGCTGAATCGGCCCAAAAACTCTGACGGGGGCAGACTAGAGCCGACGGTGCGGGACACACCAAAAAAACTAGGCCTACAGACGCTCAACGACGGCCCCAGAACTGTCCGACGGCTGACCGTCCGTCGTCTTGGTGTATCAGGGCCTTAAAGACGAGGCAATGGCATCAAACATCTCACTGCAAATTAGAATGAATCATCCATCTAAAGAGTTTGGCATTATTTACAGAAGGAGCAAGATTTCATTTAGAAATATGATGAAGACAAAAAATTAACAAAATGTGGAACGATTTAAGAGAAGTGACTAAAAACAAAAGAGCAAGATGCTGATTTAGAGATACGGATTCAGGTCACGTTTTGGTACTCATGTAGTAAAACATAAATATGAAAAGATAGATTTTACAACACTAAAAAGGCAGACACTGACAACTACAGTATCTACGCTGAGACATTCATATTCGATTATCCCAAAAAGTTGCCATTCAGTGCAGCAGGTGAGCCTCACTGATCCATCAGCCACCACAGACAACATTAAGCTGTATTTGCTGGGTATTGTGACCACTAGCAAAAGCATCAGAGGGACATTTTCACAGGTTGGTTGCAGGTGTCCTGGAGGGGGGGTTAAAGCAAACAGCATGCTAACCTCCTCCAGCTCCAGCAGAAGAATGCTGTGACAGTGGCAGGCAGGCTGCAGCAGTGCTGAGTGCTAAAATGGCTGCTCGTTCTCCATACAGACACAGAGCTGAGCTGGGAGGAGGAGGAGGAGGAGGAGGAGGAGGAGGGCTCCCACTCCCAACAATTTGCCTCAAATGTGGCTCATCCTTAGGTAGACTGTGTGTAGAGCTAATAAAGGAACCGCCATTACTTTCAATATCATAATAAATACCAACCATATAGGATTGTACACTAATGAGACTTATAATATTCTTCTGAAATCATCATGCAGCAACAATTTCCTCCCTGATCTGCCTCAACATCCTCATCAGTATGCACAAACTCTACTAGAGAGATGAAGGTAACTACAGCGCTTTACCACGATCTGGTTAACTGTCTCAATCTCTTCTTCGCATTACAGTTGAATTTTGGGGGAAAAGAAAGTGCATCCATCACTGCTATATGTTTGCACGCTTTGTTTGATCTGTCTCACATGCAGCAAGACCAATTTAATGAGCCAGCGTCTTTTATTTGAAGTTTGAAGAAGCGCTAAAACCATTATAATTATTTTCACTTTCTTATTACAGTGTTTTTGTTTTGTTCTTTACAGTTACAGGTTGTACTCGGGAGAGTCGCACACTTTGAACTGACTAGCTGAGGCCTACGTTGAACTCTATACCCTGGCTCTTATCTGGGCTACATCTCAGCCCAGAGAGGCCCAGCTACAATCCTATCACCTACAACATGTCTGCAATACCAATACTACACAAACGCACTACCTGCTATCAGCGAGCGTGCTCAAGCAAAACAAAGTTGCAACGTGCACAAAGATATTGAATTTAAAGATTTAAAAAGTAAGTTTTTAATATGATACATAGGATATCTGTTTAATTAAGTTTACTTTCATATTAAAAACACTGTGTGCTAATTGCCACTGATCAAACTATAGTTTGATAGCAGTGGTGTCTGGGCATTAGCCAAACAAATTTTAAAAGGTAAAATCCATCTGTAGATTTGCCCGGCTATATAAATAAAACTGACCTGACTTAACGTCACATAAGGTCAAATAGCTTTGAGTTGTTGTTGCAGTTGTCACTTAACTTGCATCACGAGTCTGAACGCAGCCAATTGAAAAGCTTTAAGGAAACTTTACCGCATTACCTTCCCCCTCCATAGTAGACCAAACAGATTTATGTTGTTTCAGCCTGATTATCAGAGATGTTTGTTTACATTTCAAAGACAAAACTCTTCACATAGATATCCACCATTCATCCGAAACCTTTCTGTGTTACCCTACAGCACTTCTAGCACACAAAGGCCACATTTCAAAGTAATGTTCAAATGGTCTTTACAACCAAACTACTGCAGTACTAATAATGATTTTAATTCCCACGTTTGGAGGAAGTCATAGATATTTTGTCAATCAAGGCCACTCACTCCAAACAATCAATCAAATCCTCTGACATTTAGACTTAATGAGAATTATTTTTTTACTATCTCTCATGCAAGAAAATCTCAATTTAACAAAGTGTAAAATGCTGTTTCATTTGGGCATAAATAATCTTTAGAACATGTCTTTAAAATGCAATTATTCATATCATGCACGCTACATTTCAATGCTAGTTCGCGCTACATTGTCTCTAGAAATCAGTGCAAATCAGAGTTTAACATACAGGTGTCTGTTCCTAAAACAATTATGATTATTTTCATTTTCTTATTACAATGTTTTTGTTTTGTTGTTTACAGTTACAGGTTGTATTCAAGAGAGCCAGAAGAGTCGCAAACTTTGAACTGAATAACTTTATACAAATCATTAGATTTCAATGCTAGTTAGCGCTACACTGTCTTAGAAATCAGTGCAAATCAGAGTTTGACATGCAGGGGTCTGTTCCTAAAACATAAGTTTGTATTGACATTTGTTGCCTACAACAAAGAGTCAGCTTTGAAACTTTGAACTGAATAACGTATGTTAGCTCACGCTACATTGTCTTAGAAATCAGTGCAAATCAGAGTTTAACATGCAGGCGTCTGTTCCTAAAACATGATAAGTTAGAACTGATTCCTCCCCTGGATTTTTAAGTACGACACATTCATGCGTTCAATTGGTTGAAGATGTTGACAATCAATATTTTTTTGCTGGGAGTCACTATCTTTACACTCAGAGGTGTTTAAAACAAATACAAGTTATGTCAGCTGGATTTCAGATTTTACATTAAGCACCTTTAATGTGACACCTTTAAACCGGTGTTACCCAAATCTGTGACCGCAGAGAGCCAGCAACACATCAGGTCACCATTTCTGACGGCTGTTGTCCGAATATGTGACCCCATTGTACCTATCTTTTACTTTTCTTTTAGAGTTTTGTGACTATATATATATAAATTAAAACTATTAAAATGCATTTATGTTTTCTAACAATTTAGTTTTGTGTGTTTTCTGACACATATTTGCCTCATTTATTATACAGGTACACTGTACCTATCTTTTACCATTTGTGAATATATCTTTATATTAAAATAAGGATGCACCAATCCGACTTTTTCAGTCCCGATACCGATACCTGGTCTTTGGGTATCGGCCGAAACAGAGTACCGATCTGATACCAGTGTTTAATTAATAAGCTGTATGCCTCACTGTGTGGAAGTGACTGGGATCATTAATTTATGTGTAAGGAAACATCAGGCTTGACTTAAACATTACTTTCCTAACATTGTCAAACAAAATGTGACAAAAAAAAGACATAGATATAGATTCACTGAATTGTTATTTATTATCAAAATAATAAATTGTACACCAGCAACTTGGTAAAATATCTTCAAAAATAACAGGAATTACACTTCAAGTGGGAACCTTTTTAATGCAGCAACAAACTGGTCAAAACTTAAACAGCAATTAAAATTCCAGTCTGTAATGTATATAGTATATAAACATAGAATTTAACTGATTAGATCGACTCCATTGTCACTGATATCCGATCCAGCTGTTTTGAGTCAGTATCGGCCCGATAACCGATCCAGTATCGTTGCATCCCTAAATTGAAAATATTAAAATACATTTATGTTTTGTTTGTTTTCTGTCAAGTTTGTCTCATTTATTATACAGGTACAGTGGGGTCACATTTTCTAACGGCTCACTGTACCTATCTTTTACTCTCTTTTAGAGTTTTGTGACTATATATGTAAATTAAAATTATTAAAATACCGGAATGTTCTTTAACAATTTAGTTTGTGTGTTTTCTGTCACATATTTGTCCCATTTATTATACAGGCACAGTGGGGGTCACATTTTCTGACACAAGCCGTCAGAAATGGTGACCTCATGTGTTGCTGCAGTCACAGATTTTCATGGTCACAGATTTATGTGCAACACCGGCACCAGGATCACTACCACTGGCAATAGAAAGAGAGGTCAATTAAGGTGAATTTAGTCCCATTAATCTAACTGCGTGTTCTTGATCATCTTACTTTAGAGCATCCTTTCTAACACTGCACGTGAGTTGAGTACGTGGGGTTATTTATAACCAGAAGGCTTTTCTCTCTAAATGCAAAGAGGTCAAGATGTCCTTTTAAGTTTTCGCGTACAAGTTAAATGAAAACGAACCGCAGCGACACCTTGAGCCCGTTCGCACCGTTCTTACATAAGCAATGTGTTTTCTAATGCAGGTGGTGAAGGAGCAAAATGTCCCAGCGAGCCACTGCTACACGTTATGTATTCACTTTAGAGAAAGATGGTGAATTGTAGCAACGTTATGTGGAGAAAAAAATCAACAATGAGTCAGGCGTGTGTTTTGAAGGCCCCTGAGCATATATATGCTCCTTTGCAGCGGGGCCAATCAGTGAGGATGACATGTTGTCATGGTGTTTCTCTGCTCTCTTACCTTCTGTTTGTCGTCCGTTTAACTTGTAAATAAAGATCCTGCTCCTGCTTGGTCCCGCTGCAAATCGTCACCGCGGGATGATTAATTCTCGTGCAGTTAGCTAACTTTAGCTAAAACAGCTTAACTTACTCGACTTTTTGTTACTTTGGATTAATAATCTTGCGGTGAGCCGTTGCCATCATGTTGTAAAACCCCCAAAACTAGGTTACCTTGGAAACCAGGGGCCAAAAAAGAAGTTGCGTGTTAGCTGGCTCGCTTGCAAATTTAAACGTCAGCTCGTGTTGACAAACAAGCCTGCGTAGTTTCAGATCACACACACACACACACACGACTCGCAGCTAGCTAACGCCAGGCTGCTAGCACGGGTTAGCTTAGCCTGCTAACCAGCTTCGCACAAATCCCAAAACCTTGTTCCCGAAAATCCCCTTTTTTCGCCGCGTCCGACTTGTATCCCATCGGTGGAGGCGAACCGTGAGTAAGCTCCGAGAATCACTTTGTGGGGTTGGTTGGTATCTGCGTTTTTTCAATGACGGCGCACTCGCGTTTGCAAACCCGAGTTATCGCTTTGGTCTCTCCGCTTCTCCGCCATTTCCCAAATCTCTCAACACAAACAAACAGGGGGCTGCGAGTGCGCGTTCACGGAGCGTCCAGGCGCGTTCACGAGGAGGGCAGCGGGCAGGAGCCCTCTGTTGTGTTGATGAGAACAAGAAGACCTGATTGTTATTGTTATTATTAAGACGTATCTATTAACATGATACACTATATACTATACTATACTATATATATATATGTGTGTGTGTGTGTGTGTGTGTTGATGCACTGTGCAGGATCCATAGTGTCTGGTACATAGTGATGCATACTGTCTGATGCACTGTAGCTACATAATTCATGAGGGAACAGTATGTTTATGACTATCATTAGGTGGGCAGGAATCAGGATCTTTGGCTTCACCAGACCAGCATTGAAAACACAAGAACAAACAACATTATTTAAAAAGACATAAATTGATAAATCAGTGTCTGTAGTATTATTATTATTATTATTATTATTATTATTATTATCATTAATGATAAATATAATATTATTTATTTATTCATTTGTTTTACTATCATTAGGTGGGCAGGAATCAGGATCTTTGGCTTCACCAGACCAGCATTGAAAACACAAGAACAACAAACGACATTATTTAAAAAGACATAAATTGATAAATCAGTGTCTGTATTATTATTATTATTATTATTATTTTTATGAATGATAAATATAATATTATTTATTTATTTTATTATTTATTTATTTGTTTTTCCTACTGTGTCTGTGATTACTTAACGTAATTCCATGTTTAAGTTGCCAAATCTTCCATGTGTGCTACACTATCTCAATCACTTCAAAGAGAAATGGGGAGGGGTTAGGAAATATGGGTTTAGGATAACATTGTTGCACAATATGTAAAATACCAGTCCCTTTATAGTTGTACTGTTGTACTATACCTTTGGTGCCAATAAAAGTTTGAACATAAAAAGACATAAATAGCCTACAGTATGTTTATGACCATCATTGGGTGGTCAGGATCTTTGGCTTCACCAGACCAGCATTGAAAACACAAGAACAACAAACAAAATTATTTAAAAATGACTTAATTGATGGCCTGAGTGTCAGCAACCACTAACTCTTCTTTTTTAATGCTTGTTTCGGTGTCTGTATCTTTTCACCTCTGCCGATTGCATGTCAGTATCATAAACGTGTGTTTGCCACAGAGTTTATTTTCTGCAATAATCCAAATCCCAGTGGAAAAAATCCCGTTGGCTTTTTGTTAAGGGAACCCAGGGTGATGCAAACTTCCTGGTTGACCTACAAAAATACGTCATCCCTGCAGCACTCTATAGCGGCAACCCTCGCTAATTTCTGCACCTCCCCTTTTTCAGTCTGTGCCACCCACCACACATAGAAAATATTGATCGGTGCAAATTTAATGTTGCACCCTGGTATGCTTTTGGAGACTTGCATGGACTTTGCTCTATCAGAGTAGAGAGACTGTTTACTGTTCCTGTACTCTCTGTTACACTTATAGACTTGAGCAGCTGTTTTGAGGAATACAAACATGCAGTATACATGTTGTACATCTCCTCATAAGCTGTATGTTAAGTTTGCCTCTCATGAACATTGAGGATTGTGATGAAATTATATTTGAGAAGGAGTAGCGTGAGTATGGGCGAGTCTTCGGGAGGTATTCTGGGAAATACTCTGAGAAGTAATTACATTGTATGTAATATGTTGATTGGTCACTTACATTCCTTCAGAGCTTGAAGAAGTCAAACCTCAAAGTTCAAGGTTACGACTCGTGAAAGCAGGCGTGTGGATCTCTGTGAGTTCTGATTTATTATTGTTTGTTTAGGTTTTATTTCCGTTTTCAAATGTAATAATTGTTGGTAAGCACCTCATTAAAGCATGCCTGGGAAGGGTGGCGATGAAGCTGAAGATGAGTCACTCATGGCGTGCATGCTTATTTTAAGGTAATTGCCCAGATTTACTATGTGAATGACGGCAGGCTTATTGAAAAGATGCTAATTACCCACAATTGATTCACTGCAATCTCAGTTGGCTTCATTCCCAGATGCGTTTCATGTCACGGCTGAGATAACCTGTCTGTCGAGGAAGCAAAAATACCCAAAGTCTTCTCAGTGGAACAAAAAACCCTTTTGGAAGAAGTTAAATTAGCTATTAAGACACATTATTTCCTATAAAAATCAGTCGGCAATCATAAAGTGAAGACTGTGAAGAAAGGGCAGTGGTAGTGTGCATTCATTCTGCACCCAACCAGAAAATGCATGCTGAAAAACACGAAACCAAATGTTGTTATTTATGTAGGTATTTATATAAAATGTGAAGCTCGTGCAAAACGGGGCAGCTGAAGAGCAACATGATATTTTTGAGAGTATCTGTGTTTTTGTTTGTAGACATTTTTAACTGGTTGCTCCTGTTTAGAGACCAAACAATTAGTTGTTTAAGCTAAACTGACAAGCTTCTCAATAGACCTTCACAGCAGACATGTTGGCTTGTCATATTAGTATCACAGGTGTAATTTATGACATTAAATGACTGCAGTAGGTGAGGCGGTTCCAGGTAAGATGCTGATATAATAGGCTCTTTCTCACAGCAGCCATTTTGACATGTCATTGCACATGTAATCACATGTGTAATTAATGACACTAATCATGGCCCTGCTGCATTCAGGTGGGCCCTGGTATTGTGCATGCTGGCTGACAGGAATGACTGTGACACTAAATAGAATGGGACCATAATTAGTTTTGTCAGTTACACGTGTGTTTACCAGGCTGTGACCTGTCAAAATGGCTGCTGTGAAGAGGGCCTATTGTGCATGCTGGCTCACCGTCATGGGACAATAAAATGAAATATCTCTCACCTGTGTTTTTCCTACTCTGACAAGTCAAAACGTCTGCCGTGAAAAAAATTCTATTATTTGGATTTGCTGCGTTTGTTTTCTGTTGTCTTGTGTGATAGTTAAATTAATATCTTTGTGTTTTGGACAGTTGAAAACATTACATCGGGCTTTAAGAAACTACAATACACATTTTTCGCTTTGACAAAATCTGTCCACAGACAGACAGAAATATAAACACATGGCAAAGTACTAGTAACCTCCTCTGTGGTAGGTCCCGCTACAGTAGGTGTCTCGAGGACAACATTTTACCATGATGACACACACAGACTCACAAAGTGGAAACACTACCAGCATCGCAGTCCCGGCTGGTAAATATTAAGCAGATTAATTGATAAGTTGTTATTAGTTGGAGCTTTACTTCAAATGCTGTTATTATCTGTGGATGTCAGAACAGAGAGTCAGTTGCTCATGGTACTGTACGGGTCAATATAACCAAAGTATAGCACATATAGTACGGTCTTTATAGTGCATATATTAGTGTATATGTACAGGTAATATAGCATCACATTTACTCAAGTGAACACATATATATATATAAAGTATTGTATTCCCCTAAATGTGTCTCTCATTTTGCAATGAATTCTAAAGAGCACTTTGTGCTTTAATTATATAAATTTTTGGCCCTTTTACACAGAAAAATGGAGGCGACAACAATACCACGAACTGCTGGATTATATGGAGAGAGCACATGAGCAGTTCTGGGAACACATCAGCTGCTGTATTTAATAAAATGGACGAGGACACAATTATCTGCTGGGCCTTGGCGGGCGAGTGGCGGCTGTCTTTCATTTCACAGACACTTTACAAAGTTTTTTTGCATTTTGCACATTAATTTAAACTGAATGGTGTAAAATAAAGCTCTTATTTTCCACAAACACTGACCATAACAACATGGGAAGTCACTTAGGCAACGGTTGCATTGACTGTTTATTACCACAGCGCCAGGTCAGACCGGGCCCCAGAGAAAGTTAAGTGAAATGGCAAGGTCAGCTGTATCATGTCGGGACTATGGGAAAGGTTGAGTATCAACCGGTTTATTTAGTTAGGATAAATACATGTTTTTAGCAGAGTTTTGACAAAGAAAATTGCGGTTAAACCACCAACTTTATGTCATTCGACCACTTTCACAGCTGTTTCTTTACATAAACTTAAGCAGCTGTTTTTAGACCAGCTGAATAATAATAATTCATTACCAAAGACATAGAAATTAAAGTGTTTCTGAAACGAAATGCCTTCAGGTGAATTGCGGACAAGGGCGTAACTTTTTATGTCGGCCTCCTAAAGGCAATCGCTTCTTTTTCCAGGCACATCAATCACTGAGGAACAAACAAAGATAACTTTTCCTCTCTTTCTCACCACACCTCATAGTTCACAAGTCTGTTTTACGTACAGGAGAGAACGTCAGGCCTCTCTACTAATAATCACAGACTCTATACGTCTACTGTCAAATGGTAATAAAAGTTTTGACGTTTTTCAGAACAATTTAGTGCCGCCTGAAGTCCAGAGTTTGAGTTCATAACCTGTAACACAGACTTGATGCTAAACAAGTTTGTAGTTATCACAATAATGCAACGTCACATAATGTAAGTGGTGCATTATGCAGTAACACATGGAGTAATCCACTGTAAAACACAGATCTACCCTTTTACAACACCACGTTGCAACTGCATCAGAATATTCCTAATTTTATAGTCCACATTTGGTACTCTGACGTTATGATTTATGCCGTTCTTTTGCACAACAAGCACTAAAATAGTATGATAGGATTACTGTATTCCTGCTGCATAATGTGCTGAGAATTTAAGCAGATCAGTTACATTTTTTTCTCAAATGTGAATAACAAAACCCGTGTTAAGACTTTTGCAGACAGCGTTTAGAGGTCTCGCAGTGACAGTTAATACTGTAGGAATATGGCTGGACTTTTGCACAACTGGATTTGGAGGAGAATGAGTGTAAAAAAAGTGTAAACGACATGTAAAACATTAACTCATGCGAGTCATGCAACAGCAAAACATGACAAAGCAGGTATTGTTCCATCCTTATATTGAGGATTTTCAATAGAGATGCTCTGATACCGATACTGATATCGATCCTATACTGACTCAAATAGCTGGATTGGGTATCGGTGACGATGTGCCGATCAGGTGTCGGATACCATTATTTAAATAAATAACAATTCAGTACATTTATATCTATGTATTACATTTTGTTTTACATAGTTATGAAAGCTTGTTTAAGTCAAGCCTGATGTTGCCTTACACATAAAAGAATGATCCCCGTCACTTCCACACAGTGAGGCATACAGCTTATTAATTAAACACTGGTATCAGATCGGTACTCGGTATCGGCTGATACCCAAAGCCCAGGTATCTGTATCGGTATCGGGACTGAAAAAGTCGGATCAGTGCATCCCTAATTGTCAATGTGATAACATGCATTCTAATTACAATGTGTTAAACAAGGGTGATGTATTTACTGTATGTGTTAACAACAGATTAAGTTAGACCACTCGAGAATTACAATAACTTTTTTTGTGGCTACAAGTCAAACACATGGTCCAGTTTTATTTTTTAATGTACATACGTTAGGTTTGTTGTGTTAAACTTTGGCAAAATTAATTGCTTTCTTTTGCATCAAGCTATAATAACATCGCAAAATAAATGCCACCTTTACTTTTTCACCATATTTTCCGACTTAAATCTTGGACATTACAGGTGTTTGGATGCACTGAGAAGAAGAGCACGATGTTCTCCTTTTAAAGATGAAATTAGATACTGACATGCACTGCGATCCGTAGATGGTCGATGTCTTTCGAGGCAGTCATTTGAAGAGTTTGAACTTGCGCATCAGCGGCTGGACAGTCTCTTTGGGACATGGCTTCAGAGCCAAGCAGGTGGGGATGTTCTCTGGTTGTTCGATCCAAAGCTTGTGGGCCACGCCAGCCTGTGTTAGACTCTCTGATAGACCGGAGAGGGCGGCCTCGTCTGGAGCCTGGACAAAAAACAAATACAACAACAAAGATTATTTAACATACAAGACTGAGCCACAGATCCCCATTACTTCACATTTCATTCCAGTGTTCCATGTGAGGAAATCCATATTGGTTTGTCCTTCCCAAACCATGCAAGTGTTTGACATGAATACTTCTGGATGCAATAGTAAATCTACTAATAATCTTTATTCACTAATTACTGAGTTGCATCATAGTAAAATCCAGCTATTTGTCTGGGCTCTACTATGTAAGGAGTTTCATCTTTTATATTATAATGCATTATATTTTGATTTTAATTAGAATTATATCAACCCTAAATAAGAATCCCTTCCAAATACTACTTGTTTAGTTGCTCTAATATTTCAGTTAGACTACTGACATAAATCTTGTATGAAGAAATATCATACAACAAAATACCATACTCCATTCGAAATTCCATCATTTAATTATTTGTTTGCTCATGAGCACAAATTTACACCAGCTAGAAAACCATTCAATACCTTATTATATTCTTAAGGAATAGCTTTTAAATTCGGCACTTATCTTACATATCAGAAGAACCTTTTATTACTAAAATTGAGGAGCTAGCTCGGTTAAAAGTGACACTTTATAGAAATTTAATGTTGCCGAATAATACAAATAACCAGAACAGCTTATAATTAGTTGTTACATATGTTTTATATGCTGTGATAAACGATATAACCGCTGCACTAACTTAAGTGACACATATTTGAATGGAGTCTGGTGTGAGCTCACCCCCAGCACCACTTTGTGCATGGAGTCCAGCTCGGAAAGGTAGCGCTGTGTGTCCGGGTCCCCGTAGTGCAGGTGGACGGCGGCGGTAGCGGCGTGACAGGCCTGAGTGATGACGGCTCCCAGGGGCCAGGACAGCTTGTGAACCAGATCCGACCGGACTACAACATACTGGACCAACCGGCTGGTAGCAGGAGACCCGGCTCCCGTTGCTGCCATTTTTTCCCCAGCAGTACAGGAACGGATTGTTTATCTTCCGGTTCAGCCGAGATGTATAGTTCATTATTAACCGATATTACAACGCTACTGCACTCTGCCGGTTACTTTTAAAACCGCATGGTAAAAAACATACAGTGTCTACTTGTTCTACCAGCAAATATTATTAGTGTGTACTCTTAATGCCAAGCAAAAGATAATTTAACAACACTCTTTTCTAGGTTATATTACATCCTCTCCCAAAATAGAATAAAAATAATAAAGATAAAACTGCACTTAAAAAAAGATTAACATAATTAGGACATAAAACAACCCTTAAACATTTGCATAAAGATAGATAGATAGATAGATAGATAGTAACTTTATTGATCCCGAGGGAAATGAAAGTTTCCAGCACCTCCGTTCCATAGTGCAAACATATTAGTAAAAACGTCACAGGTAAGTAGTACACATGTTAGTATTAAAGCAAGCATTATTTGCCCACTCCCATGTTGATAAGAGTATTAAATATTTGACAAATCTCCCTTTAAGGTACACTGTGAACAGATAAAAAATGTGCGATAATTTGTGATTAACTGTGGACAATCATGCGATTAATTGCGATGAAATATTTAATCGATTGACAGCCCTAAAAAAAACTGTAATGTAAAACTTCCTTAATCTTGCATCTCTTAAAATACTGTGATATTAAATGAAATGTAGACCACAAATTCACTCAAATAACTGACAAACAAACACAAGGTAAATGTCACAATAATTATTTATTAAGCATACACATTATAATATAAATATAAAATATGCTATTTTTGTTTTTAAAATTGGTGAGACATCATTATATCTGTGTTGAGACAGACAACCATACAAACAGGTTTTAATATTCTACCAAAATCTGCTATGCAGCTGTAACAAACTTGCCATGATGGTGCCGTCCTAAAATCAGAGCCTGTATTCATGGAGCATGTCAGAGAAGTGTAACTGATCTAGGATCAGGTTCCATGTAAATGTCACCATAAATGAGGAGGCAAACTGGTCTTAGATCAGCGCTCCTAGTCTAAGATGCTGTATGCAGTGGGCCCACGTACAGAGAGAGCACAATAACCTACTGTATATTTCTTTATATATATTTATATTTCTTACTGTAGTCCAACGATGGCAATTAGCAGCATGATAATGCACCACTCATTTTTTTTTCTAGTTCCAAGAAACTGCAAAATAAGTTAGGAAGTAAAGAAATGAAATAAACATCAAACATACTGATGATCATTGTCACTGTACTAAGAGAGAAACTCGTCCACAGTGAAACAATCAGAGAGAATCAAACAATCAAATCAGATCAGAGTGATGACATTTGACGGTCAGGATTCAGGGTCAATTCAGTTTCACCTCAGTCAAGAACAGGAAGTGGATGATCATTACATGTTTACCAAATGAATGACATCGAGTGATGAATTACAGCTTCAGTTGGCTGAATTTAAAGTGAATTGATCCCCAAACCAATCAATGACGATAAAGAACAAATAGCTTGAACATTTTTTTTTCTCTTTTTTTCGGTGTTTTTTCTTTTCTTTACGTTTGGTTGACATGCTGAATCCTTATGTTTGCAGGTTTGTTGTGGTCAATCAAAAGGAGAAGTATTGAGCGAACCACTCCTGGCGCTGGGCGTCCGGGGAGTCGATGGTGGAGTCCTTCGTTTCAGGAGGGCTTCAGGACGAGGAGCGCAAAATAATAATAATAAATAAATAAATAAATCACCACAACAAAAATAAAGACAGAAAAAGACAAGTCAGGGAAGAAGCCAGAGGTTGTTTCAGGAGTATTACTCCTCACTAAACTTACTTAAGTTACAAAAAGTAGATCATTTTTTGCCATTAACACACAGTCCATCACAACCATCAGATAACACTAATCATGCTGAATTTGGACATCGGTTTATACCTCATTTCATTTGTATTTTAAAACTAAAATTATAACGTGCACACTTTGCTAATGTATATTGTATATTGTTGTTATTCTGTGTTTATATTGTATAGTTTCTAAGTTCGTTGTAGTAGTCTGGTATATTTATAGTGTATTCTAATATATTATCTATCTATCTATCTATCTATCTATCTATCTATGCATCTATCTATCCTGTATGAAAGTGTAATTTCACTTTTTTTGCCCACTAGGTGGCAGCAAAGCCATTCTCAAGATCCACTGAGCCACAGCAGAGAAACTTGTGCTGTGTCCTAATTCCATAGTAATTATACTGTATACAGTATGCACTTATATTAATTGTCATGATAATCTGTTTTTAGTCATCAATCAGCTGATTTATTTGTAATAATGTTGAGGTTTGGGTTTGGGTTTGGTTTCTGAATATTTACAAACCAAACATCAATCGATTAATGGAGAAAATAATCAGCAGATTGATCCATAACAAAAATAATCATTAGTTGAAATGAGTTCCAGCACAACCAACTACAACAGTAAAATCCTGTTTTAACATTAATGCATGAGTAATAATAATCTAATGATAGAATATATAATAGGCACAGGGGACATTTTCCTACTTTTAATACTTTAAGTAAATTTTTTCTGATTATACTTACATACTTTTACTTGAGTAACATTTTCACTGCAGGACCTTTACTTGTAACAGAGAATTTTCACAGTGTTGTATTAGTACTTTTACTCAAGTAAAGGATCTGAATACTTCCTCCACCACTGTTAGCATGCAATAGAGTGCTACTGGAATGAGACCTAAAACCTGGAAATGAGTTAGCATTTTAGCATTTCTGGTTCCCTCGTCTGGAAGTCAATGGGTTTTTTGAAAAGGTTTTTGGTTAGATGCCTGAAATAATGTCTGTGGTTAACACAAGCTGAAGAGATTTTAGCGTTTTGTTCTACGACATAAAATACATCATTAAATATCCCACCGAATTTTGAAGCTTTTATATGACTTAAAAGGCGGTTACTAACAAGTGGCTAAGACCCCCAGGGGTCCTTGAGGGAGTACCAGGGGGTCCCCAGAAAAATGGGGAATAGTCATTTGCACGGTTTAATTCACTGTAGATATGAGCCCAATGTGAGTAAGTCAGAAGAATGACTGTTCTGATCCTAGGTTTCACTTCCTCCACGGTTACCTCCTCAACTGTAGTTGACAACCATAGAATTCTGGTCTTTATCATCTCTAACAACCAAAATCTTTTCACATGGAGGTCCCTGAAGCGAAATCTTATCAAATGGGGGTCCGTGACCTAATGTGCAACAATTTAGAGGTCCTTGACACGAGAACCACCGGGCTAAATGAGACTACTAAACGTTATCACGCCGACATGTCCGCCTTTACAGCCTCGCTGTGTATACTCACGCTCATGCGACCGTAGTGTAGTTTGTTTATAGCCTAACGTTAGCTTTTTACTTCTGGAGATTGCATTCACACTTTAATAATCATAAAAGTGGTGTTCATTTGTGAAGATTATTTTACGGAACAAAACGTGTAAGTATCATAAATGTTTGTTTTCCACAGAGCTTATTTCCTGCAATAATCCAAAACCCAGTGGAAAAATCCCATTGTTTTTTTGTCGAGGGAACCAGTGCCTTTAACAGAGTTTTAGCATGACAAATCAACTCTGTGTGTACTTGTGATACAGTATAACTGCACAATCTCTGCCAAACCTCATAAACTATTTAAAGTATTTTGTTTTATACAGGAAAATGTCGATCATTACGACAAGATGAAGCTGTAGCTACTTCCTGACTCGGGTCCTCTGGGGGGGGGGAACATGTTGTTCCCTAAAGTTTGAACTAATTAGTTGAGGAGTGTTTGCATCTATCAAAACAAACACCTATTGGAGCTGCATTCTTAATTGGCTTCTTCTTAAACAAACAGTCCCATAACCCCAGGGTAATATTTAAATTTTGAGAGGGGGTGTCATTTTTTTGTAGTTGTTGTTTTTTAAGCTTGAAGGAGCCAGTTAGTTCCCAAAAGGCTTCCCTTGTATTAGTGCAGCATGATAAATCATGTTTATACTGTGCATGGTCACAATTCAGACTCAAAGGATTCTGTTTTAAGATCATAAAATATTAATAGTATTACATACACAATCATTTGCATACAACATCCCCCATATTAAACAAACACTTGTAGCGTTTTATTCACTATAAAGTGAAATCTTCCTCCAGGATTATCTCTGTCTGCTGACCTTTCTGTCTTTGAATGCTGCCAGCCTTTGTTATCAGAGACAACAGGAAGTGGTCAAATCTGAGTGTCTGAGCAAGATAAGATGAAACCCGATTGATCGATGAGGGGAAGTTGGGTCGTGACAAAATGTTAAAAAGTGTTCATATCTATTAAAAACACGAAGGTACATGAAATATCAAGATGTCTACAATATAAAAACATGATACAGTTTATGAAGAGCATAACGTGTGTTATCTACTGTGTTTGGGCATTAAGTTGTAGTAAAAAAGAAAATTCATCTATGAAATGTGATTTTTGGATATCATTTTAGGTAGCTTATGTACAGAAATTTAAGATTATGATGATGGGCAATAAGAAAAGAAGATGGGAAGTGAATGAAAATGTGAGCAGAAATGTTTTGATGTTGAATTGAGGGACACAGAGAGGGAAATGTGATGGAGAGTAAAAGAGATCAGCAGAGGATGAGATGATGAATCAGAGGACGAAGCAAGAAGAGAGATGAAGAATCAGAGGAGAGGAGGTAATGATGATGTGACTTTTCTTTTAGCTTGTGAGGCAGCTAGAAACCCTACAGGTCTGTGTCTTCATTTGAAAGTAAACGTTCACATTACAATCATTCTAAATGTTTGTCAGGCCCAACAGTCCCATCAGGATCAGTAAAGGAACTACTTGTGTTTGTTTACATTGTATAAGTGTGTTATTTTTGTGCAAATGTTTGTGCGGGTATATTATTGAAATATTATCTGCAATAAAAATAGCTCTAAAGTCCAACTGAAATAAAATGTTGTGATTTTTTTGGTAAATCACATGTCCTGTGTTCTCCTTTAAGAAAAAAGTCTGAAACCTAAAGGGAGAAATTTGGTTTCACGATGACACCCCCTAGTTTTGCATTAATTCGACAGAATACTGTTCCGGTACCGGTCTACGTACAGTAGATACCTTGTTTCCATACAGCCAATCAAATCTTGCATAAAGCCGTAACGTCAGCGTTCTGTCGCAGGCCAACCGGTTCTCACTCCCAACCCGTCAAATACCGCCACTCGGTAAGTGCCCCTCGGCATCGGATACCGACGCACGGAGGCACCCTTTAGTGTCTGTACGTGACGCACCGGGCTTTCGACTAACTCCAATGTAAACCCATTTGCGTCATTATTCGACGGTCGGAGCAAGTGACGTAGTATTAAGAGCTCGCAAGTCCGCTTAGGAAGGGTGGGAGTCGTTAGTCAAGTTAACGTTAACAACGACCCTTTCCTAAACCTAACTAAGTGATTGTGCTGCCGATCAGACAGAGACGAGTTACTGCAGGTGCAGCCGCTTCAAAAACGCCCCTTGGCAAAAGGCGTCGGGCAAAAGAGCTGATGTGCCTGTAGAGTGGGGATGTGAGCTTAACCAGGCCATCAAATGTGATTAAAGGGAAAATGGGGTCTCTCTCTCTCTCTCTCATCTCATGTTCACAACATGAGATGTGAATTCCCCTCTTCCCTCTCACATACTCCGTATCTCCCTCACAGTCCAACAGCTAACTAGCTAGGTAGCCGCTCAATGGCCACATGTACCGGCATCAAAACAGGAAGGAAATAGTAAAGTAGCAAAGCCCGCCTCTTACTTGATTTGATTGGCTGCCTAGGCAAAGTTTGACATTGGTGAGCGGTGCGACTTCGCACCTGGCACTGAAAAGTTGAGAATATTTTGACTTTTGTGCACGTCTAAAAACCTTTAGAAAAACGCGACACGCGGCACCAGAGAGGAACTTATAAACATGAACTCACGTCTTGTCCTGCAGCCTAGCTTGTTGAACAATCTACCAAACAAACATTCACCAGGGAAAACTTCACTGCTGTGTGCAGGCTAGATGGCTGATTAGCTGCTCAGCTGCAGCACATTAAACAGCATGTAAACGTACCAGCAACATGTTGGCTAAGTTTGTTTACAAGTTTGTCTCTCGTTCCCTACGGTACAACACCGGCACTCTGCTGTCAATCAAACACAGACACGCCCCTCCAGCCAGCTGACACCAGAAAAAGCATTTCTGATATTTCCTCAAACACCTTTTTTCTTCCTTTTAATAATAAAGAACTATTAACCACCCATTTGAAAAACACGTTGACACTATGTTTGACTAAATGTGATTTCAGTTGGACTTTAAAAGCTGCAACAAGTTCTCATTTCCTGACTAATTCTATTGGCTTTCTATCACTTAACATAGTGTATACTAGAGTTTACATGGAGCACAAAACAAACCCTCTAAGGTGATATCAATAGTAGCACAGATTATCGAGAGGATGATCTACAAAAAGCTTGGTGTGTTCCTTTAAAGCTGCAACTTTGGTCTGATTCCCTGAAGCATACATGTGTTTAAAACTAATGTTTCTAGCTGCATTTTCAGTAAATAATAGAAATATTTTCTAGCTATATTATCCACGCTGTAGTCTGTAGGGACCATGTTTGTATAAGCCACATTGACTACAATATAAGGGATATACACAGTGTTTAAACAGCCTAGGTTTCCTCTCTCCTATACACATCTCGCTATAATCATGTTCTCATTAGTCCTAACAGACCGAGTGTCAGCTAAAGGGAGCTTTATAATCAGTGTTTGGCGTGACTGTCACACACTACGCAAGTAAGTACATACTGTACACAGTGTACTACATGGAAGTGCACTAACAGGAGTATCCGATTTGAGACACCCACCTCTGCTATTTAGCATTCAGTAACGACTGGAATATTCCTGTTTTGATTCATGTTAAAAGTCCACTTAGAAGGTGTGTTGTCTAATAAAAGTCCTCTTTAAGATATAAATAAATAAAGGACCCGATGATTTTAAGGGGTCAGATTTACAAATTGATGCTGAGCGTTGTAGTCGGGGCGGAGGGATCAGTCTAACTGCAAATGTTTGTCAAGAACAAAGAGTGTGCAGGGCGAGGAGAGACGAATCGTTTAATAGAGTCTGAAAACATTTCAAAGCAGATCTATAATATCTGACCTCATACTGTCATTGCTGGGCTCTGGTGTGTGTGTGTGTGTGTGTGTGTGTGTGTGTGTGTTGCTGGTGCTCCTGCCTACCCATAATAACCGGTTTGTCCCAAAGCTTTTGCAAAGCAGCCACCACGTCTCATTCTTTACATTAAACGGCAGCTAAAACGTGCAGCGAGATTCAAAACAACCAAAACATGCTCACACTCACACACGCTCACACATGCTGTAAACCAGCGCCGAAACACACATCTCTTGGCATGCGACACACAAACTGCACATATTCATGTGAGAAGCATGTTACATAATTCATCATCGCGTCACTTCACACCACAGCGGCCGATCACAGCCATCGTTAGGAAACAAGAGGAGCATTTATTGGACCATAGAGGTGAGAAGTAAAAGCCGTTTTTCAAAATAAAACACCACCACACACAGAGGGGACAGTCCATTATAGCAAAAGACAATATCTACTTCATTATAAACTCACGTAGCAAAATTGTGCAAAATCCCATTTCGAGTTGAGGAGGAAAAAGTGCAGCGTGTGCAACATGCTGAAATTTAGATGAAGATGAGACGATGAAGGATCACAAAATGACAAAATGCACAACAAAAAGCCACAACAGCAAGTTTTATAACTTCCCGAACAGAAGAGGGAAACCTGTCGGCATGCACACGGTTAACATGTTCGGACTGACGGACACGTGGGAAGGACGAAAAATAAAAAACATGCCCCTTTTGCATTCCAAGGCCATTCTTTGAAGCTTCAGTCGGGACTCTTGTGTTTATGTCCTGAGTATAATGATCATTTCTAAAGATTATTAAAAGACCTGTGATGCTGCTGATGTCTCTCAGTTTAAATGTACTGCAGGAAAATGTCATTCACCAGTCTGCTTTAATCGCAATCGTCCAATCGTAGCTTAGAAAACGTAAACAGGAAGTGGAGTAATACTCCATATATTAAGAGTTTGGAAGCTGGTTTCTTTTTTTTACCCTTTTCAAAACCAAAAGAGCAAAAGTGTAAAACGCATTAAATAGTGTGCAAAAGATGCAAAAGTTAGCATGTCCGGCTAACTAGCTAACTACCTACAGTTGTAATGCAGCGTTTTTTCCAAGGCAGTCTGGCCTCCTAAAAATTACGTTCCCTTAAACTAAACTGCATTTTCAATTATGTTTTGAGGAAAAAATTTCTCCCAGATTACATTTGTTTTAGACAAATCACAAATATGTTTCTAATCATAGTCTGCGGAAGTCCATGTAGAGAGGAGGTCTGGGTTTTACTAAACCAATCCAGTAGTTTCGTTGCGTTTTTGTTTTGTTTCAATTTACAACGTTAACCACGTGTTTAAAACTGTTTAAAACTGCAACCATAATCCAGGAGAACATAAGTTTCCCTCAAAACGTAATAGAGAATGCAGTTCAGTTGTATGGGAACATCATTTTGTAGGAGACAGAGTTGTACAAGCCCGAGGCATTTCATACTACATTATTTTGTGGAGTTACATAAAAAAAAACTGTTCACGACTAGCACATCCACTGTATAGTATTTCCCTGCTGACCCTGGATGCTACTTTATCAGAGTCTAGGCTAACGTTAGTGGCCCTGTCCTAATGCACTGGATTTGTGAAAGATTACACTCCAGCAACCACAGCTAAAGTCATTACCTGAGATGGCTTTACACATTGGTTAGTCCTCGTACTAAAAGGTTTTTTTTTTGTAACGTCAAAAGTGAAACGTGCTGTTTGAAAATACAAACAACAAAGCATAAATCTCGCTTTTCCAAGTGTTTAAACTAAGCAGCTAAACAGGGTGATATTACAATGAAATGACAGTCTGATCTTACATTGTTCCTTATCATACTTAGTAATAGTAGAAGTAACTAGTTCTACATTGTAATACAAAAACAATGCTGTTTCTTCATTTTCCGCTTTTGCCTCGGACATGTTAGCTTTAGCCTCAGTGTTTTAGCACGATATAATGTATGTAGCGTTTGAGTACATATTTAAGACAGCTTCACAGGTTTTGTTTTAAAACGATTCAGCTGGAAACACTGTAAAGTCAGCCGGAGTTAGGAGCAGGTTAGCTTAGTTAGCTCGCTGATAAACTGCTGCTAACGACAGTTGTCATTTAAGCCGGCAAAATGAAAGCTGCGTTTGTGTACAGCTGGCTGAAATCTATTAAAAATGACTCACGAAATCACTGTAAGCTGCATATGTACTGTGCAAGAGCAGGAAGCTTGACAGGCGTAGCAACAGTAACTTAAGGAGCCGGCGATTAGCGAATGGTCAACACATTAGAGCGCTTGAAAGCTTCTATTTTCCACTCTGCAGCTCGTGATTACAATGATCTCATGCTCCTTATGGTTTATGAAAAGGCCAGACACGGCAGGAAGGGATGAAAATGTAAAACACCAGTTATTGTCCCACTGTTTCTTTCCAAAGTCAGAAACTTCTGTCGGGTAAATTTTGAGGCTTTTTGTGAGAGAACACAAGGCCTAAAATACAGTTTCTACATTCAAGGTTTGACTCAGGCTACGAGTCAACTCATTAATAAAGTGCTCTTTTAACCAGCAGGATTTTCCAATTGAACTGAGCTCTGTGATTGGATGATTGATGCGTGGATTGACCAGCTGCTGCCCGTCGGGGCTGAAAAGGTCTCACCTCATGAATTTCTTGGGTTCGGTGGGAGGGGTCGGCGGGGGAAGAGGTTTGTTGGAGTTGAGTTCAAGGTGGTGGAGGGGGGAGTTGGGGAGGGGCTCTAGGCGGCTGGGCTGGGCTGGGGGCGGGGGTGGGGCATGTGGGGGCGGCCCACTTCCTGAACCCGCCACGCCCACGCCCATACCCGCTGCCTCCAGAGCCCTGACATTAGGAGAGCTGCTGAATCTGCTGGCTGCTGTTTTCTCATTCTTTTTCTTTTGCTACACAGACAAAAAAAAGAAAAGGAGGGGCACGGGGGTCAAAAACGCAGCAAAAGGGAAAAGAAAATAATAAGAAAAGATAAGAAGAAATGGAAGGTAAAAAAAAGGGGAAATGGAGTAGACGGAGAGCCCTGGAGGTCGTAAACAAGTCCATCCAGTGAGAGACAGGAAAAGAGCAGCGTGCTAACTC
This sequence comes from Sebastolobus alascanus, assembly GCA_916701645.2. Lineage (NCBI taxonomy): Eukaryota > Metazoa > Chordata > Actinopteri > Perciformes > Sebastidae > Sebastolobus > Sebastolobus alascanus. The sequence continues at coordinate 1,053,362 of CAKAOJ020000131.1, read as the reverse complement.
GATCCTATTTAACTGTTGATCGAAGCAGAGTGAATGGATCAATCTGAAGACTGGCATCACTCAGTCTCAGTCTTTAAAAGCAGCAGTCGCTCTGAGCAGAATGGAGGTTCAGATGAGGAGAGATGTGTCATAGCAGGAAACATCTCGCACTAACAAATGGCTTGGAAAGCAAAGGAGAGCTGGAGAAAAAGTCAGGAAGAACAATCGAGTCGGGTGGAAAACACACAACACATATATACAAATATGTGGGTGGGGGGGGGAAATACATGTAACAAGAACAAAAATACTGGAAGTTATAGAACCCGAGAGATGGTGTCAACAGTTATATACTGATCATGCAGTGGGGACCATTCAGCTCAGACACACAGTGAGGAATGAAATATCATGTTTTCCAGGAGCACTTGGAGCTTTAAAGGCCCTGAAAACATATTTGCTCAAACAGCTTCTTATTATGGGCAATGGGATCCTGCATGAACACACAGTTTTCATCAAGAAATTCACTTAATTTCCATTTCACTTCAGCAAACATAAATAGTAGTGTTATATTTTGCCGTTGCGTGCATTTCAGATCACGTTTTGAACTGTGACACTTCGGTTTAAATTGTGTAAAGAAATGAGACCTTGGTAGGTACGACTGTTGGCCTCCTTTTCATGCCAGTAGTGGTGAAAGAAAACACCACCTTTCCTAGTAATTGTGTTGTTTCCTGTTCTCTTTCGCCGTCCTTGGCGACTTTGTTTGCAGTAAAAAAAGAATAAACTTGTTAAAATTGATTTTTTTTTCCCATCGCCCTTCACCCTTTTACCATCTGCCATTTGCTGTACACTCTGAAAGTACTGGTTGTTTTCACTGGAACATCATCTTCTTGTGTTTTGCTGTAAAACAACTTCCCTTCGTGTTGTTGTGGTAAAACAGTGCAGCAGATTTCCTGCTCAGTTCAAACTGTTGTCAGGCTATTAAATAGGCGTTATCAGTCGCTATAAGCACCATAGATGTGGGTCAATAGGAGCCTACTACACCCACTAGTAGGTTTTATCATTTATCAGAAACGTAAGTCAGTGTAGTATAGACAGATAGGTTTTCACCAAGGAGACCGGGGTTTGCATCCTGTGTGAAACCAACAATGTGTAGTTGTTTTCGTGTTCACAAGCCTTTAAGTTTCACTTTCTCTTTTGAAACGTAGTTATTTCAAGCCAAAACACAACGTTTTCCCTAAAATGAACTAAGTGGTTTTGTTGCATAAACCTAAAGAAGCCTTTTTGTTTGTGTTCAAAATTTCGCTTTCAGTTTTACAACGTAGTAGGCGTAGTAGGCCCCTAATGACCCACATCTATGGTGCTTATAATGACCAATGATGCTTTTTAATACCCTGATAACAGTCGAATTGGGTGCTCAGGTAGAGGCAAACAATCTCCTCAAAATGGTCTCATTTGTTGACAGCGATTAGAGTGATATTTGAAAATAACCGTGATCATGATTTATGGTTGTCACAATGCAGCAGCACCTTTGTAAAAACGTCAGTACTGATTGTTCTTCTGATCGATCAGCGCTGATGGAGATGAGATGAGATGAGACGGAGTGGATATCATCTTTGCTATGTGGTCAAATAAAGCAGCTCATCAGAGTGCCCCTGTGTGTGGTGTGTCACGGGACGTCGGGGGCCTACCTTAATGAGCGGGTTGATAACTCCTACGTTAGGACTGGCGTTGAAGACTTTGTTGAAGTTGGTCTCCCTGTTGACGAGCTCCAGCTGGTAGAACTTCTTATCGTCCTGGAGGAGAAAACCATGTGAGCTGACTGAAGACTCACGGGACTGTGAAAAAGAGTTGTGTATATCCAATCGGTCAAAAACAAAATCTTGTGCTGCAGCATCTGAAAGCTAAACATAAACAGGAGATGGAGTACTTTTCACACTTGCTCCTGTATATAAGCACACACACACACACACACACACACACACACACACACACACACACACGCACACGCACACACATTACCTCATCAGGAGCAGTTACCTACCACCAGTTTCTTGACGAGAGATTCCCTCTCAGACACCATGTCCTTCAGCTCGGCGATGATCTGCAGATCCTCAGGACGACTCTCTCTGTTCCTGAACTTGTCCTCTGTTCCTTCCAGCCTGTAAGACAAAAACATACAAAACCATAAATATTCTGCACCAGAGATCCACCGAACACCATCCAGGTTTACACATCCTTGGTAAACACAATCACAGTATTTAAGTACATTTATTCATGTACTGTACTTAAATACAAACTCAAGGTACTTTACTTGAGGATTTCCATTTTATGCAACTTTATACTTCTACTCCACTACATCTCAGAGAGAAATATTGTACTTTTTTTACTCCACTACATGTGTCTGACAGCTTTAGTTACTTTACAAATTACAATTTTTCTTACTGTCCAGTGAAAACCCATGTATCTCCAAATTTAAATTTTTGTGCTAAACTGAAGGATGAAGTGCTCCTTTATGTGTTGAGAAAATCCTCCTTCTTCTTCTTCAGCTAAAAAAACTAAAAAAGCCTCTTGGATCAGCTGGAAAATGCATCGTCACAAAGCTGAAAACAGGACTGTTTTTCTGACACCATGAAAAGACTTTTTAGAGATACGTGGTTCTCACAGGACAGTGACGCTACAATCATATGATGATCTTATAGACCATGATGCATCACTGTAGATTAAACTAGCCAACAGTGTATAAAGGAGTTAAAAACATCTAGGCAGTAAAATGCATATATACACATTAATGCAGCAGTAATATTAATCCAGAAACATCAGATATAATAGTAAAACACTGACGGGGAACATTTTACTGCACAATCAATACTTTTAATTTTCATAATTTAAGTACATTTTGCTGATAATACTTACATATGTTTACTTAAGGAAGGTTTTAAATGCAAGACTTTTACTACAGTGGAGTATTTTCAGTGTGGTATTAGTACTTTTACTTAAGTAAAGCATCTGAATACTTCTTGCACCACTAATGCAAATGTAAGACAACCTTCAAAACTTTTTCCTGAGGGGAAAACACCAAGGTATATGTGTGCAGTTTCATCAGTGTAAAAATATGCAACATCAAATATCAATTACACATCAAAAAAGAGCCGAAATAAGAGCCAGGTGAACTTGATAGATCTTGCACTATGTAGTGTGTGTGTGTGTGTATTAGATGGAAGTATTTATGAGTTAAGAGAATTAAAGGCATGTACTACAGGGAGTAAAAAGATGAGTGATTAGGCTTTCCTTTTTCATTAGCTTTTGATCAATAAAACAGTAATTGTCCCCGGTCCCTTCCCTTTCCTGCCCTCCTCTCTTCTCATCACAAAAAACATTAACGGGGTTTGTACGTTCAAATAAAAAACACAGTTCCTCCGGAGGTTGTTTTTGTTCTGTGAGTTATGAGAACTTTCAGAAAAACGACCGGTCCCCTCAGAGAAATTACCACTTGTGTAAAACCTCTGATTCACTTCATATTCGGTGACATTTTCCCAAACGCAACACATGCTAAAGATTGCAGAGCAGAACGAGCATTAACCGGTTCTTGAAGCGGAAAACATCCAATCATAGGTGACACTGTTGGCTGGGAAATGACTGAAAGAAAAAGCTATTGAAAGCCTCCATTTGGCAACAGAAGCATGTAGTTTAGAAAAGTAATGTACTTTCAGTTTGAGCTTTCAGTTTTAGAAATTTGTATTTAAATGGTACCAATACACAAGCTATGACGCAAGTCATCAGTTGCCCACTTCTTTATTCAAATCATTGTGTCAACCTTATAATTTGATACATAAGTTTTAGTTTAGTTTGGGGTATCTATCTATCTATCTATTCATAATACTGCAATGTTTAGTTGTGGTAAAAAACGAAATGGATAATTTGAAGGATGCTATTTTTATGGAGGACTAAAGCTGCCATTATAATAAATAAATAAACAAATGATTCAATAAATAAATAAATGAAATGATAAAGAAATAAAAGTTAGTAATTTGAAAATAAATATCCACAGAAATAGAAAAAAGAATAAATAACATTTATTTACTCGACAACATTTTTTTTTGTATTTATTTATTTTCATATTTATTTCCCAATTTATTATTTTTATTTATTAATTTATATTTATTTATTATAATGGCAGCTTGGTTTATTCCTTTGTACATATTAACTCCCGTATTTATTTATTACTTGTATATAGTACCAAAACAACTCAGCAACGAGTAATATCTGAAGTGCAATATCTTACTGTTTTTATAGATCAAGCGAATACATATTTTCCATTTATAATATATATATTTTTTATACTCTTCTTTATTTGTACTACTGTTTAATAGATGTGTATGCACCGTCAGGATTAATATTTAAATTTCGTTGTACTCGCAATGACAATAAAGGAATTCTATTTAGTCCTCCATAATTTTTCACCCTCTGAGATCCAAAAATACAAATTAAAAATAAATCAAACCAGAACAAACAAAAGAACAAAAGATCTGAAACAAGTGTCATATTTTGGCTGTAGAGGTGTTTCTCAGCATGTTTAGCTATGAGCCTATTTCTGGTTTTACCAAAACCTCATGTGTTAGTGAGCAAAACAGCCTTTCACTTCCCACACTGCCACAGTAGAAGCCACGGAGGGGTATCTCTGTGACATTTATGCTACAGTGTGAAGTCACACTTTCGTAAAGGCCGAGCATCGCGGCAGCTTGTCTTCCTGATAAACTGCGGTCTGTCCAAGGAATGTCCACCGTTGTACCGGAGCAGCCACTGGAACGCTGCTCAGCGATACTGATACATACTGATCTGCACTTTCATCAGATATACTGTCTGCTGCTGTGCTGGTCCTTCTGTGATTCTCTGATAGCTGATTCATCGTGTTCCTCCTGTTTGTTGGACATTTTCTGCAGCCCAAGCATCAGAATCTCTTTTGCTGCTCTAGCTGTGTCTGTGTTTGGCCATCAGAGCCTCCTCACTACCGACTCGTCAAATACGGCAGATTGTCTAGTGACCGTACGCTCCACGTTCCCCTCTAGCGTCAGTTTCGCAGGGTTTCCTCTAGTGGCCGCAGTAATTATGACAGGAGTAAAGGAGGAAGTGAGGTTACGTAGTATAAAGAGTGTCACAGTCCGTGTAGAGAGGAGGTTGGGATGGATGGTTGGGTCAAACAAACACAGGACTTCCACCCAGGAGACCGCTTTTGGTGTCCCGTGCATGTCCCGTGTGAGACCGAAAGTCAACGTTGACTTATTTTACGCAAAATAAGTTTACGCAACGTACTTATCTTCCATACGTAACTTGCATGGCAAACGTATGTATTTTAACCCAAAACATAACTATCATTTTCCTAAACCTAACCAAGTAGTTTTGATTGAATTCACAACGTTAACCACGTGTTGAAGTCGGATTACCCTGCACGTTGAAACATGACGCTAAAGGGGTACCCAGTGAGCTAACATGTGACACCAAGGGGTCGTGACCAAGCGTCTGTATGTGAGGAGTTGGTAATGAGTACATGTTGGTTTGTCAGGGACCGATTATTTTGGAACAAAGAGAAGGGAACAAATTATTTTCAAATAAGGTTGCTAAGCTTCATGTACAATAATTTGCATTATTTAACTACTTAAAGCAGTATTAAGTGCTTTTTTTAGTGAACATGTTAGCAGACAGTTGTCCATTTACACATCCAGCAGACACAAAGCAACATTAGCAATACCAACAGAGGTTTGATATTCTAGCAAATCATAATGGCCCTATAAAACTGCATTTATCAGTTTTTTGGCTTACCAAAACAAGCTAAAAATCACACTTGGTATGTTCTGGCCCAGTACAGCTGCCTATTTACATATCAAGCAGACATGGAACAACATTAATATTCACCAGCTAGTTGCTAACAGGTAGTGTGCCATAGTTCTATCAGAGCCTTTTTGCTAAAATTAGTGGTGAATGTGCCAACACAGAACCAAACCCTGTGTTTTGTGTCCCATCCATCACCCCCAACCTTCTGCTCCTGTCATAATTACTACGGTCGCTAGAGGTCGCTGTCGTGTTCTTTTACACCTTCTTTCGGTGATCTACCATGTGAATAGATGATAAAACCTACTATTGGGTGTAGTTGGCTGGCCCAAATCTATGGTGTTTACCGATAACGCCTATTTAATGGCCTGATAACAGTGTATGTTTCGAGTAAAGTTTTAATCCAAGAGTGTGTTTTTTTTTCTCCACACCAGAAAACGAAGCACATGTGAGTGATGTGCTACTGAAGTTTTAATCTAATTATCTTTAACAATAACATTGGCCAAGAATCTCTATCACACACTGACAGCAGGATCTGAGGTTAACACTTCCAGAGAGCTCATTCGTTCAGTAAACTCTTCAAAAGGAGGCAAGACAAATATAATATCTTCTCTAATGGAGTTCATGATCGGACCCAAATGTTGAGAGGGTTATTTTCTGCTACACCCGTTGTTCCAGCGGGTATATACAGTATATCTTTCGTACTGGCTGGTTGAACTGTGGCTGAATGTCCTCTGGGCTGTAGCACACTGAGGCCAAATGTTTGGGGTCCAGCTATTTTACGCCTGACTGCCGCAGCATCAGCAACCCTTCACTGGGCAGGAAGACCCTCTGTGTCACCCAGCTGGAGTGTCTGGGAGTCTGGTGTCACCCGTGGCATTCATCACATGTTTGGGTATTTTTGTCTATGATCACACGAAGAGAATATTTCCAGGAGTTTGGACAAATGCACCTGCTGCTGCTCGGCTTACATTCGAGCCGTCAAACCGATTTTCTTCAACAAAACCTGCAGGGTGGGAAGTCCGCATCTATCCACTGCACGGTTAAGCTTATAAGAGATATTGGACGGACACCACCGCTCCAGATGTCAGTAGTAAAGCTGCACCAAGATGTGGTTTTTCGGGGAGTAGTTCATTTTTTGGTGAAGGTGGTGTCAGCGATAAGATGATGATTTGGAGTCTCCAAGGCGCTGGACTTTAATAAAACCCAAACTGACAATGACTGATGGTCAAGGGGAAGTGTTGGGTGAGTGCTCCGGTTATCTTCACTGCCTTCTGCTCGTGTTTTGTCAATTTCTGTCATTGCTGCAGTTAGCATCAGCAAACTCACTGTACTGCATGTTATTTTTTTTTAAATTACATTAACAATTTCTCCCCATTTGCAAATAACACAAAACCCTAACTGTAAAGACATTTTCAGTGGTCTGCAGCAGACCACATCCTCTCCGCTACATCCGATCCTGCTAACACCTCCAATCTAATCAAGCAGCCAAATATAGCAGGTTGTAGCTTAGCAATACAGCAAACAATATGACAAAATGAATACAGCAAGCTTATCAAACTAATATAATAAACATTATTTACTGTGGAAATTTAGTCTGGAAAATTAAACTCCAACAAACTCTGTTTTTGTTAATTGATATCTTGAAGAAGTGTATATATCAGACAACTCGCTAACATCTCCATTGAAAACGATGGAGGCAGCAGCGTCAACCACTCACTGTTTTAAAGTACCTGAATGCTAATTCAGGCATGATCAAACAAAACAATACACACTGATTACGCAAATCTAACCGTGACTTAAAGCAACTTCGAACAAACATCAAATATGTGTGAATATTTAAACACGCACTCCCTTTTTCCTTTGATTAAGTGGCTTATCTTATAAGTGTGATAATGCACTCTGAGGTATACGGATATAATTAATAATGGACAATAATGGACGAGGAACAGTGCCCCGCTAAGTCATTTGTTTACTTATAATAGAACACTCATTATGCATGATCATGTAAGGGGATGATTAGCAAAGTAAATAGTGGTGAAACACAAAAGAAGACGACTAGAAAATAACCACCAGACTCCAGTCAGGCAACAGTAATTTTAACTTGTTGATCGTCGAAACACACTTCATTCAAAGTAGACAGAAACAAAATAAAACTCAACAAAACTGTATTGGTTAGTCTTGCCACTGTTCCAACAATCACCAACTCTGGTTTGGTCCAAATAAACCCTTAATTCACAGAGTTAGATGTGGAAATAAACAGCTGTTATATGCGCTCCTCAAAGCCACCAGACTCCATTGACAGAAACGGTAATTTTACCTCGCGTTCGTGATGTCAAACGTGACACACCAGAAAAAAAGAGAAAGGCTACACAAACTTCAACAATAACTTCCAGTCTGTATAAAGGCTGTAAAGGCAGCACTATCTACACATGCCAGAGACAGCTACATCTTTTGAAGGGCTGTGTGATTTGTGCGTTGGGACTGTACTTCATCCTCATGAGATTCTCACAAACCACAGGAAAGAGGGACATTAAGCTTCATAAATTTCCAACACTGAGCCATCACTTTCTTTGTCATGATGAAATCTGGCTCTTGGACTTTGCTGTCTGCTCCATTTGAGAAGAAATAGCTGTTTTGAGAATTTAAGGGCTCTTGCTTGGCATCCAGAGTGTCTTTTTTTAATCTCGTGGATGTTTAACTGGTTATGCCGCAGGAAGCAGAAGCACTGTTGCGATGGTTGCCTGCAGTTTAACATACTTTACACACTGATTTCAGAACTGTTAAACTGCAATTATGTTTCAGGTGTCCGGATGTATGATTTTAACAAGCTGGAATATTGCTGATGTGACGTGACTACGAACCGCATCTTTAGTCGGCTTGATGACCAAAACCAAACACAAACTGTAACCCGCAGACTCCCAGGGGGAACCAACCAATAAGGCGCAGACGCAGGACAAAATATTGAAATATTCGTGAAACCTAAATGGTGGAGCGTTCTCAGTGGCTGTTTAGGGAGAGAGATTTGTAGAGAGGGGACGAGGCTGTCGTCAGCACGGTGATTAATTAGGTGGTTAAGACAGATCTGTGTTTTAGTTAATTAGATGGAAGACAGTGGATTATCTCTGGGGACAGTCCCAGAAATGCCTCTTTCTCGGGTAAAGTGAAGAAACGGCCAGAAAATAAAAACTGCTGACCATTCAAGTAAATTTGTCCCAGAAAACCGGTCGAAATAACCCAGAAAGTAGACGCGTTTAAACTTAATCTACTGTACAGACTGTAAAGTAGTGGAAAACTTCTATTTTTAACATGATGATGGATGATTTTATGGCAATCCATCCAATGGAGTGCTGCAGGAATGACGTATTTTTGTAGGCCAACACAGAAGTTAGAATCACACTGGTTTCCTCAACAAAAAGCCTTTGGGATACGTGAGACCCTGTTTAACTACAGATCTTGTGTATTACTGTGTGTGCGCTCTAACGAAGGGTCTTAATGTGGCGTTTTCTGTGTAGATGTAATAACGGCCAACAAACATTCAGCTCTATTTGGATGCACATCCTCTTTAGTCCAGCAGGAGGCGCTTTGCTCTCAGCTGAGTACAGACTAAAAGGAGGTCAGCTCTGAGGAGGATGCTAGCTCGCTACACGTCTCCTGACTCTCACACACACACACACACACCACAGAGTTTTCCATATGACTTTTCTTTCTTTATCTCACTCTGTTTTTTATCTGTTGTCTTCTGTCTATCTCTGTAACTGTACCATTTTCTCTTGAGGTTTGGTTTAGATCATTTCCCTCATGACTTGGCATCATCCACTGCCCGCTGGCAAAAATATACCTTTCAACTCCTTTCTTTTTTCCTTCTCCATCCATCTCTGAATCTGTCTTCACCTGCAGTCATTCATGTCACATCCCATCTCCTCATTCTTCTTTAGTTGTAGCCTCAACATACTGCATCCCCACAGCTCTCTCTTGTAGTCTTTCACTCTATAGATACACAACAGCATTCGCTTCAGTCTTTCCTACAGTATCCTCACTGCATGTCATCAATAATATAAATCTCCCTCTTCATATTCAGAAATAAAAGACATTTCTTAGACTCCGGTATCATGAAGCTAAACATCTTTGATCCTGATTTCATGGGGGTCTATACATCCCCCTTTGATCTCTGAAAGTTCTTCAAGTTCTAACTGATATTTGATATGTAGACAGAAGTTACCCCATACTGTACAGTACATTTGGCCAGCCATCCAAGGGGGCTGAAATCTAGTTTTCCATATCGTTGTTACTGATACCAGTAGAGTTGAAATCAATATTTTATAAGACCATATTATATTAATATTCCAGTGAGATATTAAAGGCAGGGTTGACGATGTTCTCCAGTATACACTATCTGTTATATTGGTTGAAATGGTCTTTACACCCCGACAGCGATCCATTACTTATGAACTCTGAAAAAGGAAAAAAGCACAGCATCTAACCCCTCTAAAAACCCAGAAGAAACCTGAAAAATAGTGTAAAAAGCTTTTAATAACTTTTAAATATAAATGATCCTGTCCTGGACATTCAAATTAAAGCAAAAAACATTAATGTCGCGCAACATTTAGTATGACGTCATTATATAGACTGACTTCCAGTGTCCCTGTGTATTAAGTTGGAATGAGTTGTCTGAAAAACACCTATTTGTCAGACAAGTCTAGACAGAGTTTTTTTTAAATCAATGACTCCATACTAAAGAAGCATGTGTGAATATGGATTCAGGAGCACTAGACAATGCTCGCATTTGTGTTTCTCTTTTTTTAAATACTTGATTTCATGGAGTAATTTTATCTTTTTGTGCTTTTCTTTGTTTTGCAAATAGAAAATACATCCTTTCCATAAGAATGCGGCTCAGGTACAGATTGAGGTTGCGACGGTAAATCTCTCTTGGTTGCTGCCTTTTCATGGTGTGCCAGTTTCGTCATGCACCGTCGTGCTTGCTGCAGCTGTTTATAACGAATGACATGAGCAATATGATTAGCTGAGAAGAATGTAATTCATCACAGCCGCCTACCTATTTATACCGCACTTCACCTGACGCATACGAAAATAGTCCGCCTGGATGCGTCTGCTCCTATATGATTAACAGTTTAGATATGCCCTTATTTATATGATGCCATGATTTTGTAAGTTATTAAATGGAAAAAAAAAGAAAAGCACAGCGTTTAACTTGTTTTTCCCGTATTTGATCATCTGCTCGACCAGAAGATACAAAGTGCAGAAGATAAAAAAATCTGTAGAATGATTGCATCGTCTGCTGTTCTCCCCAGAGGAAACCTGTCTGTCGCTTTAAGCTTCCACTTGGCACCTGACAACACACAATTACATTATCTAGGACATATAGGTCGACCTGAGTTAGGAATTATATAAGTATTATTCCTCTGAGCCAAAGACCTCCACTGATGCAAAGCTGTTTGAAGACCACACAAAGCACACAGTGTGTTTACGGTGTGTACTTACAGTATCTGGAGGGCGGAGATCTTGTCTTTGAGCACTTCCTGGGCTTTGTTGAAGTCTGACAGCATGTTCTGCGTCTCTCTGCTGTGGACGGCGCTCATTTCGGCGAGCTCCCTCTCGTGCCTCTTCGTCAACTCTTGTTCGTGAGCCCTGAAGGAGAGAGAAGAGTAGACGGTTGAGTTTATAAAATGTCCGTTAAAATCACTTAACAATTGTTCTGGTAAAACAAAACAGGCCTAACCACAAGTTAAACTGGCTACAAACAGTCTAATCAACAAAAATATGGATGACGATTCGAACACAACTGGCCGTGGCATAACAGCGATAATACACTCTGAGGTGTCCTGATATAGAAAATAACAGAGTCACTGCTGGGCAGTGGTTGGATAAGTATTCAGATCCTTTAATTAGGTAAAAGAGGTAGGCCTCCCCCCTCTTCGATTTAATGATTAGTTGACTAATCGGTCATTTTGGTCTTAGTTGACTAAGATTTCTATAGTTGATGAGTCATTTTTTTATGCTTTTATTCATGCTGAATGACTTATTTCCAAGAAACTTATGAGAACGGGGGACTTGAACCGGCGACCCTCCAGTTCCCGAGCCAAGTCCCCGCGGACTGAGCTACTGCCGTCCCCAAATATTAAATATCTACTTAATTAAAGTATAGAAGTATTATCAGCTAAATTTACTAAATATGAAAAGTGAAAGTACTCATTAGGAAGCAGAATTGCCCTGTTTGGTGTTGTATTAATATGTATATTATATTATTGGATTGTTATTACTGATTCATTAACATGTACGCAGCATTTTGATGTTGTAGCTGATTAACACAGCTATTTCCTTCTGAAATTGAGTGAAATATAAAGTAGCATCAAATAGAAATACTACACTAAAGTACATGTACCGTACAGTACTTGAGTGAATGTACTTAGTAACTTTCAACCACAGACACTTTGAGACAACGCTTTCTTTACCTGTATCTTGCCGTTTTTGTATATAAGGACATGTTGTTATACTGCACACTACATAATGATCATTAAAGTATAAAGAGACAGATTGTATCAAGTTAAAGTTTGGTGAACATGGCTGTTACGTGTCATATTTTTGATTGAAGACCAATTTCTAAATGTCACAAACAAACAAAAACAGTAACATATTCATTATTCAAGGACAGAGTGAAGCATTTTCAAAACCACTGACTAAAACGCCGTTGGTGGCCCAGTCAGGAATAACACACATTGTTAAATGGGTGACATTTCCCTTTAAGACTTAATCAGGACCTGCAGACTCTCGTCTCTCTGTCCGTCTCTCCCAGGAGAAGCGAGCATAATGGATTGTTCCTCAGAGGAAACGTTGGTGAGATTAGAAAAGGGAGATAGATGCACTGAATGAATCCCTCGAACATAATTGTGTGAAAACATACTACGAATGTAATTAGATAGAAATATAATTTTTTTGAGTTTGCACAAAATAACAGCAGAACAAAATAAGACAATATGAAAATGCACCAAAACATAAATGTGGTATGACTTGATGTACGACGTAATGTAAAACATGGACAGAAAGTATGTGATTAATTCTCCTCCTTATCAAGTATGTTGCACATGTAGAAGGTTTTCGCTGCGGGTGGAAAGGAGCTAAAGAAAGAGGACGATGATGGAAAATGGGAATAAAAGATGATAATAATTAAGTGAGGAGGAGAAAAAGGCTGATGAAAGGGGATGTGAGGGATGAAGAAGAAACATGGATGTCTGTCTGCCTCTCACTCTGACTGGGCCAACTCTCCCTGAGGGGCGCACATCTTATCTCTCTCTCTCTGCTTCCTCTTTATTTATTTATTTATCAGCCTATTTTTATCCCTGTGACCAGGATTCAGACGGGGAGTTACGTAATACAGGGAGAAATGTGCTGCGCATGGGCCTGCTAGCAGTGAGAGAGAGAGAGAGAGAGAGAGAGAGAGAGAGAGAGAGAGAGAGAGAGAGAGAGAGAGAGAGAGAGAGAGAGAGAGAGAGAGAGAGAGAGAGAGCGAGAGAGATAGGACGTATATACATAAAGACTAGCAGCGCATGAAGCAGCCAGAGAGAATGAAGCACCATGGGAGCAGTCGTCAAACATACACACACACATATATATACATGATAGATTCTAATGAGGAGCTGGACCACATTAGACATACAGCACTTAAAATATTCAGAAGATGCCGCAGGGAACAACATGATTATAGATTCCATTTTGTTTTTACCCTAAATAACCTTCACACTAATCAATGGGCTCCTGACACCGGTCGAGAGACAGAGAGAGAGAGAGACAAAGACAGAGACAGAGACAGAGACAGAGAGAGAGATAGAGAGAGAGAGAGGGAGAGGGAGAGAGAGGGACAAAGACAGAGACAGAGAGAGAGAGAGAGAGAGACAAAGACAGAGACAGAGAGAGAGAGAGAGAGAGAGAGGGAGACAAAGACAGAGCCAGAGAGAGAGAGAGAGAGACAAAGACAGAGACAGAGAGAGAGAGAGAGAGAGACAAAGACAGAGACAGAGAGGGAGACAGAGACCGAGAGGGAGACAAAGACAGCGAGAGAGAGGGAGACAAAGACAGAGACAGAGAGAAAGAGAGAGGGAGAGGGAGACAGAGCCAGAGAGGGACACTCATTTGCCTCGTCTGGGCTTTTCTTTCTCTCTCTTTCATCTCGCTGTGTTTTCATGAGGACTGGAGGAGAGTAAGGTTGCAGAAACTATCATCATCCGAATATAATAAGAAAAGTCAAATTTAGCAACATGCACTGATGACGGGAGAGCAGAAAGGGCTGAGTGTGGACATTTCTGTGAGGATTTGGAAAACTGAGTGTTAAGCATACTTGCCAACCCTCCCGATTTTCCCGGGAGACTCCCGTTTTTCATGGCTCCCTCCCGGGGTCACAATTCTCCCGTATTTCTCTCGATTTATGACAAATGTTCACACCTTCTTTCCTTTTCCATATCTCAACATGTTTCTGGCGCTGTATAGCGTGTATAAGCGCTACTGTTTCCACCCGGACGACAATAGAGCTACACCAAATGTTGTTTCCCAGTGGAACAGCTGCTTGCGACACAACGTGATTTGAGCTTCGCTCGCCGCACATCACGGAGCCCAAAGTTGGGCTTTGCTCGATGCAGCGAAAAGCCGTCGTGGCGCAGCGCAAGCCACTGGAAATAATGGTGTTCAGAGCGCAATGGTGTCGTTGTCACGTTGTGTCTGAAAGGGACTTCATTGAGTGGTCTAAGAGAAATAAATACTTAATAGAATTCACACAAATTCACGCCAGAGGGGCGAATTATTCAGTTTTCTTTCCTGAGAATTAAAAGAAAAATAAATAGGCCATTTTACATAAAAATGCTGTTGCTGAGTACTTTTCAGAGTATTTTCATTCTTTAAAAGTCACCAGAATGCAGGAAACAAAGTCTCTGAAACACAAATCTTCAAGGCTATACTGAGCTACAATATCTACAATATTAGCTTAGCCTTCTTAAGTTATTATTGCCAAAAATGCAGGCAAAGAAACCAAGAAAATAAGGAACTCAAGGACCACCACTCTGAATTCATGGGAAAGATATTCAGCAGTGTGGTTGCCAGGTTACAGTGTATCAAGATGAACTGCATTGTGAACACACTGGTCTAGTACTACTGTGTGACCATGAATATTTCAGAAACTAAATGTGACACTCAGATAAAAGGATGCATCTTGTATCAGACATCCATAAAAAGGATGATGTCAGTTTGGCAGCTACTGGCTTTTAAAAGGATATGAGGAGTTAGAAGTCACTTTTCTAATATAAATGATGGCACATGAACGCACCACACTGTCAGGGTTATTCATATCAATCTGTGCTTTCAATTTCAATAACTTAACCTTGACATATATAAAACAAAATGAGTGTGTTACTATCTAGTTTATCATCAAGATCTCTTCACTGGCTGAAGTTTGAACCATCATTACAGTATTGTAAGAATTGTGTTGCGTTTCAGTCGTCATACCTGATCTGCTGATTGGCTTCGCTGCGGATCTTGAGCACCTCTTTGCCCTTGAGCTCCAGCTCTTTAGTCAGAGTGCTGATGTTCTCGTTGAGTGTGTGGATCTGGTGGTCCAGCTGAGCGATGTGGTTCTTCCTCCTGGAGACCTCCTCCTGCAGCTCAGTGATCCGGCCCAACAGCTCACGCTCCTAGGAAGGAAACAAAAAAAAATCAATGTTCATTTTCTTGGTTTAAAGAGTTGATGTCCCACAGTGTTATTTATCCACTAATGATTTTTAATTACTTCTTGACTCCTTGAACAAAAATTCAAGGACACAGCAATTTACTTTTCAACCATCAGTTGAGAGCAAACTTTGACATGAACTGAGAGGCACTGTATGTCTTATATATCATAGTAACACTAAGCTTATTTTGGCTGACTATGTAAAAATTGGTGTATAATATAACATATTCATGCTGTCAGCATTCAGTTTTTTGTTTATTATTAATTGACTGTAATAACTGAATGCTACACCTTTCCACCAAGTTTCATGAAAATTAGGCCAGTAGTTTGTCTGTAATCCTGCTGACAATCAGACAAACAAACTAAACCGAAAACATGACCTCCTTGATGGAGGTAATAAACTGGAACTAAAACCAAAAAAGTTCTTGTGCAGAGTGTTTGAAACACGTTTACTCAGGGATCTACTGTTTCTCATGGACAGCACATCCTGGGCCTATACAGTAATTACATGAGATGTTAATGAGTGAGTCAAAGTTCCACACTGGCTGTTAAATGCTGGTAAACTGACAATGAGTGTAAATTAATGAACTGACAGTGTATGGTAATACTCATTATCATTCACTGTCCAACCATAAATTGTAATCATAAATACCCATGTGTAGACTCGGCCACTCTTGCTGTTACAATGAATGGTTCCTATATGAATCACAATAAGTATTGCACTTGACTTTATTACTCAAGGGCCACTTTAGAAAAGGCTTAGACAGAACAGTGCTATGACATCTCTTAGACCTTTGATTTATAAAAGGATTAGTGATAAGTGCTGGTTATTATTTTTAAAGAGGGAGCGTTGCAGTGTTGGTATAAAAATGTACCCTGTAAAGCAAGAAAGTACCGGCTCACATGTCAGTTATTCTTGGAAATAGATTTAATTCATTCCCAAATATGACGAAAACTAAATTTCCATCAACATCAGCACGAATGCAGGTGCTCGTCTGATTCACTCAGTCATGAATTATAATCGTTCTCCACATCACTGAATGACGTCCATGTAAACCAACTACCCAAATTACTCACAGCCCCCCTGCAGAGCTGCTCTTTTCTTCTGAGTTCCTCAGTGACACAAGACCTGGCTTACATTAGTTGTGATTTCAAAGTGAGAAAATGAACAAGTGATTTTCTCAACAAGGTGGGAGAGAGCAACGCGTAGGTTCAGTCGGCAGTCGGGGGCGATGGATGGGTCAAACAAACAACAGACTCTCACCCAGGAGATCGCTGTTCTTACGTAGTACTTATTTTAACCCAAACCACGATCTGTTCCTAAACCTATAACCAAGTAGTTTTTGTTGCCTAAACCTAAATTTGTTTTCTTTCAATCCACAACGTTAACTTTCACTTTCACAACATGGCACAGTAGGTGCAGTTTGGCCCGTCTGAAGCATTAGAATGGTTGTGATAACCGCTGATAACGCCCATTCAATCGGCTGATAACATTCAAAATGGGTGCTGTGATGATGAATATAATAATCCATCCAGTTTAAAGGATAAGGCTGACAATATTCGATATTTTTCTTATTGTCGAATCCCATAAAAAAAAAAAAAAACAACAATGAATTGATCCCTCTAACAAGGAAGTAATTTAAGCCTGATATGCATCTTATTCCTCTGTGCCATAGAGCTCCATTGTTGTTCAAAAACTATTAAAAACAGTGAGCCACACTGTTGCAATGGGTGACATGTTTCTTAATTATGATGAACATGGGCACTAGAGCACCAAATGTGTATTAATCCCCAGCTGAAAATAGTCCCCGACAAAAACACCATTCACTCCTGTTTGGGTAATGTGTCATAAAATCTACAGCATCCAGCTGTTTTAGGAAATTACAGAGCATTTTTGAAAAATGAAACTATACATGTGTGACTGTTTTTTTTATGTCTCAGCAGGAACCAGTGGGCTTGGGGCCACAGACAGTCCAACCTTTTGCTTTAGGATACCATTACTTGACACAAGATGATGAATGAAAATGTCAAACCCAAAAGTGCAAAGAGAGATGGATTCATGACAACTGATCTGATCTGTCTGCCCACTTCATCAAAGCCAGACACTAAAAATAAGACTCGCTGTTGATGGGAAGGAACCAAAGAAATTGTTGGTCACCTGTTCTCATTTTATTAACGATGTCTCGGTCTGAATTCGAAGCCCAGTCGCCAGGAAAAACTTTTGGCATTGTACGTTATTGCAAACCACAGAGACGTTGAATGTCAAGTTCCGTAGTAAATCGAGCGACTGTTATTGAAAGTTACGTAGTATAACAATGAATATAACAAGTGAGAAAGTCCGCTAAGGGCGGCTGGGATGGGTGGTTAATGGGTCAAACAACCGCAGGACTTTCATCCAGGAGACCGCTGATCGTGTCCCGTGTTAAACCAAAAGTCAACATTGACTTTATGCTTGTTACGTACTGCGACTGGGTTGGAATTTGACCTAATAAAGGTCTCAGGACTGAACTGTTGTTAATAAAGTGATTTAAAACGTGAGTTTTTGAATCTCTGCACAAATAAAATTATTTTTGCTGTACAAGATGAAATCACTTCATAGGATTTCAAAAGTTCAAAACAGCTTTATCTTGTCATTAGTATCTACCAGCCATCAACATGCAAAGCTGCTAAGCTCTGTTTTAAAATCCACCTGATGATGTGGAGCAGAGTGGGGCTTGTTTGCCAAAATGTATCATTACGATTAGAGACTTGAATGAAGAGGCAAAGATGTGATCTGAAGACTCCCAGTGGAGGGCCACTTAACTCCACCACAATCAGATTAACTGTTGTCAAGTTATTGTCCACTAATGATTCCCAATTCTGCAAAAATCTAATTTCACTTGCCTCAATAACAATTTGTGCTGTGTTCATATATCCAAAAGCCATAATCTTGTATAATAGCCTCATGGTCACAACCTCCTGTCTCCCTGTCTGTCTCTATCTGAGTCTCCCGCTACATCTTAATTTAATGCCATTGGCTGATTTTTTGCTGTTCATAAACCAAGCGATGCAATTAAACACAATGGGGACAGGGCAGATTAATCTTTAATGACTCATTTACTAATTTCTCTCCATCTCATCAAACTCCTGGCGTCATTCTGGGGATGAGAGGAGGCACAAAGACAAAAAAACAAACAGGAAGGGGAGGAAAAAACGATGACAGAATAAAAGAAAGGAACAAAGAAGACAGAAAATGCATTTCAGGGCATTCAGGATGATTTGAAGTATCTGTGGCATGGGGACTAGTCTAATGAAATTACAGCAGATTAGGGATGACACAAGAACCGATACTTTGGTACCAAGTCAATGCCAAAATTCTGATAACGCTCAATTGTGATCAACAAATCTGTGTTGAAATCGGTGGGGCAGCACAGTCCTGCTTGGCTTAATAACGGAGCTAACAGCTAACGTTAACAGAGGTTCCATTGAGTTACATTATGATGCGTTCAAGCTCTATTCAGTCAAAAATTAGTATTTGGCGAAGGTAAATTATAACGTTATCATCATGTGTTCACATGTAATCTTGTTTGTGGCGAGAAACTTGAGGCAGATCATCAGGGATTAATAATAAATTCACAAAACCCAGTGTGCAAACGGTAATAAAGGAGTGTCTGTTGAAGTACATGGGATTTATTGTTTTTTACCGTGGTATCAAATTGGTATCAAGAATTGTGGAATTTCACTGGTATTGGTATTGACTAATACATTTCTGGTATGGTGACATCCCTACAGCAGATATATCTGTTCAATGTTCACATTCCTTGCAGACGACCGGGCTGGTTTGGAGCTTTACTGAATCTCTCACACCGTGTCTGTCACTCTGTCATCTCTCTTTCTAATCTCACTTTCCCTCCACTCCAAACAACTTTGTTAAATAAGGAAACAGTACTGTAAAGGAGAATATGTGCACCATCCTTTTTTTGCTGTTTTGCCAGCCACCCTCTCTAATCTCATTTTTAAGTCTTTGAAACATAAATAAGTTGTTTAAATATTTATCAGGTGAGGACATTAGCTGGCCGAATCTCCTGAATCTTACTAAAAATGGAAAAATGTATTAAAGATGATTGGTGGACATTACTTGGCCGGGATCATCCATCCAGCAGGACAGATAGTATTTCATATAATTAACTGGTTCTTTATAGAATACCATTAATGTGAACCTGTTTTTACATTGTGATTGTGTTTATCATTAGTTTCAATGGACAACTGCAGTGTTGCACTGTCTAAATGACGATTCACAGTCTGTTAACAGTAGGACAGATCTACTGTGACACACTCAATAATCATCCGTCTTTAATTTGATCCAATTTAAATCTTATGTTCTCAATCAGCGATGGAGTCTCTACTTGAACACACAATTTTGTGCCAAAGTTAGAGCAGTTTCAATTATTTCACAGGAAACATTTCTGTATTTCTTTTCTATATGCTCTCCTCGCTAGCTGAAGTTGAAGTGGGTGGGACTTTGTGGACTTTTTTGCCCTGGGTTTTGCCTCTCAAGCTACTTACAGTCCACTCTACCTTATTACTGGAGGTTGTTGAGGCTGTATGCAGCCTGAGAGGCAGACAGCAGACACTACTCAGAGCTGACACGAGCACTTCCACCTCCTCTGCATTACTTCAGGTAAAGAAATAATTATCTTAATTAACAGTGAATATTCTCTAAAAAAAGATGCTAGAACTGAGCATGAATCAAATCAGTAAAGATCAGTGGGCAACCTCCGGGTCTGAAAAGTGAAGCCAATGCTGAAGTGCCTTAAACTTGCATTCTTTCTAACAGCCAGCAGGGGGCGACTCCTCTGGTTGCTAAAAGAAGTCTGATTGTATAGAAGTCTATGAGACAATGACCCTACTTCTCACTTGATTTATTACCTCAGTAAACATTGTAAACATGAGTTTATGGTCTCAATCTCTAGTTTCAAGTCTTCTTCAATACAGCATGATGTTCATTTAGTAAATTATGGTCCCATTTAGAGTCAAATAGACCATAAAGCAGGGTATGCTTTAGGGCGTGGCTATCTTGTGATTGACAGGTTGCTACCACGGCGTTATCTGGTTATTCTGGTATTTTTTTTTTACTTTTTCTATTTCTTACGTCTTAACTTTAACCTTTTCGCAGTGTGCTTTCAGTTCTTCAAAGTTAATTGTAACATTTTGGTCGCCTAAAAAAGTCTTAATCAGTGTTTGGTTGTATTTAGCTCCACCCTCTCGTGTCATTTCTGGTTGCAAAAGGCCAAGATGGTAACGGTCAGAAACCAAGATGGCGACGGCAAAAATGCCGAACTTCAGGCTTCAAAACGGCAGTCTACAAACCAACTTCTTCCACTTCTCACAGTCTATGGTAAAGATGCAAAAACAACTTCATCTATCATAAATGATCTCTAAAACGTGATTTTATGAAGGGTTTGTGCATTAACAACACAGAAGTTTACATTAGATTTATATTTCTATTTTGTTTGTTATACTACGGAAAGCACAATAAGTAATTTCATTCTGAAACCAAACCTTAGCCCTTGAGAGAAATATGTTTTCAGAGGCTTTAAAGTTACTGGAGATTAGTAAAGTATCTTGGCCAGTATCAGGTCTGTCCATAAATAAACAGCTGGGACCAAATCACAGCTGCACGTTAAATGCAAAAAAGAGAGAGAAGAGAGGATAAGAATGACAATGCGAAATATTAAAATATTGGACAAGAGCCGTAACAGAAAATGACAGCACTTTTAAGATACTTTAAATATACTGTATTGATAAAAAAAATAATCATTTTATGTTCAGAGATAAAGAAGCACTTTGTCAAAAACACTAAAAACTACATCAAAAATAGAACAATATCATGGAAATAGAGCAGAATAGATATTGGATGTCAAGACATGCTGATGATGTGAAAACTGATCAGACGGCCCTGTTAGATCAAACAAGTTAAATATCTCCAGGGACAGATGACGATGTGTACACACACACACACACACACACACACACACACACACACACACACACACACACACACACACACACACACACACACACACACAGTCCTGTACTTCCTCAGCCTCTTCCTCCCCGTCTGTTAAGTAATTGGAGGCATAAAAACATTATTTAACACAGCGTGACGACTGTCTGCCGCTGAGCCTCTTCCACTCTGATGACTCAACTCAGGAAGTTTCAGTTTATGTGCCATTAGGGCTCTGGCATGGTAAACAAGGAATTAATGTAAACACAAACTCTCGGAGTCCCTGAATCTAAACGCTGTACATGCAGCATTTTACCCAAACAGGAAATTCACTTGGTGGGTTAAAGCTTGTGCCGTGAAGTCTGCTGGATTATTTCAAAGCACAAAGGGAGATGTTAGCAGATAGTACAAGGACAGAAAGGATAAACTCACTTTTAAATTAGGGTGGCCAAACAGTGACCTATCCTGCCTGAGACACATAATATAACTGCAATATTCCCATTTCAAATCCTTTGTTGCATGTCGTCCCCTCTCTCTCTCTCTCTCTCTCTCTCTCTCCCTCTGCCCTCACATTTTATGTCTGATTCTCTTCTGTATCCTGTGAAATAAAGCTAACAATGCCCAAAAAGTCATCTTAAAAAAAAGAGGGAAAAGTATTAAAAGTACCAGAGCTTGAGCTGAATTATTAAAGCTACTACAAGGAACTTTCATTTTGTGTTGATTTTAGCGGTCCCTGTGGACAAAAGTGGTGGTGTTTCCGAGCACCAGAGTCCCTTTAGAAAACATCTCATTTTACTTCAGCAGGGTCTGACAGTCTGCCCCAGGCAGTCCTGGTTCTGGTTCTCCCGTGCCTCACTTCCCTCTAGCAAACCCAGCAATACCGCAATCCGCAGTGGACTGGTTTCTGCCGGAGGCCCCAGTGGTGTCTGAGCAGAAGGAGTTTCTGGTGAACTTGCGTGATTTTGTCTGATTTCGGTTGCACCGATAACAAGCAGCATTAAGAATAACAAATAGCCAATCTTCTCGCCGATAGTCTCGTTTTCTTATATAGGTCAAATAGAGGCATCAGTATTAAATTGAGACTGTTTCATAACCAGTTAAAAGTTCCTTGTAGTAACTATAAGCTGGGTGATTTGAGATGTGTATGATAGGATTTGTGATGTGTTTGCATGAGAATTTTTTTTTTTTTTTCCAGAAGCCAGCGCTAGAAATTAAAGCTCATTTGGTTTAAATATAGACAGTAAACCTATTGCATCTTTTCTTGAGTTATTCCAATACACACATAGGGAACAG
This sequence comes from Sebastolobus alascanus, assembly GCA_916701645.2. Classification (NCBI taxonomy): domain Eukaryota; kingdom Metazoa; phylum Chordata; class Actinopteri; order Perciformes; family Sebastidae; genus Sebastolobus; species Sebastolobus alascanus. The sequence continues at coordinate 1,030,551 of CAKAOJ020000131.1, read as the reverse complement.
AAATAGGGACTTTTTATAGATCGTTACTCAGATAATCATGTTGCTTACATAATTTATATTATGTAAAAATGACCACTTCCATCACAGGTTTCCACTATTTGTATCTGTGTAGACAGTTCAATACTATAGTTCACAGTTATCATACACAGTAACATGTATTAACTAAAACAAAATAAACAATGTGAATCTACTCGGGGGTTAAAAAGAAGCTTGAGTGTTGCAGCAGCGACTGAAATCTGAACTGTTTCCACTCTATTTCCTGCAGCCTTATGACTGACAGGCAGTTCAGACTGTAACACTCCACTATTAGCCTTTATTGACTCCCTATTGCCATGGCAACTAAAGATGAGAGGGACTGATGGTGGAGAGGGGGGGTATTGAAGACCACCAGCTATGCTTCTCTGCTAGAACATCTGTATCACAAGGTGATGAGAGAGGGACTCATGGTGTTTGGGGTAATTAGTAAGATTTACAAGAGACGGTAAGAGGGTAGCCTGCTGGGGTGTGCGTATCAGTGTATGTGTGTGTGTGTGTGTGTGTGTGTGTGTGTGTGTGTGTGTGTGTGTGTGAGCCTGCGGCAGGTGGTATTTGAGGCACGCTGGCTATCTAATTTCTGTGTGACATCCGGCACAGGTAGATATAAAAAACAAATTTAAAAAACCTGAAAAATCCAAATATCTAAACTATTTTTCCCATTAATCTCTTGGTGTATTTTTTGAACAATATATGAATTGATTCGTCTTGAAATTTTCAGAAAATAGTAAAAACTGCTTATCAATAATCGACTAATCACTTCTGCACCACATCTGGCTAAAAGTTATAATCTTGAAGATTTTTATGATATCAAACCTCTTTTTTTATACTATTCGTGGTCAGCATTTTTTAAGCAATAGCCACTCAATGTATTTATGTTCATAAATCACCTCTCTATATAGTAGTTTTAATTGTTGGTGGCATAGTCCGCCATTCCAGTACTGAATCCAAACTGCCTTCACACAGGAAACAATGCAGCGTGTAATCCAGCGTAATTTTATCTCGTTGATATCAGCCTCACTGTTTACTGTTCACTCTCTTTACAACTGAACATTTCCTACTGCTGCTGCTTCACATTAAAAGCATTCGACTGGCGACACAGTAGGTGGCTTTTTACTGAGGCAGCCACAGGAATTAATTAAGTATTAAACTGCTAAATCAACCAGGGCTGAAATCTTATGAATTATAACATTAAGCTATGAAATATAAAAAAAAAATACATTGGCTGCAGCAGCTTCATTACAAGCAGCTTTCTACACTTCTCATCTGTAAATCCTTCATTAAAGGGATAGTTTGGGTGTTTTGAAGTGGGGTTGTATGAGGTACTTATCCATAGTCAGTGTATTACCTACAGTAGAGTTTGGAGATACACTCTGGAGGCGTGGCGACCGTCATCTACTGTAGGTAATACACTGACTATGGATAAGTACCTCATTCAACCCCACTTCAGAACACCCAAACTGTCCCGCTAAGAGTGTATTATTGCAGATTTCTCTTCCTGTGTTTCTCACTTGAATAGCTTCCTTGGAGACTGTGGGTGAATGTGTTAGTAGAGATAGTAATAGTGTGAAAGAGAGGTCCTGAACACCCATTCAGAGGTGTGGATGTATTCTAATCACACAATCTCATACTGGACTAGAAAGTAATTCCTCACAGAAGCTTTGTTTCCATGCAGTGTGTCAACAAAAACATAAAGACGGTGGTGAGTCCTCAGAGTATTATAAACAACTCTAAAGACATGAGTTTTATGTGTGCAACTGTAAATTTTTGATCTATATGCGTTAACCCCCCGAGACCCGCGGGATCGCGGCAAACCCGTCCGACTTTACTGTCTTTCAGAGGCTGTAGCAGGTTCAGCTTTAGAGCTAGAGTGAATATAAAGATATAATTTACAGTAAAACCAGAAAACCCATTTTTTTTTAAAAGTTGACCTCACTGTATAAAATGACCTGTTGTGACCTTTAGGATAACCACAGCCTCATGAAGCTTTACAGCCACAAACTAGAGACCTAGGGCAGCTTCTGAGCAGCTTCCAGGACAGAAGCGCTCGCCATCCAATCGCCAAAACATGCAATTCTTGCAGAAATCTCCAAAATGTCAAAAGTGTTTGATACCAAATCACAGCATGTCTTTTTCTATGGTGTTCCTCAAGGTCTTGGCGCCTTAATGTGGTATTTTGGAAGGATTATTTATCATTTTTTATCAATTCTCTAGTGGTAAAAAATTGTTAAATTTAGCACCAAATCTATAAAAGACCCCCTGTACCCCACTAAAAAATACAAAAACTGGTCTATTGTGGGTCTCAGAGGTTTAAGTCATCCCAACAGACGATCCAGATGCTTCCATGATAAACTGGTCTCTTACCTGTATCCGGTTGTTCTCCAGTGTTTTCTCCAGCTCCAATTTGGCAGCAGCTGACTCCTGTTGGTGGGTTTGTCTCAGGTGTTCGATGGCTGACGCGTGGATGTGGTTCAACTCCGATCGCAGAGAGGCTGATGGGGAAATGGAAGCAAAGGGCATATTTCATTTGTAGACATGAGAAAAAAAGCCTGTTTCGGACTTGGTGATTTCAAAGCTTGTTAGAAAAAGCTTCCTCCAACCTTTAGTCTGCTTGCAAAAAAAGTGCTCATTAGAGACAGAGGCATCTTTATTACAAAATAAATAAATAAAGTCTATTTTTTAGTTCGCACATAAAGCAGAGTGCTTCGGCTGCCTTTACCCAAGTGGCCTTTAATCCTCCCTCCAATGAACAACTTTCATTGCAAACAGTCTAATGGTTTATGAGAGAGGGAACACACACCGTTATTAGCTTTCTACTTGAATGTAAGACACATCTATAATGTCAGAATAAAGAAATACAGCAGTGAAAGCTGACCGCTGAAAATATAGAAACACATAATATTCACCTACACCTGAGCACCCATGTGTATATACACACACAGACATTCACACACAAGGAGAGGATGAAAGGAAGTAAGAGAGGGAGAGAGATAAAGAGAAAAAGGTAATAAGAGGATTTCAGGATGTGGGAAGTGAGAGATAGATGGGAGCAGCTCTCCAGTGTCAGGACCACGACATGAAGGTTAATGGAAGACCATTTATCACAGCACAGCACTGGTGTGTGTTCGCACCGGAAACTGGGTGAGACTGAGATATTTCTGCACTTTCCAGTTAGTCTATCTTAGACTTTCTGCTGATATTCTCAGATTTAACTGTCGTTCCTACATCACATTATACTGTATATAATATATAAAAACACAGACAGCTGCAACATCAAAGTGATGTACTGACATTAATGCATCAATACTTTTTTAAAAACATTATATTTATCAGTTTGGATACCTATACAGAGCTTCACCTCAAGAGGGATAATGCATACAAATAATTATAATCCTATAATATAATACATATGATTCTGAAATGGAAACCTCTGAAATTCTGCATAATGAGTACTTTTACTTTTGTACTTTAAAGTATATTTTGATGCTTTTGCTTAAGTCACATTTTGAATGCAGGACTTTTACTTGTAACAGAGTATTTCTACACTGTGGTATTACTACTTTTACTTAAGTGAATGAACTGAGTACTTCTTCCACTGCTGCTCATAGCTTGTTACCATGACAGTGTATTATGCTGCCTCTTGTTGTAAATGTTTAGTATTATTCACACCATATAAAACTGTGCTTTCTTTAGTTCCAACTGCATTTGGGCAGAAAAATGTGTCCTTGTACATCTCAAAGTAACGGTCCTATATCCCTATTTACTACATGAAAGGACAGAGGTTTTACTTTTCACTATTTTCTTTCAGTATAACCTCAGTTTCCACAGTAAAAATCAGTGCACACTGTGACCAAAAACCCCAAATCTGTGCTTTCTCAAGTCATTTTGTTGAAAACGAAAATGTGCCAATAGGTCGTGGGAGGGGGAATCTTTTCAATGCATGCACCCACACACATCCGCACACACAATCACACTCGCACACTCTAAGCCCTTACCCAGCATGGCTTTGCCCTCGTCCTCCAGTTCAAAGCGGAGTGTTTGCAGCTCTTGTTCTGACTGCTGTTTGAGCGTCTCGATGCTCTGGCGGTGAGCCTCTCTGAGAGACTGCAGCTCTGCATGGTGATGATGGCGGAGACGCTCCTCCAACTCCTGATGGAGAGATGAGAGGGGGAGGCAAAGGGGTGGTGGTGGTGGATCAGGGGAGGGTGAGAGAGGGTAACAGAGAGGAACAAAGAGAATAGAAGGGAGAGTGAGAGGGAATCGAGGAAAAGTAAAGGGGAAGAAAAAGAGTGGAGAGAGGGAGAGAAAGAAGAACATTTGTGGATGAAAAGTTTAAGATGTGCGAGGAGATTGATGGAGCGGGAGAGAAAAGTAACAGATATAAGAATGGAGATGGAAAAGTGAGGCAGGGAGCGATAGGGAAGTATTTTAGCATCATTTCAAATCTTCTAGAAGAAACTGGCCAATCGCCACACACTGACCAAAACTGCACTGAAACACCAGCAAAGAAGAGAAGAAAAAACATTTTCTACAGTACAGTTTCTGAGAGATAAGATCAACTATTGTGTCAAAATGCATTGAAAAACAGACAATTATCCCTCATACTTGAAGTCTCTAAACTTAAAAGGTTAGCTGACAGTTTTAATGGATTCCTGCGCAGAACGACCTCAACTGTGAGAAAATTAATTGAAAGTCCTTCTACTGTAGAGTTTTTAAGAATAAAAAAGGTAAAGTCACCTCACTGTCAAAATGCATTGTAATATCGTAATTGTCTCTTTTTCTACGGTAACGTTTTTGAGAAAAATAGAGGTAAGGTCACCATTTATGTTGAGTCTCAGAAAAAAAAAAAATCCCTGAAAAGGTTTACTGACAATTTCAACGGATTCCTGTTCAGAACGGCCTTGACTGAAACTTTACTTTTATAAAACTGATATTTAATACAATAGAATTACCTCAGCTAGCCTGAGCATAATGATGGCTGTAGACACAGAAGATATTCCTGGTGAAATTTATATTTTGATATTGATCTTATTTTCTAAAATATTAATTGGACAGACAGAAGCAGTGGCTCAAAATTACGACACATGCAACACGTGGAGACTAACAAAGAGTATATTGGGATTGGGTTACAAGCTTGTTAAACTAAAGAGTGAGAAACAAGTGATTGATATCCCAATTTATATTTTATCAATTTTGTGACCAAAGGTGTTGGTGCAGTAGAACTAGAAGGGGCTGCATTGACGTGTCGTTGGTGAGAATGTGTTGATTATGGACAGGTGTCAATCACCATTATGAACTAAAAGTTTCCTAAAAGACAGAAGTTTTCTGTGTACACATATTCATTAATAATTCCATTTGTGAAGGAAACAAGACTTTTTTTAGTCAAACAAATCATGTTTCTTCCTTTATGTTTTTTTTAAATCAGGCAATTCATTAAATATTGTTCAGTTAGTTTCATCCAGCTGCTGTTGATCACGGTTGATTACAAGAATTCAGTAAACATATTAGAATATTTGCAAAGAAAACGGACACTAATATACACAGTATTAGCATCAGGCATTAGCACTGCTGACTGGAGGGCTGCCACTACACACACACACACACACACACACACACACACACACACACACACACACACACACACACACACACACACACACACACACACACACACACTGAGCACGGACCTACCAACATTACACTGCTGGCAGTCGGACATTTACTCTGGCAGAAGGAGCTGTTGTTGATGTGCGAGGAGCCACACTTTGTGTGTGTTTATAGGAAATATGGTTTCACTTTTTTTGGGAAACACTTTCACTATCGATGCTTCTGTCAACTCCATCAACAACTCGACAGACGTTTGTTGTGTCAAGTGGCTTATTACAGTGAGCTCATCAATCTGACAAAGTCGGCTGTCAGCCGGCTTGTTGGCAGAGAATGAATGAGACCAACAGTACATCTGACCATCAACAGCCAGTTTATGCATGGTGCCTTGTAAATTGCCTTCTATTCCCACTTCCTCGAATTATTTTTTTTCCAACTTTGCACCCTAGAACTACTTGTGTCTAAAATAACATCCAGATATATCATTTAAATATAATCTCATTCTAATAACAGGTAATACATGCGTCTGCAGACTGATGTATTAAAAGAAGGAAATGTTGAATATCGAAGGAGAAAACACAGCAGCTACAGCATATCCATCAGCTGAGGCCTCATTTTCATTATTACACAAAGCCCTTAAAGCACACCATTGAAGGCAAGAAAACTGCTGTTTCACCCATTTTCTTTGTCAGTAAAATATTAAGATGCCATTTGGCGAATTATAACTAGAACCCATCAACAAGAAACATCTAAAATGATATTCATGGAAGGTTGACGGCAACATCTGTGGCATTTTAATTCGCCAATATGTAATGCCTTTGGGAAATGATTCATGGAACGGAGAGAGAGCCCTGAATATTCAAATGAACCTCGCTCTGCGCTGGCGGACGGCAGTCTGGGAGTCTTCGCGTCTGACGGGGCACTCATGCTGTTTTTATGGTAACACTTAAAACAAAAGTGTTTCAGTTCATTAAGGACGAGATCTTTGGGAGCGGGTGGATAACAATGTTGTTTATGCTGTATTTAGCTGTGTATCCGTTAAAACTGATACCACCAAGTATTACAACAAACCTCTCCTCTCTCTCTATTGTCAGTCTGCCAGTCACTAACCCTCCCTGTCCTGCAGTAGTCCCCGGTGTTTCCTCCCACTCAGCACCACCTGACCTCCACATCCACCTGTACACCTGCTGCACCCTTCTTTACCTTTCCATTGACTTCATAGGCAGTGTGTTGTGTTGCATGTGTTTTTGAATTTGCATTGTTTCCTGTTGTGGCATACAGTACGTTTTGGCAGTTTGCAGCACATTTTGTTCTAACATTATTTTAATGCTGTATTTCTTCGGATTATCATATGTGTTTTGAATGCTCCATGGTTTCTGAAGTTAGTGTTAATAAGTTTGCTTTATAATCTTACAGCATGTTTGTCTGTGAAACACACAATTTTATGCAGTATGAGTTCAAAGTCACGATACCACTTGTTAACTGTAAATATGACACCAGTAGTCATCACAATTAATATGACAATATACCGATGCTAATATATGCTTTAAGTCACACTAAAATAAAAAAGTATATTTTCCAAGTTGTAATCCTGTTTGAACTGTTCAGTTATCACTTGTTAAATGCCAAATCAAAGTCTGTCTCTTTTGTTTTTAAATGTTTAAAGGTTGCTCTATATGATATCCAGATCATTAATATAGCGGCAAACAACTATTTGCTATGTAAAGATATAAAGGAGTAACGTCTACCTGGACATTAAAGCATGTAAAAATGTTTGAGTAGAAAACCAAAATACAAGTATGAAGCTGAAAATGAGCATGATATGAACCCCTTTAAATCTATCGTAACGATACCCCGTTCACATATTCCGTTTTATTCATAAACACATTACAGAACAGAAGCTAAAGACGCTGAGAGGACTTATAGCTGATCCTCAGTTCGTAAAAACACAAGTAGATGTGTGTCGAAACCCCAGTGGGAGGTTTTTTATCACAGTATGAGGAAGTGGCTTTTAAAAGCCACTAATCTCTCTTCTTCATTGGTATTGATTATTGGTCTTTTTGTGCGGTGGGTCAGTAAAAACCATACCTTTTTATTCCTTTAATTAAGGGGAGCACATTAATTACTCCTAATCGCAGCGAGCCTTATAATTACAAATTGACTGTAATGTTGTCACATCCGCCTCCTCTCTGTGCTGTTTGTGTGTGTGTGTGTGTGTGTGTGTGTGTGTGTGTGTGTGTGTGTGTGTGAGGAGGCCTGGTGGCTCAATCTTCATTCCATTACAGGACGGTCAATATTTGTTACTTTGCTGGTGGTGAATCCATTTAACTAAGTATAAAGAGGGGGTGATACAGATGAACAAGAGCGAGAGAGACGGGGGGGGGGGGGGGGATAAACACACAGAGACATGAAGTGAGACCGTGGCCCTCGGGTGCTCTGGCAGGCTGATCCAGCTGCTTCAACGCAGGTCTTAATCCTGACCCCGAAGGACAACGCAAAGACCCGAGCTGGAGGAAGCGAGGCGTCTATAAGAGATGCAGCTTTAAAAGTGTGTGTCTGCTATGAATTCAGGTGATTCAAAACCCAAGAAGAGCAGAATCTTAATACCTAAACTGACCTGCAGCCAACACATCGACTCTGAAACAGGTGTAACAGCTTCTTCTGGATCTTAGTCAGCACTCAAGCTGCTGCATTATGCTCTGTTGATTCAAAGCTCTCTCTGGCAGACCAGAACAGAGAGCATCACACTAGTGGAGCCTGGTAGAGATAAAGGCGCATATAACCTTTAGAGGATCTGACCGTGAGAAATGACTGCACACTGGCTGGATTCCAGAGTGGGAACCTTAGTGATGTTTTTTTTTTAATGTGGGCTTTAAAATTCGAACAAAGAGATGATAGCTTAGTTCTGGCTTGACATGTAGTGCTCAAGATTTCAACCATTTTAATGACCGATTTAAAGGATTCAGCCATAAATATTTAGGTTTTATTACCTCATAAAGATGTAGTACAGATTTAACAAAACTAATAGTCTACAGCCATGCTAGCGGCTCTGTGAATCTGCTGACATCAGCTAATAAGCACAACAAAAATGTTTAATATGCTGATTTTTCATCAAGTATAATGTTTTCCATCTTAGTTTGGCATGTTAGCATGCTGACATCTGCTAATTAGCACTTCAGCTGAGGCTGATGGGAAAGTCATTTGATTTGCAGGTATTTGGTCATAAACTATCAGACAAATTAAAAATCCGACCTGATAATGCGCTAAAGGAAAAGTCTGGATCACGGAAGTCATTAGGATGAATGTCTGCAACCAATTACATGCCAATCCATCAAACAGATGTCAAGATATTTCACAGGAAAGTGAAAACTTTGACTTTGACGTTATTTTGGTCTCATAGAACGATAACCTGAGAGTCAACAACAAAAGCCAGTTCAACACATTTTTATAAAGGTAACCAGTAGGATGATTGGTGAGGAGCAAATAACATCTATAAGAGTCTGACAGTAAGCAGCCACCAAGCAACTATTAATAGCACTGATGTCCACCACGCCTTAAATAAACCCTTTGAGCTGGTTCCTATAGGGAGGCTGTATAGACTTCCCAGGACCAGGTGCCATAGATTCAAACATTCCTTTTTAATATGTGCAGTAAAATAACTTAAATTGTACTCTAGCAATTAATTTGCATTCTGCAAGACCATCTCTCTGTCTTATTGTTTTCTTTTTTAATACTTATTATTGTTTCCATCTGTTTCAATTTGTATTTGCACATTTGATTTTACTAAGTGTTAAAAATTATTGCGTTTACTGCTACTGTGAGTTACTCTTCTATCTAACTGATATGTTTTTTTAATTTGATAATATTTATTTGCTTTGATTGATAGACTGTTTTGATGTGCTTAATGTTTGTCACAAGATAAGATCAATGGTAAATGGATTTGGATTTGCATTTATATTGCGCCTTTCTAGTCTTCCGACCTCTCAAAGCGCTTTACACTACATGTCAGCATTCACCCGTTCACTCACACATTCACACACATTCACACACTGATGGCAGAGGCTGCCGTGCAGGGTGACAACATGCCCATCAGGATCTAATCTAAATGCTCATTCGCACTCTGATGGCACAGCCTTCGGGAGCAATTTGGGGTCCCATTGCTGGACGACCCGCTCTACCTCTAAGCCACAGCCGCCCCATCAGCAAGATAATCGTTGTCTTATTGTTTTCTTGGTTCTACCTGTTTTAATTTGTATTTACGTATTTGACTGAACTTTTATGGTATCATATTAACTGCTGTTGAGTGTTACTCTTTCTAACTGATGTGTATTTTTATTTAGTTTTACTGATGGATGACACTGCTTGATTGACTGTTTTGATGTGTCTACTTTTGTCCTATGCCGCAAGCCAAATCTCCCATGTGGGACAATAAGGACTGATCTGCACTAAAAAGTCACCAGAGTCATTAGGATTCATCATCTGGGGACCTTGAATGTCTGTATAAAATCTAACGATCCAGCCAATTGTTGAGATATTACAGTCTGGACCAAAGTGGTGGACGAAAATGGCTGCCGCTAAATAGATGAATGAACCTTTACCATCGCATACTGCAGATTTCTTTCTTTATGTGTGCTATTTCTTGGACATTTTGTACATTGATTCGTAGAGTAGGTAAAACGATTCTCCTTCTGAAAGTGCGCTGGCAAAAAGAAAGTGAGCAAGAGTGTGAAGATAAGTGAGACAAAAGATGATAAGCAAATCAATAAGCTGTCATTCGCTCCGTGCACACTCGCTGCTTCCATTGGCAGCGTTTTGGTAGCGAGAAGTCGGCGAGCTAAATTAGGTTATGTGAATGTGTTTGTGTAGCGGGGATTAGTAACAACTTTATTACTCCCTGGATGTAACTGTGTGCGAACAGATAATGCCAGAATATCTGAATGTACCTCCCATACACACACACACACACACACACACACACACACACACACACACAAATCATCCGTCTAATGCCTCCACTCTGGATAATTGAGTTTTCTCTGCCTGCACTGCTTACAGAAATATAAACACCCTGCCACCATAAAAGCCCTCCGTAAAGCTTTTAACACTTTATTCCCCTGCTTATTAACTAAGTCTGTGACAGAAGAAAGACAGAAAAGATAGCCAATAGTGTGGTTATATTGAGGGACCGGCTATTGTGTGTGTTTGCATCAGAGAAAGAAACAAGTGGAGGAGGAGAGGAAGATAACAGGGAGGAGAATTTTTTGTTCCAGCAGTCAGTTTGGTTTACAGGAAAATAATGAAGACTGCCGATTTCACAAATGCTGTGTGACTCAAGAGGTGATATTATTTCCCCCACACACACTCGTCCTCATGCACATTCGTACTCCAGGAGTTGCCAAAAACACATCATAAGGACGCCGTTTCCTGACCTCCATTCTGCCTAAAGCATTAATACAATTACAGCGTCCAAGTCGAAAAAGGGATTTGGGATTGTGATGTATAGCTGATCCAAATCGACCTTGACTGTGAAATGGACGGATTAGCGTTGAGGAACATTTTCTTGGCACCTTGAGGAGTGTGTATGTTGGTTTGCGCGTGCAAATTTTGGCATTATAAAGAGGAAAACACAGAGCTGTCAGCATCGCTACTTGATATAGAAGCTGTCTGCTGTCAGTGAGAGCGAGTAATGACAGTGATGACTCACTGCCAGTCTAACCTTGTGTCTGACAACACTCTATTGGATAAAAATGTCACGGATGGCTTCTCCTGAACAGCTCCTCTAACTAGCAGACAAAATGACATAAATGCTGCAGCTCATAACTGTTTGCATATAATTAGTAAGGCTGGATGATATGCTTATCTCCAAATTAGATACTATCAAAATACTTAGGTGCGGATTTGACATATATTGTGATTTTTAAGTATTGCGATTCGATTTTACAATTTATTGTGATTTTTGTTAACTTTTTTTAACACTAGACCATGGGAAAAAGTTAAATCATACACTTCTAGGGACTTAAACTTTGGAAAATCTGTAAATTGATACAGTAAAAATGCTTGATTTTGTGTCTATATGTAGTCAGAAGTTCAGTATGTCCTGAAGTCAAATATATCAGTCATTGTTAGGAATTATGGAGCAGTGTGTTTTTATAGTACCACAAGAATTCAGAAATGTAGCTACTGTATTTCAACATACAAATATGGGATTTTTACTAGGGAATATCTCAAAATTGTTAATTGCTAAAAATAAAATAGTAAAAATGCTTAACTCAGACGACAACAATAAAAGTGGTATCTTCCTTCTACCTCCGCATAGCCTCAAATAAAGCAACTATATTTATTCAGTCATTAAAAAATATATTATAAAATCGTAAAAAAAAAAAAAAAAACAAGATGAGGAGACGTAGTGGTTTGAGAATTCAGTGTGCTGGAAATGCAGGTTTTCTGGTTTTGCTTTACTGCAGTGGTCTCATAGTTCTATAGTCATTATATTAGATCAACATGTATTTCAGAATGATATGTTGAGGTAAATAATCTACACTGAGGGGATAAGGGAGGTGTTGTTATTAAATATACAGTAAATTCCACAATAAATGTTGCTACAGTAGTTATACAGCAGCAGCTCTGTCCATGGTGCTGATTTAGCCTGAGTTTGTGGTGTACATGCAGTAGCTGTCCATGGTGCTGACTCTGCCTCCCTACTGCACCGAGTCTGAGCTATGCACCAAAATAGCCGTGTTTCCATTCACATATTTTCATGCGCATTTTTAAGTATCTCATTAGAAAAACTGGAAAAATGGACAACGCTTGTTTTGTTTCTCTGCTTCTTCTACTACTCTGTTTACTGGCGGATTACAGCCATGCATAAAGCACAGCCTATAGCGCCAACTTCTGACCAAACTACGCAGCCTAGTTTATCTGCTCCAAACCAGTTGATGGAAACGCGTCTAATTCACATTTCTATGTTGCAGGTTTGCAAAAATTCACTTGCCAATCGAATGGAAACACGGCTAGTGTCCCACCAACGTGATTACTCAATACTGCCTGCAGTATTTATAATAATATATAATATATAAGGAACGCCTTGGTAGCCAAGTAGTTATAGCGCATGCCACATAATCGCAAGGTCCCGGGTTCGATTCTGGCCTTGGGATCTTTGTTGCATGTCTTACCCCCCTCTCTCTCCTCCATTTCTACACTGTCTTCTGTCTAATAAAGGCGAAAATGCCCCCCAAAAAATCATAAAAAGATATGTTTGAGGTAGTTTTTTGTCCCACTCAGTACATATCTTGGTCAAAATCTTTAAATAAACACATTTAAGGGATGCAAACATAATGTAAACAATGCAGCTTTTCTGTATATACTGTAAATGTTGGCCACCACCACCTACCTTCAGGTCCCTCTTCCGGGCGTGCTCCATGTCCTGCATGGAGCAGCAGTGCACCTCCTGCAGACGCTGCTGTCGCCTCTGGTGCTCCGTCTGCAGCTCGTCCAGCTGCATCCTCAGGTGCTCCCTCTCCTGGCTGAACTGGTGCTGCAGCTGCTGCAGCGACGACTGCGACTGGGACAGCTGCATCTCCAGGCTCTGCTTCAACAGGGAGATCTAGAGAGGAACAGACGAAATAATAAATGTTACACCGGGAGGGATACCCTTAGTGTTGAATATGCCGCTGCTTCTACACCTCTGCATACATATATTCATTATTCTTATTAAATGGAAAGTGAGCGGATGGCGCAGGAAGAGCGAGAAGCAGATGAGAGTTTCGGCTGTCTCTAGGGAGCAGCAGAATAACAGAGAAGGGCAAAGAGGGGGTGGCAATCAATTAGGCTTAAACAAAGGTTGCCATATTAAGATGTTTGTAATTCTTCAAAGCCTCGAGCAATAAAGTTTCTTACTTTTTGTGAATAAATTATTTGCAGTTCACTGCAGGACATAATGAACTCTGGCTAATGGTGTAGCACTAGAATTCATTGTTGGGAGGAAGCAGCATGATGCACCAAATTAGTCTGTCTAGACGAAATGTAGAGATAAAAGAGAACAACCTTGTACAATCTGCTTTAGCAACACTGTATTTAACTTCATGCCAAATAAAGCTAATTTGATAAAGAATGTCAATAGGAAACTTTAGAACAGGGGTGGGCAATTATTTTTCCTGGGGGGGGGCCACATGAGAAACCCAGATTTTTGCCGGGGGCCAAACAAATTCTGTCAGACGTAACCTCTATTTTATCACTAGATTAAATTATAGAAAACACACTGTGCACTTATTTTTCAGCATTTATTCTTGTGAAAATCACTCCAAAAAGCATATTATAAAGAAAATTACATTTTATGCAGGAGTCTTTGAACCGTACAGGACTGACTGTTTTGGGTAGTTATGTTTCCATTAACAAAACTTGACATTTAACTTAACATTAACACTTACATTTCCTTTTTTCGTTGCATGCAGCTTTGTAAAAAGTCCTTGCTGCTTTTCTGGCTTAGCTAGCAATCCCTCTGCTGTCCTCACCTTCTCATCTCCAGATAGGCTTCTGTATTTTTCCGCATGTTTTGTCTCGAAGTGGCGGCTCAAGTTGTAGTCTTTGAATACAGCCACACGTTTGTTGTAAACTAAGTACACAGCTTTATCGCCAACCTCCGCGAAAAAAATCTTGGCAATCCATGACTTATTATGGATGTGCCGCCTCAGCAGGTGACGCTACTTCAAACATCACGTCAATTTACGTCGATGTCAAGTGTGACAGGAAGAAGCACACTCACGATACACAAGCGTTTCAAAATAAAAGCTATTTCTTCGTGTCCCGTGCGTTACGTTACAATCAGCTGTTCGTTCATGTCCCGTGTTCACAACGTTCACAGTGAATTTCATTGTACAAACGTAGTAGTTTTAAGCCCAACCACGTAGTTCTTTCCTAAACCTAACTATAGTGGTTTTGTTGCCTAATCCTAAAGTGACGCCAAGGGTAACTACAGTGACACCAAAGCGGCGGTATGTGACGATGCGGGATGAGAACGTGTCGCTAGAAGGTCAACCAGCTGCCGAGTGAAGATCCCACACGTCCTCTCATGTCTAGAAACAGCAACACTTGTTGACAGGATGCAAAGATACTCTTGCCCGGGGACGATAACCTTGTCCGCTTCACCAACTGTTGAACTCCCTCGGAGACAAACTGACAGGTGAGACCAGCTGGACCCTAAATAATTCATTTATAGTTGGAATGAATAAATTCATCGCCTTTTGGAGATCATCATACAGTACGTGGGATTACTATACGCACAAAGACAAAATGTTCTCAGTGAACCAAAACGAGCAGCTCAGCCTCAATAGCTGCGTCCTATATTTGGAAATGATAATATGACTAAGAGACATGAGTCACACACTGTGTAATAAGGCTGGAACGCTTTATTAACACAAGCATATGGTTACATACAGTATGCTGTACGTTTGGGTTTCTAAACTGTGAAATGTTCCAGGTGTGGAGGGTGACTATTACTACTGAGACCCAGATCCATCACCAACACCACTAAATACTCATACACATTGGTTTTCAGCTGAAAAAAGTGGTTTAGTTACACTTTAACTCTCTGTGGGATCGTCACTAACAACCCATTTTACATTACACAATGTGTTAATAAAAAGGACTTATTAGTGCAGCTTTAACTCGCCGTTGACCCTTACAGTATGAAGGTATTTGGACTCTACCTGAAAAAACCAAAACCTGTCTTTACTAGCTAGAGGTAGAGAGTGCACATTCATCCTCCTACTTCATCACATAAACTGCCAACTACAATGACACTAATATTTACATATACAGTTTTACTTTATGAAAACAAACCGTGAAGCATCTTGTGTGTGAGCAAGGGTCAAATCATATTTTGTAAAAAGTAATATCTTCCCACGCATCGCTGGCACGGAGATAACATTCTGTTAAGATACAGATCATTAGAAAACATCATCTGATTTCCAAACAGCGTCTTCTCCGTCGGTGTGAATCCATCAAGACGTCGAGCGCCGCTCTGATTTGACATCAGAGTAAATAAATATGGTTCCGCTGATTGCCGAGGCGTGAAGCGGACACATTAATCACTGGGCGGGAGCTGATGGACAGCGTGACGACTACCAGCAGCAGCACGGCATGCGGAGATGAACACGAATAAAAGCCACTGACACTGTGTGTCTGCGTGCACGCCCGATGACCACAGGAGAGCTTAGTCACGCCACATTAACATTACCGGACGGTCATTAGCGGCAGCCGCCTGCTCCGGTGGATTCGCCGCGGCGTCTAATAATGAATGTGTGATTGAGTTTGTCCACCACTGAGAGGAAGATATAAGTCAGCCTGGCTCAGACAGCAGGTCTTTACAGGAGGCAACATGAACTTCAGAGGGATGCAGTTGCTCTTATTGCCTTTCTCATCCTCTCTCATCCTCTCTCATCCTCTCTCGTCCTCTCTCTCCCTCCATATGCCCTTTATTGCTGCTGGTATAATTACAGCAATTCGACTACATGCTGCAGGCATCCGGTATTCACAGCTCAGGTTGAACATTAAAACCATCTTTAACCAGTAAATGAGGCAACCTGAAGTTAATATTCAGTGGTGGACTGTAACTAAGTACATTTACTTGAGTATTTCCATTTTATAATACTTTATACCCACTACAATTCAGGGGGAAATATTGTACTTTTTACTCACTAGATTTATTTGATATTAGTTACTAGTTATTTTGCAGATTCAGATTATTATTATGCTATGCCAATTTTTCTTTTTGTAATTTAAGGAAGGAGGCCGGTCAACACACACATGCACGTACTGTACTGCGCATGTATACAGATCCGTTGGCGCTAGTCGTACCTGTTCCAGCAGGTCCTCCACTTTCCTCTGCCAGCTCTCCCTGGCGCTGCACATTTCCTGCTCCTTGCTTTGTGCCAGATGACTCAGTGCTGAGGCCTTGTCCTCCTCGTGGTCCTCTCTCAGCTCCTCGCGTAGCTTCTTACACTCCTGCCTACAACACAACAAGACACACAGATATTTGTTTTTACGTTTCAGGAACTCGATCCAATATGATTCACTAAACAACAAAAAACAGCATCAGTTCTGACTGCGGATTGCAGAGTTTCCAAAAAGCCAAAAGCAAAGAAAGCAAAGGTCAGTGCCTTTACACTTGAATTGCCAAATATGACGTTATGAGAGTGAACCAACACAGTGAAGTTGTGGACCATAAAACCAAAACAATGAGCTAAAACACTCTGTAGAGCTGAGGTGGACTAAAGAGTCGGGTGATAACTCTCTGTGGGTTCGTTACTACGTGCAACTCTTTTTACATGGCTCATAGTCACTTGGTTCATTATCAATACAAAAAATGTCTTAGTGCAGCTTTAATGTACGGTCCGTCTAACTAGGCGTGATACAAACTCTGCTGCGGCACCAAGTCGCAAATTTGATTTTGGTCTTTGCTTGTGACTGAATGACCATAAAATGATGGTAAGACCAGACAGATGATGTATTTTGAGTAAGTGTCAAGTCTCTGCAAGTGGATTTTTATACAACACTGGCATGAATTGAAACTACCGGCTTCCTGGAAGACAAGAAATCAATGTAAAAAATTATAGTATGCTTTGGTAAAATAAGTAAATATGATTTATAGTCAACAAGCTAATCTCCCAAAACTTCTTTTTAGGCACTTTTTGTACTCATGTTGTTACTCGTTTTAATTGACATGAATTTTTCACAAGCACAACAACAACATCTGGTGAAAGAAGGGACTCAAACAAACGTTGCATCAGAGGTAAAGGTGCTTCAGAAAAGCTCCACATTCACTTCAAGTGAACAATGACTGGTCGTTTATCAGACCTCAACACTGCGTCTATTGAGCGACCATCACTCTTTAGCACTGCTGCTAACAGCTTTTTGTATGGCTCGGTGTATGCGTGTGCGTGTGTGTGTGTGTGTGTGTGTGTGTGTGTGTGTGTGTGCTGTCAATGTAATAGCTCTGTGGGAGTTGAAATGGCAGCTGTTAAATGAAGTATCGAGGCAAACGCGTTTTTTTTTCACTTTGAGAGCCAGAAAGTGTCAGACTGAAGGCGGGCTCGCACACACACACACACACACACACACACACACACACACACACACACACACACACACACACACACACACACACACACACACACACACACACACACACACAGCGGTGCAGTCAAATACAGTACCAGAGAGTCACGTTCATCATGCAGCACGTGTCATCATTCATGTTCTCGTTCTGTATAAAGCACACAGTCACAGACGTTTTTACACACACACACGCGCACGCACACGCACACGCACACGCACACACACAAAAAGGCCTTGGGCTTCAAAGAGCTCCGGTCTTCCTAATAAGCGTTGTTCTATAGCATCTGCCGGGCAGGAAGAGAGAGACGAGGGCAGATGGAGAGAGGTAAAGGAAAGAAGCAGTGGATGAACGAACTGTCAGCGAAGGAAGAAATATCCTGATAAAATGAGGGATAATTGGCTGGATTCTGCTGTCTGTGCTGTGAGATAAAAGGCACACATGCTAATTTAAGGTGTGCATTTGTGCGTGTGATCATGGACTTAAAGCTTGGGTAGGTAACACTGGAGAAACCAGCAAGAGTATTTTAAACATTATCCAACAACCTGGGAATGAGAACGGGCTGGGACTAAATACCCACAGCTTCCCTGTTGTAATACTTCTATCCTTTAAAAATAACTGTGTACATCTGACTTCCTCCTTGTCACCAATATTCAATACAATTTTAGAGCCTGCTGCATGTGTGCTTTGTCACTACAAGTCATTTTATTTCCATTTATCTTCTTCAGTGAATATTTTTGGTCAATGTGGCTGAAGATTTCCTGTAAGTGGACCTTGTGCTTAGAATTCTGTTGTCAAATGATTATTTCCAAGGTCAATAACGAACCTTCAAGCCCACATCCAACATTTCCGATGATATTTTTTGAATATGAACGTTTTCACATCAAAAGAAAGAAACGTACTCAGACCAAGGACTTGTACTGTTAATGATAACCTCCTTATTAACTCAATTTTCAGGTGTTATTGACAGCAGCTGTATAACAGAATGGCCAGGAAATTATGTACTGCAGCAACGTGGTTAAAAGAGAGATATGCTGTATTTTCTTGTTCATCTGAGTTCAAAGTTACATTTCTCCAATAAAGAGCTTCTCACAAACACTCAGATGGGATCAGAGCGACTGTACGTGGTAATGAGGGTAATTAAATATTAGCTGTCCTTCTGATATTTACCTTGTCAATGTCAAATCACAGGCGGGGCCACAGAGTTTAAACACATATTCCCGAACGCAAATATCACTGTACACAAAACCTGCTGGAGGCTTCTTGTGCAAACTTGGCTCTCTGCTGGTGACGCTGCTGGAAAGGTTGGATCGACAAAGTCATTTCATCCTCTGGGAATCACGAGTGTCTGTACAAATCTTCATGGCTGTTGTTGAGATATTTCAGTCTGGTGAACCGTCATCGCCATCCCTATATCAAAGGCGCTATGGATGACACACATTTACCAGCACACAGCGACTGACTGGCTCAAGAGGTAAAAGATTCAACGTGCTCTACAAGATCTTCTGTGTGACCAGGACAAACTATCGTCATACTGTCTCCGCTGTAGTCTGCTGATCCGCTCAACCTCCTCTGTTCATTTGGTAATCCGGAGAGCTCTCTCCATGATTATACTATCACAGAGAAACCGTCTGTTTCCGCGGTGAAACTGGGGATTAAAGCCGGCCCCCTTAATTCAGACGGCTCACTAACCACAGTGTACTCACCCCAACCACCAAATGAATAGATGTTCTCATGAGAATAAAGAGCTGTGCGCAGAAAGACAAAGGAAGGTGAGTGAAAGCTAATGAAGGGGAGACGGAGAGGAGGGGAAGAGTGATCGCTATGAGTATGCTGGTACACTGTTATTTCTACTTTCAAGGTCCACTCTTATACCCTTTTTACACCAAAATTAGCACGTATATGCAGGTTTTTTAAAACACGCGAAAACCCACTAAAAATAGGTGAACAGGGTTAGTAAATAGTGAAAACTCTGTGAGTTAAGGGTTGGTGATTGTTGGAACAGTAGAAAGACTAAGTTGGTTTTGATGAGTACATTTTGTTTCTGTCGAGTTTGAATTCAAGTGTGTTTTACAATTATCAGTAAATTTACTGTTTCTGTCAATGGAGTCTGGTGGCTTTGAGGATCACATATAACTGGTTTCTTTTCACATCTAACTCGGTGAATTAAGGGTTTATTTCAACGGAACCAGAGTTGGTGATTGCTGGAATGGTGGAAAGACTAACAAAGATGGTTTTGATGAGTTTTATTTTGTTTTGGTTGAGTTTGAATGAAGTGTGTTTCGATGATCAGTGAGTTAAATTACTGTTGTCTGACTGGAGTCTGGCGGCTTTGAGTTAATGTTTTGTATGTTAATAAATTATAATAATTGTCAAAATCCCTTGTGATTTTATGTATTATATATTTACTTCAACGGGTGTCACATAGCATGGCGCCGGAAAAGGGGCGGAAATTAGCGTGTCCACCCGGGTGTCATGTTTCCATCACCGCCGATCGGAGCTGGAGCCGATAAATACCTTTGACTTCTGCAGAGTCGAGAATGCCGATTGTAACCTTTCCCACTAAAGAAAAAAGACAGATGCTAGTTGTTTTTTTTGTCCAGCGGGAAAGAGGCTTTATTATGACTCTGAGATTTATTAGTGATTTAACTGAATTGGCCACACTTAGTTTGTAAGCACCGCAGACAGAAAATAAGAACAGGCATTCCCTAATCTGTCTTTGATGCAGCCATTTTTAGTCACTAATGTCACACCATCATTGTCTTTTGTGTCACTTTTATTTCAAGAGGCTTCAAAACTGTTAAAATATTGGACGTTACGGGTCATTTTTCCTTGAAACAGTAGAAATATTAAATATACAGCTGGTGAAATCAGCCACATTTGCATGATTAGTAAAGTCTGTCCCTGGTAGGAGGAAGTTTGTTTTGTGGGTAAAAAAAGCCTCCATATTTCTAGGGAGTTATATAAAAAGAAAACAGCTGTCTGGAGAGAGGCTGCTGACAGATTTAGGTTGTGATGATTCCCGAGATAGGAGGAGAAGGATGTTAACGGTTCCTAAACTGCTTCCTGGTATTTTAACATCAATTCTTTCATAATTTGACGTAGGACTTGACACGCATTGATCTTCAGTTTATGTTGTGTTTTCTTTCCTTAAACTTAGAAAGGAGAGGATCATGAGGCCAATACAAATCATTCAAAAACATGTATATATGTTTTTGGTATCCGGATCTGATGCTTGTTCAGGATATGGAAATGTTATGATTTTATATCTAACCTCGGTATTTACCTTTTTCCCTGTATAATTTAACGGGTGAATAGGGTAATTTGAGATATGATTTAAGCCCATATACAAAGAGATTTAATTTGATTATACAGGTGTTATGAGATGCTATTGGCTTCACTCAAATAGCGAGATGACAAAGGAGAACAAAGTGAGAGTGAAGTAATACACGAAGTGGAGCGGAGTAATAAAAAATATTGCAGCGAGGCACAAAGATATCCACGGGCTCAGAGAGTGAGGCGTGACCTTTACAAAGAGCCGGGGCATTAACAGATTAAACAAAGTTGTAGGTTGAGATGAAGCTACAGCAGACACAGAGAAATCACCAGGTAGTAGTAGTGTGAACAAAACACTGACATTTAGGTGAAGTTTTCAACCAAAAGTAGCACTTTACACTTATGTTTCACTTGCAAAATGTCCCGTAGATGCAAAACTACTACAAACAGCGCGCTTCTACGTTCACGTCTGTGCCCAGGGGACAATTGTCTCATGATCCGTCCATGTTTGAGATGTCTACTTTCTACCATCATCCAAATAAAATGGACACGACTGGAGTTTCGTGCTTGGTGCTCACAGCATTAACAATAGGTTTATTTAAAAAAAAAAAAAAAGTATAGGAAATTCTCTTTGCAGAAACAGTGTCCCAATTACTTGATAATCCAAAGACCTCACTGTGAACAGCTTTCACTGGAACTTTCAACCGAAAAATAGTCCTCGTGAAAACAGTTGACAGTGTGTTCTGTGGATTATCCAGGGGGAACTGGGACACTGTTTCTGGAAAAAGAAATGTTTCCCTTTTCTCATTTTGATGAACCAAGCCTGGTACAGTTTTTAAACCGTTTAAGCCATTCGTGTGGTAATATACATGCCCCGACGTTCACCAATTATCTGAATGAATAGCTGTTATATAAGCATGTACACTCATTCACTCACCTGTGATTTAAATGATCATAATTATCATAGATGAGATCTAACAGTATTCAGGCTTTCAGCACCGTCTAGAGTCACTTCAGCCAAAAAAAAAGACAAAATCTTTATTTAAGTGGAAAAGCTTTGACCATTTAGACACAATTTAATGCTGAGATCAGAGCCGGCCCAGCCACTAAGCGATCATTACGGTGGCATAGGGCCCCGTGGCCAGCAGAGGGCCCCTTAAAAACAAGAGATGTTGTTTCTGTGCCATATGTACTGAGAACGCACAGTCAGAGGGCCCCCCCAAACATTTTGATTAGGGCCCAGAAAGGTCTAGGGCCGGCTCTGGCTGAGATGAACTCTAATTGAGTCATTTAGATGCTCCACACGTTACTGTGTGAAAAGTACGTCAGTTCACACCACAAAACAGTCAATTTCATTCTTTGAGGTTTCTGAATAATAACACTTCAAAAAGGTCTGTGGACGTTAACAGAGACCTTGAGCTGGGGGCTTTAACACGGGATCGAGCTGAGGAGTTGCAGAGCCCTCCAAGGATAATGCTCTGTCACGGTCAATACTGTGAGCCGGATGACCCGTTAGTGTGTGTGTGTGTGTGTGTGTGTGTGTGTGTGTGTGTGTGTGTGTGTGTGTGTGTGTGTGTGTGTGTGTGTGTGTTCTAGTAAGCGTGAGAAACGAAAATAGGGAAACAGACAGACTTCCATTTCCCATCCATTCTTAATTTCATGGTCTGTCTTTGCTAAAAGACAAGATAAAGACTGTGGGTGTTACTCTTTCAGACACACACACACACACACATATATGCACGCACGCACGCACGCACATAATCACACACCTACCTGAGTGTTTCGGTCCATTTGAGCTCCAGCTCCAGAGCCATCTTGTCCATCTTAAGTTTTTCTTCTTCTTTGGTGGTGATGATTTTGGCTTCATGTTGACGCTTTTGGATCTCCAACTCCCCCTGAGAAACAGACAGACAGACAGACAGACAGACAGACAGACAGACAGACAGACAGACAGACAGACAGACCTTGGTTAGTGTGCCTTCGTCATCTAAGCGTTGCTCAGAGGTTTTTTTTCCGCTCCGACAAGAATCAGTTCTTTAGGCAACTCTGAAAACTTTTTGGATTTTCTGTAGCGTGAAAAACGGTTAAAGCCTTTTGGAGTAAAACGTTGCTATTGGCAGTGTCAATCCCACAAAAGTTGTGACATGGACGTCCTTCAAAAACCCACTCTCACCAAGCCCACAGTACATCATAGGACTGAAATTATTAATTGAGGAGTTGATAAACAGAAAATAAATTGGATAAATATGATAACTGATTAATTGTGTACTCATCTATCAAACTTAAATATTAGGATTTGCTGCTTTTTTTCTGTTTTATATCAATGTAAATTGAATTTTTGGGGTTTTGGACTGTTGGTCAAACTAAACAACCAATAGACGGACACTGTCTCTGGGAACTTTTGAAGGCACTTTTCACCATTTTCTGACATTTTATAAACTAAAAAGTAGTGCTGGCTTGCGAAATATCCTAAAAATGAACTACAAAAAGCACGGTGAAGCGGCCTTCTTTTACCTTTACCTTTTTTAACATCATTGTTTTTATGTATTTTTTTTTTTTTTTAATGTATTTTTAGTTTTATTGGTCGTATCTATTGGTTCATTTTACTCCTGATGACCTTTAACACCTGTGTTATTGTTTTTATTTATTTATTTAGTTTTTCTTGTAAGGCGCTTTGAGCTGCATTTTAGGTATGAAAGGTGCTGTATAAATTAAGTTTATTATTATTATCATTATTTTGTTAAAAATATCATAAATTTGAAAGAAAGACAGAAGAAAGACCATGACTACCTTTTATTATAATTAGTTAATTAAATTAAGCGATAATGACAATAATGATTGTTTGCCACCCAACTATATTTAGTCAAACATCCCACTGACATAAGATATAGTATGAGTCGAGCAAATAGGTTATATGGTGGATGGTGGAATGAGTCCAAGTACTGCAACATATATTCATACTTTTTCATAGGTATTGCTACAAATTGTGTATGAGAACAGCCTGAGCACTGTGTGTGTTTGTGTGTGTTTATGTGTCTGTACTTCTATCTTTGGACACATTTAAGTTTTACACCTTGAGAGGGAGGACATTTTTGGGAAGTGAGGACATTTTGTCTGGTCCTCACTTCTCCGAAGGACTGTTTGTCATTTAAAACCTGGTTTTAAGGTTAAGGTTAATTTAAGGTTTGAGGTGAGTCGTGCTGTTGTGATGGTTCAGGTCAGGTAAAGGGGGCAACAGAATGCACTAAATCAATGTGTCCTCACAAGTACAGAATAAACTGTGCGTGTGTTAGTTAGTGCTGACCTGCAGTGCAGTCAGCAGGTTGCTGGTCTCTCTCAGTCGGGCCCTGGTAGCGTCCAGCTCCTCCAGCAGTTTGTCCTGCGCCTCCTTCAGCGTGGAGATCTGTCCCTCGGCTGTCCCCACGTCCTGCTCCCCCTGCTGCACCTCCTCCTGCAGCCGCACCACCTGCAGGGAGGAGAGTTAGACAGAGAGAATAAACTATATTCACACTCTCTACCCCTGTAGCGCTTCAGGCTGTATCTCAGCGTGGCAGCAACCTTGAAACCACATCAGCATTTTAAGCTCAGCGAGGTGGAATTTCCATCAAAAATGCATTCAATAGCCATTTCTAGTTCTGATTTTTAAATGAGCCAGGCCCATATACTTTTTGCCAACGTGGCAACATAGTTTTGCAGTGCATCAGATATTAATTTACCTCCATGTTAAAAGCACAGAACAACTCAGAGTGCACAAACAATAAACACAGCGAGGCAGGAACAATGCTTTAAAACCCCAGGGATTAAGCAAACATTTGTTAGAAAAAATCTTTTTGTGTTTTAACTTCCATGCACCACAATTAAATATATTTTCCCCTAAATCTCACGCTCATACTCTCCCATTAGGGTTCAAACTACACAGAAAACAAGTCTGAATACTTACAATTCAGTAAAAACAACCAACAGTATTAATGAATGAATAAGCAGCAAACAACCGTATTTTGAAAAGCTAACATCTACAAAAAGTAACACATTTTGTTGAGCAGTTAAATAGTTGGCTTTATTCTAAATCACTTTTAATTTTCTTATAACTCTCTTTAAAAAACGTCTTACTAAAGTTTGACAGTCAGTATTAGGTTGAAAAATAATAAGAGACTTTGAGCTGAGGGTTTAAAAGGATAAATGTTATCAATAATATAATCGGAAAGCTATAAGCCATTCAGGTTTAGGATGTTAAATATCCATAACTCTTGGGCTAAGTTCGGGTTTATACAGTTTAATTTCCACATAGGTCACTTTAATGTGTCCTTTGGACGTGACCCTCACCTCGTTTTTCCGCTGGTTATACGACTGGAATATACAGTTTACTTCATCTTTCAAATGGTAAATACCATTTCTCATTTATTTATTATTCAAGTCACACACGTTATTCAGGATTCAGACTCCAGTTTCTCTAACTTTTGGAGGTGACATTACCAACAAGACGTTAAGAGTGATGAATGAGAAATTCATAACAAACAACACCAACAAAGTGTACAAAACAATCTCGCCATTTAGAAACTGCTCTGGAGCTTTCAATCACATCACATGACCTTCATCAACAGATGTTCAAACGCCAAGGATGAACTTGAAACTGAACTTTTAAGCTAATGTGGATGACAAAGTTCTTAAAAAGGGACAGTTCACCCCAAAATAAAAAAACAAACAATTTTCCTCTTACCTGTAGTACTATTTATCAATCTAGATTGTTTTGGTGTGAGTTGCAGAGTGTTGGAGATATCGGCCATTTTTGATTGTGGTTTTCAATGCATGAAACACGTGTTTGTGCATAGTTGACAAGGAAGCAACCAAAGACGGTTGAAATGGTTTTAAACATTCAATTGTTTGTAACAAAGTTATTTCAAAGCACATGTCATGTAGAAAATATAAAGTCGTGGATGTCCTACCTCCTGACTGGCTGCAGCGAGTTTGGCGTTGAGCTCCTCGCTCAGCTCGTCCAGCTGCTGCCTGAGAATCGTCTTCTGCTCCTCCAGCGCGAGGCGCTCCCTCTCGAACTGCTGCTCCAGCTCCTGTGGAAAGCAATCAGAAACACACATCGGTCAAAACGAGTGAGCTTTAAAAGCCAAGGAGCATCAACAAAGGAACTTAAAACTGGAGCGCGGGACTTTTACATTGAAATGAACGTTACACTCAAGCCCTTGCCAAACAAGTTCACACAGTGCTGATTAAGCCTATCGCTGCCAGTGAAAGCTCTCTGTGTTTCGCAGGATACCGGAGTTGTGATGCCAACTTGGTGGCAACTTTCCTGCGCTCGTGCCGTAGAAGTGATGCGTTTTACGCAGATGGCGACCTTCGGGTCTCTTAAGTGAAGCCAATGCGGAAGTGCCTTAAACATAATTTCTAAAGGCCAGCAGGGGGCGACTCCTCTTGAGGCAAAAAGAAGTCTGATTGTATAGAAGTCTACGAGAAAAGTACCCTACTTCTCACTTGATTAATTACCTCAGTAAACATTGTAAACATGAGTTTATGGTCTCAATCGCTAGTTTCAAGTCTTCTTCAATACAGCATGATGTTCATTTAGTAAATGATGGTCCCATTTAGAGTCAAATAGACCATAAAGCAGGGTATGCTTTAGGGCGTGGCTACCTTGTGATTGACAGGTCGTTACCACGGCGTTGTCCGGTCTGGGAGTTGTCCGTGTTTGTCTAGATGGCGACGGCCAAAAAGCCGAACTTGAGGCTTCAAAACGGCAGTCCACAAACCAACGGGTGACGTCACGGTGACTACGTCCACTTCTTATATACAGTCTATGGTTTTACATCTATCAGCCTGGGATAAAGGGGGCAGGAAGAGAGGAGAGACAATAGCGACGGAGGAGCAGCTGGGAGCATGGCGGAAGCTACGGCAGAAAATCCTTAAGAAGTGTCCAAGAAAAGTTTCTGGAGTGGATGCTCCAGATATAAAAGAAGCTCGGCATTCAGAGGAAGGATTAAAGTCAAAAAAAGAAAGCGATCAACGGCTTTTGCTCGTTAGAGAGCGCTAAAAGAAGAGAAGGGACTAAGGGCACACGAGGACGTGGCGCTCTTGGATAGGATGGTATTTGTAAAATACTAGTGCAGTGCTTTCACTGCTAGAGGGGGGAAACAAAAGGTCTGCACTAGCTTTAAGAGAAAAGTCTCTGTGACTAAATCAAGAATTCATGTGCAGGTGAAACAGTTCATGTCCTCAACCAAAGGGAAGCCAAGTAACATTTGTTTTGGAATGGCTAAAAACAGGAAGTGGATGTGTTGGGGGGCTCCGGCTGATACACTGAAAAGAGTAATTTCTAGACAGAGACTGAAAATGGAAAATCAAACCCTTCATATATGTGCAGTATTCCCTTAGTTGTGGTGTAGATCCAGGACTTGCCTCCCTCGCTCCTCTTTGTTCGACATCACATTCGCTGCATTCATCTGTGCAAAATTTCTAAAAATACTTCAAACTATTTCACTGTCCTTGACGGAGACGAGAGAGAAAGAGGTCTAGCATTGTTACCATGATAAAGCTTATTATGGCTGCTGATGAATGGCGAACGATTTCTGTTATAGCCTGCAATGATTGCTGCTTTCCAAGGACAATTAGAGCGGAGGGAAATTGCTGTAATGTCAAATGAAATTTGCCACCATTATTCATTACAGAGGAGGATGAAGTTTGTAATGCCGTATAAAAAAAAACACATTCAGTGTATTGACTGATGTGACATAAAAAAAACGAATGGAACTTCACGGAAATTCATCTGAATGGAAGACGGAGTGTAAAATCACAGTAATTCATGTGTAATGCTTAATGACATCTTGTATTTCTTGTCGCGGAGTGGAGGAAGTTCCTCTGTTGGCAGGGTAATAACTGTGAGAAGTGACTGACACAAATGTGCATCCGTAAAACAGTTTGGTATAATTTGGTACAAAGAGTCACAAAATGATCCAGTTTGCCACTGCCAACCTGCTCGAGCACGTCAGTCCGCTGCTGTTTTCCCTCCTAAGCAGCTCCCTGTTGTTGCTTGCAATAGTTTCAACACCCGTGTGCAACCGTAAAAAAAAGCTCAAGAAGGAGGCCGGTACCTGCACACCTCCGGGCTACGATGAAATCCCAAAGGTACATCGAGATTTGTCCGATGTACTGTTCGCCTGAAGCCTTTGTCTCCCACAGGTCCTCCACACAAAGGCTTTCCTCGAGACTATTCCTGCTTGTGAATCTAATGGTGAAATTGGTTTCAGGCAAAAATCTGGATAACTAACTTCAAACTTTCTTCTATTTCTACGTGTTGCGTAGTCTCTTCTAGGAATATTTACCAACTTAATGCTTTGATTTGTTTTACTTTACTTTGTTTTACCTGCTGTGCTAACTTTTTGCTAGTATGGATGTAATCCCTACTGCCCCTAATCTATGGGCATTTGTAGTACCATGTAGGGCTGTCAAAGCTAACGCGGTAATAACACGTTAACACAAATTAATGAAGGAGGCTAAATAACGCTCCAAACTTATGCTAAATATAGGTGAGGAAAAACTGGCATGGCCATTTTCAAAGGGGTCCCTTGACCTCTGACCTCAAGATATGTGAATGAAAATGGGTTCTATGGGTACCCACGAGTCTCCCCTTTACAGACATGCCCACTTTATGATAATCACATGCAGTTTGGGGCAAGTCTCCCCTTTAAGGTACATTTTGAACAGATAAAAATTGTGTGATTAATTTGCGATTAATCGCAATTAACTATGGACAATCATGCGATATATATCTATATCTATCTATCTATATAGATAGATAGATAGATATAGATATATTTATATTATTATATATAGATATATAATAATATAAAGAAAACTCTTAATAATACTGTAATACTACAGTACAAAAGCTTCAAATTCTCAGTCATCTCTTGCAAGATTTCCTACCAGTGTTCATTCTGGACATCAGAAAAGGAGAATTTGCAGGAGAAGTTCTTAACTATAGTGATACCCTGCCACTGTATTATTACAGATAATAGACAAAATTCAGTGCAATGCACCACATCAGACACCCAAATCCCAGCCATGAAATTCTTTAAATCCAAAAATGGATCAATTGCATGCATCATATTTTTCTCCATATGTGAAAAATTGAATTTGTGGAAACCCTGATGGATGCGTAAGGTGACTTCCATCAGTCTGATGATATCGAGGACGTCGGTCAATCCAGAGACAGACAGAGTCAGCTGGGGAGGAAACTAATACGACACATCAGGATTCCTGTCATACCTTGCCGCTCGATATGGAGGGCGAGGCAGAGGTACTGCAGAGTATTCATTTAAATTCCAAACCCAGCCTTCTCACAGACAACTCTCATTAGAATTTAAAGCGATGAAAGAATAGAGGTGATGAAAGAAAAGATGATTAACTAGACGCGATGAAACTAGAATCAAATGGAGGGATGAGGTGGCATTTCTTCTCATGTGTCTGCCTCCATGATTTTGCAAAAAAAAAAACATGTAAAACTGGAGCGAGTGGATGAGAAGTGAACGAACGCTGCCTCCCCGCCGTCACTCATCCAATCTGGACATTTCTGCACCAACACTGGCAGCATAATCATGAACGGGAGCGAACAATGGTGAATTATTGTGCATGTTACACAGTGGGACGGAATATGAGGCCATGGAAATACAGGAGCAGAGAGTATGCATATAGAATGCATATCTAATAATTATGGAAATGCATAACGCTCTCCTATTAATGTAGCTGTCAGCTCTGATCGGGGCTACTGAGGAATAGCGTTTAAAACACGTCCTCATTATGCAACTCTGATGCAAGAGAATATTTGATGACTTGCCTTCGCATGGCCGTGTGTGACTGGAATAAAGGACCCGGCGGAGATTGGGCATCATCACGAGGCTATTTCATGCTGCTGGAGCTGCACGTCTCGGCTGCAGGTAAATTAGCGGCGGGCTGCGGTTCGGAACAGGTAGACCTCGGGCTCATTAAACGAGTCCCAGGGCCCGGTCTGTAATCCTCGGGGCAATTTCACATCTCGCATCAGATACAAAAGCCGTCATGATACTGCAAATTGTGTATTTGGTAATTTGAACACCAAGCACACAAGAGGGAAAACTATTGTACGATACGTGGGGAGCTGCAGTCGGAGTGGTGGAGGTTGTTTTGTTGAAGCCAGTGAAAAATCAGGCCCGACCCTACATGATCCCGCATAGTTTCGGTCCAATTCCGACCCGAGCCCGAACCACGGGAGCAGTTTTGGACTCAAGCTCGATTAAAAACCCAAATAACCCTAACCCAGATTGGGTGGGTGACCTCGATACCGCGGCTCCATCGCCTGATCACCACACATCACTACAGCTGAGTGAGAAGGAATAATGAACTCTTATGTTTTTCCCAAAGAATTAAAATATATACCACAGAATATGCAGCAGACAAGCAGCGTAAAAGCGCCACCTAAGAAGTGGGTGTATACTGTATGTATGAGCTTAAGCCCTGTTAGGGTCACCACACACTGTGCTAAGTAAGGAGCAGTGAAATATTGATGATGGAAGTTTTAGAAACACACACACACACACACACACACACACACACACACACTGGTAGCAGTTGGCTGCTGAACTCACATCCCTCAGGCAAAGCTCACATCCATCTCTTTCACCATCCCATCAGTGCGCCCTAATTTTGATTACTTTACTCACTTTAAACTCTCCACTTGCAGTTTTATGTGAAGTAAATGTCACGGGTGTACAAGCAACACTATGAAATCTAAAGGTCCTGCACCCACTTAAATGTCAAAACTCCCACACCTCGTTCCAAACCTTCATTTCCTAATTTGTCTGAAAGATTTCGGTGCAGAACATTATTAGTCACAGTCGTTTTGCTTTTATTAACTGTAAAAAAAAGTGACAAATATCAAACTATGTGGTGTAAAACTGTCATAAAAGCTCAGAAAAGTTCTATTTCTGCACATTTTCTAAGATCTGAAAAGTAACCCACTTTTTTTTACTGTGTATTTCCACACTTCCTCCATGTGTAGGAAGTGTGTTAATCTAATTAGAACTTTATTGTCTCCTGCACAACAGCTCACTAAAGCAGCTATGTGCCTTTGTGTGTGAATAGGAGTAGCAGCAGTTTTAGCATCACCCAAAAATAGCCCATTAGAGCGTCCTATCACCTGTGCGAGTCACCAGGCAGGCTGCGTATAACGTGGCTGCCACGTTCTCCCAACTTTGTTTTCATTGAGAAATTATTTCTATTTGTCTTTTTTGGATCTCTTTTGTAACATTACATCACTGACAGAAGCTCCTGCAGGCTACTCACATTTCATCCAGCCCAGGTTATGTGAGCTCAGAGGTGTTCTAGAGGACATTTATAAATGTGCTCCCACGTGAGTAGGCTGCATTTCTTCCTTTGCCAGCTTCTTAGTCACTGTTGATGTATTTTAGTCTATAGACAACATAAACAAACTGCACATTTTGTGCAGGTATCTGAGCTCCTTCCACTTGTTATGCCTACGTGCGATGTATTCATTTGTTTATCACCCTGTGCAGAGACTAATCCCAAACCTTTATTCAGTATACTAAAGGGACTGAGTCATACCTTTGGAAATTGTCGATGGTTTTGCTCATATTGACATGATATCGGCTTCACTGACTCATTTTTTCCTGCACTGAAGAGCTGATCAATATAACAGCTTTTAGATATTTTTGCAGCAAAAGGTAATAAAGATGAACTTAAGCTCACTCAGATCTTGAATAGGAAATGCAAGATAGCTGCATAAAGCTGGAAGGCAAATAAAGTACAAAATAACTCCATGCCATATGATGTCTTCTACAGTATAAAGAATTGCCATAACTCGAGGGTCCTTTTAAATGTAATAGATCCCGTCGGCCCGGTCATTAACTCCAAGCAGTCCCTGAAAAATGGTCTCCTGGTCTGTCTTGAAACTTTCTCCCCTCCTAGTTTCGCAGAAATAAACATATATCAGACCATGATTTTGTCCACTGGATATCACAGATTTCTGATAGAGCTCCCATTTCAAACACAGTTCAACCTCTCTTAAAGGTGCAGTGTGTAGGATCTGACGGCATCTAGCGGTGAGGGTGCAGACTGCAACTGAAACTTCCCGTGTGCCAAGCGTGAAGGGGGGAACTACGGTGGCGGACGCAACAACGTGAATGGCCCCATCTAGAGCCAGAGTTTGGTTTGTCTGTTCTGGGCTACTGTAGAAACACGGCGGCCGAGGACCCACTCCGTATGTAGATATAAACGGCTCATTCTAAAGGTAACGAAAACACAGTGATTCTTATTTTCAGGTGATTATACACTAAAGAAAACATACTTATAAATATTATATTCCATCTCTGCCAATAGATCTCCCTAAATGCTACACACTGTTCCTTTAAAGGAATAGTTCACCCAGAAACAATATAAATTGTATATAGTACTCACCTCCCTAGGCTCTCTATGGTCCCAAGAAGAAGCTTTTCTATTGAATGAGGTTAAGGAGAGCGGAAATATATATATTTTCAATATATTTGACAGCGCTGTATACAGGAAGGCTAAACAGATAACTACAGATACCTCACATCCACTTAACTCAGAGTTTGAGCTGCTCCCGTCTGGCCGTCGATTTAGGGTCCCATGGGTCAGTCACAACATTTATAAGAAGTCTTTTATTTACTTTGCCATACAGGCATTTAACCCAGAATGACTGCACTAGGGAACACTTGTTATTTTATAAGATGTGCTCTCATTTAATATTTATGTAACCTGTTGCTACCTGCCCACTGCAGTATTGTATATTGTACACTGTATATTTGTTTTAATGGTGTGTTGTGTTATGCGTATTATGTAACTTTGTTTTATTTGGAGAAGCCAAAGACAAATATCTATCTATCAGATCTACCTACCTACCTACCTAGCTGTCTTTGTTTAGCAATAGTTTAACAAAAATAGTTGTGTTTGGATTTCCATGAACTCACGAATAGATACAAGACACCTGGATAATGCTGCACAGGAGTTTTTTCAGACGTTTTATAACCTTTTTTGACGTTTTTCGTTCGGCCTCCATCGAGGTCTTTTTGCACTGATGTGCTTTTCATTTTTCATTTTTCCGCTCTCATTTAACGGAATTCGATGGAAAACATTTTCTGGGACCATAGAGAGCCTAGGTAGGTGAGTACTATATACAATTTATATTGTTTTTGAGTGAAGTCACACCCTTATGTTCAAAAAGTCTAAAGCCGCCCACGCATGATCAGCGGTAAAATCGCTCTGCGCTGGCTGTGCCAATGTTTTCCTGTGAGGAGAGCGGTGCCGCCTGACCAGATGGAAGCACTTACTACCCATGGCGTGGCGCGCCGCTCAAAATAACCACCGAGCGCTGCGCTCAAAGTTCAAATTATTTCAACTATGACCTCAGTTGTCACTGACCTTTCAAAGCGCAACCAATGAGAACAGCTGCGACTGTTGTTGTTGTTGCCTAGAAACAGTGACTGGCGTTCCTTGCACTCTTTTTGGTGACATACCTCGTCCTACCTCGCTGTGAGTGAAGAGCAAATCTCTTATCATGTGAAGGCAGCTTAAGAGACACAAGATGTTCTGTCTATAGTAAACAATCAGTATGGCAACTGTCCCTGATGATGTTTATTTATGTTTTCACCCAATCTGCAGTTTTCTACCACTGTTATAACGACACCTTTAGCTGATATAATGTGCTGTTCTGCTCATATTCATTACTAGATCATAGCTTTTTCTTAAAAAGTGAGAGAAGCATGAATGTTGGCCTCAATTTCTTTGCAGATCAATTTTTACAGTCAAGGCTACCAACTGAAAAACGCTGCTGCTTCTTACAGACTGAAAAAAAAGTAATCTGAGGTGTTTCATTATCTGTATTTCAATGCCAAAAATTCACTATTTCCTTCACTAATGTTATTCACATCAAGACAGAAAAGCTTCTGGAACAATATTTAGACCTCCGTGAGACACGAGAAATTTGCAATTCAGTCTCAAGCCAAAGAGAGCTCGTAGCTTCTTTCCAGCTCTTGTAACAGATGGCACAGTCAGTGAACAATATGGAGTTAGCTGAGAGGTTAGAGAGGCGGGCTTGTGACCGGTTAACCGTTGAAATGCGCTCAACCAGCTTGCAGAGTGTCTGCGGGGAAGTAAATGAGAGCTGCTGTCTCCTCTCTGAACAACTTAATGAGCAGCAACAGACAAACAGCGGAGGACTGTGGTTACACTTTATAAACTGTAGTTTTAGCGTACCTGTGTAAAGGTCAGTATACCTCCATACACACAATATGACTGTGGTCAGCGGTATGGTGCCGATCAAACTACAACATATTGCAGACGCCACGGGACGTCTGTCAACCATAATCACCACTCATTCATTAACAAATACTGTGTGACATCAACAGACTGAAGAGGTGTGACAGGTCCAAATCTTTTGGCAGGCGACAGATCCAGAACGCAGAGAGACTGAGAGAGAGAGAGACAGCTGGTATTCTGAGTCATGAGTCCTGAATATCATACTGTTCAATGTTATATTGGGCAACAGGAATAGTGGAAATTGTGACATTATAAAAGGTGTTTATCAATCTGTCACTACTTGTATCCATCCAGTAGTGAAAAATGTATTCAGATCCTTGATGTTAAGCTGCACTACTCGAGATTTTCATACTAACAATGGATCAGTTGGCTATTTATAATGTGAAAGGAGTCGCTCATAGTGATGAACTGTAAAGTAACTAATGACTACAACAATAAGATAAATGTAGTGCGGCACAAAATAACTAATTCCCTATCGTATAAAGTTGCACAATATTAAATGTACTTTGTTACTTTCTCTACCTCTGGTCTCCATAAAGAGAGTAACACTTCTACCACAGTGGTGAAAACAAGCTTCCCAAGGACACCGTCTTTATGGCTCGAGATGAGCCCCGAGCTCGATGATGCAGGATCAATTAAAGCATACAGCTGTTCATTTTCCTCCGGCTTTGAGCAATAAACGCTGATTACACAAAGACGCAGCGTTCTGAAAATTAATCTTGTGGATTTCCCTTCATTGTGCCCGGCGAGCTCACCATCTGATGCACCCTCTGTCGGACATATTATCATCTAGTATGGGTTCTTTTGTCTTCATCAAAGCAGGAATTACACGTTTCTGATGATGCATGTTGTTTCAGAATGAGGGAGGGCTAATCAACAGCGGCATCAGCAGGTGGAGCCTCCATCACATGTTTGTCGGTCTAACCTTGGTATATATGTGTGTACTCACAGCCAGCATGCGGTTCTTTTCCTTCTCGGCGTTGTTGAGAGCGTTCTCCAGGGTCACTCTGTGTTTCTTGGCGACTTCCTCCAGAGCTCGAGCCTGGCCCTCCTTCATCTGGCTGGCCTCGTCGTCGGACCGAGCTCGTATATTGTTCATGTCCTTCTCGTGGGACACCTTCTCCTCACGCAGGGTCTGACGAAAACAGATAATTGAACGCATTAAAAAATATGCCCGGAGGCGAGTGTTATAATAGATGATAGACACACAAACACACACACAGAAATAGCCTGGGCTGACATTCACCCCATATGCTGTATTTTTTCTCAGGAATCAATCCTGCACTCTGTCCATCTGTATCGGAAATCTTTCTCACCACTTCACATTCATATTTGTTATTCCTAAAGCATCAAAACCCAACAAGCTGAAAACAGAACATTTTGTACCAGACTCCATGTGGGAGTATTGATGAAGGGGGTTATAGATTACGGAGCCTATAATCAGTCAGCAACATAACCCAACCATCATTCTGATTCTAGATGGAGTCTTGACGCAAGCTGGTGTCTCCGGCATCAGGCATGATGGATGCAGTTAACTCGCGGGATTGCCGACGATCCTGACCGACGTTACTGTCTTTCAGAGTTATGTATCTGTATCGGGCTCACTTTTAGAGCTATAGTGAAGGTACTGGTATCACATGAAATTAGAAAACCTAAGCAATCCATTGGTAACCACCATGTCATGCTAGCTTGTTGGTAGCTAAATAATAATATAATAAATAATAAGTTAGTCTAAGTTTAAAAACTGGCATTGCTATTTTCAAAGGTGTCCCTTGACCTCTGACCTCAAGATATGTGAATAAAAATGGGTTCTATGGGTACCCACGAGTCTCCCCTTTACAGACATGCCCACTTTATGATAATCACATGCAGTTTGGGGCAAAAACATGCAGTTTTTTGCATACAGTACAAATTATGTGTTATTTTCGCCTATTCTAAAAAAGGTGTATTTGAATATTTCTCCAAACTGGGGTCCCTAAACAGTTTTGGAATTACGTAAATTGAGTATCACTGTAAAGCTGAGACTCTTGTGGATCCAATGAGCCCAATTGTATTCATGTGAGATGATGTTAGTCTCCATAGTAGCCATTTCATGTAGTGAGACCTTTTTTTGAAACTTGACCTTACTGTATAAAATGACCTATTGTGACCTTTAGGATAATCACAGCCTCATGAAATTCCAACACAACCCCCAGCTACACACATGATATAATGCTCAAAGATTGAGGCTAAATCTACATGTGCCAGAGAAAAGGTCAGCATCCTCAACACTTGTTGATCCATGTAGAAAACATGGAAAAGGAGCATTATTGTTCTTGTACTGTAGCATTCTTTTTTATTTCGTTCTAACATAATACTGTTTGAATGCTATCTATAGAAAAACATACTTGGACAAGCTAAACAAAGGTTAGACTTTTCTTTTATTCTTCGTATTTTCAAACAGCATGTTTCACTTATATTAGAGAAAGGACAACTAACACAAATGTGTTTGGCAAAAGTAACGCTATCTGTCTCTGGTAACAATTCTGTCAGGGGTTGATGGACTGTAAATGTCCCTAAATGCAATAAAGAGCAGGACACAGCAGCTAACGTTAGCCTAAACTCTGAAATATCTCGGCTCCCGCAAAAATGAATGTGTCGGTCCAGAATCGGGCTCACGAAATAAGTCAGCTAAGAATATGCTAACTCTTGGCCTCGGAAGTAATGCTATGTTGCTACTAGTTAGCTAGTAGAGCTAGTTAGCGAGGTATGCTAATGTTTGCAGCTGTTTGTGTATCTGAACACAGATATCAAAAGATTGACAGGCCTGCTGTTACAGTTAAACAGTCAACTGGGATGATGAAGAGCATGCTGATTAGGGATTGGTTTATAGGTAAGTAAGAGGAGTGGTAGTTGAATCAGAAGAGAGCTGCCTCATAGATCTTAAACTGGAGGAATAATAGAGGAAAGTGGTAAAATATGGGAACGGATAACAGCCAAAAGATGTGTCTCAGAGGGCGCAGAGGAGAGGGAATGAGGTTCTGCTGATTTAAGTCGTTACTGCGCTCCATATATTGTGTAGCAGACAGACGAGCAGACAGGCAAGAACAAATGCACTGGGTTTGTCATTGGGACTCTGGTACAGCATGAATCAAGGAGAAGGTCACGGAAAAGAGTGAGAAACCGAAAATAAAAATGTAATCTGCAGCCGATTTACTTTGGGTTTAATCAGGGAAGCAGCTGCTTCCTCATTGCAAGGGTTTAACAAAATCTTAATTAGCCAAACTGCGCCAAAACAGCCTCATGGGAGCAGTAATATCATTACTTGAGCTGACATTAGGCATAGTAAAAAACAAGTATGCCAAGAAACTCTGTGAGAATGTTTTCTGTTAGTGTATACCAACATTATCTACCTACTAATGAGATCAGATTTAAAATCAGTTGTAGTTATCTTTTTTTCTCTGTTTTACAATGAACTGGTATTCTGCTGACAATAAAAACAATGTATTTTTAATGCATAAAGATGCAACTCTTTGCTTTGAGGCAGTTCAGATTGTTCAGATTTCTGCTGCATTATTTATTGTTAATTTTGGATGAGGTGTTTGATATTTACAAAAAAAACAAGGTATGACAGAAGCACATGAATAAATAGACGAGATGCTAGGGATGACCCGGACAGGTTGTTTTGGCCCCGAACCCGAGTCCTTTAACATTGGGTATCTGCCGATGCTGAATCTGATATGATACTTACATTTGCCTAAATGTTGATTAAATATTTATCTGACATATTGAAAGAAAATGTGTAGCGTTCTAACTTTCATCCTGGTTCAAAACTATTAAAGAGGACCTATTATGCTTTTGTGTTTTTTTTCCTTTTCCTTTAGTGTGTTACATAGTTTTTTGTGCATGTAAAAGGTCTGCAAAGTTACAAAGTCCACGCCAAAGGGAGTTACTCTCCCCCACAGAAACACTGCTCCTGAATGGTCTGAAACGCCTTGATTGAAGCCTCGCCTTTTCTTCTGTAACGTGGGGATGT
The DNA here is from genome assembly GCA_916701645.2 of Sebastolobus alascanus. NCBI lineage: Eukaryota > Metazoa > Chordata > Actinopteri > Perciformes > Sebastidae > Sebastolobus > Sebastolobus alascanus. Next base: position 992,173 of record CAKAOJ020000131.1, on the reverse strand, counting down.
CACCAAGTAATGCATTTGCATAACAGCTAGTTATGCACGCCCTCAAACAAAGCTAGTTAGAGCAGAGCTGGAGCGGAGTCCGAAGAGTTTGGTTCGGTTGACCAATCACAACAGTGGACCAGCTGACCAATCAGAGCAGACTGGGCTTTTTGTGGGGCGGGGCAGGAGCTCAAACAGAGCGTTTCAGACCGAGGGTGAAAGGTGGTGCTGTAGCACAGCCGGTATGAGATATATAAAGGGTTTTTTTGAACATTAAAGCATGTAAACATGCTCTAGTAGTAAAACTCAAAATACAAGTATGCACCTGAAAATAAGCGTAATAGGTCCTCTTTAATTTGATAAGCTTGAATTATTGAGATGATATGAAGGAAAGTTTAACTAGAAGAATGCAAGAAGAAGTATCACTCTGATGGAGTTAGGACTACAAAAATACACAGAGAGCACTTTAACCAGAAAACAACCTAGTTTTATTCTGTTCGGTTATCAAGTTACGCATGAAATTAACATTAATTAGCAACAGCTGATATGAATTTCCGCCGGCAACGTTTGTCATTTTAACCTGTGAAAGCAGTCAGCTCCGGCTAAAAATGAGAAGCTGAATGTTATGTACGCAGCTTTTTGCAAATAAGAAAGAGAGAGGAGAGATAACAGATTTGTCACTGCCTAAGCTTATCAAATTTTGCCAGTAAATAGTTTTTCACATTCATACAGCTTAATTTTGCTTTCACATACAGTGAAATGCTGCACTGTAGACTTGAAAAGATCACTAGAGCCTGTCCTAAAACATGCACAATGTATATTCTATTTGGCCTTTACCAGTCATGTTAAAACTAGTGAGTATCTGGCAGATTATTGAATACATCAGACATTGGCAACAACATGAAAAATACTTTTATTTCCCACCAGGGATCATATTGCTGTGCACTAATTGCTCCAAACCAGAGGACTGTTTTTGGAAATCTACCAAGAAACGTCCATCAAGCTGGTCAAACTGAGCAAGACTGCTGCGTTGTCATATGGCCAAACAAACCCGAAGGGGATAAAATGAACGACAGGGCATGAAAACATCTTGGGAGGTTAATTTCTTCTTTTGCAGAGAGAGAACAAGGGAGAAAAGGCAAGATCAAAAAGCATAAATGAGGAAAAGGAAACGTTAACAGGAGAGAAGAGAAAAGAAAAACTTCCCATTAATGAAATGACTTTTACAGCAACGTTCTATAATTAAGTCAGACCACTAACATTATCTGTGATGTTCTTTCCCTCCCAGCTTGCTAATGTTGCTTATTTTCAAACACAATTAATCCAAAAAAACGCTCCGTAATGCAACGAAGTTGGGAAACACATATAACCAGATTTGTTTTTTTAGGTTAGAAAACCCCCAGCATTAGTACTCTCACCAACAGCCAGATTACTGCGAGTAATCCGGGCTAATATCAGAAATCAGCTGAGCACTGAGGGACGTTGCCGCCGCCATAAGAGGAAGGTGCCTTAAAGTTTAAGTGGTGTGAGATCTTCTATTATCCCGAAGAAGACATTCAAATTCACAGCAGCGTCTCTCAGTGGGAGAACTCTCCCAGCTCCCAGAGGATTACACTGCACGAAATGTCAGAGATAAAAGGACGGGAAAACACACATGAGGCAGCAACACTTGACATTTACCGTCGGCTGTGGTTGGTCTGCTGACTACACTGTTCCTTAAATCATCTGACCTTTAAAAAGAGGAGCAGCTTGTGTGTGTTTTTTTTAAGTCTATAAATGCAGTGATCGACAGGTTTGACACTTTCAACAGTTTGATGGTAGCAGGTCCATTTTTGCTCCATTTTGCTCGTAAGCTTTTAAACTTCGTGGCATACATGTGATTTATTTTAACTATTCTGCCTGAATGACTGAAAAGATAACGCTGTAATAACGTGTTAACGCAAATTCGTTTTAACGACACCAATTTCTTTAACGCATTAACGCAACTTGCAATTTTTAGGTTGTTGCAGGCTCAGTTTTAAAGCTAGCGTGAAGATACTGGCATCATATGAAACTAGAAAACCTAAAGTATCCATTGGTACCAACCATGCTAGCTTGTCGGGAAGAGAGTTTGATAACGCTCCAAAATTATGCTAAATTTTGATGAGGAAAAACTGGCATGGCCATTTTCAAAGGGGTCCCTTGACCTCTGACCTCAAGATATGTGAATGAAAATGGGTTCAATGGGTACCCACGAGTCTCCCCTTTACAGACATGCCCACTTTATGATAATCACATGCAGTTTGGGGCAAGTCATAGTCAAGCCAGCACACTGACACACTGACAGCTGTTGTTGCCTGTTGGGCTTGAGTTTGCCATGTTATGATTTGAGCATATTTTTATGTTAAATGCAGTACCTGTGAGGGTTTCTGGACAATATTTGTCATTGTTTTGTGTAAATATATACAGACATTTGCATAAAGCAGCATATTTGTCCATTCCCATGTCGATAAGAGTATTAAATACTTTACAAATCTCCCTTTAAGGTACATTTTGAACAGATGGAAAATGTTCAATTAATTTACGATTGATCGTGATTAACTATTGACAATCATGCGATTAATCGCGATTAAATATTTTAATCGATTGACAGCCCTAGTTCTCCATAAAGGATTTCTTGAAATAAATCAACAAGACAAGTCAAATAGTCCTTTTACATCTATAAAGACTGGCTTTGGGCAAAACATCATTCTCACCACAGTACACGGGGGGATTACTCTGTAAAGTCACAGAAATGTCAGTGTTGCGAAACTAAAATAAATAAGAAAAAAGGAAATACCAAATCGAATTGAAGAAATAAATCACATTTGGGGCAAGTCAGTATTAGAATTGCTTCATAGCTCCAACAAATGGTCTTTTATTTTTGGGGCTTTTTCTCTCCAAAGGGATGACTTTTGGGGATTACTGAGGAGTTAAGGTCAAACTGGAAAGACAGAGAACACAAGCTTCTTACTTGAAATAACAAATCTCATCTTTAATGTGGCAATCCAGCTTCTCTGACTCTGAACTCGTGATGTTCAAAAAGACCAATGTTAATACATTTCGTGGTCTCTTAAGCTACCAAAACCCTATAATGCATGCTGATCACTTGCTTTGCGTTTTCTCTGTGGTAAAATTTCACTTGTTTTTTATGCAAGGACCTATTCTCCAAAATATGAGCACAGAATTTTGACTAATTTTCTGTATTTGAAGGATGAAAAACAGGTCTGGAGCAAAGTCTAGCAAACACTTCAGTCACAGCATCTTGATGGCTTATTGGTTATTCATAACTGTGTTATTCCAGTCTGGAGTGAATACAAATCACACACACGCACCTTCTCCAGGGACTGGAGCTGTTGTCTCTGTCTTTCGTCCAGGGCCTGGCTCTGGCTCTGCAGGGACTCCCTTTCTTCTTCCATCCTCAGCACTTTGTCCTTCAGCCGGCTCCGCTCGTTGTCCAGGTCCCTGATGGCTGCCTCCTGGGTCATCTGGGTGGCCTGCAGGCTGCTTATCTGACCTATGACAGGACAGAGGCGACAGACGTGAGCAGAATGGAAAGAATAATGCGATGTCATCTGCGTATTGTCATTCTTGGAGGTTTATTTTTTGATGCTAAATAAATTGGTGTCAGCAAATTTGAACTTCTTCTGACTTTTGTCACTGGAGTAAATTTGCTGAATTACCATTTTGCTTGACCTCATTCTTTCATCCTGACATTCTGTTCATGTTAGCCCATTTCTTGCTTTGGAGGCGGTGGTATTTTATTTTGTAGAAGTGACTATCCTCCACTCGGAAGCTGTGTTTTTTAAAAAATATTTTATTTATCCTTTAGTTAACCAGCAAGGACCAACCAACCAACAAACCAACCAAAGGAACCAAAAACAACCGTTGGTCCCTTTGCAGTTTAAATAAATGAGGAGCTATGATCTGCACTAGATGGTAAATATGACTGTCATAGTTGCATTCACCTGGATCTTATCTGTGCCCCTCACATGCAAACAGCTCCAGTGGAAAGTGATTTCATACTCATTGGGCACGAGGACCTCATAGTAGCTAATGGGCCGAGCATAATCCTGCACTAAAGTTGCTGCTATTGCTCACACATTTCAGACATATTTATGCAATGTTGTTACACAGAGTACTGACGGAAAGACATCACAAGATATTAAATCAGATTCCAACATGCAACAATTTACCCAACATGAGTGCACACAAACACACAGCTTAAACTGGGCATAATTGATGTGAGAAGGGTTTCTTCTGCCTCAGAGGGACTGGGAATACCATTAGCTTGGATATATGCAGCATTACGCCATTAAAGTGTTCCAGGCCATGATGCCTCAGACAAGATGAGAGGAGCTCTTAGTGGATATGTTTGATGTGTTTGCACGACAGTGAGAAGAGTCTTGTGGGTAGCGTGGGTGCAACTATGAACCAGCATAATGAATACAAGTCCATATGAGAGAGGAGAAGAGTCTTACTGGCTTTGAGCAGTATTTCAGTTGCTTGCTGCTGAACTCGGTCTCTGGCTGCCTCTAGTTCACACTCGGCTTCCTTCTGACGGATCTCCACAATTTCTGAGTTCTGGGTCACCTCGTCCAGCTGCCTGCTTAAGTCCTGGAGGGGAATCAAATCAACACTGAATAGAGGAGAGGAATGAAATCTCTGTTAACAGATACAGTAGAGCGGCAGCCATACCTGTCTGACTGACTGACTGACATGAGAACAAAGCCACTGAAAACCAGACCACTGTTTAAGTTAACCGATTGATGTACATTCCTGTCAATCAACGAGTAAAACTATGGAGCAAGAGAGTAGGACTATGGAGAGAGTGGCTTTAGATGTTGGCACTGAAAATAAAACTTGGCATTGAGGAAAAAAAAACCCTGAACTGAAAAGGAAAACATTGGCATTGAAACACTTGTATTTGGAAAAGCTGTATTGGCACTGAATTAAGTATTGGAACTGAAAAATAAAACACAGCCGTTAAGAAAAGTCTTTCATCAAGCTTTCTATAAAAAATTAACGTAACACACTTATCCCGTTTTTGACCATGCACTTATAATCTTATTAAATGATTTCATTTTGACATTTTTTGCATTGTTTTTCAATGACAATCTTTTTTCAGTATTTTTTTTTTTTTTATACTCACAGTATCTATCCAGTCAAACCATTACCTAACCTGCATAACGTCAGTTAAAATGTAACCCAGTCCGGTTCAATGTGAAAAAAACATTCACTGATTAGTTTCATTAATGTTCTGTAATGAGCTATTCTAATTTACACCTTCAGAAAGGGACTGCACAATTTATCAAATATTAATCGTGATCTCGATTTTGGCTTCCCGCAATTAAATGAACAAAATCGACTGTGATATTGATGTTTGAAATAATGTGTGCTCCGCTCATAGAAAACTCCGCTGCATATGAAATCAAGCGCTTCCTAAACTAACAGCCGTCCACCAGGGGGCAATGAAGTTGTTTTGGCTTCACTTTTGGAGAGCAGTCATTTCCGCTGTGGGGACCCTACAGCAACAGCCCCGTGAAAAACTTTCCTGAAGGTTGCGACTGCAGTCCAGAGTAGAAGAGTATAGAGAATATACTGTAGAGCAGATGGGCAATATGCACAAATGCACTGAATTAAGGTGAAGAAGAACCTTCTTTTAAGTCTTATTTTGATGCAAAGATTTGTTAATTAGCAGGAATGTCACGTGAAAGTGAAAGCAGTGCTCTGTTGATTTCATTTTGGTACAGTTTTATTTTCCTTCTAGGAGATGCACTGTGAATAAGGACCAGTCTTATTTCGATGCAAAGATTTGTACATTAGCACAACATGGAAGTAAAAGCAGTGTTCCGTTTATTTAAATGTGAAATTGAAATATGAAAATATTTTGTCCCTAAAATCAATGAATATAATGATCAATATTGATCAAAGTAATCCTGATTAATCCTGATTAATATTTTGGCCACAATCATACAACCCTACTTCAGACCTCTAATAAATGCAATTTGATTGGTCAATCTTAAAATAAAAAAGTACAATACATCCATATTTGAAGCAGTTAAAGAGACTTTGAAAGGCAGATGAATGTGAGTAGAATAAAAATGCAGTTCTTGGCCTGTGACTGAAAGGGTTAATGTCATGGAAAGAAGCACGGAGCTTGAGATGTGCAAATGAAAATACACAGCTGCTGGGATGAAGGAAACATCCACATGCTCTTGATTAGTAAATTCAACTTGAGTAAAAAAAAACGGATCTATGTTCATGTTATAATTATGTTGTGATTGCATAAATTGTACGTGTATAATCTGCAGAGAGTTTTCAGACATCTTGGACTCTGACTATTCTTGGCCACAGCTAGTTTGTCCAGAATGAAGCATATTGGTAGCATATTACTAATACCGAGGATCAAGAATGTAAATGCTGACTGCTGCTCAATTAATAAGGGAGGGATTTGACTGACACACACACACACACACACACACACACACACACACACACACACACACACACACACACACACACACACACACACACACACAGAGTACAGTAGCTGTGTGATTTAGCACTCTGTAGGAAATCATGAGGGGCAATTTCACATCTTTCAATCCCATCAAACGGTCTGCCTCAAACTTAATTACTGCTGCTGCGGCCAAGACAAAGAAACCTCAGTGTGATAATAACCACTGAGGAGTCACACACAAATTAGATGTGATGTGTGTGTGTGTGTGTACTGATTTCCCTGATGAGCCCAAAGCAGGTACAGTAGCTGCACTCTGTGACCACTAGGTTTAGATAAGACATCCAAAAAGTGTGTGTGTGTGTGTGTTTTGTCCATCTTGTACACATTTGTGAGGTTAGATTACAGGCCAAAATGTAAAGTTAATTGCTATAGCGCCACCATCTGACCAAATTGCACCACATTCACAACTGCACTCCTTTCAGTCCCCAGCAACACGCCCGCTAAGTGTGAAGTAAATCGGATGAGCGGTTCTCGAGATCTGCTCTTTATAGTTAGATAAGACCAATTGTTCCTATTGAAGACGTAAATCTTAGCACAAACATATACTTTTCTTTTTTTAGTAAAAAAGTAATAAAGTAATTTCCTAAGACACTTGGGTACTGTACTTTTTAGTAAACGTTGCAGAAACAGGCATAAAAACTGCATTTGTTGGGAACTATTTTCACTAACGGCTGGGGAACATATTCTCTCAGCAGTGTACAAACTTGTGTGTGTATGTCTGACGCTGGAGGAGGGCTAAAAATAGTTTAATCAATTGTATCTGTTGATTTAAATGGGCTAAAAAAAGGAGTCCCATTGTTGCCGACATTTAGTCATTACCTCCGATTCACCCCTCATCATATTATATATACGGTACAATAAATCACACACGCAGAGCTTCACTTCTGCCAGTCATCCTTATTGGACATGGCTGAATCCTGCATTGCCATTTAAATAGAAAAGGCCTCGAAAACTGTGGTTTATGATGATTTATTGTTTTATCCTGCTAAAAGCTTCCCCCAACCGGTCCAGACAGGCTTTACCTGGGATTGAAGCATTTAGTCCAAAGAAAGTGACAGCGGCAATTTAACACAGCTTCAGTGGAGTATTTCACTTGGGGGATAATTTGTAATTTTTGGCGTGCTTATTCCTACCGAAAGCTCGCGAACGGTCCGCGATTAATTACGTCTGTCTCAGTTACTCCAAGCGATCATTTGCTTGCATTTCTCTGGAGATTTGCCCACTAAATCATAAGCTAAAGGAGGATGACAGAGAACACTGATGCAAGAAGCTGTAGCATCCTGACACCAACCACGAGTGCTTTCCACTGTGTTGAGTCGATATTTGATGCGACTATTTCTACCCATGAAGTATGCCGGTACAGTAATTACGCCTCCTGAGAGTGGGGAACATTTTGATTTGGTGCATCATTTTAATTTTCCAGAGAGAAAAGAAATTTAGTGTCTAAAAATGTCACTGTGCTTGAGCAAAAAAACGCTACCTTATGTAAACCAAATGATTACAAACCAAAGGCAAGGGGAATAATGAGATATGAGATGTGTATTGTTAAAGATCAAAACGAAGATTTAAACATCTGCTGTGAGCTAAATTAAAATCTATTATCTCACAGCAGGAGTTGAAGGATTAAGAGATATGTCCATAGACTGCGGCTGTTATTAAGAGATTAATGTTATATTACTTTAGTAACAACACAACATATCAGCTATGTACTGTATGAAAGACTAAAAGAGACAGGATCGTGTTGTTTCTACCCTCTGATATCTGTTTTCCTGCCTTGAATCTTGTATCATGTGAGAGGATCCAGAGGAGCTGTCAAGTGAAGTTGGTTTCGAGCTCTCTGCTCTGTTGCTCTGTTGTCGTCTCTTTATCTGGGTTACAGTTAATTGCTCTGAAAACGAATGAAATGATTAACTCCAGGCACACCAACCACTGCTGACCTTGATCATATTCTCAGTAACGCTGAGACGGGGTTGGGGGTGGGGGGGGGACCCCTTCCTGTCTTCTGTGCAATCAGTGATAATTTCACACAAAAACTTCACAGCATATCATAACAACAAAACAGCCCTACTTAACCAATTCCCCTGGAGCATGTGTCAACTCTATTTTCAACGGTGGTGATAATATGATGCGAGTCTACTTCCAAAGGCCGTAAGAAAGTAAAAAAAATGAACACAGCATTGCTATTTTTGCCCTACACAAAATGCACTCACGTTACTGCCAGAATGGTACAGTAGGGTCGGTGCAGGGGAATGGTAGCAGACAGATAGAATGTCGCGCTGTACCGAATAGTTAGAAGCTTCATTCATAACGTTGACATTCAAATTCTAAATCAGCCTGCAGCTTTATGCTAAATGCAGTACCTGTGAGGGTTCCTGGACAATATTTGTCATTGTTTTGTGTTGTTAATTGATTTCCAATAATAAATATATACACACATTTGTATAAAGCAAACATATTTACCCACTCCCATGTTGATAAGAGTTTTAAATACTTGACAAATCTTCCTTTAAGGTACATTTTGAACACATAAAAAAATGTGTGATTAATCGCGATTAATGGACTATCATGCGATGAATTGCGATTCAATATTTGAATCGATTGACAGCCATAGTATTATGCTATTTGTAGAATTAGATTCCAATGGCAGTTGCATAGGATTGTTTCCAACTCGTGTGATCCAAACCAGTTCCAGTAACTCAAGAAGTCAAAATGTATTGAAAAAAAAGATAGATCTAATCCTTTCCAAAATTCACAACTATTTTTTTATCTAACTAAATATTATGCTTCGATCCGTATTTGTTGGCGTTTAGCCTTTCAAAAACGTCATTTTCACTGCAGTCAAAAAACTGTTTGCTCTCCAGCTTGCCACACACACAAAGCGAGGCTTTTCCATCTTTAAAAAGCTCACTCAAATACTCAAAGTGTTCACTGCTTTTTTCTGATTTCACACGTCTGCTGACCTTTACAGTGATAGTGATAATAAAAAAATAATCTGGATATTTAATGTCTGTACAGAGGGAAATAGACATTTTATAATCTAATATGTTAAGTGAAATATCAACACAAAACTGTCTCATTTTCTCTTCATCTTATTCTTATCCCATCTACCTATTTTATTTTATACACTCATTTTATCATCTATTCCAGAGGACACATTTTGTAGGCTGTCCATAAAAACTGTATCAGAATACGGCCAATCATAGTCGTTCATTCGTCTTTATAGTCCAGTTACAGTGTGTGATGAGTCTGAATCAGCTGTTTGGGGTTCAGACTCACCTTGACGTTGCTCTCAGCGGTGTTGAGCGACGACTGGAGCTTGTGGGACTTCTCCCGGTTTTCCCGAGCTTCATCCGTTACCCTGACCAACTCGACCCTCAGTTTTCCCAGGGTTTTCTGGAGCGCCGCCTCCTGAGTCTGGAATTCCCGCCGCAGCTCGGCCTCGGTGCGTTTCCATGCCAACAGGTTGTCGGCAGTCAGCTGCTGAGTTCTCTTCATGGCCTCGAGCTCGCGCTCGTAAAAGGCCTGAGCCTGGGGACGGAGACAGACGGGTGTGAAAAAACACCTCAATTCAGACAGATTACACTGCTCTTCTTTATTTTTCTAACTTTTACTTTTCCCTTGAAAAATTGGAAAGGCAATTGTAAAACATTTTGGGGCGGTTTGAAAAGCTTCCTCATCAAATCGAAATCTCATGCGAAAATAATCAACACAAGTGAGAGCTGAAGCCAGATTGTCTTGGCTGACAGTGTTCACTGTCAGCGAGGAGGCTTTTATATTGAAATTAATAGCTTATAAATGCAGTGCTTAATTTGTGCCTTTCGCTGTACACAAATATGCAGATCACAGCCTTCACTTTCAGCAAGGTCAACGTAACAGTGCCAATAAATGTAATTGTGGTTCTTTTTTTAACCATTACTTACTTTAGCGGAGCATCATTTACTTTTAACGTTTTTCTTTATTGTAATGTTAAAACAATTCAAGTAATTACAGATGAGACATTTTGCATGACAGCGTTAATATAACCCTTAAACGTGCAGTAGGCAGAATGTTTTTGGCATCATTGGGAAAACATTCCATAATAACCTTTCAGCATATTGTAATTTAAGCGTTCTGAGAGATAACTAGACTTCTGCACCTCCTCATGGCTCTGTTTAAAAAAAATCACCTAGAGCCTAATAATCCACCCTTAAAGTTGTCAGAACACATCAACCAGGTTGTTTGCAGTGTGTGTGTGTCCTCTACAGTGGCTACAGTACTGTACCTTGCTGAGTTTGACCTCGTACTCCTCCACCAGTCTCTTCTTGTCCTGTTTGAGCTCCTCCACCCGCTCCGTCAGAGAATCCACCTGTAACACATCAGCGCAACATGATGAGGACCGCTCACGTTTGATGGAGTTTGGAGCAATCAAAGAACAAACGGTAAATAAAATTGCCGTCGATAAAACTACTTCACAATGTGTACAGTGTTTCATGGCAGGGACCTTACATATATATAAAGAGTTAATTCACTGACAGTTAATAATGTAGTGATCACTGCCGCCCCACTTTCTTCTGGTCTGTTGTGATTTAGTTTGTTGCTTTGGCTTTGATATCTGCTCTACTTTCGCAGCAGTTAGTGTGCGTTACCTCGGCTTTATGGAGCTGCCCCAGTTTCTCCTGGTCTTTACTGTAGTTCGCGTTGTGACTCTGGTGGCTGCGGAGGAGCTCCTGGACCTCCTGCCTGTGCTGGCCCTTCAGCTCCTCCAGAGCGACCCTCTTCTCCTGCTCAAACTGGGTCTGGGCCTGGCCGAACGTGCGCAGCTTCTCCTCGAAGGACCGCCGCATCTCCTCCACCTCCCTCGACATGGACACCACGCGCTGCGTGTGCTGCCAAAGAAGACAGGAGGGTTCATATGTGGGTAAACTTTCTAAAGAGCTCTAAGCCAGGTGGCGATGTATCGGCTCGGGGGAATTTGACCTTCTGGCTGCCAACCTGGCTGCTCTAAATTAGCTCTGAAAAGCAGCAAAACACACTGAACACAAACACACCATCTGAACAGTTAACAAAACATCATTTATCATTCTCTTCAATCAACCAGGTACATATTGATACAGATATTCAATACCGATAACTTAGAGGGTTGTCTCTGCATTCACAGTTTGTATGCAAATGATAAAGACATCTCTTGGGGGCCAGATTTACATATACAGATTCACGCCTTTCATTTAATTTGCGAGCACAGTCTGAAATTAGCATTTCATTTATAAAGGCGGCAGATAATTACACAATCAGCGACTCGTGCTAACTACGAGGTGCAATTTGTACCTGAACACACAAGCTCAAAAGGTTCACTCCAGTGGTGAATTGTGTGCAACACAGAGCTCTAAACCAGCTCTGGGAGGATTTCGATACCGAAATTGAACTATTGATAAATGAAGTTACGGACACACAAGCCGACATTCATCAGTAACGGCTCTCATGAACACACGAGTACAAACGCACCTTTGCGTGAGCCTTAGTGCTCTTTCTTTGAGTGTCACTCAAAATCATGCATCATCCGTTCCCCTTGTACTACACAGAGCTGCACATCCTCTATCCTCTGTATATAAATCGATATAATAATGTCATCCGTCTGTCTATTCATCCTGTCGACTACCGTATCGATTGTTAACAATGTTCACTGTCCACACACACACACACACACACACACACACACACACACACACACACACAGGGAAAAGGTCCTACACACTGGCTGACTTATACACAATGGGTATCATGCAAGAACCACTCGTACGAACGGATTCGTTCTCAAGTGGCTTGTATGAGTGATTTAGGAGAACTCGTCGCATTTACCATTTTTCTCGTAGTTTAAATTTTCTCAGCTGATGGATAACATACAAGGTAGAAACGTGGTACTCCTCTGCCACTTACCACAGGATAACAAGGAGGGCTGCGTTCCATTATACTATCATTATACTATTAACTTTGTTTTTAGACGGTTTACTTTATGGTTATGTCCCCATCAGTGGGAGTTAGTATCCTTATTGCTGCTGTTGTTAGCAAAGTTAATATACTACACACACAGATTTAGAATTGCAGTTAAGCTGCAGACTAGATCAGTTTGAGGTGTCCTGTTATACAGAGGGGGGGGGGGGGGTGCTATGGCCCGGGGAACTTTTTGGAGTCTGATAGAATATTTTTATGACATAATTATATTATGTCACCCACTCCCACTGTCTGCTGCGATGCAATTTGACATTTACCCATCACATGCACGGTTTATCAAGTATGTCGTTTCAGGACCGCGGACAGCGCTGTTTGTTATGTGTAGAGGGTGCATGTGTAGGTGTGGCGCTGTCCGTAGTACTGAAACGGAGCAGAGGAGATCGATAGACAGAACACAGTGGCTGTATTCGAAACCGCCTACTACGTACTACTGACAAACGCAGTATGCAGCAACAGTACATACTGCATACTGCGTTCCTGAGTAGTATGCAGCACGCAACGGTTAAAGCGATGTATTTTGCAATATGCAAGACCAGGCTTTAGTCGTTAAACCAGCTCTTAAAGCACTGGACAAAAAAAAAGAACTCGTACCACTATTACAATATTATCGAAAAATACAACTTAGATTTTGTTGTTTACGTGTTTGTTTAACCCCTTGCCCCCAAAAGGCTCATCCGTCGTCAGGCTGGAAGCCGATGGACTCCGAAATTGCTACTAATACTAATACTACGCACCAAGTTAAATATCCAGACAAACGCACAGTGGTGATGCTGAAAGACAAGAGAGTTTCTCCAGCCTCACAACAGGAGACAGAAACAGACATTAGTACTGATTACCTGCAGCTGTGACTGCAGCAAACGACACACATACACACACACACACACACACACACACACACACACACACACTGCATACACACACTGCATACACACACTGCATCATTCCTCTATCTACCTGAGCTTCGGTGCAAAGCTGCATGTCCTCCACCCTCTGACGGTAGCTCTCGAACTCGGCCAGCGCCTGCCTCTTCATCCTGTCGTGGAGCTCCATGGACTCCTCCAGAGACTGGATCCGCCTCTTCAGGTCCATCTCATCGCTGATCTTGCTCTTGTACTGTTAATTTAACAATGGAAAGTATTTGGAATCTGCATCCCATTGTGTAGACTGAAATGTTCAATGTTGCAATGTGAAAAACAAATCCTGGAGATTCTACCAAACTTCATTGACATCTATGAAAGTTTTGATGTATTCTGCTTAACAAATAACGGTGCCTTCAAATGGGGTCGTGTTTACCGTGTTCACAAGAAGAGTCCATACGGACGCCCTTCTCTTGTGGTATTCACGACCTCGTAAGTGGAAGGTTTCTGAAAGCTCAGAGTTTACGAGTTGTGATGTGTTTGTTGACGTTGTCAGAAATGGCGGAGGCCATGGAAGTTAATTTTTCGGTACATGATAAGTGAATATATTGTCATTTTAGTCATATATTGTTCTTCGTAATTTTATAATATGTCTGACGAAAATGTTGATATTCCCAACGGTCTCATCTTTTTCCTCTGTCATTATGCCTTTGCATTTTCTGCATTATGTGTACCCACATGCTAGCTCGCTAAATTGTTAGCCTCTGTTGCTTCTAGATGCCGACAGTAACGCTAATATCGCCGTTGCCTAGCAGCGGTGTTGTCACGACTCAACCACTTGAAGGCCAAGCATATCATGTACACGACTTCCCATTTTGTAAACACGAGCTCACGAGTTTCATTTGAAGGCAGCATAAGCTACATTGACAAACAGGACAGAATATATATAATGGTTTCCTTGGCGACAGTAAGGAAACACCATGGATTTCTAAATTAGATTTGGTCTTGATTCATGAAACTGAAAATTGAAAGATTAAATAGGTAAATTCAATTCATCATATTTCATTTAAACAACACTGAACCTTCCCTCCAGGCAGACTTTGTGGTGAAGTATAGCATATAAATGTCTGTATATATGTGTTCGGCTGTTCGAGGGTTAGTCACATTGCTGTCAGGGAAGCAAGTAATTCCCATAAGGAAGGAGAGATGACATATAGACCTAAATTATTAATATTCAGTTGATTAAATATTGATGAGTTCGTTTTGAATGTGATCTCGGCTCTGTGGCTCTCCAGTGGATCAGCTGCCATGTGATAGTGAGCAGCTGCAGTACAGAGAAGTACTGTAGTTTAGTGCAGCTATACATGTAGATGGCGGTAAGATATACAGTGTACCGTCTCATCTTGACCGACTGACCTGAATGTGACCGCAGTGAGTCCATTTCTAAACAGTTCCCTCGGCTGCTTAAATCAATAGTCAAAACGAAGCCCACTCATGCCAAAAGAGTACAAATCTTTGCTCCACGAATTCATCTATTTAACCAGAAAAACATATTAATAACTCATGAGTTGTCAATCATTCTAAAAGTAATACTGTAATAGAGTGCATTTATTCATTCCTACCAGGAAGCAGCTATTGATTACATTACTTATTTAACTTGATGTTTATTTACACCCAGTGGTGGAAAGTACATTTCAGAGGCAAATATTGTACTTTTTACTCCACATTTATTGGATAAATTTAGTTACTAGTAACTTTTCAGATTCAGATTATTAATACAAAATATTATCAACAAATATATGATATATTATTAAAGATTAAACCTTTACTAGCTGCAACATTAAAGTGATATGTACATTAATGTATCAATGATAATATAATAATAATAATATACATGATTCTTAAGCTTCTTAAATGTGCATATTTTCTGGTTTCTTTACTCCTCTATGACAGTAAACTGAATATCTTTGAGTTGTGGACAAAACAAAACATTTGAGGACGTCATCTTGAGCTTTTGGAAACACTGATCGACATTTTTCACCATTTCCTGACATTTTATAGATCAAACAACTAATCGATTAATCGAGAAAAAAATGGACAGATTAATCGAAAATGAAAATAATCATTAGTTGCAGCCCTACTTTTGTACTTTTACCTTAGTAAAATTTTGAATACAGGACTTTTAACTGTAACAGAGTATTTTTACACTGTGGTAAAACTACTTTTACTTAAGTAAAAGATGTTGTTTTAAGAATACTTCTTCCACCACTGCTTCCACCCACAAAACTGCTTTCTCTCTTCACTTGGTATCCTGTGTCCTTCCTACATTTAAACTGTACATCCTTATCAACGTAGGACAGATGATATAAGTCAGAGTGCATTAACTTCATTTAAAAGTCAGTGTTTTTTAATTAATTACATTAAATGTAAAGACCTGTAGTATCTTCTCTCTGGTCTCCGACAGAATCTGCTGCACTTCCTCCTCATGGGCCTCCTTCAGAGTGGCGATGGCCGCCTCGTGTTCGTCGTTTTTCGTGTTCAGTGCATAGATAACCTGCAACGGAGAGGAGAGAAACCCATTAGCTGTTAGACAGGTTCATAATCAGGAGTTATTACGGTATTAAAACCGGTGGGAGACCAACTGCACCTCTCGTAGCTCCGGTTCAAACGACATGGACTGCTGTGTTGTTTAAAAATGAAAGTGGAGACTACAAATGAAACAGCAGAACATCATAGCATGAGGTAAACTAAGGAAATATGAAGATTAAAGGAAGGTTGATATCGATGTAAATGTTCAACACCTTTAGTATATAGCCAGAGTATACGGATATTCAGATTTTAAAACGAGACTTCTTTGAGCGGGACTTGGACACAATAACAAACAGAATGGATCAAGAGAAAGGCAAGAAAAACGTTTTATTTCTCTGTAGGGTCCTTTCCATAATGTTGCCCTCGTAGCTCGTTTCGGACCAGTTTAAAAAAATGTTTTGTCCCTATTAGTCACTTAGACACAAATACATGGGAAAATAGGGTCCAGGTTGAAAAATAACGAAGTTACCCTTTAATATATGGCTATATTTGTGCAAAGACGTATTAAAATTTCACTGTTGTTGGGCAATGCCGTCAAAACATTTGTCACACCATTACATTTTTTTCAAATCGGCTTACAGATCAAATGCAATGAAGACATAAAGCAGGCAGAGAAATGCAAATTACTGCCGTATCGTAATGTGCTTTATAATGCTATTGCATTGCAAATGAGCAAAGCTGACAAGTAAATGAGCTGGTACAGTACACAGCTGCATACAGTATATGCAGTAAAAAAACCTTCCAGTGCATGCCTGGATGCTTCTAGTTTTAGCTGAGAAGCATCAGTGATGCCCCACACTTATAAATTAGCGATCGGTCGATGCCTCGTATTGCTGGGGATAAAAATAACACAAGCAAACTGTTGTGCATGAGATTGACCTTTAAATTCGTCCCAAAAATACATGCAGCCATCCAGAGAGCCATAATCTGACAGCACAGTGATCCCCTGCTCACAGGCAGAGAGAGAGAGAGAGAGAGAGAGAGAGAGAGAGAGAGAGAGAGAGAGAGAGAGAGAGAGAGAGAGAGAGAGAGGGTGGACAGAAATGGGTTTTACATTTCCACATGAAAAACCACGAGACACTCTTCCCCATGCTTCTCTCTCTCCCTGCCGTGAGAAATAAAGCTATGTGTTGCCTCTTTGAAAAACCAAGTCAATATTTCAGCACACTGAACTGGGGGGAAAGCCTTTGTTTTTCTCTGGACCAAAGTCCGTCAACAGAATTAGAAAAGAGCGTGCAGACAAAAAGAGGAGAGAAAAAGGAGCAAAAGCTTTCTTTGAAACAATGACGTCCACTTTTTATGCCTGGCCATGCCTCGCTGAGAGATGAAAGGATTTACAGAGCTTTACTCAATAAGAGAAGACAATCAAAAGGTACTCAGCCATGGGAGTTATTCCCTCATTTGATTTTACTAACCTCTTAATGTGAATATGATCGTCCCCATCCCCATATGCGGCATAATAAATATGTCTTGACATTTATATCGTTTTTTATTATTTGACTTTTACTTCAAGGCTAATGTGCTTCGCATTTTTATCTAGAACATATTTTTTTTATTTTCCTCCACCTTCCTTTGGGCAACAATTCAATATAATCACTTATTTTTTACCCACATTATTATGAAACAAGATTTAAGCTGTTAGCAGTTGGCTGTTAGCTTGACTTTTTGTTGTCGCTGTTCACTTTCTCAATGGAAAAGTAGCAGTAGTAGTTTTCTATCCTACCAACACAGCCGTGCTAGCAACCTTGTTAGCCTGTTCTTAGGCACAGCAGTGCTTTGAGCTAAATGCTGACTTCGGCATGCTAACATGCTCACCAAAAGCAGGATCACCAAAGTCATTAGGATTAATCCTCTGGGGAACATGAATGTCAATTTTATGGAAATCCATCCAACAGTTGTTGAAATATTCCAGTCTGGACCGAAAGTAGCGGACAGTCAGAACCGACACTTAAAGCAGCTATTACAGCTAATAATTCACATACTGAGTCGTATTGAGATCAAATGGAAGCAGTACACTCAAGTGGTTTATTTATAAATAGGCTAAAATCACAAGTTTATTCCACAGAGTTTCCCAATCTGTCCTTTCATTTTGGATCTCTCATGTCAAGTCCCTCAGTCTACTTTTTCAAATGAGGAACGAAACGTCCGAGATCAGACGCAAACTGCAAGGAGCCAAATAAAGCTGAGAAAAATTCAGTTTACTCCAAAATAAAACATCTTTTCCTCCACGCGTCTAAATTATTCAGCCAGCTCAGTCTCTCATCAGCTTAGGAAGTGAATGGAGCAGACGTAACAGTTAGAGGAGCTAAAATCTCCATCACATCCCGAGAGCCATCGGCACACTTCTGCAGATGAAATGCACTAATCATAGCGCTGTGGGGTCTGCTGATACACACGCACACAACAAAATAACAAACACATACAGTATATGCACACACATGAATCAAAGTGAACACATACACCAGTAGAGACTGCCTTGTGAACCAATACACACAAGGCAGTGTATTAACAATGGAACCATCACTTCTATATGTATTGTACAAAAGCACCTTAATGGAGAAGCATAATTTTACCTTAAAGACGAATTAATCGTTTACAAGCTGTAAACATAACACTGACGTATTATCATCTTATGATCTATGTCCCATATTCACTCTCCTTTAATTTGTCTCCACCAACTCCTGAGGGAAATATCTGGCTCTTAAGCTCCTAAATGCTCCACTATGTTCACCAGCTAGTTGCTAACTTTGTCTGGTTGCATCAGAGCTGCGTGCTGAGGCTGGAAAGGAGGTTTAAGAGAGCAGTGAGACTGACCCAAACGATAAAGTCGGGAGCTGTAAAACCAATGATGTCTGCTATGAACAGACCGGGAGCACAGTGCTATCATGCATGATGAAACACAGGTGGATTTTTAAGGTTGTTGCTTTTGGTTTAGTGCTCGGGTAGATGGCAGAATCTGATAATAATGATAAGAATCTTAGTTATTCTTTCATTGTTTACATGCACTGGCAGTAACTACTGTAACCTGTTTTGTATTACACTTTATTATTCTGCTGTGCCACAGTGTCTAGCTTTATTCATTCATTAAATCTCATCTTGGACTTTTGGGAAAGGTTCATGTGATTCAGATTAACATTCACGATGTATTCACTGTTTAAGTAATTCATTTTGAATAATCAAAGAAGCTGCGATGTCAGCTTCCTTTTACTGAATACAACGGTGGTTTGCTGGTTGGCACATGTTCGTGTGTGTGTGTGTGTGTGTACATTGTTCTGAGGTGTGAGTGTGTGAGGAAAAACAGAGAGAGAAAGTGTGAGACAGAAAGAGAAAGTGTGAGAGAGTGATCCTCCTCTCATCTCCTCGGGTCGATCGGGTTCGCGTCCTCCGAGGAGTTTGCATAAATGACAGTGATACCAGGCAGATCGATACGGTGACAGCGAAATGCCGCAAATTTCATCTGTCAGCTGGGAGAAAGTCACAGCTGAGAAACTCACTAAGACTTTCAGCAGGCGCGAGGCCCTGCTGGCTGCTGGATGAAATATACGACTCTGGCTGTCAAACGCTGGAAAAGCTGGAAAAGGTTAAAGAAATTCCTTCTGCTCATTTTTACATGAACTTCTTAACCTCTGTTGTACTTTCTCGGTTTTATGTGATTCTCTCTGAAAACTTTCTTTTTTTGTTGTTTGGATGCAGGATTTGTTTGTAAGTGTCAAATCGTGAATATTCTGCATTGCACTCTTGACATTTGCTTGTCAAAATAAGCTTCGGAAGACAGGTTCAATGAACAAACTGTAACTATAATGTCAAAATACACCAAATAAAAGAAATGTTAATGTCTACGAATATATTCACAAACAGATGGCTACATTATCTACATAGAAATAGAAGTCAAACTGGGAAATAAAGACCAAACTGAATCAGACTTTCATATCTCACTGAAAACTTGTTTTCTTATATCGAGTGAAAAACAACTACTTCAACCTGTTTTCAATAGAAATCATCGTGTTTCTTATATTTTCTAGTGTCTGTAAATTAACCCTCTGAGGCCAACAATAGACCCGTTTTTGTCCTTCTTAAGGGGGAACAGGAGGTCTTTAGATCAATAATCCCTCAAATATACAACATTAAGACATCAAGACATTGAGGAACACCATAAAAAAGCCAAGCTGTAATTTGGTATCAAAAACTTTTGAAGAATTGTATTTTTCGGTGATTGGATGGCGAGCACTTCTGTTCTGGAAACGGCTCAGAAACCCCCTTATTGTCTATCTAGCTAGGAAAGCCATCCATCCTCTGAATGCTCTAGGTCTCTAGTTTGTGGTTGTAAAGTTTCATGAGGCTGTGATTATCCTAGAGGTCACCACAGGTCATTTTATACAGTGAGGTCAAGTTTAAAAAATGGTCTCAATACAATGAAATGGCTACTATGGGGACTAACATCATCACACATGAATAAAGTTGGGCTCATTGGATCCACGAAAGTCTCAGCTTTACAGTGATACCCAATTTATGTAACTCTAAGACTTTTTAGGGACCCCAGTATGCAGAAATATTCAAATACACCATTTTAGAATAGGCGAAAATAACACTTTTATGCTGCATGTGATTATCATAAAGTGGGCATGTCTGTAAAGGGGAGACTCGTGGGTGCCCACAGAACCCATTTTCAGTCACATATCTTGAGGTCAGAGGTCAAGGGACACCTGTGAAAATGGCCATGACGGTTTTTCCTCGCCAAAATTTAGCCTAACTTTGGGACGTTATTTAGCCTCCTTCCTGACAAGCTAGCATGACATAGTTGGTACCAATGGATTCCTTAGGTTTCTAGTTTTCTAGTTTAATATATGATATCTGTACCTTCACTCTAGCTGTAAAACTGAACCTGCTACAGCCTCTGTACAGTAAACAGTAAAGCTGGTTTCAGGGGGTTAAGAAAATAACATTTTAAGGACTCAATCAGACAAAAAATGACTTGATAAGAAAGAGATTTCTGCAGTTTACAACAATCCCCCTTAATGTCTTATCTATACCTATTATTGGCTACTATAATGACCAACAGCTCCACCAAATAACACTAAAAGTTTAATCTGAGGAAAAAAAAAAATTCTCTCCAGAACATTTCAACAATAGCAGTGTGAAGTAGTCTGACAGGGGAGGAAAGTCGTAACTTTTTAATTAGGTAATAAAAGACAAGAATCAGAGGGGATCAAAGCGTAACATGCTGCTTCATCTTCACTTCAACACTCTCAAACCTCAAATTTTGTCACCCTAAATTACTCATGAGCTCTATTTTTAGACTCTCCTTGTTGTTGCTTTTGCCCACTGCCAGCATCACCTCACATATACCCCGACACGGTCAATATTTTCACAAGATACGTCTCTGTGGTTTTGTATTTTTCTGATTTATTGCTACCTTTCCAAAGCCAGGAGAAAAAGGAGATTCACACTGTAGCTCTGTCTCTCTCTCTCTGAGGGTTAAGTTGTAGTGTTGTGATTTACTCACAATCTGGAGTACTTGTTCCTTTAGTTGAGAATAACTGCACTAAAGATCGAAAACACAAGCCTCGTCCTCTTCCGAAGGGAACGGTGGACTAGTTTTTTTAGCAGTGGGACCGCAATTCAGAGCCACTACAAAATGCAACATAAAAAAATCAAGCATTTATGAAATTATTATTGACTTCTGATATCCAGCAGAGCCTCGTGCATTGAGAAACTTTAACAGCAGTTGGGGATGAAAGCAAACCAGAGTATTTCATGAGTAAGAAATATGAACACCAGCAGAGGAAGTAAACAAAAGTCCATTCATCTTTGCTAAAAGTTACACTAAATTAAAAGGGGTTCGTTTAGACGCCAATGTGCTGCCAGAGTCTTTGAACTGACGGGATGAAAGCTACCAAAATGAAGTCCATTAACAAAGCGAATTTGCAACAAAGGGGCCCATAAAAGTGTACGATGAACCAACACCGCAGACCAAAGGAACGAACTTCAGCTGAATACAAAAGTGACAGCAGGCACCGAATGTTCCTCGAGACCGGCGTCGTTGGCTTTACTCAGGATCAAAAGAGATACATAAAAGATGAAAAGATGCTGGTTCTCTGCAGAAACAAGACTGAACAACCTCAAAGGATCTAATGACTCCTAACCAACTCTGACTGGCAGCGATCTCCTCTTATTTCACTCTCACAGGCCTGAACACACACACACACACACACACACACCTCACTCATCTCTCAGCTCGAGTCTCTCCGTCCGCTGATGAGACTTTGATGATAATGTCGATGTCTAATGACGAGCATTTCACCCCCTTAACACTAGCCGGTAGTCATTTTCCACCCTGTGGCAGTGGAGCTTTGTCTTGGGAGTGCAGTGGGTGTCGGCACAGAAGAGGAGAAATAACAGAGCGATGAAGAATGCACTGAGTGCTGATGGAAGTACTGTCGACAGAAGAATGGCTGCCACCCCATATACTATAACAAAGACACGAGAAGATCGAAACCACTCTCGTCCTTTAATTATAAGACAAATGCCAGCAGCTGGTTAGCTTCCAGTAGCTTAGCATAAGGGCTAATAACAGCTTGCTTTGTCCAACAGTAACAAAATCCACTTACCAGCACCTCTGAAAGCTCTCATTAACACGTTATATCTCGTCTGTTTAATCTGTACAAAAACTGAAGTGTACAAAGCTTGGTAGGCTCTTGGATCCGAGCACTTCCCAGGCAACCGGCAGAGACTCCAGGAAGTAGCTGGTCCCGGCCAAGAAATAGTCCAGCAGACAACCTCACATAAAATGTGAAATTGACATTTTTACTAGGGCCGCTAAAGCTAGAGTGAAGATACAGGTGTCATATGAAACTAGAAAAACCTAAGGAATCCATTGGTACCAACTACGTCATACTAGCTTGTCACGAAGGAGGCTAAATAACGCTACAAACTTATGCTAAATTTTGGTAAGAAAAAACTGGCATGGCCATTTCCAAAGGGGTCCCTTGACCTCTGACCTCAAGATATGTGAATGAAAATGGGTTCTATGGTTACCCACGAGTCTCCCCTTTGCAGACATGCCCACTTTATGATAATCACATGCAGTTTGGGGCAAGTCATAGTCAAGTCAGCACACTGACACACTGACAGCTGTTGTTGCCTGTTGGGCTGCAGTTTGCCATGTTATGATTTGAGCACATTTTTTATTCTAAATGCAGTACCTATTTTAATCGATTGACAGCCCTAGTTTTTACGCTTTGTTTTTTCTACTGATTGAAAGTGATTGTATAAAAGTGTATTTCCCAAAAATGTCAAACTATTCCTTTGTTTTTTTCCAAGAGAGACCAGGAAGTAAAAAAAAAAAAAAAACATTAAAAAAAATCACACTTTCTTGCAGCCAGTGTGCAACATACACTGACATGCAGTACATAAAAAAAAATAAAAATAATAACTTCACATTTCCATAGCACATTGGAGTGCAGAGAGAAGTCTGATTTCAAAAGTAAAGCCTTGCAGATATGAACCAGTGTGTTTTGTTAGCAGCGTATTGATTTCTGCTCTCTTGGGGATGAAATCGTTAACGGTGTGAAAGAAGGGCAACAGGGAGACGCTGCATTTAATTGCTGCAACAACTATTGATGTGTCATTTCACTGGCAGGACCCTGCTGGAGAAGGGGCTGCTGCAGAGGGTGGTTAGTGGAAAACTGGTTTAGCGATCAATTAGCTTCGTCATTACTGCTGCATACCAAATTATTGTGCTGTTGATGGGAAGCCAGGCTTGGTTTCTCTCTTTTCCTCTCTCCATTTTCTCTCGATTAACCCTTCATTCACCCACTGGAGTTAAAGCTACAATCTCTCTCACCTCATTAATAATTATTCTCCTTTCTTTTTCTTATTTATTTATTGGTTCATTGTTTTTTTTTGGGATCAGTTTGCGTGACAAAATATCAACTCAAGGTCCACTTACTACTAGCCTCATCTCATGGTCTTCATCAGCAGGTTGAAATTTGCTGAATAAACTGAATTGATACGTTCTGGTGACACCTGACCCAGTTCCACATGCTGATGAAGACCGTGAGATGTAGTTGAAACGGCAAGCTCCAGGTCTGAAAAGTGAAACCAATGCGGAAGTGCCTTAAACTTGCATTCCATCTAGTGGCCAGCAGGGGGCAACTTATTACCTCAGTAAACATTGTAAACATGAGTTTATGGTCTCAAATGCTAGTTTCAAGTCTTCTTCAATACAGCATGATGTTCATTTAGTAAATTATGGTCCCATTTAGAGTCAAATAGACCATAAAGCAGGGGATGCTTTAGAGCGTGGCTACCTTGTAATCAGGTCACAGGTCGCTACCACGGCGACCAAAGCTCGGGAAAGTCGGTAAGTGGACCTTGAGCTGCAATTTATTATTTGCAATTTATTTATTTCTCACAGTATTGTGGTCTATTTGCAGATTAATGCTGTCATGCATCTCCTAAAGTCAAGAGTGTATTGAAGAAAACTTATGTAGGGATAAATAGTAACACCAAAGATGTGATTATTATTTTTTCAGTAACGAAAGCCATATTGATCCGATCTGTCCACATCCCGGTGGTGCTTTGACGTAATGTCTGATCACTATAATGGTTTTGAATACTACAGGACTTGGCTGAACAATGTGATGAGACGTGAGAGCAACAGACCTCCTGAGCTGCAGTGAGGTACATTAGCAGCTAATTATCATTACCTTCTCACACTCATCAGCATTTAATCATTCTCTAATTGGAAGGGTAATTTCTAATTTTGAGTAGGGATGAATGTGGTAACAGAAATATCTGATTTAATGGATTCTTATTCTTTGCTCTATCCTGTTGCACTAACTACATATTTTTTGTTTAAAAACAAGGTCAACAGGCAGATAAGGATGTATGTTACTAAGATATCATAAAGCACAAACTGGTCTCAAACCAGTTGTAAATCAGGTAATTTTACAAGAACTCTTGATGTGTATTAAAATGACTTATCTCTGTCTGTTCTTTCACAAGAGCCATGTGTTGTGTTTACTTTCCCTTTATGGTCATACTGTTTATGTTTATCCCGTCACCATAGCCTGTGTCTTTTATTTGTGTAGCTCCAATATCTTCAGTCCTTTCTCATCTTTTTGTTGTCTAAAGGCTTATTATTTTACATTATTTGACAATACTAATACTGGCCTTTCATTAAAAATGGATCTGGGACTGATTACTTTACAATTTATACGCATATGTATTAGTTTTGCACACCTTTTGGCAGCATCATGACAAATAACCTTTTTAGACGGAAGAAACTTCAGCAATTTGCGGATTAAAACCAATATTGGTATCAGGTCTTCCTCCCATCTGTAATTTGCTGCATCATCGTTGCACCTTCCCTTCCCACCACCATCTCGAAGTTTCATATTTCTAAATAAAAAATGCACATAGAGGCAGACTGCCATCTCATTTCCACAGCCTCAATATTATGCGTTTACTGAGAGTGAATTTAACGAAGCAGGGAGAGACAGATAGGAGGCCTAATTACTTTAATTATAATGTGTGGCTGTGATCTGCTAAACTGTAAGGTGCACCTTAATCCGTCAGCTAATTATGGGATGTTCCGTGGCGGTGTAAGTGGCGGTGCATTTGAGGTGGGGTTGAGCCGATGAGCAAAACGCAAAAGTTTGGCATTAATTAAATGCAGGATTTGTGATCAGTGGATCAGTTCCTTTAGTATTTATACCGAATAAACTGCATTTGCATCTGATTTTAAATGAAAACAAAGTCGTGACTTGCTTGTTAGAGTCTGTTCTGTCAACGGAGGAGGGCAGAAAACCAAATGAAGCGAGGCTCACTGCAGACTGTACATGTTTTCGAGTCTGTTTTTGGGAAAGCTTTTAATGCAAATACCTTGCATATTCGAACACGGCTGAATAAATCAAGAGGCCGCTCACCACAGTTTCTGAGACAATGACGTTTAAATGACACAGGCTTTGGTCTTTGACTACTCCATGTGAATATTTTAGGGCTGTCAATCGATTAAAATAATTAATCGCGATTAATCGCATGATTGTCGATAGTTTATTCACGATTAATCGCAAATTAATCTCACATTTTTTATCAACATAGGAGTGGGCAAATATGCTTGCTTTATGCAAATGTATATATTTATTATTGTAAATCAATTAAAAACACAAAACAATGACAAATATTAAAACTGAGCCTGCTACAATCTAAAAATCGCAAGTTGCTTTAATGCGTTAAAGAAATTAATGCCGTTAAAAAGAATTTGCTTTAATGCGTTATTATCGCGTTATCTTTGACAGCCCTAGTAAGTGAATGCTCAGGTGAGGACATTTCCCCAAAGTACAAGAAAAAAATACATGATGTGAGACACCCAAGGTGCAAAAATGGACAACAAATGCGTTGCACTACCAAAAATAATTTGTTAAAGTGCTTCTCACTTCCAAGAAAGTGTCCAGCGTGATTACCCCAATACAATCAGACATTGTGGCATCAACATCTGGCAAGCGAAAGATCTTTTGTTAGCGTTAGACATACACTTAATAAATCATAATCCTTTTGCACAAAGACAGCTTGTGGAGTTATTACTGAAACATTTAGCAGCGAAAACTATTTTTGTCACACAGTTTACCCACCGCAGTGGAGATGAAAAGACCTGTCACACATCACGCAGAATATCAGATCATATGAACAGAGAGAGTCCTATTAAACCAATTTACATTTTGCTCTTGAATATTACATTTGTTCTGATGGGAAAAATATTATTCCAGTTTATTTACTCAGTGTCTCGTTTTTTTTATTTATGCCCTGAGCAGACGGCAGGGAAAAGAGCAGCAAGCTGTCTTGTCAACAGCAGACATTAACTTAAACAGAAGTCATCAGTTTTCAGATTCTACTTGTAATGGCTTAATTTAGAGGGATGCACGACTGAATGAGAAAGTTCTGATTTAACGCAGGACCAGATTTACTGAGACGTCTGCAGCTTTTTTTTTTCTTTCTTATTTACCACAAACAGGCTCACAAGTGCAGTTCTCCTGTCATCTGCGATATTCTGCATGTAAACAGTGATGTGCACCTCGCTACTTTATGCATATGCATTTAGGGAAGGATCACGCAAGTAGCAGCAAATCCAGCAGAAGACATCAACCGCATGTGATAAGTCCTTCTTAGGTTCTTAGGTAGAAAATCTTCCAAAAAGAAACCTGCACATGTTTATTAAAGGAAGGAAATCTGGGCCTCATTGTCTGATTCTACGGAAGAAATAGCACCAAACACAGGTGGCATAACATATGTTTAGCATCCAGTTCAGCCAGTGGAGTATTTTTAGTTTATCAGCTGTTTGCAAGAAAGCCACAATTCTGCACTCTGGCTGGATATTTAACCAGTTATCATGGCCAGTGCTGCCAAAAGTCAAGTCAAGTCAATTTTTATTTATATAGCCCAACATCACAAATTACAAATTTGCCTTAGGGGGCTTTACAATCTTTACAATACACAAATAACCTAAGCATATGGCTTCTAAAGAGTGTGTGTGTGTGTGTGTCTGTGTGTGTGTGTGTGTGTGTGTGTGTGTGTGTGTGTGTGTGTGCTGTTACTGTATTACGTAATCTAAACAGAGACGTCTCTAATTGAATAATAAGCACCATCTGGAGCCATTAGTTTACTGTACTGTAAGTTCTGAGTGCATTTTATTGTTCTTTCAGCCTCTTTAACACACACATACACACACACACACAGACAGACAAAATGTGTTTGTGTTGCATAATGCTAGATAATAATGTGCAACATTATTGCTGGTACAGCAGCTATGGTATACTGATATTTCTGGTGAGAAAGTTGAAAGAGAAAGCCACTATTGATGCTGAGACACCAGCAGAAATCAAAGCCACAAACACATTTCAACCCGAGAGGTTTACTGCAGGCCATATTGATAGTGCGCCTAGATTTCCTGGCTGTCGAGATATATATATATTCCTCTAAAAGGCATCCTGCTTCACTGTAAGTTCGCTTAACACACCTAGCATAAGATCCATTAAATTAATTCTAAGAGCTGAATAGAATAAGAAGAAGTTCATATCGGCCCTATGAATTGACCTAATTATAATCATTTTCGGGATAATTTTTAAAGCATTAAACCAACTAGATTTAAATGAGTTCAAGCTGCTTAAAACGCATAGTAACAGCAGGAAGACAGTAGCCTACATGAAACTATCACAACATGAGATATGAATTCCTCCTTCCCTATCACAAACTCCTGTTGAGACAACGGTTGAGTCGTACGATGTACCAACTGTATGACCAGTAATGGAACAACATTTCCACCAGATGACTTTTGTTTACAATTTCTGGACCATTTGAGTGTTGCCTTTGTGAATGGACCAGTTGGATAATCGAAACAATGCATCATCCTCGCAGTGGTTCGATTCAGGACCTTTAGGTGTGAACCTGCCTTTAGAGCCGCATGAAGAACAAAGTCGGCATCTGGGTCTTTTTCACTTTTCTAGCTTTCAGATCTCAGCGATACGATTGGGATGCAGCCCGGTGCTGTCAGTGGCCCTTTGTGTGAGTGCGTTGTGGAGACCCTGAGTTGATTACAGCCCATTTTCTGTCTACTTTCATCTGTCCACAGGTCTTGGCAGTGTCCTGCTCCTACAACAGCTCTTTGCTCAGGTTTTATTAAGGTGGAATGAGGGCTTCATCCCACTCCACCTCTCTTTCTCTCTCAGGATTAAGTTTACCATTGAAGGGAGCTGGAAAACTATCAGCTTTACTTCTCTTCTCAAGTCTTCATTCAGCCTTTGTTGTCTGAGACAGCACTCGGAGAAAAGATGCATCATGTGTACCAAACACACTTGGAATTAAGTTCATATGGGACAACTTGCCTACCCTTAACCATACCTTGATGATATTTGATCTAACCAGGATCTTTCCCTAATCTTAACTACACTGTAGTTGCTAAACAGATATTATAGAAAGAAATCATTTTAAAAACGTTGGTATTGAACATTAAAAACATTGTTGAAAGTTTTCCAGGTGGAGCGAGTGGAGCGTCCGACTGTCATGTGAAGTTTATGTCCTGTCACAGACCTGCAATTAATTTCTACCGTTTTTAACCCCAACAACGATCTTTCCCTAACTGCAACCAAGCGTTTTAGTTGCCTAACACTTACCATACCATAGCCATAGTATATTTGCCATAACCAGAATCTTTTCTTAACCTAAAACATACTGTAGTTGCCATGCGCAGATATTGTAGAAAGAGTTCATTTTAAAAACGTTGGCATTGGCATCGTCCAGTATCGAGGTTCTTGTCTGATGATAGGGTTGCAAAGCTACACATGGTTGAATCAGCTGTATTTCTTTCCGTTCTGTTTTCCTTTGGCTCTGTCATCACCAAAAACATCTGGGATGCCACGTATAGGAAAAATGCATGTATACCATCATTGTCCAAACAATTCAGCGATGACATGGATGTGCTGTAAAGTTAAAGCTGTGACATGATGTGAGATGCACAAAAGCACAAGTAGAATCCTACCATCTGTATTTTCCTGTCTTTGTGAGAGAGTAACGGTACCTTGACCTTAAAGGGACAGTGTGTAGGATTTGGCGGCATCTAGTGGTGTGGTTGCAGATTGCAACCAACTGAGTACCCCTCCGCTCACTCCTCCCTTTCCAAGACTGTAGTAACATGAGACGCCGAGTGCAAAACTGACTGTCAGATGGCGGCTGGCGGTACCACGGTTTTGCACTCTGTGGCTCACGTTACCTAAGTTTCACAAGCGTATCGGAGAACGGTGGCCTTCAGTTTACGTAAAAACGTGAAAAGCTCTCTCTAGAGCCAGTGTTTGGTTTGTCCGTTCTGGGCTACTGTAGCAACATGGCAGAGCAACATGTCGCACTCCGTGAAGAGGACCCGCTCCCTGTGTAGATATGAAGGGCTCATTCTAAGTTAACGAAAACACAACGATTCTTAGTTTCAGGTGATTATACACTAA
This sequence comes from Sebastolobus alascanus, assembly GCA_916701645.2. Lineage (NCBI taxonomy): Eukaryota > Metazoa > Chordata > Actinopteri > Perciformes > Sebastidae > Sebastolobus > Sebastolobus alascanus. The sequence goes on along the minus strand of CAKAOJ020000131.1, from coordinate 962,225 downwards.
TGAAAACACAGTTATGAATATTACATTCCATTTCTGCTAATCGATCCCCCGAAATGTCACACACTGGTCCTTTAAGAAAACAGGTCACAAGTGCAGTTCTCCTGTAATCTGCGATATTCTGCATGTAAACAGTGATGTGCACCTCGCTACTTTATGCATATGCATTTAGGGAAGGATCACGCAAGTAGCAGCAAATCCAGCAGAAGACATCAACCGCATGTGATAATCCTTCTTAGGTTCTTAGGTAGAAAATCTTCCAAAAAGAAACCTGCACATGTTTATTAAAGGAAGGAAATCTGGGCCTCATTGTCTGATTCTACGGAAGAAATAGCACCAAACACAGGTGGCATAACATATGTTTAGCATCCAGTTCAGCCAGTGGAGTATTTTTAGTTTATCAGCTGTTTGCAAGAAAGCCACAATTCTGCACTCTGGCTGGATATTTAACCAGTTATCATGGCCAGTGCTGCCAAAAGTCAAGTCAAGTCAATTTTTATTTATATAGCCCAACATCACAAATTACAAATTTGCCTTAGGGGGCTTTACAATCTTTACAATACACAAATAACCTAAGCATATGGCTTCTAAAGAGTGTGTGTGTGTGTGTGTCTGTGTGTGTGTGTGTGTGTGTGTGTGTGTGTGTGTGTGCTGTTACTGTATTACGTAATCTAAACAGAGACGTCTCTAATTGAATAATAAGCACCATCTGGAGCCATTAGTTTACTGTACTGTAAGTTCTGAGTGCATTTTATTGTTCTTTCAGCCTCTTTAACACACACATACACACACACACACAGACAGACAAAATGTGTTTGCGTTGCATAATGCTAGATAATAATGTGCAACATTATTGCTGGTACAGCAGCTATGGTATACTGATATTTCTGGTGAGAAAGTTGAAAGAGAAAGCCACTATTGATGCTGAGACACCAGCAGAAATCAAAGCCACAAACACATTTCAACCCGAGAGGTTTACTGCAGGCCATATTGATAGTGCGCCTAGATTTCCTGGCTGTCGAGATATATATATATTCCTCTAAAAGGCATCCTGCTTCACTGTAAGTTCGCTTAACACACCTAGTATAAGATCCATTAAATTAATTCTAAGAGCTGAATAGAATAAGAAGAAGTTCATATCGGCCCTATGAATTGACCTAATTATAATCATTTTCGGGATAATTTTTAAAGCATTAAACCAACTAGATTTAAATGAGTTCAAGCTGCTTAAAACGCATAGTAACAGCAGGAAGACAGTAGCCTACATGAAACTATCACAACATGAGATATGAATTCCTCCTTCCCTATCACAAACTCCTGTTGAGACAACGGTTGAGTCGTACGATGTACCAACTGTATGACCAGTAATGGAACAACATTTCCACCAGATGACTTTTGTTTACAATTTCTGGACCATTTGAGTGTTGCCTTTGTGAATGGACCAGTTGGATAATCGAAACAATGCATCATCCTCGCAGTGGTTCGATTCAGGACCTTTAGGTGTGAACCTGCCTTTAGAGCCGCATGAAGAACAAAGTCGGCATCTGGGTCTTTTTCACTTTTCTAGCTTTCAGATCTCAGCGATACGATTGGGATGCAGCCCGGTGCTGTCAGTGGCCCTTTGTGTGAGTGCGTTGTGGAGACCCTGAGTTGATTACAGCCCATTTTCTGTCTACTTTCATCTGTCCACAGGTCTTGGCAGTGTCCTGCTCCTACAACAGCTCTTTGCTCAGGTTTTATTAAGGTGGAATGAGGGCTTCATCCCACTCCACCTCTCTTTCTCTCTCAGGATTAAGTTTACCATTGAAGGGAGCTGGAAAACTATCAGCTTTACTTCTCTTCTCAAGTCTTCATTCAGCCTTTGTTGTCTGAGACAGCACTCGAAGAAAAGATGCATCATGTGTACCAAACACACTTGGAATTAAGTTCATATGGGACAACTTGCCTACCCTTAACCATACCTTGATGATATTTGATCTAACCAGGATCTTTCCCTAATCTTAACTACACTGTAGTTGCTAAACAGATATTATAGAAAGAAATCATTTTAAAAACGTTGGTATTGAACATTAAAAACATTGTTGAAAGTTTTCCAGGTGGAGCGAGTGGAGCGTCCGACTGTCATGTGAAGTTTATGTCCTGTCACAGACCTGCAATTAATTTCTACCGTTTTTAACCCCAACAACGATCTTTCCCTAACTGCAACCAAGCGTTTTAGTTGCCTAACACTTACCATACCATAGCCATAGTATATTTGCCATAACCAGAATCTTTTCTTAACCTAAAACATACTGTAGTTGCCATGCGCAGATATTGTAGAAAGAGTTCATTTTAAAAACGTTGGCATTGGCATCGTCCAGTATCGAGGTTCTTGTCTGATGATAGGGTTGCAAAGCTACACATGGTTGAATCAGCTGTATTTCTTTCCGTTCTGTTTTCCTTTGGCTCTGTCATCACCAAAAACATCTGGGATGCCACGTATAGGAAAAATGCATGTATACCATCATTGTCCAAACAATTCAGCGATGACATGGATGTGCTGTAAAGTTAAAGCTGTGACATGATGTGAGATGCACAAAAGCACAAGTAGAATCCTACCATCTGTATTTTCCTGTCTTTGTGAGAGAGTAACGGTACCTTGACCTTAAAGGGACAGTGTGTAGGATTTGGCGGCATCTAGTGGTGTGGTTGCAGATTGCAACCAACTGAGTACCCCTCCGCTCACTCCTCCCTTTCCAAGACTGTAGTAACATGAGACGCCGAGTGCAAAACTGACTGTCAGATGGCGGCTGGCGGTACCACGGTTTTGCACTCTGTGGCTCACGTTACCACAGTTTCACAAGCGTATCGGAGAACGGTGGCCTTCAGTTTACGTAAAAACGTGAAAAGCTCTCTCTAGAGCCAGTGTTTGGTTTGTCCGTTCTGGGCTACTGTAGCAACATGGCAGAGCAACATGTCGCACTCCGTGAAGAGGACCCGCTCCCTGTGTAGATATGAAGGGCTCATTCTAAGTTAACGAAAACACAACGATTCTTAGTTTCAGGTGATTATACACTAATGAAAACACAGTTATGAATATTACATTCCATTTCTGCTAATCGATCCCCCGAAATGTCACACACTGGTCCTTTAAGAAAACACGACAGTAGTTGGACAAAAATACTTTTTGTTTCTTAAAGTTCTTTAAGCATCAGCACAACTGTTATTTTGTTGTTCTGCATCTGCAGCTGTTCTTCCAGCAGAAACAGCATCAAACAGATGAACCACTGTGCTGATGGCCTGCAGCCAGACTCAGGGTCAACTTGGGAAACTTGGTTATTATTTCTGGTTTTATTTCCCATCCAGTTATCTGATTTCCTGACTCAGTTCCATCTCATTCTTTTTTTCTGACCGATCGGACCGGACCGACTCAGAGTTCAATTACAACGGGAAAAGCGAAAGGCTGCTCTCGCTGCGAAAGAAATAATCAGTTGTCAAGTAGAACGGATCAAACTGATTCTTTAAAAGCAACAAAACTGCATGCAGCACGCTGGAGGACCAATACAAGAGCTGACAACCGGGAACCTGCAGTATACGGCTGCACAGCAGGTAGCTGACAGCATTCATCAGGTCTGATTAATGTATTGCAAAGAGGGATGAATGGAGACACTAACATCCTCGTGAATTTAACTTCTGTTTTTTTTTTCTACTGCTGGTTCCATTTATTTGACATCAGATTTCATAACTGAATCTTTCAGTTAATGTCCATCCAGATGAGAGGGGACCTGGATGGGATGGGTGTGAATTAAATAAGTGGAGAGAGTTTATCATTTATCCCTCCATCCATCCAGCTCACGCTCTCCCCGCTGTCACCGAACGGCTCGGGAGGAAAACACGCTGATCTGATTTGTGAATGTGTGTTTCAGAGAGAGAGAGATGTGTGTATCTGAATTATAGACAACACACTCCGGCGTCGGACAGACAGATTGTAGTGAAAGCTTAAATCCCTCACAAAGGCAGCGTGGCGACTGCTGAAATGTGGCTTGTTGGAGCTGCACCGAGGTTTTTTTTGATAGACTGCAAAGGACATCATGGCTGTTAAAGGAATAGTTCAATTTCTATTCTGCTCAAGAATGTATTGAATGGCTTTGTGGTGGTGACATAGATGCATAGGCATTTGCTGGGGCAGTTAGTCTTGTGGTCAGTAATCTCCCAGCAGGCCCGCAGAGTGTCAGACAGAAATAAACACCAGCACATGGCGCTCGATAAACAACTCTACACAAAAACAATCTAAGCCACCTATATATGGAGGACGAAACCTGGCAAAATCAAAAAAATGAATGAATGAATGAGAAATGCAAAAAGAAATGTATAAAGAAAAGGACACTGAAATAAATAAGTTTGGGGAAATAAATAAGGGGTGAAATAAAAAGGCATTTCCCCTTGTGCATAGATAAATAAATAAATAAATAAATAAATGTAAAAAATAAATATAAAATAAATAAAACATAACTGCACAAATTAATAAATAAATAAATGAAATAAAAAATAAATGCAAAAATAAATAAATAAATAAATGAATAAAAAAATAAAAAAATAAATACATAATTAAATAAAAGGGAAAATTAAATAGAAGAGTAAATAAATAAGGGAATTAATACAAAGATAAATAAATAAAGAAGCAAAATCTGAAATATAAATTTATGTCACATTTTATCAATTAATTAATGGCTACATTAATTCTCAATATTATTTTGCTACATTTAATGACATATTAATTTATTTATTTATTAACTAATTCATTTATTTATTTTTTTATTTTGGCAGGTTCCGTCCTCCATACCTATAATGGAAACAATTTATGTTTTTCAGAAGCCGCAGTTGCACTAGAAAAAGAAACACAAGAAACGGCATATGTAGGGCTGCTCGATTACGGCAAAAATCATAATCACGATTATTTTGTTCAATATTGAGATCACGATTATTTAACACCATGACTCGTTGACTTTGGAAACATAATGCATTTAGAAAGAACATTTTGTAGCTACATTTTAAAGTTAAATGCATCAATTCAGTGAACTTTGAGAGCAAAATTAAAGATCTATGAAGAACTTTGTGCTCTAGGAAACAATCCCTGCGGCCATCCCTGACCTGCTGAGCAGGGCAAAAGCACACTGGTGTACAGGAAAGAGGTGATCTAGATTTATAACACAAGACATAATGAGAGCGCCATTGCGAAACGGATTGCGGTACAATAATCGTTTTATGTCAATTATCTTGTTTTCATAATTGTTGGACGCCAAAATCGTAACTGAAATTAAATGAATTGCACAGTGCTAACTAAGCATATGACATGTTTGTAGCTGTAATTGCATTCATGAAACGTGTATTTGCAAATGAACTGTCTTAATTTCTCCTGAGACATTAATGCTAAAGGACGGCCGTGTGAATGTGTCACCTCTTTCATGTTCATTCTCAGGTGTTTTCGCTACAAAACAAGCCCCTTCATCCACTCCTCTCCCCGTGGTTTAATCATTGAGGAGAAAAGAGGAAGAGGAGGAAGGATTAATCTCTCTGTGACATGCGGCTTCAACACTGCGTGTGTTTGTGTGTGCGTTTCTATCACTACCTTGATCTCAGAAAATGTCAAAGAGGAGAGAAGAGACACGAGAACGCAGACAAAGAAAGTGAAGAAGAGGGTTTTCAGCCGGAGCTATTGTGTCTGTCATCGGCTGCACCTCTACAGAAATATGTGTGTGAGTGTGTGTTTGGTGGCACACGACTCTGAGAAGATGAGAGAGTCTGGACCACTTTTACCTGATTTATGGCATCGGGGCCACTGCTGCCCTCCATCCACCATCACATCAAAGAGCTCAGCCTCTACACTGCACTGAAAGCGTACTGTAACGTACTGTAGCTACTACCGCACCTTCGTGTTTTCTTGATTAGTCTAAAGCCGACTGAGCACCTCAACTGGATTTTCCGTCCGAATCCGAGCTGCCAGGAAGCAGATGGAGGGTCTTACTGGTCTCTGTGCGATCGCGCGTTCTTGCCAACATGCCATGTACCGCTGCGTCTTCAGCCCGAAGATCAACAGCAGGGAATAATCCCAGGATTTGGGGCTTTCCTGTCATGATTCTCCCCATGTTTGGGAATCTGGTAAATTAAATATTGCAAAATTGTATTGCGTTATGCAACATTAGTTCTTTCTCAGGGAAGATATGTCACACGTTTGTTTGCGATTACAGGGAAAGGTAACATCCAGTCCAGTACCGGAGGTTTATTTCTCGGTATGCTTCTTGCCTTCTCTTTGAGAACACGCTGTCATGTTATTACCTCCATTTTCCTATAATCACACATCACTGTCATATATTTCACTTACAGTTGCTGTTAAGAGATTAATGTACCCTTATTCTAGGCATTAAACACTACAGTTTCTTATACATCACTGCTTCGCTGCTCTCTGACTGATATAACAGCAGTAAATCAACTTAAAGCAACGCCATGAATGCTTTTAAATCTGGCAGCTGGAAGTCGACCAATCAGCAAACTGTGATGCAGCTTTAGATAATGACAACGAGGAGCAGCGCAGGTTGTTTTTGTTTTTTTACTTGATTTGAGTACAGTGGGCTACCTCCGGGTCTGAGAGTTGAAGCCAATGCTGGAGTGCCTTAAACTTGCATTCTTTCTAATATCCAGCAGGGGGCGACTCCTCTGGTTGCAAAAAGAAGTCTGTGTAGCGTTATGTAGCGTTATTGCATAGAGCAGATTAATAATCAATCATTAATTGATATCAAAATATGTATCTATAATTAATAACCCCAAATTATTAATCATAAACCCATGAATTGTCATAAAAGGTGAAGGAGAGTGGGGACACTCAGCTTCAAATATCGCACAATATTAGTTTCAATACCAGACTTTACCCAGGCGCCACCCAGTTTTATAAAAACAGGGAAAAATTCACAATTTGATATTAATCAATTGAGTCTCTTAATCTCAGGGTTGCTACGGAGTTCTTGGGCATAGTGGACAGTGATTTGAATTGTTTATATACACACACAAAATCAAGTAACCAAGTTCTTTATAAAATGAAGTGTTTATTTGACTAACTAGAATATAATTGAATAAATGAGAAGACAAAGAGAAGGAATGAAATGAATAAAGGATAATTAAAGGAATACAGGGAATACAATGATGAACATTCATGGATAGAAACAAATTAAATGTGACCAGGTCAATTCAGTGACTAATATCCCTCTGATTGGATTTGACATTTGCCTATCAACTAAATTTAGTTTTGATATTAATGTACCATTCAGCAGCAGAGAGTTTAAGAAGCACCAGGGAAGATTGAGAAGCAGAAGCAGTACATTTAGGCGTGGTCTAATTCAAGTTTAGAATTTATGAATGAATTTCCTAATTCTTCTTGCGATTAATATTGATTATCCATTTTTGTAAACTGACCTTATTTATTAATTGACTATAAATTTGTTTATTAGTCTAGTCATCAAACTCTTTCTCTTCTGAAAATGCATCTATACATCACCCTCGCTGAGTAGGCTGGTGGAATGAGGGTTGTGCAGTTTGGAGTAGAGTGGTGGCAGATTCTGTCTGGAACATGGCATTTTGGATCTTTTGGATCCAGTTGGTTCGACCCGGATCGAGTCGTTTCTCTTCCTCAGTGGCTCTCTTTGGCGTCCTCGGGCATCCTCGGATATGGTCGACTGGCATGTCACCTCGATGCATTTTTCTATCTCCGTCTCTCTCTGTCTCGTGCAGCATCTCTGTGCCATTTCTTCAGACCCCCCCCCTTTTCAGCTGGAGGGGTCACTCAATATCAAATACTCTTGACTTAAAGTTTTCCTTTAAAGTCTCTTTTCTTCACACTGGCTGGTACCACCAGCACGTCGTGGATACAGTAGGGCTGTCTCGGCCCTCAGGGCATAGCGGCAAGGCGACAGAGTAGCAAGAGAGATGGTTTGGCATGGCAGGTTCTTTAGCCATATTCAGGTAGGCTGGATGACGATCTCAGCCTGGCGTGAGGTGCTGGACCTCCGGTCCTCAGGACGGCGGGCAGCCTGTGTCCCCGGTCATGTTCTTTCTCATTCCCCCCCCTTTCCCTGGTTTTGCGGAAAAGAGGGGGGAGACGCAACGGGACCAGCTCCAAGAGCAGAAAAAGCACTAAGACGAGCTGATGTCTTCTTCTTATCAGTTGAGAAAGGGGTGCGGTGTTTAGTTGGCGGGAAACAGCATTCTCCTCCCATCTGACAACTATACTGATTATTTCAGTTAAACTTCTTTTGAAGGATTAATACTAGTTAATTTGTTTGACATAATCAATTCTTCCATATTGCACAGTGCTAACTAAGCATATGACATGTTTGTAGCTGTAATTGCATTCATGAAACGTGTATTTGCAAATGAACTGTCTTAATTTCTCCTGAGACATTAATGCTAAAGGACGGCCGTGTGAATGTGTCACCTCTTTCATGTTCATTCTCAGGTGTTTTCGCTACAAAACAAGCCCCTTCATCCACTCCTCTCCGTGTGGTTTAATCATTGAGGAGAAAAGAGGAAGAGGAGGAAGGATTAATCTCTCTGTGACATGCGGCTTCAACACTGCGTGTGTTTGTGTGTGCGTTTCTATCACTACCTTGATCTCAGAAAATGTCAAAGAGGAGAGAAGAGACACGAGAACGCAGACAAAGAAAGTGAAGAAGAGGGTTTTCAGCCGGAGCTATTGTGTCTCTGTCATCGGCTGCACCTCTACAGAAATGTGTGTGTGAGTGTGTGTTTGGTGGCACACGACTCTGAGAAGATGAGAGAGTCTGGACCACTTTTACCTGATTTATGGCATCGGGGCCACTGCTGCCCTCCATCCACCATCACATCAAAGAGCTCAGCTTCTACACTGCACTGAAAGCGTACTGTAACGTACTGTAGCTACTACCGCACCTTCGTGTTTTCTTGATTAGTCTAAAGCTGGCTGAGCACCTCAACCGGATTTTCCGTCCGAATCCGAGCTGCCAGGAAGCAGATGGAGGGTCTTACTGGTCTCTGTGCGATCGCGCGTTCTTGCCAACATGCCATGTACCGCTGCGTCTTCAGCCCGAAGATCAACAGCAGGGAATAATCCCAGGATTTGGGGCTTTCCTGTCATGATTCTCCCCATGTTTGGGAATCTGGTAAATTAAATATTGCAAAATTGTATTGCGTTATGCAACATTAGTTCTTTCTCAGGGAAGATATATCACACGTTTGTTTGCGATTACAGGGAAAGGTAACATCCAGTCCAGTACCGGAGGTCTATTTCTCGGTATGCTTCTTGCCTTCTCTTCGAGAACACGCTGTCATGTTATTACCTCCATTTTCCTATAATCACACATCACTGTCATATATTTCACTTACAGTTGCTGTTAAGAGATTAATGTACCCTTATTCTAGGCATTTAACACTACAGTTTCTTATACATCACTGCTTCGCTGCTCTCTGACTGATATAACAGCAGTAAATCAACTTAAAGCAACGCCATGAATGCTTTTAAATCTGGCAGCTGGAAGTCGACCAATCAGCAAACTGTGATGCAGCTTTAGATAATGACAACAAGGAGCAGCGCAGTTTGTTTTTGTTTTTTTACTTGATTTGAGTACAGTGGGCTACCTTCGGGTCTGAGAGTTGAAGCCAATGCTGGAGTGCCTTAAACTTGCATTCTTTCTAATATCCAGCAGGGGGCGACTCCTCTGGTTGCAAAAAGAAGTCTGATTGTAGAGAAGTCGATTTGAGAATGACCCTACTTCTCACTTGATTTATTACCTCAGTAAACATTGTAAACATGAGATTATGGTCTCAATCGCTAGTTTCAAGTCTTCTTCAATACAGCATGATGTTCATTTAGTAAATTATGGTCCCATTTAGAGTCAAACAGATCATAAAGCAGGGTATGCTTAGGGCGTGGAATCACGCCCACTTCTTATATCCAGCTATTATTGAGTACTCTGTTGGTCCAGATTGAGCCAGACGGCAGTCCCAATTCTACTTATACTTATTCATACTTTCAGAGGTAAAATTGTACATGTAGTTGTACATGTACTCTACTTTGATGCATTGCTTAATCAAACTACCCAACAGGATATAAAGGAGTTAAAAACATCTAAGCAGTAAAATGAAACAGAGACATTAATGCAAGTAATTTAATCTAAAACATCAGCTATAATATAAAACATTGGCAGGGAACAATTTACTGCATATAATACTTTTTTACTTAATAAGGTTTGAATGCAGACTTTACTTGTAGTGGACATACAGATCACATTGTATTAGTAATTTTATTGAAGTAAAGGATCAAAGAGAAGGAATGAAATGAATAAAGGATAATTAAAGGAATACAGGGAATACAATGATGAACATTCATGGATAGAAACAAATTAAATGTGACCAGGTCAATTCAGTGACTAATATCCCTCTGATTGGATTTGACATTTGCCTATCAACTAAATTTAGTTTTGATATTAATGTACCATTCAGCAGCAGAGAGTTTAAGAAGCACCAGGGAAGATTGAGAAGCAGAAGCAGTACATTTAGGCGTGGTCTAATTCAAGTTTAGAATTTATGAATGAATTTCCTAATTCTTCTTGCGATTAATATTGATTATCCATTTTTGTAAACTGACCTTATTTATTAATTGACTATAAATTTGTTTATTAGTCTAGTCATCAAACTCTTTCTCTTCTGAAAATGCATCTATACATCACCCTCGCTGAGTAGGCTGGTGGAATGAGGGTTGTGCAGTTTGGAGTAGAGTGGTGGCAGATTCTGTCTGGAACATGGCATTTTGGATCTTTTGGATCCAGTTGGTTCGACCCGGATCGAGTCGTTTCTCTTCCTCAGTGGCTCTCTTTGGCGTCCTCGGGCATCCTCGGATATGGTCGACTGGCATGTCACCTCGATGCATTTTTCTATCTCCGTCTCTCTCTGTCTCGTGCAGCATCTCTGTGCCATTTCTTCAGACCCCCCCCCTTTTCAGCTGGAGGGGTCACTCAATATCAAATACTCTTGACTTAAAGTTTTCCTTTAAAGTCTCTTTTCTTCACACTGGCTGGTACCACCAGCACGTCGTGGATACAGTAGGGCTGTCTCGGCCCTCAGGGCATAGCGGCAAGGCGACAGAGTAGCAAGAGAGATGGTTTGGCATGGCAGGTTCTTTAGCCATATTCAGGTAGGCTGGATGACGATCTCAGCCTGGCGTGAGGTGCTGGACCTCCGGTCCTCAGGACGGCGGGCAGCCTGTGTCCCCGGTCATGTTCTTTCTCATTCCCCCCCCTTTCCCTGGTTTTGCGGAAAAGAGGGGGGAGACGCAACGGGACCAGCTCCAAGAGCAGAAAAAGCACTAAGACGAGCTGATGTCTTCTTCTTATCAGTTGAGAAAGGGGTGCGGTGTTTAGTTGGCGGGAAACAGCATTCTCCTCCCATCTGACAACTATACTGATTATTTCAGTTAAACTTCTTTTGAAGGATTAATACTAGTTAATTTGTTTGACATAATCAATTCTTCCATATTTGACGTCTGGGCTTCATCTGCTTCACATAGATATCAGACACTCAGGACATAAATCAATGACTAAACTTGATCAATTGAATTAAAATGAATTAACCAATTACACAACACAGATAAACCTTGTTATCGAAACATGTAGGTATGCAAACATCACGCAGACAGGCGTATACATGTTGATATAGAAGTGCGCTTATTACACGGTCAATGAAGGGATAAGATATTAAAAAATCACCAAGTGGGAATGAGAGCAATGAAGCAGACATGCTGTGAGTGTGTCTGTGACCACAAAGGAATGTGGTGCAAGTCACAAGACAAGAAAGACTGGTGTCTTTATCGCTTCTCTGAGTCTGACCTCTGACCCGTAACTCAGAGAAAAACGGGTCTTGGGTCATAAATTGAGGGTTTGTCAACTCCATTAGCGCCCTAGGGGTCATGTGAGTAGTTTCTGGAAGAAGTTTGAGAATTAGGCTATAGATGGTCATTGTTTTCATTATCACATTTCATATTCTTCATCTTTCAGTCATCATTCGCTACATCTGATTGTAGAGAAGTCGATGAGAAAATGACCCTACTTCTCACTTGATTTATTACCTCAGTAAACATTGTAAACATGAGTTTATGGTCTCAATCGCTAGTTTCAAGTCTTCTTCAATACAGCATGATGTTCATTTAGTAAATTATGGTCCCATTTAGAGTCAAACAGACCATAAAGCAGGGTATGCTTTAGGGCGTGGCTAATCACGTCCACTTCTTATATACAGTCTATTATTGAGTACTCTGTTGGTCCAGATTGAGCCAGACGGCAGTCTTCCAATTCTACTTTATACTTCTACTTCACTACATTTCAGAGGTAAATATTGTACATGTAGTTGTACATGTACTCTACATGATGCATTGCTGTAGATCAAACTACCCAACAGGATATAAAGGAGTTAAAAACATCTAAGCAGTAAAATGCAACAGAGACATTAATGCAGCAGTAATATTAATCTAGAAACATCAGCTATAATAGTAAAACATTGGCAGGGAACAATTTACTGCACTATGAATACTTTGTTACTTAAGTAAGGTTTTGAATGCAGGACTTTTACTTGTAGTGGAGCATCACAGCATCACAGTGTGGTATTAGTAATTTTACTTAAGTAAAGGATCTGAATACTTCTTCCACCACCGGCCTTACCAGACCAATGTGAACAAAAGGATATTTGAGAGCTGTTTTAGATCAGCTGCAGGGATTATAGAGATATACAGTTTGTTAGGAACAATAGAAGAGTGACGAGCAATTAGCACCGCAGCTAGAGACAAAGAAAGCAACGAGCTACACCTACTCCTCTTACATAAAGCTTGATCTTTACCGAGACGTCACTGAAACCCAAATGAAACTATCCGTCACCACAGTAAGGAATTGTTAACAATAAGCTGACAGCATAAGTGGTAAATTGACAACATGGCAGTTTTATGCATGTACAGTTGCTGTAGTCCTGTCATGGTTTCAAACACGTTGTCATGATGAAACTCCCACCTCAACATCAAATGGCAGTTTGCAACTTTGCACAATAAAAGATGATGAAGTTTATCGATTGACAAATCGACGATCCAACAAACACTTCCTTTGATGCCTCAACACTGTCCCGCTTCTTTTTGACCTCTGGTCCTTGACAGCAACATGAAAACAGAAGCTTCTAACTCACGCACACTTTTTTGAATTTCCACTTGCTCTGTGGAACTGCAGGTCAGAATTACTGTGACAAATCTCCTCCTCTCTCCCTGCAACTTCAGGAGAAATATCCCCACTTTCATGTCATTGCCTACATAAAAGCGTCTGCTCATTTCAAAGTCATCCGACCTGCCTGGTGTTCTGCCAAGTCATCTACTGGATGCCCTATAGGTCCAAAATCCTGGCTCTGTAGTCTAGCAGTGGCTTTTAAAGTTGGAAGAAGTGCAGGTAATATTTGAATTATGCCTGAATTTTAAAGGAACAGTGTGTAGGGCTGTCAATCAATTAAAATATTTAATCACGATTAATCGCATGATTGTCCATAGTTAATTGCGATTAATTGCACATTTTTTATCTGTTCAAAATGTACAGTATATATCTAACTGGAAATCAATTAACGACACAAAACATTGACAAATATTGTCCAGAAACCCTCACAGGTACTGCATTTAGCATAAAAAATATGCTCAAATCATAACGTGGCAAACTCAAGCCCAACAGGCAACAACAGCTGTCAGTGTGTCAGTGTGCTGACTTGAATATGACTTGCCCCAAAACTGCATGTGATTATCATAAAGTGGGCATGTCTGTAAAGGGGAGACTCGTGGGTACCCATAGAACCCATTTTCATTCACATATCTTGAAGTCAGAGGTCAAGGGACCCCTTTGAAAATGGCCATGACAACTTTTCCTCGTCAAAATTTAGCGTAAGTTTGGAGCGCTATTTAACCTCTTTCGCGACAAGCTAGCATGACATGGTTGGTATCAATGATTCATTAGGTTTTCTAGTTTCATGTCAGTATCTTCACTCTAGCTTCAAAACTGATCCAGCTACAATCTAAAAATCACAAGTTGTGTTAATGTGTCAAAGAAATTAGTGGCGCTAAAACGAATTTGCGTCTTCGCGTCAGCCACCGTAGTTCTCTTGAACGCTTGGCACACGGGAGAAGTTTCCGCTGGTTGCAATCTGCAACCTCACTACTGCTGCCAAATCCTACTCACTGCACCTTTAAAGGCATCCTAGAAATCTTGGAAAGTAGAAGTCAGCAAATGCACGCAAGCACGGCTGTGCCACTAAAGGGAAGAGAGAGTTTTGAATTATCGTGTGCAAAGGACCGCTCCAAGGATTGTTCCTGACACCAGAATATAAACTGGCCAAATGGGCTGAATCTGGCATCTCAATTAGTGGAAAATGGCACAGTATGCTCTTCACTGGTGTGACAGCGTTGTGATAGTTTTGTTTTCACATAATAATCTCATCCAGTGCAGCTTTAAGCATAGTAGAAGCAGCAGCAGAGCCAAAACTACAAATTGAAAAAGGACAATGGCTATATTATCTTGATTGAAAATGTGCCAAGCCTATAAATATGCAGCACTTCTTCTGCGCTCAGTGAGGTATTTGTTTTACATGGCACATCGAGCTGCCTGCTCACTGCTCACAGGCTGGCAGAAATATGGCTTTTATTCCTCTGTGATTTTTTTTCAAACCTTAACCTTCAGCAAGTAAAGGACAAAAGGGGGGGGAAACACTTTAAGGCTATTTAAAGCACAGATCTCCCATAGGCCTTATTGAGTTGAGTGCCACGTTTTACATGAAGCCATTTTCATATTCTGATTCTCGTTGGAGATAATCCCAAACATTTTTGCCGACATACGCTGCAGTGGGAGAAGCCACAGAATATAAAAAGTAATACAACCGGTGCAGAGGCAAGATCAATACACTGGAAATAGTCTTTCGATGGTTATAGCCCGGTGTGATTGTCTTTCTTCAGCCAGTTGATCGTGACAAATTAATGTAACAGCCAGTCAAACAACTGCACGCCAGCTGATACCGACGCGCCTCATAGATCACAATGACATGTCATCATTGAGGTCGTGGCTTTGGCTTAATGGCTCTACAGCGAGCGGAGTTAAAGGAGAAACTTGGTGGGCAGAGTAGAACACAAAGCATGCAGTACATGCATAGTGATGAAACGGAGGCCATGTTAGCCTTTTGTGTGATTTAAAACCTTTCACAGAGACACATTGTCAAGCTGAGCGGCGTTGACAGCTGGTCTGCTGTTTGGCAGTAGATCTAGTTTGTAGACGCCAAGTTTTACGGCTGAAATATTGATTCTGGACAGGCAGGTGAGTGTGAGTGTCAACGTGTGAGTTTACGCCCCGCTGGTTCAATTGGCACTGAAGCATACACCTTTGGAATATCTCAACAACTATCTGATGGATTGCCATGAAGTTTTGCGCATTCATTATTTAATGCTCCCCAGAGGTTGAATCCCAATGACTTCGGTCATCCTCTGACTTTTAGTCTTGCGCCACCATGAAGTTCACGTTTGTGATTTTGAATGAAAAATGTTGACTTTAACTAACGGGCGGATAGAGAGCCGAAGTCATGACGATGACTTTGGCGCCATCATCGGGGCAACATTTCAATATGTGCAGCACTTCAACGTATCCTCTCATACAACGGTTCGTATCTTACAAGAAGTGATTTCTCATTTTTCCAGCGTTTTCCTACGAATGTCCTTCAACACGTGCAAAATTTCTGCACTTTCAAAATAAACTGCCGTTTTCACAGAAAACATCTTAACATGCTCACAGTGTTTTTCACACTTAACATGCTCACAGTGTTTGTCTCACTTAAGGGTAAGTATTTCAGCGACTCTTGTCTCATCACTTAAGGTGCTCAACCCCCAGCGTGAAAGCCAAAATTTTAAACTCTTACACCAAACTGGAGCCTTAAAATTGAAAGCCTTTAAAGGGCTCTTTCTCAAATTGAGGACCACCCTGTATTTTATGTATGTCATCACACACACACACACACACACACATACGCACACACGCACACACACACACACACACACACTACAGTGTAGCGCCTCATTACCCTGAAGTGTTTCAGATAACACCAACTGAGAATAATTCAAAAGTGATTTCTTCTCTCCCTGCTCTCCCACCCCACTCTCATCCCTCATCCCTTCCCACCATTCCTCCTGTCTCAGCAGATATCAGAGGAGCAGGGAGAAGACAGCTTTCTTGCTTTTTGAAGACAAAATGTGACGCTCTCGGGAGGTCCACGTTGCAGCCGACGGGGTAGCAACGGGATGGAGGAGGAAGAGGAGGAGGGGAAAAGGGAGAGGGCCTGTGGAGAGTTGTGCTGACACATCTCACTTTCTTTCTAGCCCAGTTTCTCCTTCTTTTCCGTATCTGATTCCCCTCACGCAGGCCTACCCCCACACACACACACACACACAAATACATGCACAGTTAGCCTGTAATCTCCTTGGTCTGCCAGTCAGCCTTTTCATGTTTTCCCCACGGTCCTCTCAGCGTGCCGCAGTTGGCCGTGTGCTGCTTCAGTGAGGATTGGAAGAATTAGAAACAGTCTCCATCAATCTGTTCATTTTGTTCTGCAGGTGGAGTTCATTCATATGAATTCAGCCTAAAATTATCAGCTACCAATGTGGGTAATAAAGCCACTACATGATCCTGTCTTAAAGCTATATTAATTGTGTTTTTTATCCACTTGAAGGTGGCAGGAAAGTTATAAAAAACAACGTTGCCATCTATATAAGGTGATAATGTGTGATCAGATGTGTTAGCAAACAATTGGCTATTAACATATCCAACAGACACAGCAAAAATGTGCATTTGATTGGTGCCGTGTTACTGGCAAACTGAAAAATTATCCAATCAGATGTGGACAACACTGGCTAGACCAAATCCCAGTTTAAACAAAGATCAATTATCACTCACACACTGTGCATTGCCAAACCCGTATGATGCTGAAGGCCTTTTAGGATTTTTAGAGGGAACATGTGGAAAGAAAGAGTAGAAAAGAGAAATGGATTTTTCAAGCAAATGGGTTTTTCAGTCTTTTAACTTGTTTTTACGACCCACAAATTCTGTTCCGATCGAGCAGAGCTATTTCATCTCAATACGGCTCTGACAGGAGTTGATAGAGCCCAAAACAGGACAAGGAGGGTGAATACTGGACAGAAACATGACTCAAAGTGAATGCTAATGTTGCACTGCGTCTGCTGAATGTGTAACTAGGTAACTGTTTGCTACCACATCAACCATAAGAACTTAATATGGCAATGAAGTGTCAGGGATGTGCATTTTCAAGTCTGTTTTGCCCTCACGTGCGAAAGGAAAATCAATTATTGCGGCTTAAGAGAAAAGATACAGGCCGAACTGACGGGCAATCAGCTCCGTATATCAACAATCCCGACATCTGACCAACCTGGCTTGTTTCTTGAACCTCAGGGACATCTAATTAGACTGCCTGAATTGAAATAATTGAAAACATAGCTTGAAGCAAGTGTTTTCTCTTTATATTCTCATTGTGTTGTAGTCAAAGATATCAGCGAGAGATCGCTCAGACCACACAGTTCACT
This sequence comes from Sebastolobus alascanus, assembly GCA_916701645.2. NCBI lineage: Eukaryota > Metazoa > Chordata > Actinopteri > Perciformes > Sebastidae > Sebastolobus > Sebastolobus alascanus. The sequence continues at coordinate 944,578 of CAKAOJ020000131.1, read as the reverse complement.
GCAGTGCATAGAATCCCAGTTTAATAAGCTGCACAGAACAGAAAATGATCTCTGCTGCAGCCTTCATTTATTTATCTATAAAGAGTGTGTGTGTGTGTGTGTGTGTGTGTGTGTGTGTGTGTGTGTGTGTGCTGGTTTTCCTCCGCTAATTGCAGAATTGTGGCCCCATGCGTTCAGTTCACCGGCAGAACAAGGCTGAGAACATTTGACTCTGATCAGTTGGGACTGAAGACAACAGAGCACACACACCGTGTTGTGTACGTGTGTGTTTACGTGCAACAGTTACAGCTAATGATGTTTCCTCTGCTGCCTGTCAGAGACAGAAGATGGAAAAGAATATGAAGTGAAAGTCCGTATGTTATACATTCTCTACTAGAGTTGCTGGGGCTGCAACTCCTGATTATTTCCATTATGGATTAATTTGTTGATTATTCTTTTTGATTAATCGATTGATTGTTTTGCAGCAAATCCTCACACAAGCTCAAACCAGTCAATCAATATTTGGCATTTTTGCTTTGAAATGACTTAAACGATAAATCAGTCATCAACATATATTCAATTAATTGCCTAATGATTTTAGCGCTAATGCATACATTATTTTTTTTTGTGTGATCTTTTTTTTTTTACTGAGATTTAAACACAATTATGCAGGGGAAAAACCATAGACTGTATATAAGAAGTGGACGTAGTCATCGTGACGTCACCCATTGGTCTGTGGACTACGGTTTTGAAGCTTCGAGTTCAGCATTTTGTCCGTCGACATCTTGTTTTTTGCAACCATAAGTGACACGAGAGGGTGAAGCTGAGTACAACCGCAAGCTGAATAAGACATCAAAGAAGAGAAAAGGTCTGGAGTGCTTGGAAGTTCAAATAAGTGTAATGAAGGTGCTCTTTGGTAGGGAACGCAAAAACTTCACAAAAGAAGGAAGCTGCAAGGCACTCTTCTAGCAAAAAGAAAAAAAAAAAAAAAGCCTTTCATCAGATGGCTATTTCATTGTGAAATACTAAAAACACAGACAATGCAGGCACATTATGAGATGGGTTATAACCCACACGTATCAGCACAAACAGACTTTCCTCAGGGTGTAGCCCTCAGCACACAGTTTCCCCTTTAGTATACAAGACACTTTCAGGTAGGAGGTAGTCGCCTGGGAAAAAGCTGGGTACTGTAGTTTTTAGCAAACAAACACAAAAGGGAGTAAATAGTGTTTTAATGGGGACTATTTTTAGCTGCCGATTGATCACATTTGGTGCTTTGGTGATTATTTTCAGCAGCCAGATGGTATCGACTCAAAATAAACCAAAAGTGTCCATTTTTATTGTAATGACGGAACACGACGCCCAGCACGATGAGATGAGGATCAGTGATGCGTTTTTAACAGCTCTGCACAACAACAGACGTCTATGGCAGAGAAACAATATCAGACTTCACAGACTGCAGCGTCCACAGTAGCTGCGAAACACTACATGTCCTTTCACACCGCGTCGCAGAGACAACAGGTGCATAATTAAAGCTGCGTGAGAACGAGCGCCACAATGATGTATTGCCCATTTACTTTTTATAGCAATACTCCCGAGCTGCACTTTGTGTTCCTGCAGGAGAAAAAAGAAAACTCCTGCTATGTGATTGCAGCCTGAAGGATGCAATCACAGCACACATTCTGTATGTGCACGGCACAGAAGACACTACATCTCAGACCACTGTGGCTAACAATTCAGCTGGCTGCTAATCTCAGAGTTCGTCCCTCCTCCTCTACAGGCAGGCAGATAAAAATGCCACGGCTCCTGGAAACAGACGACAGGTGCCACAGCCAAGCCCAGATAAAACTGATGAGCAGGCATTATCTTTCTGCCACTGAGAGCGACTGAGCGTACCGTCTTTTTTCCTCTTTACTGCGAGGCACACGGTTGGTTGGACATGGACTGTCGCAGCATTAGGGGAACAGTATTTGGACTAAAAAGTGAAATCATTACGTGGGGGTTGTGACAACAAAGAAGAAGCGTATAACCTCGGCTCTTTGTGATTAAAAAGAAATACAAAATTATTTAAATCTAAAGCAGCCAGTTGCCCTCGGTGAGTTTGCTTAATGAGAGATGCTGCAATGGTTGCACTAATAAGAAGCTGCCCTTTGCTTTGTTGACACCGTGACCCCATTAAGCTACTGCTTCCAAACTCAACGTGTGGCCTTTGGCACAATTATTAAGCACTTAAACAAAAGACTTGCAATTGCATTTCGATGCTGTGTTATGATTATCTCGGCGCTGCATTCTTAGCCAGCTTTCCACTGAAAATAATTATGAATCGCGGCACTTTCACACCCAACTTGGTAATGTATAGATGGGTGCTGAAGCCTCCAAACCTAAAAATAAAACATCACACTACACTTAGATGATTTATAAATACAGACATTGGGGCAGACGACACTTCTCAACATGCAAGCTGGCAAAAGTGATTCAACTGATTGAAACAGTTTAAATCTCAGTGGGACTAACTGTTAGTTTAGTTACTGTAAACACTAATTAATTAAATGAAAGACTAAAGCACAATTAAGAGATACTATGACATCAATTACAAATGTCAGGGACAAGCACAGGGAGCATGAACAGACTAAATAATATTTGTGAATTAGGGGTGGACGATACCATAAAATGTGGTTTCAATCCAATACCAAGTAATTTAAGGGCCAAAATCACAGATATCAATACTGATATCAATGTTTTTGATGTATAAAACCAGCTAATGCAATGTTATGTAGGAGAGAGAAATGTGTCATGCTTTATGAGCTGAATGCATCACTAACAGGCTACTATAAGGCAACAAAACTACTTAGTTCGGCTTAGAAAAGATATCGACTTGGTTAGGATAAGGCAGCAAAACTACTTAGTTAGGTTTAGGAAAAGATCGTGGTTTTGCTTAAAATAACTCCGGAAGTGGCGTAACTTAAGTACGTCAGTTACGTGACAAATACTAACGCCGGTCTCCTTGGTGAAAGTCGGGTGTTTTCTGACCCACTCATCCACCCCGACCTCCTCCCTACGCAGCGTTCGCCGATATTTATATTTGCTGGTTCACGATTACCTGAATTACACACAAATTCATTTTGTGGGATATATACAAATTAAAGTGCATTACTTTTCATAGGTAGTTATAGCTACGAACAGTGTATGAGAATAGTATGTATACCATGAATTATGGCAACTTAAACTACAGATTTGCCTCCAAAAATCTTCTCAATAAACTGGACGTCATCTACCACCATCTACTGCCACCCGCTTTGTCACCGGTGCCCCTTCCAACACTCATCACTGTAACCTGTATTCTCTAGTCAGCTGGCCATCTCTCCGTACCAGGTGTCAGATCCACTGGTATGAGTTCATTTATAAAACTATCACTGGAAAAACCCCTCCACATCTTTGCTCACTACCCAGTATCTCCAACAGTAACCGCCATTTACGTTCTAGCAAATTCAAAGGTACAGTCATTCATACCTCCTTTGGTCGTCATTCATTACAAGCGATTGTAAGCGAATGACTTAAATAAACGTAATATAAATAAAATGACTCTACAAAATCTTCAGTAATGAATAATTCACTTGACCTCCCCGGTGCTACATTTTTACAGCTCTAACTATTGTTGGATGACTTTAGAATTCAAAGGTAAAAGTGTGTAAGTGTGTGTGAGAGTGTAAAGAGTTGAAATAGAGTGCATCAGGGTCACGAATGTCACCAGGCCGTCACCATGAAGGGTTGAGAAGCAGTGTGTTTGATGTTTGATGCAAACAGACAGACACAGCTGACCAACTGCCCCAGAGAGCAGATTCTCCTCTGAAAAACCCACGTAGCAGTGTGTGGATACAGATCATCTCCTCACCGGTCTGCACGCTCTCTCAATTTCTCTTTCATGCGGGACTCGAGCCACGGCTGGAAGGAAAAAGATGCGTGGGCACATTTTATCCACCAGGGCAAAATGCAATATTTGCACAACTTTGATTATGAGCAACAGTGACAGAACCACAAATATGCTCATACATCTGTTGGCAATGCATGCCATTAAAATACAGGAATGCAGTGTTTTTTGATGGCTTGAGGGCGAGCGCTGCACCCCCCTCCAGCAAGTACAAGTGCATCTGTAATGTAATGTTACCACTGGAGCCTTAGCACAGGATTTTGTTTATTTAAATAGGAATACTTGGATGAAAAATTAATGTTTTGCAAAGGCATTATAAATATTCTTCCATTTCATCACTAGACTCAGTCGGGCTGCAACTGGTAGTTAAAGAACACCAGAGATTTGTTTTTGTTCCATCTAAAAAAAAAAAAGAAATAGCTTATCCAATTCAATTCCAAGACCCTTTGGTTGTAGGCTATGTGTGTTGTTGTCATAAACCTTTCAATTGCTTAAAAGAGAAAGTTAGCTTAGCTTAGCACTAAGGCAGGAGATATACTTGCTTTTCAACCATGTGTTCACGTTGCGGTAATTTCTGAGGACGTGCACAAACAATGCTCCACCCTAATTTTCATCCATATGATTTTATAATTTTATATTATGTAAAATATCAATTCTCATATAATTTGAATATTGTTTTGTAGCACTTGACAGGTCCACACTCTACAGTATTGTTTGTGTTCCTTTTTTGAATGTCTATTCATTTTGTTTAAACCTGGTATTCTGCACAGTTGCAGATGAATATTAGGCTATTTGTAGAATTGGACTCCAGCGGTGGCTGCGTTGTTTCCGACTCCTGTGATCCAAACATTTCCAATATTTCCAGAGCGTTGTAAAGTACAATAATCAACATTTATTGAAAAAAAGACAGATGTAATAATTTCCAAAATTCAATACGTTTTTGTCTAATAAAATATTGTTTTCATCCATATTTGTTGGCGTTTAGCCTTTCAAAAACTACATTTTCACGGCGGTCAAAAAACTGTTTGGACACAAAGGTAGGCCTGCACCTGTATTAACGGGGCGGTCTAGTAGCAATTGAACAGCACCACAAATTACATTTCTATAACCAAAATAACAGAACCACAATTCATTTTTTTTGGGTGATGACGAAATTCAAAGCTTCATTCAAAAACTTCAATAGAAGCTTTGAATGTAAAAAGACATTCGGTACAGCCCTATAAACTGTACAACTGAAGCTTAAGAATGGACTGAATCAGTATGGAACTGTGCTAGTCAAACAGATGATCCTCGTAGTGTGTGAATTATTTCAAACGACTTTGATTTTTACAAGTTCAATTTGTCTTGACATCCCATCACCCGGTCAATCAATCGGAAGTGAACAGAATAGACAGCCATGGTCAGTGGGAGAAGAGCAGCAGCAGCTTGTTCCAGCTACATGTCAGCTCTGGTTGTGTGTTGTGGCAGTTGGAGAGTTGTTTGCAGGTGTTTTGGAGGATTTTTTCGTGGCATTAGAAGTCAGGTAGTGTCTGTTCCCTCAAGCAACTAGTCAAGAAGTGTGGAGAAAAAGTTTGAGCGGCCTCAGCAGTAGGCTGTAAGAAAGAGCATCATTTTACTTGGTCCTAAAACTACTGTAGCTAAAGTTTCCACAGGTGCCTGTTGAGGGTTGAAGTATATTTAGAAGTGAGTGGGTAGACTGTAATTACACACTGCATAGACAGGTGAGGAGGGAGCGGGTTTAAACACTAAGAACTCTCTCTCACATTCACATACATGCACAAACATCCACACACACACACACGTCTGATTGGCAAGGCTTATCGCAAAGGTTGCCATGGTAACTAGACACAGCTGCCTCTATAAAAAGGGAGGAGGTTGAAAAAGGTGAGGAGGGAGGCGCACATGAACGAATGACAGAAAAAAACAGAAAAGTGGCTGAAAATATTTTTAATTCAAACCCTGTAATTTCGCCTCAGCTGGTGACGCACGTCCTAAAAGCAGTGATTGAGTTAAGGAGGCGAGGTGGGCAGGTTGGCAGTCAGGTGCTATCTAACTAGCTCGGGGAACACAGCTCACAGTAGACAGATGATGATTGAGCCGACGGGAGTGATTACGACAATTAAGGCTCCCGCTGATTAAAAATAATTGCACATCAAATTTCTGCCCGTCTTGGCCGGGTGGCCGTCGCCGAGAAATTACACTTCAGGTAAAAAATAAACATATTCATGTGTATTTTCTGCTGTCTTTAAACCAGTAATGATGCAAGCTGTAGTCAGTCATTTTGAAACATGATGCATTAAGTCCAGCTTTAAGTCTGTGCATGCATAATAAACAATATAAATACACCTAATTTGCATCGAGTTTTGTTCCCCTGCGTATACAGTAGACCGCTGTGTGTTAAACCTCAGTCAGTGTGAGATAAGGTGCATACGCAGAGCCGACAGTCCATCCCCCCCCCCCCACTGTGATCCGTTAATGGACACGGACACGTCAGCACGCCGCTGATTATCGACATTCAGCAACAGCCGCCTTTGTGCTTTTTATGCACTGCAGTTTTGCTGTACGCCTTAGCAGCCTACAGACTGTGGTACTTGTGAGGGTAGTGATAGACCTTAATAGAAACAAAGAAAGCAGGATGTAATGTGCGGATGGATGAGGAAAAGTGGTCAATAATGGACAAAAAAGGACATTATGGCCAAGATAAGATCATGTTGGAGGTTTTTCTCGTGTCTGCTGCCTGAATATTTTACATGCTATATTGTAGAGCTGCAACAATTCATTGATTAGTCCTCGACTATTAAATTAATCGCCAACTATTTTCAATTAATCGGTTTGAGTAATTTTTTTTAAGAAAAAACAGTCAAAATTCTCTGATTCCAGCTTCTTAAAGGGACTATATGTAAGAATCAGAAATTGCTTGTTAACGGCGACACCTGTGGCCGCAATGTCAACGAAAGTCAGCATCCTGTTGCTCGCGCTCGCGCTTGTGCTCGCTCTACATAGACAAGAACGAGCACCGGTCTAAACAGTGGGGCGACATACGTCAGCTAACACACAATATCACTCTATATTTCACCTGCTTGGCAGTAATGTTAGCTGACCAGACGAATGTCTCTCCATGAATCAATGCTGATCCTAGTGTTGGCTTTTCCTGCTTCAGCCTGCCGACCCGGAGGGAACGGGGGGGGGGGAGACACCGACACCCGGTAAAGACGATAACGTAACTCGCCGCGGAGCTCCGTCACTTCACAAGACACGGGAAACCTCTGTTGGTCTGGAGGAGCGGCAGCATTTATTTCTGCACAAACGTCCACTGTACATTCAATAGATATTCTCAGAGCTAAACTAACTCTTCTGCAGTGTGTAGTGTGCGCGCGTGCACGTGGAGTTGGAGCGAGTCGAGCGGGTGAGAACGAGCGCAGTGTGCAAGCAGGCAGGAGCAGACAGCATCTGCGCGCTCGCGTACCCACACGCGAGCGCGCATTGGACACCGACCCGGTATGATTTATACGCGTAATAAGTTACATATAGTCCCTTTAAATGTGAATATTTTCTGGTTTCTTTACTCCTCTATGACAGTAAGCTGAATATCTTTGAGTTGTGGACAAAACAAGGCATTTGAGGACGTCATCTTCGGCTTTGGGAAACACTGATCGACATTTTTCACCATTTTCTGACATTTCATAGACCAAACAACTAATCGATTAATCGAGAAAACAATCAACAGATTAATCGACAATGAAAATAATATCTTCAGTAAATCAGTATCTTCATTCAAGCTTTGAAATAGAGCCTTATAATACCTCGTAGACCCGTCTGATTAGAACGTTTGTCATTATGTTATCTTTGAAACTATTCTGAAAGCATAAGTTTATGTTTGTAGTAAAATGAGACGGTATTGAACACTTTTAAAATCTGTGTTGTGCTTTCAGCTCATTCATTCTCCGTGTCCTTGGGCAGGATTCAGTACTGTCAGACAGTGCGCCGCCACTGTTTTCAATGTAAACACAACGGCAGCCGTGTCGCTGCGATAGCCGGCAACAGTAGCAGCAAGGACAGAGGAGAGAGCGGCTTCTCATCAACGCGCTCGGGTATCTGAGGTTTCTGTCTGAGTATATGATGGTTTAACCTTTTTTCCAACTTGCTGCCACGTCTCAACTGTGGCCATGGCAACCACTGAAACCACACCGAGACAAACAATGCAGGAGCTAATTGTTCTGGTATCCGAGTTCGCCAGCAGTGAAGATAAAAATGGTCTTGGAGCAACATTAGCTTTGATCCAGTCTCCAAACAATATTTATGATATTAGTTAGTTAACTTGCTAAATTAGGTATGACATATTACTAACAATTTCCCTCTGTCTTAAGATACAACCTGCTCTTTATGAGCTTGTGACCGGAAGGTGGTCAGTTCAATCCCCCGAACAGGCAGGATAAATCTGGGTGGGTAAAGTGAAAAGCATAACTCCTTATCACCACTGAGGTGCCCTCGGCCAAGGCCCTTAACCCCAAATGCCCCAGTGGAGTTGCTCAGTGGCCGGCAGATCAGACTGTGGTTGTACTGGATAGCTTCCAGGTGTGAAAGTATAACTGTGTGTATGTGATATGGGTGTTAATGAAAAAAAGAGCATTGCTGTCAGTGAAACTCCCCCCTGAATAAATAATGGTGGAAAAAAAAAATATATATATATCTGGGCTACTACTACTACAGCTACCTTAAAGGTATAATGTGTAACCGTTTGTAAACACACGGCATTCAAAGTTGGCTCCTCCTCCTCCACGGCTCAACGAGCGAGCGAGGGAGAGAGAGTAGCGATGGTCGAGTCAGCTATAGAGTGAGTGAAGAGAGGGAGCGGCGTTAGCGAAAACATAGCAGTGAATGCAAATGAATGAGAAATAAAACATTATTTTCTGATTGTTTCACGGTGGTTACGTTCTAAAGTACAAATACACAAGACCACAAGTCTGCACAACCCTGCAGGAAGGTGCCGCGTTGCCAGATTTTGAATGAATGCAGCCGAAGGGCAGACTTTTGTCCGCTGCGGCTCAACGCTGCTCTCGGTCAAGGGGGGACACTGTCTGGAGCACATGCACATGAGAATACACAACCCGCTCTCATCCGTGAAATGCAGCTTCTTTGTATCTACTGACCGAACTAAAGGGGGACTTGTGCCCATCAATGTATAATGCTTGTGCCTCGGTATCAGACATCGAGGGGTGTGACAATGCGGCGGTATCTGACAACCTGAACGCCTGCTGCACACCCTGCGTGCTGTTATTGGCTGGGAATTACACCCCCACGTGGGGCACAAAGCCACTTTGCCTGTGTTTTCTCTTTTTTTCTTCTTATATTGCTGTGTTTGGGACGTTTCTGGGCGTCTGCAGAGGGCTGCAGGGTCTCTGTAGATACAGACACCACCACACACTTCTAGTGGGTCATAAGTGATGATTGAAAGAGATTATTTTTCAGTCTACACATTGTTTTTTGGGGGGGAATTCTTGCATATTATACCTTTAAGGCTTCACACGAGCCAATGGAAAAGAACGGTTGCTCTTTCTTGAATAAAATGATGTTCAAATCTACTATCTAATACAGTAATCAAGCGTATCAATTCATCTTTAAATATGGAGCATAAACTTCTGGAACATGTTTTAGCTTTTCAGAAAGACGGGCGAAAGAAATGCCTCCACAAGAAAATCCACTAACTTATAGAGAATTTACATGCGAGTGGAAGCAAGCTACCTAGCAAGACTTAAACTCTCTACATACTATATATTTTACTATAAACTATGGTTTGCTCAGCTACCCCAGTTGTGAACTGCTTTCCATACCTTTACTTATAGACATGTAACAACAGCGCTAAATATAACAGACTGTGTTATGACGCCCATTATGTAAACAGTAAGAAGAAAAGAAAGAGAGCTTTGGAATTAATGTTAATCAGTGTTAACATTGCAAAGCATATGTGAAAGCATAACATCCCACATATGGTGACAGGTAGGTGATGGATGTGTGTTTCATTGTGTTTCTCTGTTTCTGCTGCTGCTGCTGTTCAGAATCAGGTCAGATGAGTCACCAGCAGCACAGGCCCAAAGCTACAATCTCTGGCTCTCTAATCCACTCTCAGCCTGATGTGATAATGTGATCTCATTCAGCTTGCTCTTCTCTTGTCGGCTAATGTCTCACAGGCTGTGTGTTTGTCTACTGCATGGCCATTTGTTTGACTGATGCAGTATTCAATGTGACTAGGCTTGACCATTTTCCTGCCAAAAAATTGAGAGAAGCTTCTGGAACAGCATTTATGTCAGCGGTCTATAAACAGAAACACAAACTGTCTGGTCAAATTAAGAGAATTCTGCTTCTAGTGCAGATAGACTTCGATTTAGTCTTGTCTCTTATATAAATCTTGTCTTTCCATATTTTCTATTGCACAATACTTGGGAAGTATTTCAGTATTTCAAGGATGTACATTAATAACCCTCCTGATTATTTTTGCTTGAAAAATGAAAATGAAAACATGCCGATTCTTCTGCTGTCCTCCAAGTACTGTAGAGATCAACGGGGTACAGCCCAAACGATTAATCAAAATTAATCTGCAACTGTTTTGATAATCGATTAATCGGTTTGAGTATTTATTTTTTTTTAAGTCAAAATTCTCTGATTTTTCAGCTTCTTAAATGTGAATATTTTCTGGTTTCTTTACTCCACTATGACAGTAAACTGAATATCTTTGAGTTGTGGACAAAACAAGACATTTGAGGACGTCATCTTGGGCTTTGGGAAACACTGGTCGACATTTTTTTTTTTACCATTTTCTTACATTTTATAGACCAAACAACTAATCAATTAATCGAGAAAATAATCGACAATGAAAATAATCGTTAGTTGAGGCTCTAACCCCGACCTCCACACACTTACTTTCAGGGCACACCTCTCCCTGCGCTGGCTAGACACTGGTATAATACGTAATTCCCAGGGATACTAGGCTGCTTTTGTCAATATAATTTGCAATGCCAATTTCCCCACCCACACCAGTTCAGTAATGATCTGATCTCATTCTAAGTTGGATCCTCATGCCCTCCAGCTCTTCACCACCTACCATCTACAGTCATATTTTAATTTTAGATGAACAATAGCATTGTCAGTTGTTGGCAAAACACTCAGTGACACTCTCTGTTAACGACTCTTTGGTCCTGTTTTTCTAGCTTTCTTTTTTCTGTGTGTGTGTGTGTGTGTGTTTATGAGTATGTTTATGTGTGTGTTTGTGTGTGAGTCCAGGTGGTGGCCGGCTTGTCCAGTCGACCATCCCTCTCCAGCTGTCTCCCTCACTGCATGGGCTAACCCTGACCGACACTGACCCTGCCCAGAGGCTAAACACAACACAACAGCTTCAAATACATCCAGCATTACAAACACTCTCTCTCACCCTCACACACACACACACACACACACACACACACACACACACACACACACACACACACACACACACACACACACACACACACTGGTTGGTTCTGGCAAAGACAGCTTGATCTAATCTGACCTCAGCCTCAGATGCCTGGGTTTAGGTGTTTGTGTGTGTGTGTGGATGAATGTCCACAGCTGTTGAGTGATGAGGCACACTCCATCACCTGCTTGCCAGTCAGTCTCCTGTGAAATAGAGGATGACTGTCCCCTAAGAGACACAGACACACACACACACACACACACACTGATGTCTGGATTGCGCTGCTTACTCATGCCTCGGCGTATCTTATCTGTAGCCTGTCTTAATCTGTCTCTCCCTGTCCCTCTCGGTGTCCCTAATGTCTCCCTCTTGTCTTAAAAGTTGTCAGTAGTGTCTGCAGGGTGTGCTGTCTCAGTGGAACATTTAAGACTGTACTGACTTTTCTGTCCTTTCCTCACACACACTCTACCTTGCAGGGTTGGACACGTATAGTACATACTGTATGTAGGTACGTGTATGCTGCTAATTAATGGCCTGTTAAAGTGGACTACATGCATCGTTATAAACACACAAATACACTACTTTATAGGGCTCTGAACATTTCGGTGTCCCATGATGGCCAAGAAGAAAAGACTGGACAGTATCGGGAGCCTGTCGGAATTATTTCTGCCATAGAAAATAGTATAAAATAAATAAAACATTTGCTATTGACCGGTTCATTACAGAAGCAAAAACACACACTGGTTAAATCCTTTTTTTGGAATACAGATTTGGGGCTCTGTAGATGCTTGAAGGATTTAAATAACGTCTTGCATCTTTTTGGAAACTCACAGTGTTTTATTATGTTGCAAATTGAGAACAAAAAGCTCAATTTTCAGGACTTATTGTGGGGCGGCTCCGGTCCCAAGTGTCCTTGAGCAAGACACTTAACCCCAAATTGCTCCCGAAGGCTGTGCCATCGGTGTGTCAATGAGTATTTAGATTAGATCCTGATAGGCAGGTTGGCACCTTGCACCTCTGCAATCAGTGTATGAATGTGTGTGTGAATTGGTGAATGCTGACATGTAGTGTAAAGCGCTTTGATTGGTCGGACCACTAGAAAAGCGCTTTATAAATGCGAGTCCATTTACCATTAATCCCATATACATATATAATCGTCATATCGTTGTGCCCAGGAAAAACAATATATTGTCAACTGTCGGAGATTTTGCCTTTTTACCATGGTATATATCCCTTTAATATCTCTATTAAATTTTAGGCCATTGTGGGCAATTTTGCAAATGCTTGACTTGCTTAAAAGAACTTGCTGCATTGGCCAAAGACGAAAAAAAGCTGATCTTCCTGTCTGGTTTGGTATCCACTAATCTTTATAAACATGCGTCATAATGCGTCATGTTGCTACTCATTATGGTTAAGTGTAAAATATGATATCCAACACATACATTACTGTAAGTACAGAGAGCACCACTACCATATAGGTCATAGAGATGAAGCAAGAGCTAGAATTAACTGGTTCAGTGGGTGATCGCTCCCATACTGTGTTGTCTGATTTACAGCCTTTTACTTGTCCTTTGCCAGCGCCAGGTCGGGTGCTGGAGCGTGAAAATCATTTAAAGGTGTGATCACTTTCTGTCGAGTCATGCCGTAGCTCACAGCTACAGAGCTGGAGGTCATTACCTACAACTATAGGGTCTACTGTCTCATATGTCTTCAATTAAAATACATCTATTGTACCTCGGGTACAATGATCTGACTCGGGATGTGGTCTAATGGAGATGCTGGTTTCAACGATCACCACAGAAAGGACGAGTCTGCGTAGCACAGGATGTAATGTATGAATGGGACGATCATTATGGAGAGAGTGTTAAGAATAGCTCAGAGTCCCTCTGGGAACAGCAGAGCTCTCTCTCTCTCTCTCCTGTCTTTTCCTCTCTGTTTTGCTCACACTCACAGCACACTGAATTCCATTAGCGGTGGCATCAGTGTCTGTAGCACTTGTAGCCTGCAGCCTCTCTGTTTCTCGTGCGTGGGCGGGCGTGTGCGTCTGTGTGATCTCATCATTTGTTGTATTTTAGACGCAATGGGAACGAGTGAACCCTGTTTAAACAGCGCACGAAAACGTCAAGCCTGAGAGAAAACTGGTCCACTTTGAGTGCGTGCTCGTAATCACTCCATCAAAGGCAAAGACGCACAAATAAAAAAAAAAACATCACTTGGCAGCAGCATTGAGGCCGAGATGCTGCGCGCGTACGTGTTTGCGCGTCTGTTTAATGGGGTGCTAAAAAAGACAAGGGCAGAATGTCAGAGCTCACCTGCAGAGCTGTCATACAAACAAGTACACAGATAAAAAAGCGAGTGAGAGCGGGAGGAAAGCAGAGCTGTGCTGTTGACGGGAGCCGGTCGAACATTCTGCTGAAGTGGTAATGAGCTGCGAATCCACATATTATGTTGACTGAAAAGCTAGCAGTATTAAGACTCGCACAGTGGCACAGGCTGTGCTCAGACTGGCAGCCCAAATCTGAATTTTGGCAAATCCATGTTGGATTCAGACTGCCTTTATCAAGTCTGGAAAGCAAAAAAACTTTATTTCCACCCAGCTCACTGTTTATGTTTAGATTAGGGCTGTCAAGATTTGCTTTAACGCCACTAATTTCACACATTAATGCAATCGATCTTCTGGAGGTTGTAGCGGGCTCAGTTTTAAAGCATTTTTTTAAAGAGTGAAGATACTGGTATCTTATTAAACTAGTAAACCTAAGGAATCCATCGGTACCAACCATGTCATACTAGCTTGTCGTGAAGGAGGCTAAATAACGTTCCAAACCTGCACTAAATTTTGGTGAGGAACAACTGGCATGTCTATATTCAAATGGGTCCCTTGACCTCAAGATGTGTCAATTAAAATGGGTCCTATGGGTACCCACGAGTCTCCCCTTTATAGACATGCCCACTTTATGATAATCACATGCAGTTTGGGGTCAAGTCATAGTCAAGTCAGCACACTGACACACTGACAGCTGTTGTTGCCTGTTGGGCTTCAGTTTGCCATGTTATGATTTGAGCATATTTTTTATGCTAAATGCAGTACCTGTGAGGGTTTCTGGACAATATTTAAATTGATAAAAAAAATGTGCGATTAATTTGCGATTAATCGCGATTAACTATCGACAACCATGCGATTAATTGAGATTAAATATTTTAATCGATTGACAGCCCTAGTTTTGATATTAATCTGTGAAGTGTGTGGAGTTTGAGTGACGCTCAGTTCTTGTATCAAGGAACGGATGTCTATGGGGGGGTATTTGTACAAAACTAGTCATAACCAGACAAATCACCACAGCGCTGTGTCAGGACTAAAGAAAGTACAAAACTAATGTAACTCATCAACACTCGCCGAAGCTTGCGCTCAGCTACGTCCTGCAAAATGACTTCCATCCGGGTGAAATACCAACTTTTTTTCAGCTTCTTTCAACTTATTCTTCTTCTACTCTGCTCTGTCCACTCTTCACACCACTGAAAAACCAAGATGTGTGTAAAACTTTAATAAACTACCGTATTCATTCTTTACATCCTAACAAAGCGCTGATTGACTGACTTTTGCAAAGAACAAGAGCCACTGTGAAGCCTGCTTGTAATTAAATTGAACTTTCAGTTTGAAGCTGCCGTGAGCGTACTGTATAATAACCACTCCCAGCAATGATTTCAGCATGGGAGGAAAAATTAAAAAGCTATACTCAGCTACAGCTGTGTGATGCAGATAGTTTGCTTTTGGATTTAACATTATTGAACATTCATTAAATTCATTCATTGAGTCTGGGAGCTGTGTGAAGGTGTTTATCTTTCATTTCCCAGGATCAGTTTCTGATTACTACAAGCAGAACACTGCTGAACTTTCATTTCTAAAATACAAACTTTGTATGCTATCCTCCAAACTCAGCACAAAGTTATTGGTAACATCATAGAAGTTATTCATCTATACTAGCCATAAAGTTGGGATAAGTACAATAAATGAGTCTTGGATGCACTATAGAAACAAAATCCTATGATATTGGAGGGGATAATAGTATAATCTGCATGTTTGGTAACACTTTATAAAAACTATTATTTATAAATGGTAAATTGATAGTTAATTGAACTTAATCATCAATTGCAACTTTATAATAGCCATCCAAATTATGTTTATAATTATAGACCAGTTATTAACCATCAACAGTAACAAGTGTTACAAATATCTATCTATGTAATTTTTATAGATGTTTTACAAACAATTTCTTTAAGGTTTACAAATAATATCTTAATCATTAACATATACAGTATATATAGTATATAAAATGTTATAATGTGTGCAATAAACTGTTAAAATAACATAATTATAGCATTACTAATAATTAGTAAACATAAATGAATTATCATTTTGTTTGTTAACAGTAAAATAACTATTAAGTTGAATTAGTATTAGTTTAAAAAGCATCAGCGATCAATTTACCATTAATAAATGATGGTTATTATAAAGTGTTACCCAATTTTGAATTATTATTATTAATAAAACAATTCGCCTGAGGCAATCTTAACATATTAAACAAAAACAAAAAAATCAAAAAAAAAAAAATGTTAGATGGGATAAAATGATCTACAAGTACTTGATAAACCAAAAGCTTGAATATAAGACTTCAACAGAGCTACATAATTCCATAAAATATTATGACCTGATTTATTCTAAATTCTATAACTTAGCAATTTTAACAAACAGCATCTTTTCAAATCGAGATTCATTTGTGAGCATAAAGAATCAACAACAAAAACTATGACATAACAGTTAATTATTAAACTGTCATCTAGTGACTCAGTTTTCAGTTTGTGTTGGTTAGAAATGACAGCTCACATACTACCAGTCGCAATTGGTTCCTGGCGTCTTTGTCATCCCAGCTAGCAGCGCGGCTATCCTGTCAGCATGAGTCTTTGCATCTTTAGTAAGGTCTCCTCATGATGTCATGACTATTTCAGCAATCCTTAATGTCCTCTGCACAAATACTATTGTTTTTAAAGCGGTCCGTAATGCAGAGGCAGAGAGACGAAAACAAAACTTAGTTGTAGTTCCTCTGGCATCACTTGACATCAGAATAATCAACGGATGGCACAGCTGGCTGCAGCTGCATGGCTGATTGGGCTGTGGGCAGAAGTGTATGTTGTTCAAGTGATTTGAAAACACAGGGAGCAGTGAGGCAGCACAATTTTCTACCCTGTGCGATTCAGATTTTGGTTTGTCAGCTCCTGCGGGCAACGAGGTGCCCATATCAACACCATAATTTAATTTGGACAAATAGGGTGAATCTACAGCTCCCTGGTTACTGAAGCTGGGGTGCTCTCCTTTGTTGCGGCCCTACTATTTGTTTAGGCTGATTAGACGGGCGGGTTTTAACATGAAATTAGTGCCTGAGGCTGCTCAATTATAGATAAATGGGCTCAAACCTCAAAGTTGGAAGCATGTTTTTTAAAAGCTCTGGGCAAGCATATTCATTTTGTGAGCCACTACAGTAGCTCTATTGGCATTACAGCTACTCAAAATGATGACTATCATTTAGGTTTTATGCTTTACTGTACACCTAGCCAAACTGGACTGTCTCTAATGCTGCAACATGCTCTATAAACAAGAAACAAAATAAAGGGACAAGGAACAAAAATGAATTAAAAAGGATCATGTAACTTAACTGTAAGGCACAAAGAAGCACAGAGAAAGCAAGGTAGGCATTTGTGGAGAATGAGCCTTATTGATTGGACATAAACCAGCACTCAGAGAATCCATTGGTTTAAAAAGGAGGAATGCTGAGTCATGGTTGTCAAGCAGTCAGCCACTCGGGGTAAAGACAGGTCAGAGGGCTGTGCGGATAAATAGATATTTAGGGTAATGGTCTGCAATACCCCAGTGAGTTATTACAACCCTGTTTGAAGTTGCAGTTCCTATCAGATTTTCCTCCCCTTCTACCATCATCCCTCTAATGGAGTCAATTCAGGGTCAGGGATTTCCCATAGTAAAGCCCGACATCCTAATTTTGTTAAATAATAAGGATGGAAATGTTTTCTTTTCAATCTCAAAATATATTTTGCACAAACATCTGACTTGGCTTGACTGATGAATTGCCGAAAATATTGTGTCTCTATGGTAACGGGAGATAAAATGGGGAGGGTATGACTCTTCTATTCCTGTTTTCGTCTTCTCCCTTCTTAACATTTTAAAATATCTCAGCAGAATACATTAAATTTACACATTATCCTTTATATGTATATGTATATATATTTTATGATACAAGTGTCCAGTTATTCTCCCATAACTATTTATATTTTTTGCGTTGTTGTGTCCTGTCACTGTTTGCTGTTATAATGGCCCAAATATCCCCTTAGGGATCAGTTTCATCTTATCTTAATGGACAGAAAGACCAAGGGCTGGGTGAAATCGTCGCAAGCCCCTCTGTAGTTTGGATGTCCTTTAGCTAGAGGGAAGGACAGGAAGATAAACAGAGATATGGAGAGAGGACGTGAAGGAGCGAGGAGTAAACAGGCCTGCCAATTCTAGACAGAGCCAAGATGGGCATGGTCTGTGGTAAAATGAAAAAAAGAACTGAAAGAAAGGGCAAGTAAGAAAGAAAGAAAGGCAAAGTAGTCAGCATTAACCAATTTGGTTAATGTATAATCAGAATTATAGTTTTATATGGATATGATGAAATTGTTGCAAGGCATCATACAATATTCTCTAAATAAGTGTTGCAATATGCAGACGATACCTTTCTCTACATCTCACACAACTTTCTCCCTACAACATGTCATGGTCAGTGATGCAGTGCTGTATCCAAAATGTAATTAGACTACTATGCAGTGCACAGTAAATGGGTCCAAATTATATTGTAAATGGGTAAGGTCCCGTTACATTGCTGCCAGTCTCTGGTCTGTGTGTCAATATTTCTCATGCCAAAGTGAATTGAAATAGTAGTTATAATCAGTACCAAAAAAACTGAGAGACGAAGAGGGTGAACTGTGAAGGGTGGCACAATCCTGCTTGGCTAAATAACGGAGCTACAGCAACAGCTAACGTCAACTGAGGTTGCATTGAGTTATATTATGATGTGTTCTATCAAGCTCTATTCAGTAAAGTGTATTGGGTGAAAGTAAATTATAATGTTGTCGTGATGTGTTCAAATGTATCTTTTAAAATTGAGTTTTTGGCAAGACACTTGAATAAATCCAGTTGTTTGAAGGATATGTTTTCACAACAATATAAAATACATATTAGAGAGGGAATTATGATCGGTTTAACTTCCTTATACTAGCTCTGAGCAGCTTATAATACATAATTAAAACAACTAATGCCAAGAATTTGTTTAATCAAAACAAATATTTAAATAATTCAAATCGTTTATTTCCTAATCATTTGAATTGCAGGTTTCCATGCAAATAACCGCTATAGATGACAATAACAAAGTAAAAGGATAACATTTAAAATTTTTCTACAGTTTACGCTGACTTTGGGGCGGTTGAAATGATGGTGGTGAAAAAAGTTAATCTGGAGCCTTGTATACCAGCTTCTATAACAAAACAACAACAAAAACGATCGGTATCGACCGTGTATCAGCTGATATGACTCATCGACGATTGGTATTGGCGGCAAAAAACGTGATCTGACATGTGGTCCAACAACTGCACACATTTGGAAACCATTTATTATTAACAGCCGCACTGTGATACACGTTTTGTCATCCATCAATCATTCTGTCTATCCACTGTTTTGTTCATTATTGGAAGTACGGAAGACTGTGCAAAGGCTGCACTGTCAAATGCACGGTATATAACTGTTTTGCAACCTAAATATTACACAAGCTATACAATTCATCATCTTAGAATTTAATATATTTAAAAGGTCAACTGTTAAACATTTGTTAACAGTTGACGTAGTAAATGAATTCAGTAAACCCTGCTGAGTTGACTCTGCTGAGTAAAATGTAATGACAGTGTTCAACCTTGCTCAGCAGATGCTTAATGTAGAATCTGCTGCCTGTAGCTATAGTTGTTCCTCTGAGTCTTATAAACCCATCTGAATGATACTCCTGATAATGGTAAAAAGGGGGTTAACTGCTTGTGCTAGGTGTTCTTTGTCTGTCTCTCCCATCAGGAAAGAGAATTAGAACCGGTGAGTAGACAGCTCCCTGGTGGCCATGTAGACTCACACTGCTGCCAAGAAAAGAAGAGAAAGTCGAAGGAGACTTTAGCCTCCAAAATCCTGATGTGCGCCGCTGACAACGTCTGCCAAAAAGCTCCCTTTTCTAGTTAAATGTGTGGGCTGGTGTGAAGTCGGGAGGTCTAGACTTTGCAGTGGCTTTCAGTCAAAATCGGCTGATTCAGATATTTACCCATTTAAGGTATTGATAGTTAATACCTGTATATACTGTAGAGTGTTTATAAATCAATATGGTACCATTTTATGCAAAAAAATCACATGCATTAAGAACATACTTTCTGATGTACGTGTCTGTTTGCTATATAGTGGGTTAAGGCACATCCAGGCAGTTTCCTCACTTGAAATAAATAGAGGTAGGCAGAAGTGTGATTACTTGGATATAAAATGAAATGGGCGAGGAGAGGTGAAACCTGGCCCACAGTTGTCATTAATGATGGATTGTATATGGATTTTTCAGCCGACTCTATGCACCCACGTGCAAAGTTATGCTGCTTCTTTCCTTTTTCAACATTAAGGCTGTTATTTATAAAGGTTTATACTTTTGATTTTCTTTTATTCTCCTGATTGTATTCATTGCAGAATGCAGGAGTTTTAAGCTACAACAGTGTCTTTATCTCATAACAAAGTGAATGAGTGAATAATATGGCTTAGAAGTGGCTTTTGAATCTCTAAGAGTTAGGGAATGGAATATATTAAATGGTTTTGCAGAAATATCAGAAATAGGGCAGCAAGATATGAGCAAATAATGAAAAAAGCGTATTAACACATTTGTGCCTAAAGACTATATTTAGTGTGATAAGGAAATATGCCACAACATTTGTTCCGATTGGTCTAAAGTCTTGAAATCTGGTACGGACATACTTTGAGCAAATATCCAACAACTCTGAACTTTTTAGATTATATGAAATAAATAGCACTTTTAAAATTAGGAAAAATGCTAACATTGTGTTTATTATCTTCAATATAAGTTTTTAGACTGCATATGTGTGCATATCTTTGATATTCAACTTGTTATGAGTGCATAGATACCAAATACTAGATTTTGCTCCTCATAGTTTCTGAGATACAGCCATTTTCTTATCATACTATATTTGTCTTTGGGCACATGGGACTAATATTTTTCCATAAAATATAATGAAAAATATATATAAAATTGGGGGCACAAATTGGTTAAATGAGAGAAAAGGGCTCTAAAATCAGTTCTGGATGTTTAGATTTCTTTCTACAAATCTGGTGGTAACAGGATGGATACTCATAGCTAATCAGATAGCATTGTTACACTGCTGAACACACTGCACCAACATCATTTCAGCCCCAAATCAGTTGCATGGATTGGTAATGAAATGATCTTTTCTTGTTCAAAAACAGCACTCGTGCAGAAAGCAGAAATGGTCCAACACTCTGCTGTTTCTGTTCCAACTCTAATGACGTGGATGTGTTGTACATCTACAAACACAACTCTGCACAGCTGCTGTTGCCCACAAGCTGCTGCCTTTCAATATGGCCACCAGAAGGACTGTTACATCACCTGAAAGCCCTCACCGTTAAACAATCCTGTGCAGAGCGAGGCTTGTTGCAGGCCATTTGTGGCAAAGCTATGATGTGTTACATACTGCTGGCCCATTACGGGCTCATTTAAGTGAAGGGAAAATCCTGTTCTTAGTGCTGGTCTTCTTTTGTTCCTCAAGCTAAAACCTCACTGAGCTACAGTAAGACAGATTCCTCCTCCTCTGCCTGGACAGCCGTGAACACAGAGAGCCAGGATGTTACAAAGGAAGCTGAGAAAGAGGAGCAGACAGGTGTAAAACACCTGAGGGCTCCTTTTAGAGGAGAAAAAATGATAAGATCAGCTTCTTGTCTCTTTCTGTGTGTCTGATCCTATACAAACCTTCTATTTCACTCCAATTACCAGAGGAACTTTTAACAGGGAAGTCTTTTCGACACTAATATTATTGATGAACAAAATAAACTCAATGAAGCACATAAAAAAACAGCGTCTACAAAATTAATACATTACTTATTCAAGGTTGTTGAGTCACAAAACAACGATACATTTGACAGTGTGATGTCCGAATGGTCGGACGCGTCTGGATGTGCGTGGACAGGTGCCACAGGAACCCCCCGCGAAGTGACGTGTCCGATGGTGTGACGACACTCGCGGCCCTCGCGGATGCGGCAAGCATAAATCAAGCTTTAAAAACTAAGTATTTTAGCGTCTTCCATCCGCTTAAATGAAACGATTAGCATTAGCTTTGTTACACTGTTATCAGTGCACTGTTTTCCCGTGGGGGAGACGATTGGTGAGATAGTCACATCAATCGTCTTTCTCCCAAATATGGTTGGGCAGAGATTTATTATTTATGTCCTTGCTTAGCTACTGTACACCTAACTGCAGCCCAGTAACAGGGAAGGGAGACTTATTCCTAAGCGTTACATAGCTATGTCAAAGGTTGCCATACTTTTTAGGTGTTTCATTTATGCACATTAGATCCCAAATTACATAATTAAGAGCCAATCATGGATCTGCCTTTCCGGGAGATTTAATAACTTTGGATTAAAGCCACTAGAATTCCGTATATCGTGAAACAATAAATGTAATGCGATGCCCTAAAAATTCCCAACCCTTACATTAACAGTCGTCATTCAGTGAATCAGTGAGGCAGGTTTCATTGCGGCTTTTTACAGTCTGTCGAGTACAATCCCACCACACCACGCTGGAATGAGCTCTCAGGTCAGACAGCTCATAACAGTAATAATAAAAAAACACACTGGCTGCTTTTACAGACAAACCTCCGTCATATCGGAGGTGGAAGACACTGACCGGCTCTCAGGAGACTTTCCACAAAGACAACATACAACATTTGTCTGATAAATTAGCCGTATGTAACAACCAATCGTGCATTGGCGTTGCTCTATGCCTCGCCTGTTGCTGCAACGCGGTTGGCTGCATCAGCCGACTCAGAAGAGTAGTAGCTTCTGGCTGTCCGAAGGCTGAGGAGACATTCAAGGTCAAACATTAAGAGTGACTCATCAAATCGTCCTCCGCACACACCTCGCGAATCCATGAGCCACTGTGTGTGCGCGTGTGTGTTCAAGCATGTGTGTGTGTAAGTCAACAGGCATGTCGGCAGTGTTTTATTTGTACGGGATAGTGCTTGAGGCCAATGTGCACCTCTCTCTCTCCCCCTATCTTTCTCCCTGTCTGTGTGTTTCAGTGTAAGTGTGTGTGAGAGTGTGTGGGCGTATCTTAATGAAATCTGACAGTGAATTGTGACAATCAGCGGTGGAGCATCCTGCAGAGGTTAATAAGCTGTACTCCTCACAGCAGCAGCAGGCTGCCATGCACGCACACACACACACACACATACACACCAATCTCCTGTGTTTTCATTCTGCTAAATTTATATTTAGAGATTACAAAGTTGAAATTCATGGCCCGGTACTTTCAGCTTGCTGTGAGGGGCCAATCTGTCCAGCTTGTCACCTCCAGAAAAGACTCTCAGGACCTAGAATGGGGACATCACTCCTCCTCGCACTTCCTGTTTTCTGTGATAAATAACAGCTTATAATGAGATGTCACTCAGCATGTTTTGTCGCCTGCACCGTTTACACCACGCACACACTCACACACACACACTCACACGCAGTACATGCTAGGTCTAAAATTCTCTGTAGGACAACAATGTCATTTTCTTTACACAGGAAGTAACATCTCAACAGCTAATTTATGGTAACTGCTTCTAATCGGTGTCTTGGGAGTACGCTTGACATTTTTGTTTAATTAAAAGGTTATTATTAAGATTTTAATAACCCAGGATCCCCTTTGTTGCCCAAATTAAGAGTCGCAATGTTGTAACGACAGTGGCAGATGGAGAGGTGATAGTAGCAGTAATATTAGCAATAGCAATACGTATTATCACTAGGGCTGTCAAAGTTAACACAATAACAACGCTTTAACGCAAATTTGTTTTAATGCCACTCATTTCTTTAACGCTTTAACGCAACTTGCGATTTTTAGGTTGTAGCGGGCTCAGTTTTAAAGCTCGAGTGAAGATACTGGTGTCACATGAAACTAGAAAACCTAAGGAATCCATTGGTCCATGTCACACTAGCTTGTCGAGAAGGAGGTTAAATAACGCTCCAAACTTGCGCTAAATTTTGGCGATTATCACTTTATGATAATCACATACAGCACACTGACACACTGACCGCTGTTGTTGCTTGTTGGGCTTGAGTTTACCATGTTATGGTTTGAGCATATTTTTTATGCTAAATGCAGTACCTGTGAGGGTTTCTGGACAATATTTGTCCTTGTTTTGTGTTGTTAATTGATTTCCAATAATAAATTAATGCATACATTTGCATAAAGCAAGCATATTTGCCCACTCCCATGTTGATAAGAGTATTAAATACTTGACAAATTTCCCTTTATGGTACATTTTGAACAGATAAAAAAATGTGTGGTTAATTTGCAATTAATCACGATTAACTGTGGACAATAATGCGATTCATCACGATTAAATATTTTAATCGATTGACAGCCCTAATTATTACGACTAATAATACTAAGGGTAATAATAGTAACAGCCACGGCAGTAACAATTGTAGTAGTAGGTATTTTCCACTCTGCCAGGAGTACAGTTCATATCACATAATTTGAGTATTCTAATATTACTTTTTTTTTTATACTTTTGGCAGGAAAATTCTGTATATTAATTTGAAAACTCAAAATTAAAACATCTATAGCTTTGGTTTTGAATTAGCAGTATCAGCCTGTAAAATCCCCACTGAATGAGCCCTACTCTATTCCCAAGTCTGGAGTCATGTTGCTCACACCATCTGCTCTCTAACCCTGCCCAAGCTACACAGTTCACTGCACCACCACCCCTGGATTATGGCATCAACACACACACACACACACACAAACACACACAAACACACGTGCATCTTGGCTTAAATGTCGCTGCCGAGCGATGACAGCGTATTCGTGTGTGGTTTTTCAGCAGTATTATTTACAGTCACTCAATGAACAGGACTGGTGTAGACACACTGACATTTCTGGTCATAGAAATCCTATTTCTCCAATTATAGCCTATACAAAACAGGATTATTATCCGTCAATATTTTCCACGTGTTTATCCATTATAATAATAATGTCAATTGATTAAAATATTTAATCATGATTAATCGCAAATTAATTGCACATTTTTCATCTGTTCAAAATGTACCTTAAAGGAGATTTGTCAAGTATTTAATACTCTTATCAACGTGGGAGTGGGCAAATATGCTTGATTTATGCAAATGTGTGTATATATTTATTATTGGAAATCTATTAATACAAAACAATGCTCAAATCATAACATGGTAAACTCAAGCCCAACATGCAACAACAGCTGAGAGTGTGTCAGTGTGCTGACTTGACTATGACTTGCCCCAAACTGCATGTGATCATCATAAAGTGGGCATGTCTGTAAAGGGGAGCCTCTTGGGTACCCATAGAACCCATTTTCATTGACATATCTTGAGGTCAGAGGTCAAGGGACCCTTTGAAAATGGCAATGCCAGTTTTTCCTCACCAAAAACATCAGTATCTTCACTCTAGCTTTAAAACTGCCTAACCTAAATATCACAAGTTGCGTTAATGCGTTAAAGAAATTAGTGCCGTTAAAACGAATTTGAGTTAACGTGTTATTTTCGCAGTAACTTTGACAGCCCTGCTTCAATTATATTACAGAATAAGACAACTTCTCTCTCTGCTTTTGCAGTTTGTGTTCATTTGTTTGGTCTTTGGTAAGAAACACGGGTAGAGAGGAGCAACACTTGACAGTCTTGGGATGATGGATACATGAAGAAAAACATGAATAACTAGAGAGGGCACTTGGAGAGTGCAGACCTCTGCCAAGGCCAAACCGCTCCAATATGTAATGGGTTCTTCCTTGGCCCATGCTACACCCTTGACCTGCCATCAAGTTTTATAAAAATCAGCTCAGTAGCTTCTCCGTAATCCTGCTGACAAACAAACGAACCCAACCAAAAACATAACCTCCTTGGCGGCGGTAACAAATGACTCTGAACTAAAGGAGCAATGCTGATCGATAAAACTGAATATTGATTCATCCACTATCAGAGGATAAAACTCAGTCCTCTCATTATCGTAGTTGGGATCAGTCTGTATGTTTTACAGTACAATAGCTGACTCATACTCGTGCATACTTGAGTAGAATCATCATCAATCACGTTTCACTGGATCCCACTAGTTTACGAGCCTATTTTTATATCTGTAATCTTCAATAAAAAAGCCAATATCTGTGGTGTGCTGCATCTGTACACCCACATATTGATATAGCTGATTCCCCAGCGTCTGCTGCACAATATCATAAAGAATTGGCAGAAATACAGAAAAATACTTGAAGAGCAGGCAGGAGGATATCAGCAGATGATGTCGTGGCTAAAAAAATAAGGTTTTTCAGATTTATTCGTTAACATTTGAATGCTTTGTTGAATTGTTTTTCGTATGATGCTGTGGTGCTGCAACAGAATATGACTTGTAAACACTGTAAACACACACTACAGTATTTCACTATCTCGGTCTCTTTCAATCCCTTCGTCCAGAAGTACATGGAGAGCTCAGAGGTCTATTTCTGACTCACTTTGACACTGAAGTCAGTCAGGCATTGCTGATACACAATCACACACACACACACACCCTAGGCTACGTAATACATTTGTTTTACGGCATTCTCCTGACGATGTAAAATGACACGCTGCCCGCTCCGTTTCCCAGCGCTCCCTCTGACAACAACCAGAAACTTCAGTCCCGATTCAACGTGGACAAATTCAGGCTCACTCTTTTAAAAAAAAGTCCTCGGCCCACTTCTCATGCCCCGAATTATAATTTATATAAAACACGTTGCCATAGCAGCAAAACCCCTTCATTGCCTCCTTTTTGACAGAGGCACTACAATAAAAAGGGAAAACCATCAGAGAGAATAACTTATGAAATACGGCTTTCCAAAAAAAAAAATTATGACAGCGAAATCCTCGCAGAGCCTCAACTACACAAAAGGGCCGGAAAGCAGCTTTGTGGGATTAAAAATTACTGCAAGAAGTCTTAAATAACAGCGGCAGCAAACAAGCCCTGCGTCACAAATTGTGAAAGTCAACGCCACGGGAGAATAGCAATCAATGACTGATTTACTGACAATGCATGAAGTCCCTGCACGAGCGTAAAGAGCCAACGTTTGAGTCAAAGCTGAGCCGACAACACCGCTGCACACTGCACGTTTGTGTCGGTGCATTGCTGAAGAGCAGATAATCATCAGAAATCAGACGATTCAGAGATGTAGTCAAATGCCTCAAAATATATCAAAGAAGGGACTTCAGAAGTGTCAAATCTAAAAAAAAAAAAGGGGAGCTGATCTTGATCATAATATGCAAAGTAGAAACACAAAAAGACACTCAGGATTAAAGTAGGCCAGTCAAAGTATGATGAGATAAAACATTCAGATGCCTCAATCACTCTCGAGTCATCCTCAGACACAGCAAGCTGGAAGTCATTCGGCCTGTAACGTGTCGGAGAGGTTTCGACGAGGTTGCGGCTTATTCCTGAATGCGGCTCTCTGGCCGCACGGAGATCAGCGGTCAGCAGGAGCAGATGGCCCCGCGTGCTATCGGCCCATTCCCCACGCTTTGTTGTGGCTTAATACAACAAGGCACGGGAGATACGAGGCTCAGATGTGACGCCTGTGGGAGTGTGTGGGAATCATGTGACTTCGCAGATGAAAATACTCATTCACTATTGTTTTAGTTGGTAAATAAATACTAGCTGGAAACACTGTCTCAGCTTTTATCTGGTAATATTCTGATGCAATGAACCAGGTTTAATATTGTATTGCCATTTCAAATAAAGCCGCATATTGTGAGCACTGTGCTTGAAATTCTTATTTTCCCTTTAATGGATTATTCAGTGATTTATTTGATGTACAACACAGGCAAATATACTGTGTGAAATTTCAACTCAGTAATCTGTGATGTATTCATGCAATTGCCCCCCTGCACAGCCACAGAGAAAATGCGCCTAAAACTGGCCTCGGAACTGAGATGTCACACTCTTTACACAGCTTTATAACACTACATGATGATGCATTCAATGTTATTATTTTACATGTTACACTGTAATACAAGTAGCAGAGGTTTACAAAAGTTTAGGGCCGCAACCAACGATTATTTTCATTGTCGATTAATCTGACGATTATTCTCTTGATTAATGGATTAGTTGTTTGGTCTATAAAATGTCAGAAAATGGATAAAAAAAAAAAATCGGTGATCCCCAAAGCCCAAGATGACATCCTCAAATGTCTTGTTTTGTCCACAACTCAAAGATATTCACTGTCAAAGAGGAGTAAAGAAACCAGAAAATATTCACAATTAAGAAGCTGGAATCAGACAATTTTTACTCAAACCGATGAATCAATTATCAAAATAGTTGGCGATTAATTTAATAGTTGACTACTAATCGATTAATCTTTGCAGCTCTACAAAAGCTACTGTATGCCTGGCCTGTCCCTCAAAGAAATGACCTGAAAGAAATGAATTGTGCATTAATAATGCATATTTAGCGCAGCTGATGAGGCAATGCTTTGTGTATATTTTTTCCCAATAAGCATGTTTTTGGTAACCTTTTTTTGGGTGTTGTTTGGCATTGTACTGTGCCTTTTTGGAAAGGTGCAGGTCAAAATACATTGACGTATCTAAGTTAAAACGTAGCTTAAACTTAACTATTTTATCACGGAGGGAAAGTAATTTAAATGTTGAGCCAACACTGATGTAGACATCTTCACATTCCCAGTCTTAACAAACCAATGCTTTGTACTGGATTCTGCTAAATAAATTACATTCGGCATCCGTGACGCAACTATGATTCCTTATGTAAAGTCAAAGAGGTTTTTACTCCATTTTGCAAACCTAACCTCTGAAACTTCTGAAGTTGCGAACAAGAATTTCAAGCATAGCGATCACAAAATTGCTAGTAAAAAATAGATAATTTAATTATTTGAAATAATAATACACCAATAGGAGAAAGCTTATATGTTTCTAGATTATAGTTGGCTAAATAATGGAAGCGGCTCAAGGCATGTAGGCATGACTGTATAAAAAATCTGTAGGTAGAAATCGTTATGTACAGTATGCCTACTGGTAAAATACAACTAAGATAATAAGAAAATATGTTTAATTTCCTTGGTGTTTATTGTTAAATAGGTATACAGGGGGTTATGATGTGGAGAATTAGCCAACAAGGTGAAAAAGACTCTTTTTTTCATTTCAATGTGACTTTAAAGAGCCCACACTGCACTATACGGCTTGGCACACACCTCGCCCCCAAGGCTGCTGAATTATGATTTTTTTCTCTTCTGCCTCCACTTCCTCAGCAACAAAGAGAAATACTGAGAGCACACATCTTATGTTAGTGTCAGTAGCAAATCCTTGGAGGATATAACCAGGCTGAGGTGTCAAAGCCTTCAGTAGCGAAGAGAAGGCCTTGCCAACAAGCCAGCTGCAAACATGTGCGAGGCACCGGTAGACCTGCAGCTTGATGATAATGACACACTGGAGCAACAAACATGCTTTGACCCTGGGCTGAATGTGGTGGAGGGGTTGCTTTAGAAGTTTGAACCCTGTCATTTTGGCAATTGGGAGATGAAAGCACTGCTCCTCAGGGGCAAAAAAAACAAAACATTTGAAATGCCCTTGAAAGCCCAGAGGTATTGTCGGTGTAGAAATATAACGTCCTAGTCAGCTGCGGCCAAAACAAATAAAATTTACTGAACTAATTCCTGTTAACGAGCTCCTGAATCCCAGAACTATAGTGTACATGCTGTATGAATACATATGTAAGAGTAATGTACATCAAAAGGCACACAAATTCAAATTCAACACACATACACTCTGGCACAACAGGGGAATTGCAAGGCATGTAATATAATATTCTAAATAAGGAGGGAGTAAAGGGAATCGTATGATAACCAAGAGGACAATCAAATCAGCGAATCTGTGTCTTATTTTCAATCTCTGCCTCATTTCCAAGTAGTGCTTGTCATCATGAAGGATCAAAGTTTGGAGGAAGTGCCTTATTTAGCTGCATAATTATTTATAAGGAGCCCCCGGAACAACATTAACACGGGCAAGTAAAACAAAACCCCAGCACAGTCTGTGCTGCTACACGTGATTAATGACTGATCTGATTATTGTGGTGGCTAATGACCCGATATTGATGGATGCAGCATCCGAAACAGACCGGGTTCGCTTCAGGCAGCTCGTACCTCCCCTCCCCAGGGTTCCTGTTCTTTCTTTCGAGTAAGAACAGGAATTGTCACCAAACTCTGTTGAAGGATTTCACCGTTTTAGGCTTTCTTCTCTGTCCGACTTCCAATTCATGCTTTAATCACGTGTCTTAAGACATGTTAAGAAAATAAGAGTCGCTGCGTTTTAATTCGGCGTGCAATTAAAACACCAAATAGCATGTGTTTTTTTTAATTAAAATCCAACTTTAATCATTAAGTTAGTGAGCAGTGTAAAAATCGATTGTAATATTTTTTTAATCTGGAAAAAATTAGTGATTTTTTTTTGTGTTATATGAACGCCGAAAAGTACTACAGGATGATTGGAATTCACGAGGAAATCAAAATCTTGTTATACCTGTTAGGAACGTTCATCAATAAGAGATGAATTACTAAATAGGCAAAATTCCAAAGGGAGTTTGGTGCACAGTTCTCACACGAGAACGGAAGGTACAGTACAGGGTCTCTAACCCAAGGGTCTGATAATATACAAGCTCATTGAGAGTGAAGAATGAGAAACAGGGCCTCTCTCTGGCTTACCTTTGTTAGCTGTGCTATTTTCTTGCTCATCTTCAGGTGCAGGTCTTGGGTATATTCCATGGTGATGCCGGTCTGGAAGGACATGCTGGTTCCCGTGGATGAACTGAATTTCCCCTGACCGGCAGGGCAGTAATACTGCTGCCAACCCGACCCGGTCGCCATCTTCACGATGATGCTTCAGATGCTTTAAGAGAGATATATATATGGGGCTTTAATAATAATAATAAACTGGACGGTGCTGAGGAGGGCGACCAGCGAAGTGGTGGAGCGGACCTTTTTTGCCGCGACACAACAAAAAAATGAATCAAATATACGAAGCCCTTTTAGCCCACAAACTGTTAAAAATTGGTTTCATTTTTGCTCGGGGTCCGGTTAATAAATAGTACACTGAATTTAGTGATTTTTTTAAGCTACCATCTTGTCCGTTCAAAAAAAAGGTGTCCCGTTTTCAGCGGTCCGAGGTGCGGGTCCTGTCTGCTGTCACCTGGCGCGGATGCGGGGCTGTTTTCGGGCTCCCCGGTCGGTCACCTTGATACCGCAAATGTCTCAACAACGGTAGCCGTCAAAGAGTGCTTCCTCCTCGGTACATTCCGGCTACATTGACGGAGAGTGTGTAGAGATTTGAAGGTACGTGTGTGTGTGTGTGTGTGTGTGTGTGTGTGTGTGTGTGTGTGAGAGGAGAAGGAGTGTGTAGGACAGGCTCGGCGGTTGGTTGCTGCTGCTCCTCTTGTTGCCATGGATCACCTCAACAGTTTATGCTGCATTCACGTAGGATGGGAGCAGCGCTGCCTTCAGGTGCTGTCGGAAAACACAAATAAGGACGTGTGAGCGGGTATAATGAGAGATCCAAACGTGGTGAAAGCAAGCGAGATGTGACGTTCAAGTGGGTGTGGGTGTTGTTTGGCAATACAGTGATTTAAATTAAATCACATTTTGAAGAAACTAAAATCGTGTTGTTTGAGGTGACTACCTGACCTCGCTTTTTATTCAAAATAAAAGACTTGATGAGGATTGAGACAAATGCAAACACACAGACCCTATATTAGCTACATTATGTACAGTAGGTTTGAGTCAATTAGCTGAACTCAATTAACTTAATTAGCTGGTCTTACACCCACTAATTGGCGTTAATTAGTCAGATCTCAATCAGCTGTAGTCTCATTATATTGACCATCCATCATGTGCTGTGACAACTATTAAAAAAAAAGTAAAAAAAGTGAAATAAAAGAATATATTAAGAAAATAAATAGAAATACATACATTAAAAACAATAATTGTAGTATTGCAGGTCTTAATATTTCTATAATACACTGTCTGACTTGTTTTTTCATTTTGTTTTTTTTGTTAGTGTAGCCTATGGTTTCTGGTTACATTTTTACATTTCCTGTTTTTGTCTGTATTGTTCTAAATGTCACTCTATAACGACTTTCACTGTGACAAACTATTCTAATTGTATGTATATGTATGCTCTTCTGTCACAGAATAATTATTGTCTGTTGAAAATCAGCCAAAAAACAAAATAAGTACAATGATTTATTATCATAATTATTATTATTATTATTATTAATGATGATAATAATAATAATAATAATAATAATAATAGTTAATTATAATAATAGTAAATTAACAAAATATAACAATAACAATAATCCAATATAAAGAATAACGTATCAGGAAAAAGTTATGGTCTCAAATTACTTTTTAGAATCAAGAAGAGCATTTAAATGACTAAGCCACAGGGCGTCACTTCTCAGAGATACATTTTCTATTATCCCTCCTTTTTAGGGTTGTCACGGTTGTCACAGCTGTCATATTGTAGTATAAAGACTGGGTGATAAGCATTAAAAAAAATGAAACAGGGGACGAGATATTTTTACACCTAATAGTGGTGTGATGTTCGTTTATTCTCACCCTGAGTTGACAAAATGTTTTTTGCAGTACTACAGGTAAAATATTGAAAATTAAAGCTGCTTTTCATGCTCAGTTGCCTGGCTTTCAGGTGCATATGTATTCCCATATATCATGATTATAAAAATCAATAGTGGTTATTGCCTTGACAATTGTAGATTGTCTATAGATTTATTATAATATGGATATATACTGTAAGATGTCTTCATCTGTAATGACCAATATTCACAGTTGGGTAACCTTAGCTTCGCTGGGTTAAGTAGGCTACAAATAAATATACTGTATCTGATGTATCTATAGACCATTTCGACGGAATTGCATTGCTAGGCAACAGCTTGGGTCCATGTTTACTTCCTGTTAGCTGATGTCATTCACACAGGCTCGTCCGAAATCGCACACTATGCACTACATACCCAATATGTGTACTATCGTTCAACATACTTTTGTGTGAATAAACAGTAAGTAGTATGTATCTTTTCGGACGCGCTGAGCAGTAATTTACGTCGTCACTTCCCGAGAGCCTGCTTGCCGGTTGAAGACGTGTAACCATGGTAACCCGTGCCAACCTCATGTGACCAAAACGACGGTTTGTGAGAATTAAAGACTGAATTAATTTAAAATATATAATACGCCTCGTAATGTGAAATCTTAAACTTACAGTTAAATTGAAGCGTTATTGATGTCACAGAGCCGTCCGTTAACGTTCGTTAACGAATGTTGTCGTCACTCTGCATTGCATTGTTTGATATTTATGCCGCCCTAGTGACCAGCGTTGCATACTGTAATAATTCACCGAAAATAGTATGCAATTCGCGTACTCTTGGTTCCATACTAAGGTTTCAGACATACTAAAATATCTCACATACTGTTTTAGCATACTAAATAGCATGTTAGTATGGAATTTCGAACGCAACCATAATGTATTATCCTTGCACTGCAACAGGATTTGCAACAGGCTTACCGCTGTGAAAAGGTCCACATTTCAATTGATTATTACTCTACTAATAACCTTTTTGTTTTTTATTGAATATTATCAATGTTATCAATGTTACCAATGTTAATGAAGCATGATGCTTCATAGTCAAAATGTCCAAATCCATTTGCACAAAACTCAAAATGACAGCTACAAGTTTTGGATACAAGCACGCATGTGACATAACATATCTGTGCCATAGGTACAATGCATCATGTACTTTTTATACAACAACAAAGAGCACATAATGGACACGTAATGACTGTCAAAGTGCTGTACCTTGGTACATTTTCTGTTTGTGCCTTGGCTAGAAGTATCCTGGCTGACCCGAACCATCCATTACCACCCAACACCATGGTACTTTTTATATTAGACAGTTGAATCTGGGTCACAATTCTGCAAAAGAAATCTACTGTTCTGTAATCAGCAGTCAGTGTCCTTTCAAGTTATATAGGAAACATGATATATGAGCGTCCGATCTGATGCTGTTCTCCTCAGCTTGCACGGCAATGCGTGTTTTCATAAAGATTAAAACCTTGCTCACCATCTGGTGTGTAAATGAATGTTAACTCTCACCACGCCACTTCCTGTTTACCCCCCACAGAGATTATAAAACATGACAAGCAAATGTTATACACCTAAAACAAAGCTGGTCTTCCGCAAAATCTTAAGTGCTTCTTCTAAAAAGAAATAGAAGTGGCATTCAGCAGTGTTTTCAACATGAAAGTGACTTTGTAAAAAAATAAACCTTCAAAATAAAAGAAATCTGTAGCAGATTTCTTATTTTCTCATAGTTTTTACCAGCGGATGTGAACAGTAACTCCCATTAAGGAGGTCAAGTGTACAGTAGTGCACGGTTCTTCCATGGAACATGAATGCACCAAGTTGAATTTTAGTGACGTCACGTCATCTATCACAGCTTCACTGAAGTGAAATAAAAAATTTAAACTGACTGGAAAGGCAGCTGCAGGCAGTACCTCACATAGTCATAATCACAGGGATGACGCAAATAGTTTGTTTTATACGGTTTCTATTTATGCTTCCACATGATTTATGCAACACTGTGGGAGTTCACATTTGCATGTGTGTCTGTGTTTATATACAGAAATGTGTAACCAATGAAGGTTTCCAAATGTTGCAAATTGATGAATGTGTATGTTGGAATTCAATCATAATGTAGAAACAGTTCATAAACAGACAACCAGTGCAGCATAACTAAATGTTAACTGTGTCATCATTATCATCAGATTAAAAGTGCATTATAATGTTTGTGTGATTTAAGATTTGTGATTAAGTGGACAATATAATCCTTCTATCCAGTAACATTAGAGTGTTATCATTAGAGAGGCTATCTAATTTAATCGCCTCTCATTAAAATAACACCATGTACAGTATTATATCTATTAACTTTTACGATTATTATAGTCAATTTTTTTACGAGATCCAAATGTACTATTATAGTGTAGAATTTACATAGAGGTAAGCTGTCATGTGCCTATAAAAATTTCAATCTGCACAGTCTCAGACATTTGCTAAACCCCTCCCTGAATTGTGATTTTCTAATCATATATTAGTAACTGTAATTGAGCATTGCGGGGTGTATTTTTCTTTTTTTTGCCTTTCCAAAACCAAAAACGCAAGATAAAAGTGTAAAGAATGACTTAAAGGAACAGTGTGTAACATTTCAGGGGATCTATTAGCAGAAATGGAATATAATATTCATAACTATGTTTTCATTAGTATATAATCCTGAAACTAAGGATGAAGAACATGTGATTAACGGCTGACGTGACAAAATAAGTCAGCGTTACTTTAAGTTTCAGATGGAACACGAACAGCAGTCTCCTGGTTGAAAGTCTTGTGTTTGTTTTGGTTACTCAGTTTGTTGCAATCTGCAACCACACCACTAGATATCGCCAAATCCTACACACTGTCCTTTTAAAGAGTGTGTTGCTCTAACGCAAGCTGCAATTGTTAGCATGTCCAGCTAACCAACTATAGTAACCAGCGTTTAACAGGTTTAGTCCTTTAGAACGATATCATGTATGCAGCTATCAAGAGCATTATGGTATTTTTCCATTTTCAAACAAGAGAGACGTATACAGCGTCTTCAACTAACTCTTGGAGCTAAAGTTGACTAAATTAACTAGCTAGCTACAGTTGATAAAATCTGCTAGCAACAGATGTAATTTCAGCCCACTGCTTCAAAATTGATTTAAGATTTTGAGTGGTAAATCTACCCTGGTTATAATTGCAAACTGTGTGTGCAGAAAGCTTGACAGAAGTACATAGCAACAGTAGCGAAGGGGGTTAAGCGAAAGGTCAGTTTTTTTTTAAGATTCACGATCTGAGAAGTACAAGTACAAACACACACATGCCGTACACACACACTTCATAAGACTCTTGTTCACTGAAGCTTGAAGCCAATAAGGGTGAATTAATTTTTGTCTTTGTCTTGTTGCGGGTCAATAACTCTTTAAACCTTCGAGGACAGTGAAAAGTTATTAGCGGTGCTACACACGGTCATAAACACAAACGGATACACAAGTTTGATGCGTCTAGTTATTGGAGAAGGCAATGGTAAGTATTCATAGAGTGCATTTAATATGAGGTTAAACAAGAAAGAGCCTCAAGGTCCATCAATAAAGGGATTAAGCTCCCAGGTGCTAAAATTATTCATTACAGCATACAAGGTTATCACACAGGCTCAGTTGTTGGTTTATGTGCAGATACCTGCAGCAGGGGCAGGGGGCATCAATAAGCTCTGACAAATCCCTCGCATCTACTATCATTTACCACCAAAAACCTACAAAGCCTCAGTTTATAAATATAATAAAACATTCAGGGACAAAGTGAAGAAATATCATGACTGACAGGATGCTATCTGGTCAGCATGATATATTGCTGTATATTATCTTCGATTGAATACTCGTTCTGTTCCCTGATGTCTCTTTTTTTATAACCATGCTAGCAACATGGCTCTACGGATGGCAGTGTCAGTTGGTCCAGACTGAATCTTGACTACTGTTGTATGGATTGCAATGAAACAGACATTTATGGTCCGGTTTGGAGGTTTGAAAATATGGTCACCCTAGCTTAGTATAAAGACTGGATCTAGCTGTCCAAAGTTAAAAAATAAACACCAACACCCCTGAAGCTCACAGTGTTTCCCTAAAATGACAAACTAGTCCTTTATGGAGTGTAAAAGGTTGTACTGTAACTGCACTAGTGGCCCTGTCAGGCTGTAATGCTCACATTACACACCCATTACCACATTAGCATGATTACAGTTAGCATCTTAAAAGTGTAAAAATGTAAAAACAACAACAACTTGTGGATTTACAGGAAGTTATGAGCCATAACTATTTCTTGTTGCAGTTGTCCATCTTCCTTCTTTCTTTCTATGTCAAACTCTTGTCAAGAAAGCAAATAAGCATATTTCCCTAAATGTCACAAAGATAGAGAAATAGACGAATAGTGATTTTAATCATGATCTTAATCTTTGTCTTCCATTTTATGGTAGCCAGCGGAGTCGGGTTGATCACAGAACGCTTGGCTTTGTTGTGGCACCAAGTGACTCGGGTCTGGCTGCCAGATTTGGTTAGACTTTGGAGTACAGACTTTGGGAAACTCAGCTCCATTTAGCTGCACGTGTGCCAGCCTTTGGCCAGTCTCAGCCCCTGGGAACAGGCGAGTGTACTTCGGCCAAATCCGGTGCATCATTAAAGATGAAAGATGCTGAATTTAAGCCACTGTTGGGCCAAAGTATAGACCATTTCCCGGCTGTAAACATTCCAAATGTGTCCCAGTTTATTTCCTATTGCAGTGTATGTGAATGACAACAGCTGACAGGAAGTAAACATGGGCCAAGGCTGTTGCCTAGCAATGCAATTCTCTTGAAATGTCAGCAGCTACCCCATCATTTCTTATTATTCTCATGTGCAATACTGATTAAAATGTACAATAAATTGTACAATAATTCGACTGAGCAGTACACATACTGTCATTTATACTGGATTTATACTGTACATTTCAAGAAATACTCTTATTTATACTATTCTTACATTTATACTTAACATACTTAATCGATTCCACTTTTCAGCATTTTGTATTTACTTATTTACACTGTGGTTATATATTGTATGTGTTTTTATGTGTACATATTTCTTATAATTCTTATTTTTATTAGTTATTTATATTTCTCTTCATATATTGTGTTATATATTGTAGCATTATGTACATAATATACATGTTACATACTCCTTTATTTCTATTTTCTTACATTTCTTTATGCTTATATACTGTATAAGAGCAACTGCAATGTCCCAATTTCCCCCCGGGATCAATAAAGATTTCTAATTCTGATTTCTTATTCTGATATTTGACTACCTGGAAAATGATGACAGATCACAGTTGGTCACATATGCTTAAAAGTTACACTCTCAAGGTGTATCTTTGGATCTCACTTCCCCTTTCAAAAAGTGCCTTTAAGGGAGATTTATTAAGTATGTAATACTCTTATCAACATGGGACTGGGCAAATATGCTTGCTTTATGCAAATGCATGTATACATTTGTTATTGGAAATCAATTAACAACTAAATGGGGTGGGCTATTAAACTCCATGTACTTCTGTTGTTATCAGTATTTGTCAGTACACTGAGGCTATTATGGTGAGAAGAGCCATTATTTAGTGAGCCCAGTCCCTCTGAGGGCCACTTTCCTTTGGCATCATGTGTATGTCATTGAGGTGGACTGCCAGGGGACGTTTGTTCCTCTCTCCTCATATCAGTAAATCAATAAAACTAAAATACACTCAGAGGGAGCTATACCCTTGGCTCTCTTTCTCTGTTTTTCAACAAATTCAGTCATCTCGCAGAGACAGGAACAGACAATCAGCCCTGTGTCCCTTCATTTATTAAATCCTGCCTTTGGACACAAAATCATATTACAGTAACCGGCCATGTGCATCAAGTCCTGGACTACCACAGATAACACACCCTGTCACCTGCAACAATGTATATTTACTGAAAGACAACAAAAGATGGATATACAGTATCTCACTACAAGGTGACTTTAATGGTTTTGTTTTTTGTAACTTGTAAGTATTCAGATATACTGTTTGCATGTCCAGTCAGATACTGTTTGACAACAAGGTGTCCTTCATTCAGGGAGGAATTTTGTTTTCAAAATTCTATACAATCAGACTTCTTTTTGCAACCAGAGGAGTCGCCCCCCCTGCTGGCATTAGAAAGAATGCAAGTTTAAGGCACTTCCTCATTGGCTTCTCCTCTCAGACCCCGGAGCACTGCTCTGATTGGTCTTAGAGGAGATTGACTCTTAATGGGCATGTGTACGTCCGTATATATTACTTGATATTCTCTGCGGTGGAGTGTTGTACACCTGCATGAGATATTTGACTGGTTTGAAATGATTATATAACAAGTGTGAGCCAAATAAAGGAGCTGCAGGACTGTGGCCTCTATATTAATCTAATTAGAAATCAGCAACATTGGCCTGTTAGCGTCATGGTGTTATAATTACAGCGGATGTGAAACAGTAATCCTTTATTCAGAATGATTATATCACATAATGTATTTGTTGGCCAACATAACTCAAGTGCTCACAGGAGTACTGAAGTTGTGTAATTCAGTGTAAACACTTGTGTTAATAGGTCGTCATTCTGTGTGGTCCAAAGCAGAGGTGGATGTTAGTACCACAGCTTTCCTTTTTCTCTCTGAGTTGGTGTTCATCACCTGAAATAATTCCAACACAAACACACAAACATGGAGAGTGTTTAACCTGAGCCAAAGGTCTGCAGTCTTGTACCATGAAAGAGGTCGTCAACCGAACCCTGCAGCAGCTGTATTAATCAGGAGCTGCAGCTGCTGCAGTGTTTGGTTGGAGGGAAATGGAACGGAAATGGAGGAATTTTCGGGGGGGACGTTAGCAGCAGTGTTGTAGTCAAGGGGAAGAGTGGACAGATCACCTTTGTACTTTTAATCAGTGGTGGAAGAAGTATTCAGATCTGTTACTGGAGTAAAAGTAGCAATACTACTGTGTAGAATTAATCGTCCTGCATTCAAACTCTTACTTAAAAGGGACAGTGTGTAGGATTTGGCGACATCTAGTGGTGTGGTTGCAGATTGCAACCAGCTGAGTACCCGTCCGCTCACTCCTCCCTTTCAGAGACTGCAGTAACGTGAGCCACCTAGTGAAAAACCATGGCAACGCCGTTCACCTCGCTCAGAAGCCATCCTTACCATAATAACACTACTTTAGGAGCAACGGAAGTCAGACGGCTGCTGGCGGTACCGCGGTTTTACACTCTGCGCCTCACGTTACCGCAGTTTCACAAGTGTGTCGGAGAACTACGGTGGCCTTCAGGTCACGTAAAAAAACGTGTTTGATATGTCCGTTCTGGGCTACTGTAGAAACATGCCGAAGCAACATGGCGGACACCGTGAAGATGACCCGCTCTCTATATAGATACGAAGGGCTCATTCTAAGCTAACGAAAACACAATGATTCTTAGTTTCAGGTGATTATACGCTAATGAAAACATAGTTATGAATATTATAATTCATTTCTGCTAATAGATCCCCCAAAATGCTACACACTGTTCCTTTAAGTAAAAGTGCAAAAGTATCAGCATCAAAATATACTTTAAAGTACCAAAATAAAAGTACTCATTATGCAGAATGGCCCATTTCAGAGTCATGTAAATTATATTATCGGATTAGAATCAGTAATGTTGCAACTTTATATACTGCTGTGTAGCTTAACCTATAATAAATCATAATTTATTAGTTGATTTATATTTAGTATTAATAATGTACATCTGCAAAGTAACTAAAGCCATCAAATAAATGTAGTTGAGTAAACTGTAAAATATTTGCCTCCAAAATGTAGTGGAAGTAGTAAGTAGCATAAAATGGAAATACTCAAGTACAAGTATCTCAAACTTGTACTTAAGTATTGTACTTGAGTAAATGTACTTTGTAACATTCCTCCACTGTTTTAATGTTAGAGTAAAGGGGGGTTGATCCTTCTGTTGTCTGAGATTTAAACCGCTGAAAGAGCTTTTATGCGTGATATCGTGACCTCCGTAAACTGTCTTTACCCAATCAGGCTGCAGGTCTGACTGGTGCAGAAACTAAACTTGTTGGCACATTTGACAGTTTCACTTTTGATCGTCTGAGAGCATTGGAGCTGTATTAGTTAAGGTGTGTGTATGTGACAAATGCAGAGAGGCTTGTGCTGAATTTAAACCTACAGTTGCAGCAGAGAGAATTAAAATACAGACCTTGATTTTCGTTCTACCCAGCAGAGAGTTATATTTGGAAGTACTGACACGGTTGTGGATGTTGATGTTTTGTTATCTTTGTGTTGACAGGTTGTGCTATGAAAAATGATGCAGTTCTACTCTGAAATGGAAAAGACAACCTAACCCACTGATAGCGCTGTGAAATGCTTTTCAAGGAGACATTTTTCAGCTACCTCATGTTAGCTTGCTAGTTTAACTTTATTTTACTGTTAGTGTTGGCGACTAAAGCTAACTGTAGCCTTTTCACAAAAAGATTTTTACTCTAAATTACAAGAATATAAAACAAATTGAAAACAAATTTTGCACACAAGTTTTCGGAACACATATTTGCCAACATGTATTCTGCTGTTAAGTATGAATGTCACTCTGGCCGGCTTTCTGATTTGATAATGACTGAAGTTTCTTTGGGGATTTATAGGAGAGTTGGAGGGAGACATTGCAGCAGCTAAAGCACTTCATGACCCAAAAAGTCCAGCAAGTATTGGGGTAAAAGGTTTTACTGCTCTCCCTTCAGATTAGGGGTGGTCTATGAATTTTAATATTATAATTTATATCACAATCATAGATGGATTACTGAATGGGCCTACCAGGCACAGGTGGCCCCCTGGCCACCTACAAATGTCACTCAAAGAAACATAAAATTACTACGCAAAAAGATACAAATCTACTACAAAGAGACACAAATCGACTACTGATAGACACAAAATAACTACTAAGAATCATAAAATGACTACAAAGAGACACAAAATTACCACAAAGAGACACAAAACCACAGAGAGATGTCTAATGACTACAAAGAGACACAAAATGACTACAAAGAGACACAAAGCAACTACAAAGAGACACAAAATGTCCACAGAGAGACACATAAACAAAGAGAGTTGCGTAACAACTACAAACAGACACCAACAAAAAGAGGCTAAACAACTATAAAGTCTGTGTGTCTTGCTCCTATGGAGAGATGGTGGAGCCTTTTGCATGTCTGTGCCCAGGGGCCCATTGTCTCATAATCCACCCACGATCACGATATAGTTTCACTTTAGAAACCATTTACAGATAAAATAATCAGATAGGAGTGTCTGTTTTTGGCTAGTCTAGTGAATAAAAAGATCCTGTACACCCATGGTAAACACACACACGTGTAATTTGGTTGATTAGACCTTTTCTCAAGGCTGTGTAGGTGTGTATTTCTATTTCCATCACTCTCCTGTGCAGCTTTGCTGCACTTGTTTGGGCAGGATAAATTACACCTTTATTATACCTTGTAGTACATGGAGGTTTAATCAGCCAGAAAACTTTTAAAGTAAATGCAGGGCTTTTAAATACCCGACAAATCGACGTATTTCATCACATTGATGCGAAAAAAGTGTACAGTAATTATTGCTATAAAGCAGTTCTGCTCACCGATTTTCCTGCAATGGCCTAAGAAATAGTTTCCTCAGTTTAAACAATACAGAAAAATCTCTACCAGCAGATACATCATGTTGCCCATCACTACTTTGGACTTTGCACAGACAAATGGCTTCATATTTTGGCTGTCGATCAGTTATGAATATGTATGCTATGCCAGCGTATATGTTAAGCGTGATCACTGTTTGTGATGATTTTGTAAATGGGGCACATCCTCATCTTAATGAATAATGAAGAGGGACGTGCTGGCTCAGCTTTGGCCGACTGAATTCCGGAGATCAGCTATTTAATCGCAACATGACAGAGCAAAGCGAGGCTAACGAAGATATATGATGTGTGCGTACTCTGAACATTGTGTTTGTATTTCTGACACATATTAAGGATGACTGTGGCCAAAAAAAAACACAGGAGGTGCGCTGGTGTTTTAGAGAAAAATGAAAATGGGGTGAGCTGTGGGAATATGGATTGCATCTGGTGCAACAAAATGATGGACTGCTCTCTATTGTTTCCTATTGTGTGCTGGGGATTGATTCGGAAACTGCAAACACACACACACACATTTACACACACTTGTTTGTCATCCATCTGTGTTTCTATTTTTAGCGGATATAAAATTGAGGCACACATTCCGCTTCACTTCTTCAAGCTTAATAATTGGAATATTTTATAGGTTTAAGCTTCCTCTTGCCGAGGGAATACAGACTACCACAATCCAATTAGGTGAGCCCGGTGGCTCTCCCAAAAAGTAATAAAGTTGAGAACATAATAACCACAACAATCTAATCTCTCTTTGCTCGCTGAAATACACAGCGTGCAGCGTTAACACTGCAGGGC
The DNA here is from genome assembly GCA_916701645.2 of Sebastolobus alascanus. NCBI lineage: Eukaryota > Metazoa > Chordata > Actinopteri > Perciformes > Sebastidae > Sebastolobus > Sebastolobus alascanus. The sequence continues at coordinate 901,666 of CAKAOJ020000131.1, read as the reverse complement.
AAACGATCAGATTGAAACATAATTGCTTGACTCCGCAGAAGGTTATTGTGTGAGCAAGTTTTACAGCGGAAACACGGTTTTAGATCAATTCAAAGCTTATCAGGCAGATCACAACTGCAGCTCCAGTAGAAACTCATTCATACAACATCAACACACATGTGAAACGTTAGTTAGCATCAGCTGTGTGTGAAAACAGAGAGGTTACATACGTGCTGATATTGTGCTTTATTGTTAACAAATCAGATAATGGCCAGTCAGTGTGATCACGTCTTACATGGTTGAAGATTTTTCTGATCTAGTTAATGTCTGGATAATAATTTTCCATCAGATCTCCGGCCAAAGACATTGTTGACATTGTGTTGTAGGATGATGTTATTGAGCCCCTCTAGTTTATTAGTCTGGCTTTCAGTAGAGATTTTTAATGTCCCGTGATGGTCTAAAGACTGTTTAAGAGGCTTTTCCACCCTGACGAATATAACTGTGGTGGAAATGCACACACAGGATAGCTATTGGGCCAATATTTCAGAAAGTTTTGGTATAGGAATAGGAAGATTTACTATACCCAAAAGGCAGTATCAGGAATAATAAAATGAGTTGTCAGAATGTCCAATTTTCTATCCAATTATGCTAATGCACTTTAGTATTGCATGTGTCAGAAAATTGATGAAATAAACATTGTTGAGCCACCTGTGAGGCCATGTGGTTTATGTTAACGGCTCCTGTAGTCTGCCATGAAGCAGGATTATGAAGTTAGCAGGATAACTGGGGTATGTAAAACCTGCCCAAATCTAATTTAGTTGTATTCTGTACAATGACAATAAAGACTTTCTATTCTACTCGAATCAACTGATATTAAAAGCTTTCGGTATTAAATAATTGACTTGCACAATCATATCCCTAATGGTCAAATTTAAATATGCTGAATAATGTGTCAAAAAGGATGAATAATTGAGAAATAAAACATTTATTTCCACTAACAGGAGAGAGGAAAGTGGGACCTTTGTTTGCTACCTGTTTTACTCCTCACCTTTTGTTCTTCCTCTCTTCAGTGGCGTCCCAAGAGGAACTTCACTGACATTTCCCTCGATAACCCAGAATGCCAAACAAGCATGCATATGTATGTATGGCCTGTTTAGGGATTCAGCTGGTATGTGTGTGTGTGTCTATGTGTGTGGAAATATATTCAAAGGCACTGTGTCACTGCTGTCATCCCTCTGCTCCCCTGCCAGCTTATGGAGAACGCTGTATAGTAAATCCACATCTAGTCTCTCTCCTTCTCTGCAGCCTCACTGTTCGCAAAGTGCACAAGACTGTACCGTTCATCCATTATTCACAGCTTAGAAGTGTCGCCCGTAGTGATTTAACATGCAACTAAAGAGTGGTGGCAAGTTCCTTAATGTTACTTAAAAGAATTTTTTTTCTTTATGGAGAACTTGCAGGTTCCATGTTACTATGGTATAAAGGCTTTTAAACTTTTAGTTTTGGTGCTTAGGTGCAATTTTATAGTGTTTTAACACTAACTGTCCATCCCATGATTTACAATGTACATGTAATGCCCTGCTTTCAGTTAGTTTGTCTTTATTTAGGGAGAAAAACTGTCCAGCAAGCAGCAACAACTGTTGCAGAACACTCTACTACTTTCATCTTAATTTATATTGTTCTAAACCAATCTGATTTAAAATAAAGTTGTTTATTTCTGGTTGGGACAGTTGAAGAGCAGATGCCTATTGGGCTTATGTATGACGTATGTCTCCTGTATGTTGAAGCCAAATGGCACGTATTTTTATAACTGTATGTCATCTTGGGTTCTAGTTTGTGCCCATATGGACGATGGGAAATGACAGCTTGACAAAAACAAAAAGCAGGAAAGAAAATGGAAGCAAACTATATAGCCATTCCAAATATTCTCCAACTCCTGGAAGGAGAAATGATTTAGGTTTAGCCAAAACTGTGAAACTAGCTAGCCACTGAGAAAGAATAAATTACGTTAAACTCTGTGAACCTCATTAGTTGGACTTGACCGGGACAAGAGACCGTAAAGATGACTGATAATATTTGATTGAGACTGATAACAACCAGACTTTCTATTATTGAGGAACCTGCATCAAGTGCTTGGATTGAGCCGACAGGATATTAGAGTAGGAAATGTGAGGGTTCGGGGCACTACTAAAGTGGTTGACGGAGTTGGGGATCAGTACAGGACAATTAAGTCTTGAGATGTGTAATTTAACATTCTTCTTTAATGAGTTGGGGTCCAACCTTGTGAGTGAATTATGAACTAATGAATGAAAATGAAGAATCTTTTTTACTAGAAACATGCTGAATTTGCAGTAAAACCTGCAGTGAGGGAAAATAATAATTCCATAATTGTAGAATCTTTAATGTTTTTATGTCTTTTCAAACACGTGCTTGATATTGTGAATGTAACAAAAATGCTTGCTTAGGTTTAGGCAACAAAACCTCTTAGTTAGGTTTAGGTACCTATGCGCTGTCTATGTTTCAGTATGAGTGAAATGGGAGGACAACTACTCCTGAAGGTTTCTAATCATTTTTTCTACAAAAGCTAAAAACTGTTCATCTGCATCTTTTCTCTCTTTCATTCATTCAATAGCACTGTGTATGTGTTTGTGTGTGTGTGTGTGTGTGTGTGTGTGTGTGTGTGTGTGTGTGTGTGTGTGTCACTCCCTTTGTGCCAGATCAATCCAGAAAGACACATTATTACATCAAAAGGAAGGTAATCTGAATATTCATCACATTGGAGCGATGGCATTATTAGCTCAGGAAGTGATTATGCTAGCTGTTTAATGCATGAATGAAAACACTTTTTAATTCATACACCCTGACTGTCACAGCCCTTTTGAACTTTACATATATGAAGTTATGTTTATTAGAGTTTTATTATGTTGAAATATTGGACAAGAATAGTGAGAAATAATCTCTATAGTCAGGTATGATTATAATTCAACCTGCTGTTTACTATTGGTGAACACAAACAGACAGTGATAGTGATTCTACTGCTTCTCCTCAGCTCATAACGGTCAATATATATTAATATAATTCTGGATACTGAATTTCTTAAATGTTCATGTTACTGTAAACCATGCAGCTGCTATATAAATACATGCATTTTAATTTGCTGATGCACTTTAATGCATATATACATAATCAGGCTCTATAATCTCGGTGTTTCTCTGAGAGCGCAGTACAGAGACAATAATAACAGTTATGTAATGAATAAGCTCTGAAACGGATCATAATCTGGAAAAAAATCACACATAATACACACCAACACATGCACACTGCACACACTATAGTTTGACTGATGTGGGATTTAAAAGGCCCAGACCACTAGCCTATAGATTTTTCTATAAGGCTGTGAAAATCTGATATGTTATGCACAGAATCTTAAAGCACTTAATTGCAAATATGGAGATTTTTAATATGTATAGCACGTTTAAGAACTACCGTCATCCTCAAATCTTGTGTTTAATGTTTGTCTTTGGAGGTGCAGTGATGTGCAAAACAGCATCAGGCTGACAATAATGTGTTTGTTTATAGGTGGGTGAAAGCATGATTGTGGCCAAGAGGTGAAGAACAAAACTGATGGTGTAAAATTATCCAAGTTTTGCCAAGTAAAATCCCACAGAAACATTAATTTCCACTCCTCCCAGTGATGCTTACTGTATTTGGCTACTTAACAGTGACTTCACCGTTACCTTTACTGCACTCGTGCATCTTTAATATTCAGAGATCATACCGGTGTTTTTGGATTGTTTATCCTTCTTTCTAAAATGAATCTGCTGTTGGCTGGAGCTGGAGTTTGTTGTTGTGTTGCTGTGTGTTCATGTGCTCTGGGAAACTTTGACTGGTTGTTTTCTTGTTAACATCTCAACACTTTAACTGATCTTTGCTTGACCTAAAATTTGAGCATTAAAATGTCCGTCTCCCTTTCGTTTTTTTCCTATTTGTCTTTCTATCCTTAGTCTTTCTTACTTTCTATCCTTCTTTGTCTTTCTTTCTATCTTTTTTCTTTCCTTCTTTGTCTTTCTTTCTATCCTTTGTATTTCTATCCTTCTTTCTTTCCTTAATTTTTTCTTTTTGTCCTTTATCTTTCTGTCTATCATTCTTTGTCTTTCTCACTTTCCTTATTTTTGTCTCTTTGTCTTTCTTACTATCTGTCTTTCTTGCTGTCTCTTCCTTTCTTCGGTCTCTGTCTTACCATCTTTGTTTCCCTTTCTTTGTGTTTATATTTTTTTCTCTCTTTCTACTTTGTCTGTCTCTTGTTCTTTTGTTCATTCCTTCTCCCTTTCCTTTCTTCTTTCTTTCTCCTCCAATATGCTGCAAAAGGTGGTTTGCAAAAACAAAAAGGAATTTGATTTTTCTTTCAGCTAAGTGTGATTGAGGCTTTGAAAGCTGAATAGACGTCCCGTCCCGATGTCAGATAAAAACACGAGGGTTGGACAGAACAGCTAAATTGAAACAATTGAAGCATTTTCTATGATAATATATCACAGGGAATACAATCATGGTACAACACTTCATCCGTTTTCCGTGAAAGGATTAAATTCAGACACAATGGCAGCGTGCATATTGTCCATATATGCTGCACAATAATATGCTGCATATTGAAACATCCATCAAATTGTTTACAAGGAAGTCTAAGAACTTTTTCAATAAGAGTATTAAAACGAGGAAGTAAAAAGCCTAAATACGAGGAAAAACCCTGAAGTCTATCTCGTCTCCGTTGTTAATAAAAGATGAGCACAAGAGAGAAAAACAGTTCCTCCTTCAGGGTTATTGTGGCTCAGCAGATTTACTCACAAACACACACACACACACACACAGATAGAAGCAGAGGTTGCGTCCTCTCCTGTTCTGTAATCTGCTGCTGCTGAATGAAAGTTGTTTACTATTTAAAGCTCCTTTCTATTCTCCTTGTTTAAACGGAGTAAAATCGGAGTCCTCTGTTGCTCTGCAGGTAGACGAAAGGAGAGGGGAGCTAAAACAGCAAAGTGGAAGGAAGTGTAGAGATGAGCGTGAAAGGACAGTGAAAGAAAAAAGGATGGAAGAACAGGGAGAAAACAGAAATAAGTGAAGTGTGGAAGTAAAACAGGAAGGATGGAAGTTTTTGTTAGATACTCATTCAAGTAGCAGGTCTGTAATTTCTCTATAACAGACCGTTGCTATGTATAACAGACCGTTGCTATGTATAACAGACCGTTGCTATGGGCGCAGCTCTGATGTCGGACTCTGGCGGACCGTTTTTGTGTCAAAATATTGATTTCTTCAGTAAGTAGCCGTGTAATAAGCGGGATAATGTACAGCGAGCGGGTCATTGTTGTGAAAGAATCCCCTTCAGGGCGATGAGAGCCCAACATTGTTGCTATGATTACCTGCTACTACGTTCTGACACCTTTTAGCTAATGAGAAATATTTACTGTGACCACGCTCTAACATTGAATAGTAAATGCTGGGAAGCCTAACAACGACACCTGGTGGACTAAAACAGGAGAGGCACATTGACGAGTCAGTTTCTATCCACTCGCATCACTCCAGTTCTCAGATCTTTACACTGGCTTCCTGTGTGTCATAGACTTTATTATTATGAGGCGTCCCAGACCTCTCAGATGGTCTGGTTCAGGTCTGCTTCCTGTCCCCACACAGAGTCAAAACTAAAGGGAGGCAGAACCACATATCTGGAACACACTCCCAGAAAACTACAGGTCTCCATCAGCACTCAGTTATTTTTAATCAGGCCTGAAGACGTTCCTTTTTAACCACCTTTTTATGAAATTAAATTTGGAGCCATTTATTCACATCTTGCACTGTAGCTGCACAGGAGCTACGCAGGAGGATAAAGTTATACTTTTATTCAAACAAATTTTTTATCTTCTGAGCCTTTTTAAATCCTCTGGTGTTTCTTTTGTAGTTTGTTTTAATGCCTTTATGTCTGGTGTAAAGCATTTTGCATTGCCTTGTTGTTGAAAGGTGATAAATAAATAAATAAAAAGTGGAACAACACAGCAGCTAATTAGTCAACATAATTTTGCCATTATTCAGTTAATTCAATGTGCATCTTTTTGAACTTGGTGATTATTAATGAACAATATGTGTTTATATTAGTGCTGTTAGTTCAGTATGTGTTGGTTAAAGTATAAGTATAAGCCCTGTGGTTGGATAAATGACTAGTACTGTACTGAATCTCAAAGTGCTAAATCATAATTTCCCTATTTCCGTTCATACCTTCCTGCTGCTGTTAATCCACAGATACACAGTCCACCATCCCACTCTTTTTGTACAAACAGTAAAGGCTTGCAGCCTAAATGTGTTTTGGATGGTACTGTACTTACGAGTCTTTAGACGGCAGAGAGTGAATGAATACAAGCCAGTACAGCTGCTGTCAGTCCCAGTCCACAGTGGAGGCCGATCCTTCCCCGACTCTCTGGTTGTGTTTGGTGTATCAGGTTCGGGCCGATCCCTCGCTGCTGTAAAGAGACCAAACAAATCTGTCATTCATGTGAAGAAAAAACATTTCACTAAAACAGGAAAACTAAATATCCACAACAGATTAAGTTGTAACATATTTCCCAGATACTGCAAAAACAAAGTGTGGGGATTGTGGATTGTGGAAGTCCACAATACTTTTCTTCCCAGGTTTTTCTTATTTATCCAGCCGTCTTTAAGGCCCTGAGAAGCCGGCTCCTAAATTCAAAATATACACGAATCCGGGGAAGAACCGAAAGTAAACAAGTTGCCATTTTATCACAAACATTCAACATCAACACATCTGGAGATACGTGGATTTCAGTGGACAGGAAAAATTATATTCTGAAAAGTAACTAAAGCTGTCAGATAATGGGATATAGTGGAGTAAAAAGAACAATATTTGCCTCTGAGATGTAGTGGAGTAGAAGCATAAAGTTGCAGAAAATGAAAATACTCAAATATAGTATAGTACTTGAGTAAATGTACTTAGTTACATTCCACTGTCTCAGTGAGGGATTGGTAACCTGTGCCTTCCTGTTTAGCAGCTATGTGCTGAATCATGCTTGATGTTAGATCTTCACTGTTTTGTTTATGCATATATAAAAACCCCCGCGTGTCACCTGGCAGCTCTACAGCTGACAGACTGTACATCATCTCTTTGGATCATTAGAGAAAAAAATAAAGCAGCGAGTGAGTCCCCCGAGGCTACTCTACTGCTGAGCTGACTCATAGCTTTGTCATATTAACAGCTATTGACACTGATGACATGTTTCCCTCAAACATTATGCCATCAATTAAACACATCTGAGACACCGAATCAACCCTGTCATTTTGAGAGTGCAAACAAGATTCATTCAACAGACATCGGTTACTTTTGAAAATTTTAAAAAGCAATTTTTCATTCTGCTCAAAAAACCTCCCGCCCGCCTTAAGCAGTCTTTTTCACTTTTTATTCTACGTCACTAGCACTGAGTGGAGCATATTCATGCGGATGAGTTTACATTGCAGTCAGTACAGAATACATGGCGTACAAATGACACGCCAAAAGCACAAACGTTGTTCTTATTGCACGTGAAATGACTTGCGCATTATTGTGTCATTCATACACCTTTTCATGCAACTGGGCTGATAATTCAGGCAGCGAGAACACATACATTTCCAACTACCATGTTTGCCTTTTCTCAATTTTATTAGAATTCAATCTTTCATAGAAAAACCTCAGTGACTATAAATTGTAGAGCAATCAAGCATCTCTGCGATGGTAACATTCTGAATAATAACCTCAAATCTTTAGAATCAAACTCACAAAAGAGTAACGTTAAGTCAGATTTCTGCTTTGAGGCTCCACAGTGAGATAAACATGAGTAATAGAAGGAATCAGCAGCATATACTGTCTATAACTATCAGCCTTCAACACATTATCCACGCATCCTCATACCACAGGGGTTACCTTTTAACTGGCTGAGGACAAGCCACCTTTGTGTCCCGCTGTGAGTAATGGGACGCTGAGCTGCACAGAGTTTTCTGGATGTTTAGACATCAGGCTTAAGTGGTAATGTTGCCAGAGGGTGGGCCAGAAATATAAAAAATATCCTTTTAGAGTGTGGAAGAGGCTGGTGGAGGATGTTTTAGAGCTTAAATAGAACCAGGAAATCTTTCAAAAAAGAAATCATAAAAGATTAAGAATATAAAATATATAATGGAGCATTAAGATTTCAAGTAAAAGTCATGGTGGTCAGACTGTCTGAGCAGAGAGACACTAACATGCTCCTGTTCTTATGGTCCTCTGCTGCCCTCTGGTGGTGATCAGGAGAATTTGGAGTTATAAGATCAATGATTTGAAATATAGGCTATAAATGCTGTCAATTTGAGTCCAAAAGCAATTTGAATAAAATCACCCTCTGTTTAAAAGCTATATCAGTGGTGTTAACATTCAATAACATTGAAACTTTCCCTGCTGTGGGACTTAAAAAGGATTAAAATTTCCAATGGCATCTAAGATGCTACTAAGCATATAATCAGAGTTACGATTAAGAGGGATTCCTTGGAAAATGTTCTCCTCTGTAAGGGGTCCCTGGCCCCAAAAAGTTGTTCAGGTTTGTGTTCTCTTAGTATTTATTAATAATAATAATAATAATAATAATAATAATAATAATAATAATAATAATACATTTAATTTGTATAGCGCTTTTCTAAAAAACTCAAAGACACTTTACACAGATAAAAGGATCATAAAACAAGGACATCATAAAAATATAAAACACACAGTATTAAATCAGTATTAAATGTTGAATCCTCTGGAACATTCTTGGTTTTCAGTAGTTATTGCTTTGGTGTTTTGCAGATATAACATATGCATTTATATGAATTTTAAGTGGTACAAGTGGAAAATAAAGACTAAAATTGACTAGTACATATCTATAATTAAACTTTATGATAAATATTAACAAGCTGGCACTGTGCACAGGCAGGATCCTGTTAATACCCTAGAGACAAACAGTAGTTTTCAGTGTGAATTTGTGGAGTCGGGATAATGCCCGGAAGTGTCTACTATCAGAACTAATGGATGTCTTGCACAGTAATTTATATTTTCATGCGTTTTGCAACCAAAATCTGACGTTTTTTTCAATCAAAATACATTCACTCCTTTTCCCCTGGCACCACCTGAGGGTTTGCTAATACCTGGAACAATCATAACCATCCCCATAACGTTCTTATGCAATGGAAACGTTGATACTACTCCACTAAATAGGACGGACCTTAGCTACGTTGGCTTAGCTATGAGCCAGAAAGCTGACGCTATGCTACCATAACAACGTCAATAACATTACGTAAGGTTGAAAAACAGTAAATACGATTCGACAGTATAATTAATAACAAGACTAGCTAACTATCCAGCCATATCATTGTTCCTAAATCAATATCAGTGAGTTCAGAGGGGCAGTGGAACCATAGTGTAACTTACTTGTTGCATCTTGTGTGTTACAGTCAAATGAGATATTATTTTTCGGGCTTCAGCGCATTAATTTAGAAAGGTGAACAGACAGTTTAACTGGAACTACTTAATTGGACACCCTGCAGCCAATCAGCGTCGAGTATTCACCCAGACACTTCCTTTTTTGTCAGGCTGGTTTCTGCTGGATGGGTCGTGTCTAGAAGGGACTCCGCAAACCGCGAAAGTCTCAGTGCGCATGCGCACTTGATTAAGAACGTCATGATTTATTTTACAGAGCTGTCACAAATAAAAAAAAAAAATCTGCGTTTGCATCCACTGTGTTAAAAATTGTGTTTAAAATAAAGAAATGCAGTAAATATCTTACTTTCTGGTGTGTTTTCATGGCAATGTGGACGTGTGTTGGGCCTTCAGTTGGCCTCTTTCGATTAGTAATTCCTGTCCTTGTTAGTATAAATGCCAGTCAGGTGACTTGTTATCCTGAAGGAGAAACATTGATGTTTAGAAGTTGAAATGCATCAGAGTTATTTCTGTGCATTGTGTGCAGTCACTGCTATAAATACAAGCAGTGCAGTTGTGTCTGAATCTTCTGTATACTCACTGTAGCATCCCTCCTGCAAAATGGAAGACGCTGGATATGAAATACCTCACAAACAAATTCAGGAAATATAATAATATTTGACTTGATTGGTCCCAGTTCTTCTGGAAGCAATAAAGGATGAATTGAACAGACGGAGTGTATCGTTTTTTTTTTTTTTTTATCTTTGTGGGAGAGAGCAGAGAAGATAAAGATGAACAATTGTGCTAAATTATCTTTTCTTATTTCTGCCATCCCACTCGTGTCCCACAGCAAGCGGTTCAGCCAGATAAGAGAAACGTTCTCAATCTTTCAGCGGAGCGATAAGAAGCCCAGAATTAGTCTGGCGAAAAAAAATAGTCAGGAAACAGAGTGGCCTTGGAGTCCGTGTGATGCCTATCTGTATTACATTTCCTGCAAAGGCAGATAGTCAGAGAGAAGCTGAATACAACAAACATTTCAATGGAATAAGCTTTTTATATAATGTGGTCAAAATTGTGGACAATCATTTCATTATTAATGGATTATTCTAATGTGGGACTTAATCCTGGTTTTGGCTCCCTGGTGTTTAGCAGTTTTAAATGTACCTGAGCTGAGGATTATTCTAAGGATTGGAGATATTTAAGGTATTTATGAGGAATTATTCATCTAAAAGTGGTGCAACAGTTTCTACAGACACACCAAACTAAGAGAAAGATTATTTGGAATTACTTTATTGAAACTTAGTAACAATGGGTCGAAGGTATCATGACACACAAGAGGAAAGTCCTCTGACAAAAGAAAGTCTTAACTCAAGGTCCACTTACTAGCTTTTTCCAGAGATTTCCACCAATTCTTCTTATTATTTTTGTACCACCACTGTTTCTAAGGTCAAGAATGAGCTTTCACGCCCAAGACGAAAGTGTAGTAGCAGAGGAGGGATTTCTGACACAACTTCACCTACTTCCAAGTGAGATATTGAAAGCTATAAAGGTGATATTCACACTCAACACCAGACATGTTTTCATTTTTTGTAAGATATTGAATTCCAGTTTGTTTCCAGTCTGCACAGTAATGTAGAAGTAAAGTATGACCTTAACGGGGTGTACCTAGTGTGTACCACAGTTTGATGCTTTTATTTTGTAACTGTGGTTGGTGTCGTCATGTCATAATTTGTTTTATTTCAATTTGACCGCAAATACAAGATCTTTAAAGATGAAAGTGATACACAGTCTTGTTTTCTTGATTCGAATGACTCAGATGTTGGAGAGCAGTCACTGGTTTGTTGTTTACGCAGAGCAGAGCGCAAACTGTGACTCACACTGACATTTATTCCAGATAAATCTGTTGTTGTTGTTTCTGTACATGAAATGCATCATTTTCTGTGGAGCAAAGGGGAAAACGAGCCCTTCAGGTGTTTAGAGCAAAGATGTAAAAGCTCTTAAGAATGAATCAAAAAGGACAAATTGCATTAATATCATAAACTTAAATTCATGAATTTTAATCAATTTTTAAGGCTTTGGTTCTGGCAATTTACTGTAAAATTAAAGTTATTTAAAGTACAAATCATAAGTATTAAAGTCAGTATAAATTCCAATAAGTGTGCTCATATTAAATACCCTAAAGCAATAATGTTGGATTATAAATTAAAAAGGCTCTGCTGGTTGAAAAGACTTAAAAAACACCACACAAATCCAAAACCACCACTTATTAAAAGATTTTTTTATTCACAATAGAAGTGTAACAAATATAGTTTATTAAAAAGTCTGCTGCTTATTAATATCATTTTAATCCATAAACTCAGAAGATTTTTATATAAATGTAGAACGGCTCATTTGCCGGAATGGAATATTTACATTTTTTTTCAATAATAATATTAACACAATAGAACAGATTTCCCCACAAAATTAAGATATTGCATATAAACGCAAAGTAAACTATGTGCAATGGAATGATTATCAGCAATATTTTGTACAGATACATTTCTGAGGTTGGTTTCACGCATTTAAACCTTTAAAGGGCAACGCCAAACATTTTACAAATTCAGATTATTTGAGTCCCGGGACGGGTCAGCCATGTCTAGTGATCGTGCACCACTTGTGAAGAAAAGTGATCATGTCAGTGTGATATAAATTAAAAGTTTCTTTTGGTGCATTTTCACAAGGACTGACTTAATTTTGAATTCATAAAAAAAGGTGGCATTCCCCTTTAATATTCACCAATAGAAAGGCATTGGAACGCAACAGATCATCAACACAATATTCAGAAAAATCACCAAAAACAATTAGAAAAATAATGAAAAATAAAATAAACTCTGCATATGGAAATGAGCGGATGCTCGACGTCACGCTATGTGAAGCTAAAGCAGATCTCACACTGACGGCTCACGTGAAAAACCAAATACATTCTGCATTTCCTTCCTATTCAGGGAGTGAAACGACCAGATCAGTGTCACATGAGAGAAAACGACATGATTAAAACTGTTTCAGGTAAATCCAGGAGGGCTCCTGCAGAAGTAAATCCAACCACATGTAGGGCTGAATGTTGTATCCCAGCTTCGTGACTTCCCATCAGCCCTTTAAATCTAAATTACAAGCCAGAATACAGGGTTGCAAGTTACTTTAACATATGTATTATCCCATAAAATGCCCTGAAAATCTAATTTCGGACTGCAGAGTTACTCTAACAAATCTTAACATGATGGAGGGAGACTGTTGTCCTCTAAAAGGAAACCACGTTCATTTAAATGCCCATTAAGAAATCTTTGAAAAATTACTACCAGCTCACACCATCATACTTGTTGTAGGAAAACAACAACAACAAATATAACCCCCACCATTACAATCGTTGTAAGAATACAAGTTCGATCCGTAACCAGAATTAATAAAGGTTGACTTCAATCAAATCCAGGTCACATCAATGACTTAAAGGGATAGTTCAGGTGTTTTGAAGTGGGACACGAGACAGCCCTTTTGAACGGGGAACTGAAGCCGTTGTATCCATCTATGCACTCACCAAAGCCACCAGACTCCACTGAAAAAAACAATAATTTTACCTCGCAGAACACGGGGGTTGCTGGTCTACCGCTGCCTTGATTGGTCAGTTTGTTTGTGCTATTGTGTGACTTTAGTGAATCCGAACTAACCGTTTAAAACACCAAAGTCACACAATAACACAAACAAACTAACTGATCGAGGCAGCGGTAGACAAGCAACTCCCGCGTCGTGTGAGGTAAAATTACTGTTTTTTTTTTAAAAAGAAGTCTGGTTGCTTTGGCGAAAGAGCATAGATAATGGCTTCAGTTCCCCTTCGGAAACATATACTATAAAGCTGTCTCACAGCAAGGTTAAGCGGCAACAATATTCTAAATATAGTGTACACTTAAACAGATTTTTTAGGTTTCTAAAATCCGTTTTGCTGCTGCCCCCGTCCACAGCAGTACATTGCTTTCCTCCCGTGCTGGTATTCCTCTCTGTTTCTCCAAACTGGGGGCCTGCAGACCGTCATCTACTGTAGGTAATACACTTACTATGGAGAAGTACCTCATACATCCCCACTTCAAAACACCTGAACTATCCCTTTAATGTTGCAATATAGCCAAAAATAGATACCTTTTTAAATGAAGTTGTGCGTGGAGTTTTCAAACCATTTGTATCTAAGGAAGGAACATCTCCACCAGTGATTGACTCCATTATTTCCACCCACCATCCTGTGTTCTTCAACTAAAACACACTCAATCACCACTGAAGCATTAACTGTTGCAACAGTTGAACTATTTACCCTAAGGTGTCTGTTTTTTTTCCAGCTGGACCATAAAACACAGAAGTTTCTAACGTCTGACTTAAACTGACGGAATTAAACTCAACATGACACGAGCTGATAACCTAAGCAGATCAATATTTACCAACACAACTTTGCCATTTTTGAAATTTGCAGGATAAGAAGCCAATTACGGGGCAAAAATTAAAACATGTCTTTATAATGGACACTGAGCTACATTATAGTACTGTTTTCCTTCATTACAGGCATTCCAATAAGAGCTGATATCAGTGATGAACTTCTCATACAAACACCGAGGAAGCAGAATTCCGCCTTTTTGTGTCTTAACACTATACCGTACGATGAACACTTAAACACATCTGGCTTATACTATGTTGCTGAATATTCCTATACTGTATGTCCATGTTTACGTGTCAGAAATGAAAACAATAAAATGTGTTATCCATCATGTACTGATACGCCTCATGTGGCAGATTTGGATCATTTCCCGCGTTAACGGCAGCATGTCGTCGGTGCTTTTAACAGCCATCAGAAACGCCAACAGACCCGTCACTCCCTCTTTTTTTTTTTTTCAGGAAACTACAGACTTTTTCTTTGTCTGCACGCATTGCTTCAACTTTTGTGCTTTCCAAGATGAAAGAAAAACAAAAGCACAGAGAAAAGTGAACACAAAAAAGACAAAAATGAATGCATATAAAATATTCTTCACTTCACATTGGATGGTACATTCAAACAATTCCTGTCCTCCCATGAGATGGACTCCCCTTTCCCTCTCTCTGGCATTAAACCACATGATTCTGTTACTTTAAAGGTACCATGTGTAGCATTTTTTAACACCTACAATTCATCAGTGACATTGTTGGTATATATTTATAAGACCGTCGTGGTAGCTTAAATTATAGATGTTAAAAAACGCAAGACCTATTAGACCTTTAAATTCTTTACCGACATCAATTCAGGATGTCGTTTTATTTTTGGTAGATAAATATATGCAATTACCCACAAAAAGTTTAGGGTCCAGTCGCGAACCGTTAAACCCACAGCGCCACCTGGAGGTCAGCTCCCAAACCCTCCCAAGTCCTATGTTCACTACTACAGAATAAATTAACACAATCAGAAAAAATCAACCGTTTACAATACAACATCACATGGATAATAAATGCCTATACCGACTCGAAGTAAAACAAAAACACAGATTAAACGCGAGGACACTGTCGTCTGTACAGTGATGTGAAGAACATGGAGGGATTTCTCACAGCTCAGAAACTCGATATTCAATTTGAACGGGAAGGCCGACTGACTGATATGTCTGCGTTGGTCATTACGTGGGTGTGGGTAAGTGAAATTTGGGAAATTAGCATTTGGAATAATTACATCCGGGTGAAAATCAAATAAAAAAACTAACATTATCTGGGATTTAATTGGATTGAAAAAACATTTGCAAGCAAAATCAGTAGCTTCTTTGCCCTTTCTCTGCTTTTTTCTCATTAGTTTCTATATAATTGTTATGAACTCTTCTTGTTGCAAGGGGACGCTACTCTTGCAGCAGAAAAACTCAACAAATTTTTGGATGTATGGGGACATAAAATGTGGAAAAATCTCCTCATGAATCCATCAAGACCTTGTGTGCTGTGTCCGAAATCACTCGCTCCTCACTATATAGCGAGTTTTCCATTTTGTAATACTGTCCGAATGTATAGTGAGAATTCTTATACCCTATATAGTGGACTCAAAGTATCCCACCGTGCATTGTGAAAAGTAGTTGACAACGATGGTCACTAACCGAGCACTATATACCATCATGCATTGCACTGAAGGAAAAATGGCAGACGGACGAGAGAGCAGCGCGATTGTGACAAATCCGTGAGTTGCGGCGCGAAAACGATGTATTTAATGTGGGCAGAGCAGCAACACAATACAAACCGGCCACAAAGTACTTTGTTTAATAAAGTAAGATATACTTTGTCCTTTCACAATAAAAGCCCTAGATGTACAGTATACGCTGCATCACTGCTTACCAGGGGAACTTAAACAAAATAGCTTATATATCTATTTATCACACACAAAAATACATGTCAGTATTTATTATGGATGGTCTACCAGCAGATGTTGATCTGGCGCGTTTTAATTGCGCGACGGCAATGACGTAAGTAACGGCGCCGAGAAAATGACCCGAGCCGATGAGCTCACTATACAGTCCTCTACACAGAACTCCCTGGATAGTGAGTAGGGAGTAGTGAATGATTGAGTGATTTCGGACACAGCCAATGAGCCGAGACAGCATCAAGCATACTGCCCAAAAATGGTGGACTTCTCCTTTACAGACTGCTCAGTGATACCCGGGCCAAAATGTCTTTAAACCTGCAGGGAAGAACATCCTGTTGTTGACCGAACCATCTGTCAGATCTCCCAGTGACACTTAAAGCCTGTAGCACTGGGAGAGCCGAACACGGACATCGTTATTATCCGCCACCTTCTTTTTGTGACATATCTCCATTCAAATACACAAGATAAAGGCTCAAACTAATGAATAACTGGCTAAGCTAATAACTGAAGGTCAGTTTCCACACATCAGAGGTCCATATAGGTAAAATACACCATTTTAAATACCCAGCTTTGGTGTTTTTTGTACGTCAATTGAGGGATTTAAACTTCTTTAGACAATTTGGAGGTTTGGTGAGAATCACATGTATATAAATGACTATTCCATAACGTTCTTGCCTTTACAGACTCCCAGCCACTTAGCTCAGGTCTCATGTGGTCTGTAATAGGAAGATCTCACCACTAGATGTCAGTGTAGTCCAGGAAATGACTGAGTGGCTGGGACCTCTGCTGGTTTCAAACCATTTTAAAAAAGGTGGGTTCCTGACAGATGTTAACCTTGGGAGAAATATAGAAGATTTATTATTTTAATTTCTAAATTATTTTATGTGATCCTCAGATGGATCTTTGGTAGTCTGATCTCCCACTTATCACAAAGAAGCCAAGTTTTCACCAACTCTCGGGCTAATTTCAAGCCAAAATTACAATAAATATTGAATTAAAAAGCAGGAATTATCCTTCAATCGGTGTCTAGTTTTGGTATAATCCTCATCTGGGGCTGGGGACTTTACTTAAAGCTCTAGGGACTACTTTAAACTCTGTTGTGTTTGCGTGAGCTGCTTTTCCCTCCGACTCCTCATTCTCAACAGTGAAGGCACTAGATTGAAGACTAAACTGGATTTTATCTGGCTACAGTTCTGTGTGGCATCAGGAGAAATCTTTACCGTAAAATCCGACTTTGACGAGTTTGTACGTTGATGAAAATGTACAACAACAACAACACATTTTGTATCAATACAGTCACACGCCCCCCCTCCACGTGTGGAGGACGAAGGGAACGAAAAACGACAGAATGGTAGAGCTGTTTTGAATCAGTATGGCTTTGTCGTGTGTGAAGGTGAAATATTACAGCAAAGACGAGTGTCTGCGTCTCCTCATAGAGGAGAGAAGATCCTACAGGCTGCCCTACGCTGGAGCATGAGGACGGAGACAAGAAGAAGAAGAAGAAGAAGAAGAAGAAGAAGAAGAAGAAGAAGAAGAAGAAGAAGCAGAAGAATCGGTCATATTATAGTTAGATCACAGTCATTTTAATGGCTGTGATCTAACTATAATATTGATCTTGAACGTTTATTCTAGAGCTGCAACTATTAATCGATTAGTTGTCAACTGTTAAATTAATCACCGACTATTTTGATAATTGATTAATCAGTTTGAGTCATTTTTTAAGAATAAAAAGTAAAAAAAGTCTCTGATTCCAGCTTCTTTAACTGAGAATATTTTCTGGTTTCTTTACTCCTTTATGACAGTAAACTGAACATCTTTGAGTTGTGGACAAAACAAGACATTTGAGGACGTCATCTTGGGCTTTGGGAAACACTGATGGACATTTTTCACAATTTAATAGACCAAACAACTAATCGATTAATCGAGAAAATAATCAAAAGATTAATCGACAATGAAATTAATCATTAGTTGCAGCCCTAGTTTATTCTTGACTTAGCAAATAGTAGTTTGCCAAAAAATAAGTATATAAATAAAAAAAACTTAACTCAAGGTCCACTTACTTGCTTTTTTACAGAGCATTTAACTACATCTCACAGGCTAACGTGTCACCATGCTCCAATACAGCGGAGAAAACCATGAAATGTGGTTGACAGCTCCTCAAAAGTGGACCTTGAGGTAAGATTTTCTTCTTTTTTGGGGGTCAGGCAATGCTTTCATTTACTTTCAAAACCCTGTAATCATTGATAATGAGTTTTTTTTTCCAGATAGTAATGAATAAAATCCTGATGGGAAAACTGCAAACAAAAAAGAGATTCATATTTGAAGGGTCGTGTCTCGAAGGTAACGCGCAAATTGTGAAACTCTCGCGAGATGGTTAAGGTTAGGATAAGGTCGTCGGGCGGCGAGTCTCGTGAGAGTTTTTTGCAAGTTTTTGCAATTTGGAGGTTACCTTCTAGACACGACCTATTTGGGCTGTCAGTCGAAAAAAAACTGTATCGGTCAAACCCCAGAAATATCGGTGCAAATGTGAGAAAAAGAAAGAAATCCGGGATCCTAAAAGCCAGATAAAGATACAGATGAGATAAGCAGAAGGAGAGGGAAAAGCTTTGTGTAAACGTCGTGGGGAGAAAGTGAAATTACTGGCAGGTAGCGAGAGCCGGTGCGGCTGGTCGTCCTGCGTCACACCCAACACTCGGAGGAAGGAAGAAGCAGTCAGGTGTTCAGGTAATGAGGGACGGGGGACGGGGTGGGGGGGGGGAGCAGAGGTTTTAAAGTCCTGTGGGTTTATAAAAAGAGGCTCGGGTTGTGCTGCGTCTTTCCTTTTACTCCCACAGAGACAACCACGTGTTTTTTTATAAAAGAAATCGCTCCTCTGAAGACGGTAGCAGGTGGAGGAGGTGGCGGCGGCGGCGGCAGGGGAACCGGTTCCTATTCAGATACTGAAGCGGTACAGCAGAAGGAAAAGACGACGCGATCGTGTGAAGCGAGCGGAGGAGCGTCCTTTAGCTCACTGAGATCAGCCCGGTAATCCTCAGACGAAGAGCTGCAGTCTTTCTGGGTTTCGGCGCCCAAAGCTCAGGTCCAAAAACATCACGGAGACGACTGGTTTCGGGTCTGTCAGTGTTCTCCTTCACAGAAAAAGAAGAAGCTGTAGCTACGAACAACAAAATCACTGACGAATAATGTGGTAACTGGTCCGACTCCAGTCCCTCTGGAGGAGAGTTAAAAATGACCGGTGGTGAAATAAACTGCCGCTTAATGTAGTGACATCTTCAGAGACGCACTACAACACCTGTATGACGATATCACTGCATTATTTAGAGTTATTATCCGGCAGTAAATGTGTTGGTTCTGGTCAGCGTCAACAAAACAAAACAAACAAACTGGATTCTACAGCAAGAATTCAGCGCCAACCGGCTCGAATTCTGTTTTGATCCCATTGAAAATAAAAAAAATCCCAATCAAGAGGCATCTGTAACCATTGGGGACTCCAAATGGCTAAACTGTTTTCAGACAGACAGCTGGAGGCTCAGGTTTACAGGATCAGAGGTTCTCGCACTTGTTTTTGGGGCGTCAGCGTAAGGAAGGCTCCATTACTCCACTTCGTTGGGGAGGTCTGTTTTGTCCTTCTTGATGACGGGCAGAGGGTGAGCCTCGGTGTTGAACACCCAGTGGTCGAACGGTAGGTGGTCGTCGTCAGAGAAGAGCAGGTAGAGATACCTGAAGGAGACACAGGGGGAGGGGGTTTATTTATGCATCAGTAGCATCACAGTTATTGCCATAATGAGTGGATAGTAGGTGTTAGAATTCATTTTTAACAATATAAGCAAAGATATTGTAATCAAGGGCTCTATTTTCACGGTGGTACTACAGGCAGCACGAGCACATGTTTCCACCTCACACAGCCCTTTGGCACATAATGCTGCTACACCTATATGAGTCAAAACAGCAAGTGCACGTGGAGACGCCCACGACTCACTGATTTGCTCGGGTTGTTGCACTGGCACCATTAAAATGTGGCCCTACGACCACAAACATACCTTTTGGGAAGTTAAAAGCCAACAACAAAAGGGAAAAAAATACAAAATATTAGAAAGAAAAATTAAGCAAACATGTAAGCAGAATTCTTAAAGGAATACTTTAACCCTAAAATAGAGCTGGGCGATAAATCGATTTTTATCAATTAATTCGAATTCATGATTTAGGACAAATGAAAATTGATTATCACTTTAACTTGGGTAATTATGGTATGGTTCCCTGAGCCCGGGTTAAGCAGCTGAGTTGGAGAAGTGTGCGGCACTGTTAGTTGCAGCCCTAGAACACCTGCTAAAAACCGTTAGCGGAATAATTTTCTCATATCATCCCATTTGAGAAGAATGCCAGCGCAAATGAAATTGGCAAAGCTGGAAGACCCGCCTCCTGGTTTCCGGTCCGCTACAACAGCAACGGAGAGAGAGTTGTGTATGACGAAGAAGGTGCGTTGGCGTTGCTCTGCCGTTGTAGAGTATTTGAATGGAAACACATCCAACATGCTTCCGCACATTCTCTATAATCTGGCCAAGAAATACCTCTCTCTCTATCGCAAGTGCAATGTTTAATTTTGTTTTTTCTTCAGGGATAGGCTAAAATCATTTTTTTTTTTTTTTCAAGAGGCATCTTTTTTTTATTTTATAAACATATTTATAAAAGTGAGGAAAAAGGATGGTAAATCGTAAAATGGTGAAGCAACAGGAGCAACAGGCTTACAAATGATGATTTTACTGGGGATTCCCCACCAAATAAGGTCTAGTCTTAGGTTACTATAGCTAAATATATACTATAGTAGACAACTGAGAAAACTACATCCACCGACGTGAGCACAAGTTGAAAGCTTTATAGAAAGCTTGTAGGGTTTTTTGTCAAACTATAGCTGAAACAGCTATACATTATCCAAAATAAAGTCACACTCTGCAGGTTTCTTCTGATCATCTGCTTTCATGCACTACAGACACTTTTCAGTACTCAGATAAAAACTCTTTCAATGAAATCTTGAGGGAAAATAAAGTTTGGATCATATAAACACGTAGAAGTTGACTCGTGTTGGGATCTAAACTGTTTGCTGTTCAGTGTTATTCAGTGATATTTGGAGATATTATTTTGTGTTCAAAAAGCTTTTGCAATATTTATCAGCAGTCCTGCCAACAGAAATATGAAACAGATGTGGAGCTGAGAGGAGAGGATGGGTGCGGACCAGTTTATGAAAGTTGAAGTGATGAAATTCTGCGGTCGATGTCATCAGATCTTATGAAGCAACCCCAAGATAACATTATCCACCAAAGAGGGGTTTAGTAAATCATGAGTTTTGGACAGTTGGCTGGTCCACTGTGATCCACTTCAGATTTCATCACGAGAAGTGAGGAAATCAATAAAAAGAAAGCAAGTAGTTTAAGAGGAGACACTACAGGTGAATAGCGTAAAACATTCAACTAATAGATATCACCATGAAACCTCCCAAGTTTATTACATTAAGACAATTATTACAAGTAGGGCTGTCAATCGCAATTAACCGCATGATTGTTCATTAGTTAATCGCACATTTTTTATCGGTTCAAAATGTACCTCAAAGGGAGATTTGTCAAATATTTAATACTCTTATCAACATGGGAGTGGGCAAATATGCTGCTTTATGCAAATTTATATATTTATTATTGGAAATAAAACACAAAACAATGACAAATATTGTCCAGAAACCCTCACAGGTACTGTATTTAGCATAAAAAATATGCTCAAATCATAACATGGCATACTGAAGCCCAACAGGCAACAACAGCTGTCAGTGTGTCAGTGTGCTGACTTGACTATGACTTGCCCCAAACTGCATGTGATTATCATAAAGTGGGCATGTCTGTAAAGGGGAGACTCGTGGGTACCCATAGAACCCATTTTCATTCACATATCTTGAGGTCAGAGGTCAATGGACCCCTTTGAAAATGGCCATGACAGTTTTTCCTCGCCAAAATTTAGTGTAGGTTTGGAGCGTTATTTATCCTCCTTCGCGACAAGCTAGTATGACGCGGTTGGTACCGATGGATTCCTTATATTTTCTAGTTTTATATGATTTTCTAAGATTGTATGTTTAAATATGCAAATTACTTTGACAAAAGTTTTTGGTGACTTTAGGAGAAATCTACAGACGCAAATAGACATAGAAGTAAAATAAACACCTAAATGTGTATTTTGGATGTTTTCTTTCCACTAGTCTGAAAGAAGACAAGTTATGGAAGCAAAATAGCCCCAAATCTCAAAATTGACCAGTGCATCATCATCTTCAGACTGAACACGAGGGACAATCTGCGTGCCAGCTGACTGAAAACTAATGATTCAGCAGAGGAGCTGCTGGTCCACGAACCCCTCCACCTCCACAACAAGCCCCCCCGTCCTCCTCCGCCTGCCAACAAACCACCCGAAAGCAGAGAGTGATTGAAGGCAGACGGCGGTGTGAAGTACGGCCGCGTCCTTGGCAGCAGCGACAAGATGGATACTGGAAGTGGCTCCGCAAGACGCCAACATCCCCGAGTAACATTAGGAGGATTAGACTTATGGGTTTGCTGCTGCTAAATGGGATTGATATTTCCAGGTCCGTCTCTGATATGGTGGGTGTGACTGATGAGGCAATCATTGTGTTGCTGTCCAGGCTGGTGGTCAAGATGGAAAACATTTTTATCACGTCTATAAAGTTAATCATATCTCACTTTGACTTCTTCGTGTTTTGACACTGATCAACAGAACACAAAATATCACAGCCTGGTGGACCTGCGACAGGAATCCAGACTTCTCACTGTGTGTGTGTGTGTGTGTGTGTGTGTGTGTGTGTGTGCGTGTGCTGTAATTAGGAGTAGAGGTGACGCTTGTTAAAATTTACTGCCTGTATAAAAAGCTGGATTGGATGGCACCTCGCCCCCATCAGGCTCTGTTAGGCTAACCTTGACTTCCTGTCAACAGCTGTCTGGCGTGGGGGAAAAAAACAATAGAAGAAGAAGAGGAGAGGAGAGGAGAGGAGGAGGAGGTGAACGGGGGAGGGAGAGACGGAGGATGCAGGTGAAGACATCAACATTTTGATGGAAGTAAAAGAAACAGAGAGGACGATAAATTTGGAGGAAGAGAGGGAGAAGGAAGTTTTGTTGTTGCGTCACAAATGAATTTAAATGCAATCAATTAATGAGATGACTGATGTATATTAAAGATGGGGTCTGCGATTTATCCAGTATACACTTTTTGTTATATTGGTTGAAATGTTCTTTACACCCCGACAGCAATCCGTTTCTTATGAGCACTGAAAAAAGACCGGAAAAGATCCGTCATCTGTAGCTGCTGTAATCCTGTAAAAACGTCTACCAGTCAGTAAAAATGGTCCCGGTTGTAAGGAACCAATCAGAAGCCTCCCTGCCTCCCTGCTCGTACTCTAGCCTCAGCGTGCACCAGCGTGAACTCAAAGCGCGTGTCCGCCGCACGTTCACCGGAGAGAGGAAGAGAAAACTCAGCTCTTAAAACACCGGACAACGACAACGAACTCGTACCACTATTACCATATTATCGAAAAATACAACTTTGATTTAGTTGTTTATGTTCTGTTAGTTTACTTTATAAAATACTGCAGATTTAAACTATTTATTCTAACAGCTCAAAGTGAAGTCAGACAAACAGGATCATCAACGAGGGGAGACGGCGGATAGAAAACATTGCCGAACAAAATTTACGTTACTCAAACTGCTTTTTCAGTTACAGCAACAAACGAGTGGACTGATCTCCCTCCAGATATTAGAGTAATGTTAAAAAGGGTCGTGTTGTCTCAGCAGGTATCTCTCTCTTTCCCTCCCCTCTCTGCTGCTCTGTGGCCGGCTCTCCAGCGAGCTGCTGCCCCCCCCCTCCCCTCTCCGTCAACCAGGAAATAAAAGCCCCTCGTCTACGAGACCGGTCTCTTGAGAGAGCTCCAGCTCATAGCGGGGTCTGTGTGAGTGAATGCCCGGGTGGAGAGGTGGCGATCCCGGCAGGAGCTAGCTAACTGTGCCGGCAGTTTGTGGAGCTTCTAAACTCCGACAACAGTTGAGAAAATGTTTGATTCGCCATCTAACATCGTAAAACTGTCAATATTCTAAATCTACACCGTTGATTTCTCGCCTCAACATTTTTCAGAAGTGAATTTAGTGATGAAATAGCTACGAAAAATGTGAAGTAGTTAAGATGCGGCGGTGCTCGTGCATGTGTGTGGGGGGCGTTGCCTTATAAGGAGTTTCGAGGGGAGGGGGGGGTTTAGACGGAGCTCCTGAGGCGATGCGACTTTCAAATTATGCTAGTTTTCCAAGATCGCAGACCCCAGCTTTAACATGCCATTAAACAGCACTTCAGACATACAGCCAGCTTGTGTGAAAAGAGGTCAGATGGGGTAACAACAGGTTAGTTGACCAATTAAAAATCAATTAGAGGTGTCAAATAAATGAATGAATAAACAAATAAATCAAGTTCTGCAGAAGGCACACTGTTGCACACAGAACATAGTCAACTCATTACTTAAAGGTACAGTGTGATCGCAACCAACTGAGTACGCCCCCCCGCTCACTCCTCCCTTTCCAAGACTGCGGTAACGTGAGTCGCCGAGTGCAAAACGGTGGTAATGCCACTCTCGCAACTCATGTTTCTACAGTTTCACAAGCGTGTTACACACACACACACACACACACACACACACATAAAGTCCGTATACACACACTTGTTTCACACTTGTTAAACTGTAGTTCATGGTTTAAACCAGACTGTCTTCCTGAACACAGTTGGAGAGCCATCTGAGAGGGGAAGCCCTATTAGCCAGCAGACATCACACTGCGTGGCTGACAACACGTTTAAACAGCCATTTGTAGACACACACACACACTCTCACCATCGCACACACATACACACAGAAACACACATAAACTCAGAAGAAGGCAGTTAAGTAAAAATACCAGGCAGGCGCCTACTAAAGAGAAAGTGAGAAGTAGTAGCTGCCCGTGGTGTGTTGGGACATGTGGTGTTTTTCACAGTTTCCGTCCTTCTCTACTATCTAACATCCATCTATGACTCTTGGATGCAGCATACAGATAGACTGATACACGTGAGTGATAACTGGTCTACTATTACCGCACTAAGACTGGTTTATTTTCATATTATTACAGGATTATTATGAAATCATTCTGGGTGGATTTTACTCGAAAACATAAAAAAAAATTCAGTTCAAGCCGTCTTGAAGCTACGATATTGTGATTTCACGTGTCCAGGTAGCATTTTAACAACAGCACCTGCAAAGATGCACTCTGTGGCGGAGGGTCAAAGGGTTTTGCAGCACATAACGTTGTTGAAAGGACGGCATTGAGGTGGCATTTTCACTGTCAACAATCGCAGTTTTCTTACCATTGAATGTAAAACACATTGTGTGCATCCTCAAGGACTTACAACCTACTCTTTTATTGACATACTTTTATGTTACGTAGATACAGAGCACTGTCCTCTAGAGCTGACACAAATGTGTATCTTGTCACTCCGGTGCTCGTGGTAAACGCTCATGCATGTAGACGTAGAACACAACTGTAATATTAAAAAACTGCTCTAAAGCGCCACAAGAGGTGATAAAACTCTACAGGTCACCGTCAGAAATGGTGACCTCATTTGTTGCTGGCTCTCTGCGGTCACAGATTTTGGTGCAACACCAGAATTGGAGCTAAGCTAAGCTAAGACCTAAGGTTGTTCCACTACCCAGCCTACTCCTGGCTGATGTCCGGTCGCAGGAAAATAAGACTTCAGGTTAACCCAGCAATGGGAGATCGGAGACTGTTGTGCCCACATCTTTACAAAGACCTGGCTTCCATCGGACCGCAGGACGCAGGACTCAGTGGGACGAGAGGAGGACTCCTGATGCAAAGTAAAAAAAATGCACTGCAGGAATGCGCTACTGTTTTTGTTTTGTTTCGTCATGTTTTTCTTATGTAGCGTAAATGGACTAGGATACAACTGCATTTTGTTGTGTCGCAGAATGACAATAAATGATCCTCTCAGATTCACTCAATGTGTTTGTGTGTGTGAGACTGTATTGTGTTGTGACCTCGCCAGTGACCTCAGCATCTCTCTGGAGCTCAGTCTGAGTGAATGACAACATCATAGTTTGTTTGTGTGTGACATCTCTGTCGGTTTGGGGACGCAGGGGTCTCGTCCCTCAATAAAGTGCAACGACAGCACAATCATAAGAAGGCACAAGTGTGCGTGTTCAGTCTGCGTGTCTTACTTGAGCGTCTCGGCCAAGTAGAAGCTCTGCTGCACGTCGTCGTGGTTGGGAGTCTGAGCGTAGACGTCTCTGACGCCGCTGTAGCCTCCTTCTACTCTACAGTGCTGCTCCAACGCCTGACGGAGGAACAGGAAGAGAGGAAGACATCAGTGACTGGCAACATCAATCAGACTCTTTATGTACTTAAAATATCACTAAACCTCAGGGCGGATGCTTGCTAAATATAAAAACAGGTTAAATAAACTGTCCTCCTGTCAGCTTCCTACCTGATTTGAGTTGTTTTTAAGAGCATTAAAAAAAAAACGGCAACTATATTTAAATTTTACCTCACTGAAATAAATTCCTCTAACTTCCACATGCAGAACATTTCCGTCCAAACTGCCAAGCTCTTCCTGAATACAATACGACAAAAAACGCATTTTTTTCAAATTACCTGCACAGCCTCCCAGCCCCACTCCCTGTATTTGGGGTCGTGGGTGAACCTCCACATGTACATGTAGGTCTCTATGACCTCGGGACGGAGGATGAAGTATTTCTCGTTCTGGCGGGTGGCGATGGCCTCGACCCCGCCGTCGAAACGAAACGCCTCCGGGCCCAGCTTCAACGCTAGAGAGGAGAAAATATTGTAGATATCAAGCAGCATACAGATCAGATTTTATCTTATTACTGTTTCAGTGTCTGGAAAACAAAACATATTGTTATATGACATTCATAGGGACATAGTCTTAATATTGACTTGTGAGTTCTTTTGACTTGATTGCTTATCAAATTTATATTCATCCATATGCTTACATAAGGTTATGTTTATGTTAAGTCAATGTTCTCTCGAAAAAATATTATTATTATTAATAATAATAATAATAATAATAATAATAATAATAATACCAATAATAATAATAATAATAATAACAATAATATAATAAAACATATAATAATAATAAAGGCTCTTTTAAATAAGACCAATTTTGTTTGAATTAATGCAAATTTGATGCATTCAAAAACCTGACATCCCTACTTTAGAGGAGAATATGCTGTCACTTTAAGGAATATAACTTTATATAATAAGTAATAACTTTATGAAATGAGCAATATGGCACAGGCCAGTATTTAGAAACATATTTGGTTCCCAGTACTTATTCCATTCAGCAACTGTAGATCTGGATATTAATACGACTAAAACCACCATTTCTGATTTATTTTGATAGAAGTGATACAAAAAAGTTGGAAGACTAGAAGAAATTGACAACAATGAACTGAAGAAAATGTGACCCAACTTGCATCTGCTGCTACTGAATCCAAACTGGCCGTCATACCTAAAACCGGAACGACCAATTTAATGGAAATCATTTTAAGTGTTTATCGTCTTGTGTGTACATATTTACTGGTTCTGGCGTAAGACTCGTGACAGGTCCGGGCGATCTCGGCGGCCTGCTCCATCTGGTGGCCCGTCTTGTCGCTGGGCGCCCCGTCGGCACCCAGAGCGATCATGCCACCTGCGAAACAGGTCAGGTGACCCATCTTGTGCTCCAGCAGCCCCCCCTTCCACTCCGCTATGTAGGTCAGCCCGCTGCTCGACTTCCTCATCAGGTTGGTTTCTATCGCCTGAAAGACACAGTGAGTGATAACAGGGTTTATTAGGGGAGGGTTAGGTTTGGTCCTAAATCCTTCTGTATAAAACCCAGATCTTCTCACAACAAGTCTACTCAAAGTAAGAGGTGCATTTTGGGTGTACTGACCCTTTAACACAGCCCAGACTGTATAGAACCAGCTCAGGATATCATATAATGTTCCTGCTGTGACTCAGATATTCACCCTGCTGCTGCTCTCTCTCTTCTTCCCGGTAAATAAATCAAGCTCGTCTGTAATCCTTGAAGATCGGGAGGGATTATGGGTAAACTATCCCTGCATGGTTAATTCTGCATTTTAGTCGCCATGTTATATATTTGCTCCCCAGCGTGTTACAGAAAAACAATCGGAGAGTCGGCTCTCTCCAGCTGAGACCCGACGCTTGTCACCACAACTTACGTTGACGATTTGTTTAAACAGAGAAAAGCTGTGTGTTGTCTGTCTATTCACTTTAGGAGGCTGCAGATTCATGTGCTTCTTATATAAAAGTGTGTTTTCTCCGTCTGCGCCGTCATCTCCCCATCTGCTCAGACTCACTATCTGGCTCCGCGGGATTAAAGGCGAAACACTAAATATTTGAACATTTTGGCACGGCGGTTGGTCGAAGTGAAAGATAGCGAACGCTTAATCACAAAATTGCCACTTTAAGCAAAATCAAACTCCACATGAGTCAAACAGAACATGATTGAGTGAAACACCAGTCGCCCCAGAAAATATTTACGGTAATAACATGCCATCATTTAAATTATTGCTTTTATTATCTCATGAGCAACAGCTTCAAGGTTATTTGGGCGACTTGATTCCTTTAATATCTCCCCTGCAGGGAGAAATAAATACAACAGCAAGAGCACTTTTCAATCACTAAAACTGGCCTCATGTTTGTTGTCCACTATCATCAAGCAGCCATTTATTATCCATGCAGCTCCCCATCTGTACACAGCATGTTCAAGCCCGGATTTTGCCCATTAAATAAGAACAACTTACAGTTAGAGATCACTGGCTGCATGTTATACTTATATTCATAGTTTTATTCATAGTGGTGACCCGTGTCGTGTTTACGATTTCACATCTCGATATGGTTGATATTGAAATGCAGTTTGATGTTATATCACTTTCAGTCGCGCAACAGACTGCAATTCTCAGTGGTAGTAGTGCAGCAGATTGGAAATTACAGCCCACAGAGATCAGCGCTATAACACAATGAGATGGTCGGGACAGGAAAGGTGCTTAACACCGTCCACAGATGGTGCGTTTAGGGACCCGCAGACAGGTGACAAATGATGATTTCTGTTTTAGTCGTACAATTACACCAAGGAGAAAAACCCACAAACAACTCTAAATAAAACGTTATTATGAGTTCTATATTAGGCTACAGTATTATAGTAAAAGTTAGTATTCCAATAGATTTCTTTAATATGACAGAAAAGTCGACTGTCTGTACTACTAGTACTACTACTACTGTACTGTATATATAATATATATATTGACCTGTGGGTAGATTCCATACTTTTCCAGACTCACATTTCCAGGCTTCTCAGTAGATTTTTCCGACCATATTTGTCTTTGTGACTCGAGGAGGATGCTGTGACAAGACTTTACACTTTTATAAGTTTGCATCCAGCTTTCTTTTCCCATTAGGAATTGTTAACCAACCAGGCTCTGTATTTGGGATTGTCAATCCAGCCCCTCGGAAAACTTGCATTCACCCATTGTGGCCGCGTTCAGTCCACAGTCCTACACAGAAAGTTGGACGACGTTCCACTGTCAAACATCTCGGGGGGCAGAGCTGTTTTGCACGCTGTGTCAAGCAGGCCTGGCGAGCGTACTTCTACAGCTTTAGGTGAAAAACAATTATGCTGCCCCTCTATCTGCAACAGGGACAGAAAATCCATCCTGAGACTTTGAGACGGAGAGGCCTTTTATGCGAGCGCCTGGAGGGCGTGAGCCGAAAAATTTCGGGCAGTAATTTTTAACACTAATACAGTTTTTGTGGTATAAAGAGAGTCTGATGAAGCTGAAGATCTTCAAGACTCTTCATAGTGGATGACACCGCCTCAGTTTGTATCAGCACGTCGCCACTGCACTGAATCAAAACAAGACAGGCCAGGTGAGCTGAGGTGAGGTGAGCTGGAACACTAGTCACAGCTCATGGCTCTAGTCTAGGCAATAGCCTAGTTCGCCTATATGGACACGCCGGCCCTGGTTGTGACGTACAGATACATTTGTGGATTTCCGTTACATTTATTCAAAACAAGAAATATTAGTTTGTGCATCAGAAATATATCTGTGAACCTTATTTTTTTTTTACATGTGGATTTGTTCTACACTTATATACAACGTAACTATTTTTTTGTGCATTGAAAAATATATATGCGGAGACTGTCATTCATATATAATAATCACAAAATACATCTGTGAATCCTTCTTTGTGCATTCGTTCTTTCATTCTCGAGGAGTCAAAGTCACCTCAACCCTGACTGAAGAGATTTCTAGAGTGTGCGTGTGTGTTTGTGTGTTCTACCTGCAGGGCATCATAATACATCTTCCTGCCCTCCTCGTCAGTCTTGTCAGACATCAGCCAGGCCTTCAGCAGGTACTCATAGAAACTGTCACCCAGGCCACCCACGGACACGTGATCTGCAACACACAGATAAACAAAGATTATAACACACACACACACACACACACACACAGGCCTCCTACATGAATGCTGGTTTAGATTACACCTGCTGGACCTGGTCCATAGATCACCTTCACATGAAACAGGGCCAGATATATGTGTTTAATATAAAGAGAACATACCTACAGTCTATATATATACTACAGTACGTGTGTGTTATTATCGCAGGAGAGCCTCCAGCCAGCCGAGCCTCCAGCCAGCCGAGCTGTACTTCTGTACCCTCCCTGCTGATTGTCAGTGAAGGCTCATTCATATGCATGTGTCATTAACAGAGTCCAGCCCTGTTTGTGGAGCGCAGAGATTAAATGTCAGCTGTGATCATCTTGAAGGGAAAAGAAAGGAGGCAGGTGGTGAAGACGGGACGGTTTTGAGCTGATAAGAGCACCCGGCCTCCTGCGAGTTCAATATTAAATCCAGGAACAAGAGCAACGAGACACGCTTAAAATAGAGCTGAAATGAAAAGCGATCACAAATTCACGTACAAACATATTTCTAATACATACTTTGAAGCAGAGAGAAGGTGGATACTATGACGGTTAAAAGCTTAAACATGACTATGTTTTCTTAGTATGTACAGTGTATGAAAGAGGCTGTGGCGGAGAGATATTTTTCAGACAACATTAGGCTGCATCCTTGGGTCATAATTTATTCAACAAATGCATTCCCATCACTATTGCATAATTTCTTTCTAGATGAAAAACCCTCTCTGACTGAGACAAGCATAAAAGGGATTTTTGTTTTTTTTCTCTGTTGAAACTTGCTGTTTCTATTCAGCATTCCTAATTGAATATGTCATAATTTGCTTAAAATACTTGGATGAAAACACAGTTACTGGCTCTGGTTAAGAGTGTCAGCTAAATGCCAACAATTATAACGGTGGATGTGCTTTCAGTAGCTTTATTCACTGTTTTATGCATCACACAATAAACGTAAGTAGACCAGAGGTGCAGGTCCGTATTTAACCGTCAAAGATACGAACAGCCCTCTAATCAAGGGCTGGGTATCAAAAACAAAACCAGACAGGACTCTAATAAACTCTGAAGCACATCAGTGGATATATAAAAAAACTAAATAATAAAACTGGAACAAAGGATTTCTAATTTAATGCCACAACTTTCTTGTGGAAATCAAGAGAAATATGCCCTGATTTGATGTAGAACAGTGACTGGTCTGACACGTTTACAAGGTGAAATGCGTATTAAAGCTTATTAAGCATGAAAAGTTATTAAGAATCATTCATTTCAAAACCGAAATGCTCACAAGCTGGAAGATCCTAACAACATTAGAGACACTACTTCAGCTTTTCTTGTGATTTTCAATTTCCTTTTTCCCTCCCTCTGCGTGTGTCCTTTCCTATTGATCCAAACACCACAGTCACGCAACAATAAATTACAAAGAACATAATGTGTCTGTGCTATTTTGTATGCACAGTACCGTCTCAAACAAAGTCAGTTCTTAATCCATTAATGGTCTAATACGCCTAATCTCTGCAGTTCTTCGTTGTTGGCAGAGATGAAAACACGGCAGGCTAAAGGATCATTTTTCTGATGTTCCTGATGTTGTATTTAGGTCACAACCCAACCGGTCGAGGCAGTACAAAATATTATAGAGATTATAAAGAGTACGTTCTAGACCTGCTCTATATGAAAAGTGCCCTGATGTAACTTCTGTTATGAGTTGGCGCTATATAAATAAATAGTTCCTGGTCAGAAAAGCCCACTAAAGTCCTAGAAATTTGTTTCAGGATTTAGATAAAGCGCCACTGAGAATTGGGCTTTCATTTGTGTACACGCAGGTTGCCGTTAGCTTGCCAAAAGATTTAAGGAATAGATCGGCATTTTGGGAATTATGCTTGTTCGCATTCTTCTCGAGAGTTAGACAAAGATCAACAACACTCTCGGTCGCTTGAGAATATCAATACCACTTTATCTGTCTATTACATTTGAGCCTAATAGAGACAGAGCGCCAACGCGTCATACTCTGAAAACCATGCCCACCAGAGGGGAAAACAATCGGCGCCACAACATGCAACCAAGGGCTGAAATCAGGCCAGTAAATGTGCTTTATCAGTTATAATAGATGTGGGTCACAGCGACCTCTAGCAACTGTAGTAATTATGACAGGAAGGCGTTGTACTATAGACAGCATGAAACTCCATATGGGGTGGAGTTTGTTGGGATTCGCATCCTGTGTGAAACCAACAACGTGTAATTGTCTTTGTGTTCATAAGCCTTTAGTTTCACTTTCACTTTTGAAACATAGTTATTTCACACCAAAAGCGAAAACACAATGTTTTTTCCATAAACTTAACCTAGTGGTTTTGTTCCCTAAACCTAAAGAAGTTGTTTCGTTTGTGTTCAAAATGTAACTTTTCATGCAGTCTTACGTGTTAGAACGTCTTAGTTTCAAGTTTCGCTTTCACTTTTACAACGTAGTAGGTGTAGTAGGCCCCTCCTGACACATGTGGTGCTTATAGCGAGCGTTAACGCACATTTAATTGCCTGATAGCACTCGAATCGGTTGGACTTCCTGAAGTCTCTGCTGGTGACGATGACGAGCTAATCGTCTCCAGGCTGTAGCTTCATATTTACCATACAGACAAGAAAGTGGTCTCATCTAACTCTCTGTAAGAAAGTATTTCCCAAAAAAGGTCGAACTGCTCCTTTAAGAACTTGATAATTTGATGTAGTTGCTACGTCGAGGCTTGTCACTTTGAGTTTGTTCTGGAGTCCAATTTCTGCTCTCTAGTAGTCAAAAATCACTTTAGCTGCTTTAAGAATGGGTTGAAAAGTGGATTTTGGTATCCAGCCCTTCTATTGTCAGTGTCACTTTCGCTACATCTACTCGGCTGGCAGTTTTCTCCGACATATGACAAGTGGCATAAGGAGAGGCTTTTACAGCTGGATTTTCTCTCCCAAACTATACCTTACATCCCTTCTCCTTTATATATTATTTCTCTTTCATGTCCCTCTCCTCTTCCTCAAAGTCTGACCTCTCTATCATTATCATCATTACCTGTTCGGCTACACGCTTTGAAGAGCCTGATGATCGACTCAGTATTATACCCTGTTACCACAACCTGTCAGGAGGGCAGACAGGTGAACGGACACATGCTGTTAAAGATAGATATTTTGGGGGGGGGGAGTGAGTATGAAAATACGTGACAGTGATGCGGGTAAAATAGTGGGTTGTAGTGATGTGAAGAGAGTCAACAAGGTTCAGATGGAAAGAGTGATGAGAAGGTGTGAAGAGAGAGAGAGAAAAGGAAGAGGAGTGGACACTACAGCCATTCAGACTGCATCCACTGCTAGAACAATGTCAATTAAATCTATCTTGTTTTGCACAAGTTGACCAATTGTAGGGTCAGTCTGTCATCATATATGATATTAATATCAAAAGAAAACCTAGGAAGAAATTAGGGCGGCACAATTAATTGAAATTTTATTGAAATTGCATTTTGGCTGAGGAGGAAATCGCAATATTTATTAAAGGTGAAATGTGTGTAAAAATACCATTTTAAATTAAATATTGTGGTGCTGCAGAGACGTCCTGGCCTACACATCATATTCTACAGACTAAAGAAAACATCTTTGTTTGGTACAGATCCCTGCAAAAATCACACCATAGAAGAAATACTACACTTATATGTCAAAAACTTACTAACTACAGCTGAAACAAATGTTCATATTTTAGCTTTAATTTAGACCCCCCCCCCAAAATAATAATACCTTCATAAAGAGGAATGCAATTCAATCTGTTTTTCAAGCAGTAAATTATATAGAAAGAATAATGAAAGGCAAATAAAACTGGGTAAGATAGAATGAGAGGGATACAACTAATTTGAATATAAATAATACTAAATGACATAACGATAATTGCATAACTGCTACTCTAAAAGGATAAATATGACATTTTAAAGTAAATATCACAAAATTGAAATTGCCAAAAACAAAAACTAATGATTACTTTGATTACTAATTAAAGTGCTGACTATTTTCTCAATGTATCGTCTGCTCCATTAAATGTAAAAAAATAGCAAAACAATTTCCCAATGCCCAAACTGATGTAATAACAGTTCAAAACCAAAATAGATCCAATTTATCATGATAGTAGACGAAGAAAACAAGCTAATATTCACATTTAAGAAGCTGAAACCGGTAAATTTCAGCCTAAAAAAAAAAGACTTGAGGGATAAATCGATTATCAGAATAGTTACTGATCAAGTTTGTATCGATCGACTCATCGATTCATCGATCGATCATTTCAGCTCTACTCACCATAGACGGCTTTTAACAAAATGAAGTCAGTGGATCTGAGAGCTCTAGAAACAGTGGCAGGAGATTATTTATGTTCAATATCTGGGAGGAAGTTAATCTCTTAAAACTCTGAGTGGGAGCCAGTGAAGTGATTGTAACATCAGAAGGATATTTGCATTCCTGGTTTTAGTCGGTACAAATTACAGGTGTAGGATAGTTTTCTTTGAAAGAGCAGCATAAAGTGCATAGCAGTAATACATAAACAAGAGGTAATTTGCATGCATTAGTGTTTCAGCGTCATCTTGGGAAAGAAAAGGTCGAACTTTGGTGACATGCTTCAAGTGATAAATGCAAATTTGTACTAATGTTTCTGATATCAGCCTCAAGGTCCAGGTTACTATTAACCCAAAGATGTCAGCCTGTGATTTTCATTTTAATCACACAGTGTTTACGTCTCTTTCTCTCTCTGTTGCATCTCTCTTCTTCTGTGGGAAATCACGAAAATGTCACACTAATTCAATGTTTACTCTGTCTTTAACCAGTGAAGGGCCAAAGAGCCGGAGGAAACCAACCCATTTTTTTTTACTGCCAATGGTCCACTGTATTAAAAGAAGCTTTAAGGAGTATCCTAAAACACACTGACAACTTAAATCCCCTTTAATGCGAGCGCTGACTCAACGACTGGAATATCTAGTTCCTTATAAAGAGAAGCTGGAGCAGCGCTGGCCACGTGCTCTACGTGCATGCGTCCATGAAAATAAGGAACAGGAAGACAAATGGCAGTTGGCACAGCTTCTAAGAGACTCCTGATCTGAAGGGCAGTCAGTGTTCCCACTCAGGTGCTGCTGAGATACTCAAGGACCGTACAAGAGGGAACTGGAGAGAGGCAAGATAGAAGAAACTGGATGGGATGTGATAAGAGGGGTGGAGAGGACTTACGTTGGCCCCACTGGCCGCTGTTGGGGTTCAGGTAGTTGGGGTAGAGCCCCTGAGGTTTGTCCAGGCGATTTAACACTTTCCTGATGTTCATTACCTAACGATTCAAGGAATAAAGCACAAATGCAACAAGTAAAGCTCAATTCAAACGCCACAAGTGGAAATACAGCATGTAAAAGGATTGTATGAGACACTCTGAAAAGACATGTTACATACGTCATGTGATCAGTATGGGGAAATAAGCAGCCCAGTCGCACAGCAGTTCGTGAAATAGTCACGAAATTTAACGTATTGATTCGTGTACACAGACACGGATTTCACATTATTTCCGTGATGGTCAGCATGAAATCAAGTTGTATGTAATCAACGTAATTGTGAGGTAAAAAGAGCGGCTAACGTCACGTAGGGAGGCGTTCGGGGAGGATGGGTGGGTCAAAAAACACGGGACTTTTGCCCAGGGGACGGCTGTTTGTACCCCTCGTACGTTGTCTCGTAACTTCCGTACTTAAGTTACGCCACTTCCGGTGATATTTTAACCCAAACCAGGATCTTTTCCTAAACCTTACTAAGTAGTTTTTGTCACGTAACTTCCGTATTTAAGTTACGCCACTTCTGGTGTTATTTTAACCCAAATCGCGATCTTTTCCTAAACCTAACTAAGTAGTTTTGTTGCCTGAGCCTAACCAAGTTGATTTTTTCCTCAACCTAACTAAGCAGCTTTTGTCACGTAATTTCCGTACTTAAGTTACGCCACTTCCGGTGTTATTTTAACCCAAACCACAATATTTTCCTAAACCTTACTAAGTAGTTTTGTTGCCTAAGCCTAACCAAGTCAATCTTTTCCTAAACCTAACTCAGTAGTTTTATTCTGAAAAGACTGGAGCAGAAATGGACACGTGCGTCACGTGTTGCTGGACATTCGTAGGAAAACGCACAAAAAATACATTGTTGAAAGTCGTGCTGAGTGTTATGAAAAAAAGGGGAAATTCGTGTCTATGTACACGAATCAATAGGATTAAATGTCGTGACCATTTCAGTCGTGAGACTGTGTTGAAATAAGATTACTTTTGCTTCCAGGAAAACACCTCTCCGAGTTCTGACACTTCTAAAGTGCGAGAGTGAAAGTGGAAAATCCTGTGCAAATGCATCCATTAACTGTGGAAAAAAAAGTAATATAATCTATTCTCATGTGTGTCTGTTACCTTCTGTGCAAACTCCGGATTCCCTGAGAGCTTGCTGAGGTGCATGAACTCCAGATGCAGGGTGCCGTACTCTGCCAGGATGCTGCTGCCGCCCGAGGCCCAGGGCCAGTTTCTACCAATACCGCTGGACAAAGATAAAGAGAGAAGGATACAAGAGGTTTCTGTTTAATAAAACAGGACAACAAAAAGCGCAGCTGGTGGGTAAAAGAGCTGCATAATGTTTGACACTTTTCTGTGCACTGAGCCACAAGCGGAGCCACCTTGACTTGTTTTAACTTGTGTATATTTCATATTAATTCCTTCTACAAGTGCTTTGCAAACAAAGAAACAAGAATACAGTATGAGTCACGTCAGAAAAGCAGTTCACGAGCACACAGCAGAACCCGCTCGTCTCGATATTAAACCGACAAATCCTTAAAAAGTCTGACTCTCGGTGACTCAGCAGTCACACTTTAAATTGCGAAGACCACTAAAATGTTCCTGTAATTCGCATACTTTAGTGACATTTACAAATAGATTCTTAAAACGGACACGGACGGAGTTACATTAACGACACTAAAAGCTAACTTCACACTCCATTTGTCATATTTATAGGTGCATTTATTAGTTTTTTTTGTGACACATTTGACTTTGGCAGCGCTTGATATCCTTGCCGGTGTCTCTAGGTCAGTCAAACAGAGCTTACGGACCCCACCCTCTCCCCTGACGTTGGCTGCAGAGACTCTCAGGCCATATGTGAGAGTTAACAACCTCTGGCACGCTTGACAAGGACAGAAGACCAAGCAACAGGGTGTAGACGTGTGTGTGTGTGTGTGTGTGTGTGTGTGAGTGTGTTGGATCATTAGAGCCGCTGACAGATCACTTCCATTCTACGGACTGATGACTCTGGTGGCGATGCTTCAAGTAACTACTCATGAATACATATTAATGATTCACTATACACACCAGGATTTGTTCACTACAACATATACATGTGGACACGCGAGCTGCACACACACACACACACACACACACACACACACACACACACACACACACACACACACACACACACACACACACACACACGGGAGACATACAACAAATGAGAAAAAGGAGGAGGAGGAGGGGGAGGAGGGGGAGGAGGAGTGTGAACTGGGAGAAGTGCCACACACACACACATATCGCTTCAAAGAGGTGGATGAACATACTAATTATCCCCCCTTCAACTCATCATGCTGCACAAGCCATAATTTGTTTCCCATTACACCATGGATTTAATCAAGTCAAGCAGACACAGAGAGGACCACCGCAGCATCAGCAGCGAGCAGAGATCAGGGTCAGAGAACATAATATGGTGAGGAAAAATCCCATCAATGTAGACCTGATTAGGTTGGGAGCTGTGCGTTTGTTCGCTTTAGACTGGTGCAGACATTAAAATTGGATATTAAAGTCTTAAGATTACCTGCACAAATAGTTTAATATTTTATGGAATCAGACAACTTTCGCCCCCTTAGCGTTTCCATGTGGTATTATTGTTGGCGTTGCTGTCGCAAAGTCAGTGGGCAACTCCGGGTCTGAAAGTCGAAGCCAACGCTAACGTGCCTTAAACTTGCATTCTTTCTAGTAGCCAGCAGGGGGCGACTCCTCTGGTTACAAAAAGAAGTCTGATTGTAAAGAAGTCTATGAGAAAATGACCCTACTTCTCACTGGATTTATTACCTCAGTAAACATGAGTTTATGGTCTCAATCACTAGTTTCAAGTCTTGAATAACATTATACCTTAATCTCCACAACGTTCTCCACTTCCCCTCAGTCAACTTGTAGGCTTGATCTGTCTATCCATCCTTTCAATCCTTTTATAAACCCTGTGATAAATCCCTTCTCTCGGTGGGGTGGAGACGTGGAGGTTAACACACCCCTGTCCACCTCAATCCCTCCCAAAGCCCCGCTGTGAGACAACTAAATCCCTGTTAAGGAGAACAAAACAAAAGACAGCAGGGAAAAGCTGCTGCGTAAACCAAACAGACACACCAATGAAGGGCGGATATAAAGGAAAACACTGGAGACGGATAGATGAGGGTGTGTTTGGAATATCATTAATCTGGCCAGGGGGTCGGCATGTTTTAGAAAGATAAATTTAAGAGTATTTGACATGAGTAATGCCGGCTGGAACGTAATTAGAAAATGAAGAAGTTTTAAAAACCAGAGCTGTCGAACCCCGTCGACTTGTTTGATCACGGCTATTGAAGTTGTTCAACTACTTGGGTAAATACGACACTGGGAATTTACTTAAAGAAACAAAATGTAACTTTTCAAAGAAATAAAACACTCATCCTCTTGGATGGCCATCTCACTGTTGAGCGCTACTTTTGCAGAATATAAACAGATACTTAAATATCTATGCTTGGTCAGTACACCACTGCTAGCAAACTGTGGGCTGTGGTAGGTAAGTGTCTCTTGCGATTGACTGGGAGAAACACCGATGCTATGTGTTAATATAGTTTTAGGGGAGGGGTTATGCTGAGGATGGCTCCAGTGCGTCATTGAGCAATGATTTCAGGCCCGCCAAAAAAATCCTGAACACGAAAATGGAGAAAAAGTTGAACTCCACAATTCAGTACTACATAATTCACAGTCTTTTCACGTTTTCAGCACTTTTTTTCTTTGTATAATGTGTTCCGAAACAAATCTCTGATTTTACTTTACCCGGACTTTAAAGTAACATCTTAACTACTATTATCCTGTACTGTATAAACAACCCCTATGAGAGTAACTACCTTTTACTACAAAACACAAATGACAGCGGGGAGAGGCTGGTGAAGAAACCAAATAGACCCTAACCAACAAACATCATTGGTTGTTTGAGAGATGAGGGTGAGTTTGAAATAAAATACATGGATTAGTCCGACTCCTCACTCGCAAGAACAGCCGTGTGATTGAATTAATACATTAATGCTGGTAAACCCAATAAAAACATTGGGTCAGGGAGCTGCTTCTGCTCTATTTTGGGTGAAATGAACCTGAGGGCCATTCACGTCGGTTTTCTGATGGAAACTCTTTGTTGTTACAGCCACTTCCTGTACTGGGATTGGAAACCACTGACAACCAGCACAACACGACTGCATTAGTCCATCTGATGGGAGTCCACTGTTGTGTTTGACTGCTGATGCAGATGTCCTGGTGGCCCAGTTTCAAAGGCACTGTTACCAACTAGCACGCTCTACATCCCTTTTCTCACTTGGGATGTAATGAGAGTTATTACAAGCTCTGAGCTATAAAAACACTGTTTGGTTTATGACCTCTCCTTGCCCTACAGACTACACTCCAATATTGTAAAATACTGCACAAGTGGTGAATGTTCGAGGATATATCCTTACAGGAGCCTCAACTTGCTTTCATCCCAATTTGAAGACATTATCTAGCAATGATAAAGCAATGATATCTACAACAAAATGGGGATGCATTTCTCCTGTTGACTGTGTTTTGTGATCTCAATCGGCTTAATTTTCACAGTCAGGGGTATGAAGATTTATATCAAAAGCCGGCTGAATAAAAAGTCTCAGTTTGTTGAATTTGATTCACTAACAGGAGGCTCAGCGGTGTCTCTCTCTTCGTCATCATGCTTTACAGTAGTAATGTAATGCAGCACACTGAAAAACACTCAGTAATTCTCTTTGAAACCTAGATTGCAAACGTTAATTAAATGTTATGATGACCTAGAACTAGATGACTTTTTTTTTTTTAGAGATTATGCAAAGCTTAGGACCAGTGTATCAAAGCTGATATTGAACTTTCATTATAAATCAAGAGATGAGCCGGCATCATCCACCTCTGATAGGACTGATATGATGCAGTTTGTTTGGCTAACAGGAGACCAGCCCATAGATTTTAATCAATTTGCCCATGTTTCATAACTGTTATCATGATGATGTGAAATCAGGAAAGTCCCAATTAAATTAATGGTGTTTTTTGGTTTAGTATTACCTTTCTTATAAATATTCTAGGTTATCACAACACTTTGTTTAAGAGGACATTTGGGTACAATTTTTCAATCTCAACTTTTAAACCAAAAGGGACACGAAGTGCTTAAAAAGCTCAGGAAAATTTAAATTGCTCCGACAACTGGGCAATAACGAAGCTACCTCCATCTGCTGAGGGAGATCATAAATGGGCAAACTAAAGAACTGGCATGCTCAACAATCGTCTTTAGAGTAGGATTGGTGCCCAAATCTAAAAAATTGGTAAATCAAGTTGTCAGCCTAGGGCTGAAACCAGGCAGCAACCTCCAGGTCAGAAAAGTGAAGCCAATGCTGAAGTGCCTTAAACTTGCATTTTTAAAATTTGATGCATTTGAAGATCATAAATAGACCTTGTGTTCAGATTATTCTGTCAGCTATTGTTTCCGAGGTCAAGAATGAACTTTCAATCTCCACAATTGACCAATTTCCATGACAAAAGCAGTTTTACAAACTACCAAACACTAGCTAAGATCTCAAGTAGGATCAAACTGCAGATAGAAGATAGTTGACCAAGTTGGTGTTAAGAAACCTTTAACAATGTTGGGTCATCTAGGCTACTATGAGAAAACATAGCTGAGAAGTTAACATTTCTCATATATACATACTGTATGTCACAGCTGTACTACTCATGAACACTGTTTACAGAGCATTTCAACAACTTATATGGGGATGTCCATCAAGATAATCACATATTCTCTGCCCTGCTTTTCAGCCAAGAAACACACAAAGAGCTCAAGGTGCGACAAATACGGATCCAAAGCCTCGACCTAGAAATAAACTGGGTCGTTACAGATTGATGTCTTTGTGAATTATGAGGGTTTAGATTGGAGGACACATTCCAGTCCTCTTAGTGTCTATCCTGTTTTGTCCTTTTGGGGGTGTCCAATCTTTCGTATTATTCAACCTCTCACACACGTAGCCATTTTCCTGGCCAGCTGTGAAATGACAAATCCTAGCCTGCTAGTTTTATACCCTCCAGTCCATTCTGCAGCGCCAACAACATCGATTTTAATTCTGTGGTGCCAAGCAGTAACCTGGAAAAACAGAAAAGGCATTCCATCTCCATAAATTAGCATGTCACACCAGGAAGTGCCCTCTCACGCTCCTCTAGTATTATGTTAGGAAGCACTCCTCCAATTCATTTGTACTCTGTGTTTGGATGAAGTCTATATTTTAGCCCAGTTTTTGTGCCTGTCCTCCTCCTCCTCCTCATCCACGCCAAGACCTCCGTTTCCCTCCCTGCTTTTCTTCCCTCAATATCTCTTCCTCTCTTGTCTTAAAATCTATCGTACTTCTGCTCCAGGCGCAAAGAAAATGTGAATTGCGATAGATTCACAGTTAGCAACTTAATTAGAGGCCTTAAATCATGGCTGCCTTCCACCGCCTTAGGTTACTGCCGAGGAGAGCTGCACTGAGAGCCAGTGTGTGCGTTTGAGTGTGTTTGCTTTAAAACAAAAAATCTCTGGATACCCTGAATGGTAGACTTTTCTGTGTTGTTAAAAAGTGCCTCAGGGCAGCGTGACAGTGTGACTACCGATACTGTGATTGTGTGTCTGCTGTATGTGTGTACTCATAACTCATGGTAAGAACACCTATAAGGGTTCCTCCCTTTGTCCATTGGGTAGAGACCCCTAGAACCAGCTGTAGCCGCCCCAACCCCTAAAAAGTGATATAACTTAAACCTGAAAATGAAGGCCACAAAATGTTACTAAAATAACTCATTAGAGCCCAGATGCATTGCTGGATATTAGTTCATCTGTGATATCATGACTATATGTCAGCTGATAAGGAATAGCAGCACAGAAATGCCAAAGATACATTCGTAGTAATTTAGAAACCGTGTTGCCATTACATAG
The DNA here is from genome assembly GCA_916701645.2 of Sebastolobus alascanus. Lineage (NCBI taxonomy): Eukaryota > Metazoa > Chordata > Actinopteri > Perciformes > Sebastidae > Sebastolobus > Sebastolobus alascanus. The sequence goes on along the minus strand of CAKAOJ020000131.1, from coordinate 858,997 downwards.
TTTGTCCACCAGAGAGCAATGTTAAGTTCATTTTTTAAAATGTAAATTGTCCTACTATAAATAAATTACGGAGCCGGGGGAGGTAGGAAAAAATTCAAGAAAAGACTCATTATCCAAGATTAAAGTCGTAAATTTAAAAAAAAAAAAAAAAACTCAGATATTCTCTGAGAATAAAGTGGCATATTTACGGGGGGAAAAATTGCGTTATTACCCCTGTCAGTAAATTATTGCTCTGCAATAAACTCCACAATTATGTGTTTTCCTCAGGTTGTAGACAACACTGTCTCAGGTGACAAAAATATCTGGTAATGTAAATTATAACAGGTTATGTGAATGTTTAATTGTTTACGGGACTTGTGCCCCTTCAATTGGGGCACTGGAAGTGAGATCAGACTCCCATTAGGAAATATACCATCATAGCATGAGTAGAATTTCACTTGATTTCGATCATGTCATTCCACATTTTACAACTTCGTCTTCTGCTGCTATGCAGACGACACTCAATTCTACTTTCCAGTTGGCCCTAAGGGCCTTATTCTGCTGTTGCACTTTAAAGTAGCTCTAAATTAAAATACAATCCAGCTGCCTTAAATGTTAATAAGCTGTCATCAGTCTTTACTAGGCACAGCAAGTTCATTTTCCTATCATATCTAGAATGAAAGGCTTCATGACAGAGTGCCACTTCACAGGGTCACCCAATGTGACAACCTCTCTAGGCTGTACTAATAGAGCCATTCTCCATCCAGGCCGATTAATCAAACCCCAAGACCCCGGGAGCTCAGGATTGATTGCTTCAGCCTCAGAGGCTGTAGCTGAAGGAGTAAATCTGTCCCAAACTGACATTTTTTCAAACAATTTATTCCATGAGATAAGAAAAGAGTGCAGGGGAAAAAGAGTTAGCTTTAACTTTGCAGCGTCATTAAGATGATGACATTGTTTTTATCAGCCGCCTGTCTGGAAAGCGGACACTTTCTTTAAGTTAGTACAATCTGCAATGTTGGGTGACGGCGGGCAGCTAACTTAGAGATATATACTGTACATGTAGCTCTTTAATTCTCTCTGAGAGTGAAGTTTGAATAAACACCTGATTGAAATGTACCACCTAACATTGGATCGATTGATTTATTTGATGATTAAAAACCATATAACACTGTACTGCTGCACTGTAGAGAAATGTGTTTTCACCCATTAGGCTATTGGAAAGAAACCAGAAAATATTCACATTTAAGAAGCTGGAATCAGAGAATTTTGACTTGTTTTATATGAAAAATTACTCAAACTGATTCCAATCGGTCATCAAACTATTACTGTATAAATTGCTGCATCAAATGCTTTTTGCAAATTCAGCATTTTAAATACTTCTTTGTCATTGATGATTTTAGGCAAAAGTCTTTTGTAAGCATGGCATTTGTAAATTACATTTGACTGTTTTTCAAAAATTTTATTGTCAATTAGAAGTTAGAAAAGATGTGTGTGTGTTTTTGTGAGTGTGTGTGTGAGTGTGCGTGTGGGATACAATCATCACCATGATGCCTGCTGAGGAATGAACAGTTAATTTCAGGGCGGAAAACAGATCCAGACACCTCAACACAACCCAAAACACACACACACACACACTCACACAACGCCTTATCCCATTAAGGCCAGTCAGTATGCAGTGCAGTGGGAGTGATTTGCAAGAGCTTTATCAGTCTGAATGTTAATAGAAGAGCTATGGGACATACTGGCTGAAGCAGATAACGACCGGGTAACTAGTGTGTGTGTGTGTGTGTGTTTGTGTGAAAAAGTGAGAGTGAAAGAAAGTGAGGAAATAGGGGAGGCAGTTAGTTTGAAAAGTGCTGCCATGGCTTCCATTGCAAAATCACAGCAACTTAATATTTTAAGCCACACATGTACAGTACATACAGTATGGGGACAGACCATAGACTGTATATGTAGATGGACGACGCGTCTCCACTTCCTCCCACTGTACAAAAGTGAAGCCAAAATATCCCGGATACGGGAGCTGCCATGTTGAGATTTTGACGCCAGAGTCTGCGCAGTAGTGATCGCGGGGCTGGAGCCGCGGCATTGAGGTCCCGCCCCACAACCGAGCACCGCTGCAGCTCGTTAGTGATTAGAGAATCACAGCTGTCAATCATGACATCTCAACACCTTTTATAGCATCAAATAACTAATTAAAACCAAACTTATCAGATTAATGAACACTTGAACGAACATCAGCGTGATAAGAACTACCTAAAATGACAGAATCCATCTTTGGTAAAAAATTATTATTCGATGTGTACTTTGACCAAGTTTGGCCCATGTCCCATCCACTAACATGGATTTATGACTTATACTGCAGCCAGCCACCAGATGTTTTGGCTTCACTTTTGGGGAGCTGTCATGTCGTCCATCTTTATATACAGTCTATGGTACAGACAGACCATGTGTGAGGGTGATCTCTTCTATTGCTGTGTTTTGTAACTATTTGGTGTTTTTATTACATTATATATTAAGTTGGAGCTATTACTTAAGATCGAAAATGTTTTTATTTACACTTGTGTTAATGTTTACGGGATATATAGAAATAGACATAGACATAAATTGTCATGTTTTTTCTTCAACTGGGCTGAAAAGCATCCAATTTAATGAACGTGTGAAAATGACACATTTGTTAAGTCCCCCAATTATTGCCCGACTTTGTCAAAACCTTTTCCTTCTCTGGCTTAAAATATAATTATTCATCATTATTCAATTACTAAAGGGCAACTGACATTACTCACAGGCAGCAGAAAAAAAATCAACTTTTCTGAGGCTTTCCCAAAGTAAAACCAAATCTAAGCAGCATTTAATTCGCTAATATTGGTTGTTTATTCTGTTAATGCCTTGATTTTGATTTAATACCAATAAAGTACATTTAAAACTGATTAACAATGTTCAGAACTACAAACCTTTCCATCTAAACTGCAACATCTTTTGACTGAGTGCGCAGAATTAAATGTTTCCCCACCAACTGCTGTATGCTTGATGAATTTTCCACAAGTCTATGATAAATGTTTGAAAATCATTAAGTCATTAAGGAATAAAGAGAGAGAAGAGAAAACACAAAAAAAATCAAACTTCTCTAATAGTGTTCAATCAACAGAGTGTTTCATTGGAAGAGACATCTCGACCGTCTCGGAGAAGCTTCTTTGCCTTTGTAATTCTATTACTCTAATTAGCAAAGCTGAATTCAGGGACAAATGTTCCTCTGTCCATCTGGCTGCAGAGCCACCAGATTTGCTCTGGTGCGGCCGGAGTCTGTGGCAGATCAATTGGACAAATCAATCGGATCTTAGCAGCATTTTCCGCTCAGTTAGTGGCGATCAATGGGTTTATGCACACACAGAGAGAGAGAGAGAGAGAGAGAGAGAGAGAGAGAGATGGAGGGGTCTGTGAGTCCAGGACCAGCCTCTGATCCTTTATGAGGAGCTGCACCACTGATTTATAAGTGGCCAACAGGCTGTTTCAAGTGTCTTCTGAGAATAAATCAACTGTACATCAAGATGAGATTTCCCCCCTGATCGCCCTGATGAATAACTCTGTGGAGATTTTTTTTTTTTATTTCTATCCTGACTCATTCAGTGTATATACATGGTGCTCCATCCTGGCTTGTTACTGGTCTTTCGTGGATGAGCAGTCTGGTGATCAGTCGGACTTATTAGTGCATCTCTTAACATAAATCAGAGGCAAAGACTTCTGCTGTGTTCACAGCAACAAACACACACCCGACACTTGTCGCTGTGTGACGGGCGACAAATGAAGTTGAGCTCGTCTCAACTTTGTCAGCGCTCCAATGACGGCGGTGAGGCGTCAACCAATCGTATGTTTTTGTTCCACCCTGTTCTGTTCCGTCTGTCCCTGGAAGAAAGCGTGTCACTGTCACGTTTTGTGTCGCCGAGACGTGAATATTACACGCCTGCATGAAGGTGCGGTGTTTTGTAGTGACGGTTGTCTAACTTCAGAGTTAGTTACGAAGTATATAAAGTGAGAAAAACTACTTATGGTAGACGGGTCCAACAAACAGAAGACTTTCAACCGGGGAGATCCGTGTTCGAGACCGTTGTTTTGTTTTGTAAGTTACATTAATGACGTTTGTCACGTGTTTTCAGCACTGATGTTACGTTGTTTCCGTACGGGTTTTACTTAGTTTACGTACTTATTTTAAGCCTAACCATAATGTTTTCCCTTAACCTAACTAAGTGGTTTTCTTGCCTGGACCTAAATCAGTTGCTTTGGAATAACTCAGGAATAACTCAAAAGCTCTTGAAGCAGTCTGTATTTATTTACTACTGGATTAAATCCAATCAGATCGTGTTACTGTGAACTGCGTTTTCAATTAAAAATAGACTGAATCATGTAGAGACTTTGACAACAAATAGTCTTTTTGTTCTTTGTCTTCGGCGGCAAAAGTAGCTAAGAGAGGAAATGGCATTTATCTTGTTCTCTCAAATGAACACAGAGCAGTTGGGAAAACCAGGTTTACTTCGTGTCGAAGCAATAACACATTTAAACTGTGGCCTTGTTTCTTGTCGCCCCTCTTGGGTTTTTTAGATAGCTAGAGGGCAGAGCGATGAAAAACTGTGGAGAGGGAATAAAGAGAACAAGGCCATGGAGTGGACCTACAGCATGCCGTCCTGAAACCGAAGAAGATACTGGGTCACTCAGTGTAAGATGGATGGACTGAGGGAGGACGGAGAGGGAATACAGGAGATGTGAGGAAGAAAGTTTAGTAAAAAGAGAAGAATTGAGAGTAAAAGAGAGAGAGAGAAAGAAAGAAAGAGGGGATAAATAGGGATGAAGGGAGAGATAATAATTGGGCCTCATTTGCAAGTGTGTCTGTGTGTGTTTTACGGATTTACTCAATCTGGGTCAAGGTTATGTAGGCAGTCTAACAGCTCCTAACTGCACCGCTTCAAGTGCTTCGCTGATGTTCCTCCTCGACTGCCCACTTATGAGAACTCTTGATGTGTTTCTATGAGTCTCTCCCTCAATCTCTGTCTGACCTGCTCCCACTGAATACAATATATTCAAACTGGGAGACTTTGAAAAGATGTTAAGAGTGTTTGTTTATCCCACAATTTAACTAGATCATTCATAAGTGCCTTTGAAAGTATTTTATTTCTGAGCTGTGTATCGATATAATGAAGTTTAAATTGTTTTTACATAGGACTTAAACTGTTTTAATATGAATTAATACGCCAATACACAAGCTATTGGTCTGTCTGTAATCCCCTCATTTCTCTTAAATTAGCATTTTAATGATAACTGGAGGTTTGTGATGTATAGCACTACTGTATCCAGCTATGAGCACACAGCAGGGAAGTCACTCCAATAACAGCAGCTCAAAGAAGTAGGCTCATTTTCTCATAGACTTCTATACAATCAGACTCCTTTTTGCAACCAGAGGAGTCGCCCCCTGCTGGCCGTTAGAGAGAATGCATGTTTAAGGCACTTCAGCATTGGCTTCACTTCTCAGACCCGAAGGTTACCTCTGATATTATTTGAGCAAGACAACAAAACAAAATATCCTGAAAGTAAAATCTAACTCAAAGCTAAAATACAGATAATAAACATTCTGTCTTGCTATACACATTTCGGATGTTCACTGTTTTATACTTGAGCTGGACACACTAGCAGCATTAGCTTAATCTAGACCACCTTGAACAAACAATGCAGTCTTGTACTTTCCTTGGTCACGTTGGACTTCCCATATTTGCATTTTGCTGCATCACTGCCCTCTTTCGTAATGACTGTTCCAGTCCACCGTATTGTAAACACCATACATACAGTACACGTGCAGAGATTAATGTATAACCACCAATTTAGGCCAAAGTGCAGCGGGTCTAAATTTTGCTCCCACAAAGTCATTTCCAGGAACCAGTACGTGGAATTGAAAAACATGCATTTAAACAAATGACTGGTTTCTTCGATGTACATGTCTCACACAAGAAGAAAAGTTGCAGCTAGAAATAGAAGTTTGCTGCTCAGTGGTGCATTACAGTAGCCTCTGTGCTGCTGCTGCAAGTGTGTGTGTGTGTGTGTGTGTGTTACTGTAATGTGTGCATGGCAATATGTGTGTGTGTGTGTGCAAGCTATCATAGCTCAGTCATGCAGGTAAAGTCATCATCACCAGCAATCTGCTCAGGCCTCCAGGGGATGATGCGCACGCACACACACGCACACACACACACGCACACACACGCACCGTCTCCCTGGGGTGTCTCTCACTCCAGAGAGGAGGACCAGAGGGGGTGCAGAGTCCATTCACCCATATAGACAGAGAGAAAATTAATTTGTCACAGCGCGTTTATCGTCATGACAACCTGCCTTTTAATTAACGTCTGACAAACGGCAGAGTGTCGCGTCTCTCTCCCTCTCTCTCTGGGGAGAGACAGATAGAAGGAAAATTGCTCTCCTCATCACTCGTGATTGACAGAGGACGAGGAGGATGTCAGACCTGTGGACGTTCGTGACGATACTGATATCAAGTTTTACTTGTTAAATACTTAAGGTACGGTTTAGTTCAGGCAACTAAAACTACTTTGTTAAAGTTTTCTCTAATAGTGTTCATTCAACAGAATATTTCAGTGAAAGAGACGTTTAAGAGAAGTTATTCTTTGCCTTTGTAATTCTTTTACTCTTAATATCAAAGCTGAATTCAAGGACAGATGTTCCTCTGTCCATCTGGCTGCAGCGCCACCAGATCAATCGGACAAATCAATCGGATCTGAGCAGCATTTTCCGCTCAGTTAGTGGCCCGAATTCAGCCCGAATGAAATGATTGGACGGGTTTGTGACAGTCCTTTGACAGCCACAGATACCGGATTTGTTTCTTCTTTTTTTTGTCAGAGCATTTTTCTTTATTGATTGCTGTCGGGATTTAAGGAGAATTTCAACAAATATAACAAAAAATGTTTTTCAAGAACACTACCAACCCTAGCTTTATGGTGAAGAAAAGAGTGCCGTCATGGTTAAAACACATAGCTGTGATTGTTGGAATAGTTTGGATAGAAATTCAGGTTCCTGCTTCTAACCAGGGAATTTAAAGCCATCAAATTATGAGATATAGGTAATCTGAATGGACATTTATGATTTATGCTGCTTACTTTACGTTTGCTTTTGGATTCTATGTTTACTTTTGTTGATTATATGACTTTTGTATTTGCTTATTGAGGTGAGATTTCCTCTGTAAGCCTCTTGGGGTTTTTTAATCTCACCTGCACAACTTCTTTTCTTTTCTTGTTGTATTTCTGCTGCTTTGTTTTATTGTGCGAACAAATGAATCTCTAAATCTCTTATTATTATTTTTTAACAATTTATAGACTAAGTTAAAGGAATGATAATAAAAAAAATCATTAGTTTGCACCCCTTATTGGTTGTACAACCGGTAATGTACTACTCACTTTACTAGTAATTTCCCTTCTGGTTTCTCAGTATATATCTGTCGAAGTCCTGCAATGTAATTCAATAATTTAATTGTGGACAATGGCAGTAGTCTTAGTTTTCCCTTCACAATCAATGCACCAGTTCCAAACCCATGTTTTCATCATACTGTATATAGTAGCTTCACATTTTAGCACTTAAATTATAAAAATCCAAGTCCTTTAATGTGTAAACCACTCAGAATAAAAGTCTGTAAACATCATACTATGGATCAATTCCACAAGAAATATATCATCAATCAGGCTGAATCCTATCCAACATCACAAAAGGACAAATTAGCTTTAAATCTCCGTCATCAAAATCGCGTGTTTCTTCGTGTGTGTGCGTGTGTGTGTGTGTGTGCAGCAGTGAAACCCAGCGGCAGCCCCCTGACAGTGTGTCACAGTGCATTAATAAAGGGCCGACTGTGGCCTATAACCTCGTCGCGGCACTCGGAAACTTTGGGTTTGTCTTTTGAGTGGTAGTTGAGTTTCAGAGCCGGCCGCTGGCACGCAGTCCTGGATGAAAAAGCAAACAACTTCTGTCTGACAAGCCTGCTCTGTCATGTAAAACTAAAACAGCTCAGCTCCGCGTGTGAGAGAGAGGAACAGAGAGGAGCTTGTGTTCATCCGGCACATCAAGCCTCAGACCACAGAGCTCTTTTAAGAATCAAACCCATAAAAACAGACCTGCTGCCTCGAATACCACCGGAGCGAAAGAGCGAGAGTGTGTGTGTGTTCTACCTCTTGAGGTTAAGCAGAGCCCAGGGGATGCCGGTGGGAGTTTTGAAGGCTGGCAGCAGCTTTTCACCGAGCTCCACCGCCTTCCTACGGTATACCTGAGAAAGAAAGACAGGCAGCATCTCATTAAAAGAAGCTTCTCTCTCACATTTCACATTATTCTTGACCAACCGTTTGAGAAAGACGCTGCACCCCGCAGAGGAAAAACCGCTGACTACAGCACACAATGAGCATTTTAACACAGCAACAACATTCAGTATCAGACCCATTACTCAAGAATGGTTTGGTTGTTATTTGACCGTGGAAACATACCAGATAACTTGAACCTTAACTGAGGGAAGCCGTCTACACTAGTAAAGTCAAAGCTCACTGAATTCATAGGTCAAATTCTTTCAAATGCTTGATTTATATTGCAAATACTCTAATTTTATTGGTATATGTAAAGCTCCCAGAAGAAAAACAAAGAGGTTTATAGCTTACACCTGTACTGTAGCTAAGTCCCCCCCCCACCCCTTCCTTCCACTCTTTTTTTTTATCCCTTTATTCCCTCTTTCCTGTCTTCTTCCTTCAGTCCTTGTAATCTTTGCCAACATCATTCCCTGAATGCCTCACTGTTGCTTGCAGCTACATGTATGTTTTCCATCTGTCCTGTAATTTGAGGACACTTGAAGGTCACTTGCACGATGTAAAGATGAAATTATAAGATGCCTTATTCCAGTAAAAAACGGTTTAAAAGGGTTTAAAACTCAAAAATAATAATGTAATGAAGAAGATGCATTTCTGGCACATATACTGGATATTTCAAAAAGGTACAATGTAAACAGTTTGACACCAGTTTAATGCAACAACCAACGAATTTACCAATAGAAAATAAACAAGGCTGGAAGAGTTCAGGCCGGGTATTCCTGCATTACTACCATTAAAGTTCTCTAGATATACAACTCTATCTCTGCTGCTAAAAAATTAAAAAAATCCCTGATTAAAACGAACTCAATTAGGATGCTTTAATGATCGCCCGCCCACTAGAGTTAACAAAACTTAACCTAACAAACTTCCCCTAAACAAGTCAGCCCTCCATCCAGAGAAAGCTGGACTCATTTACGTGTGATGTTCTCATTTCTTTGGTATCTTTGAGAATAAGACATCACAGGCTGAGCTGGTAAACACCAGCATGTGTTGTGTACTTCACAGTCCTGACATCAATTTACACAATTTTGGAGTAGTGAAGTTAATGTTTTTTGTACTCGACTTGGAACCACCGGCGTGTGCAGCGGCCTGGTGTTGCTTTAAATAACTTCATGAATATTCGACCGTAAAACAAGAGCAAAAGAGCAGATACACCTGGATGTATGGGCCTTTAGAAAAGTGAATTACTGGTAAATGTGTAACATGACTTCTGACCTTCGTGAATTTTTTGCATGAATATGATTTGTATTTTTCTTGCATGTGTTGTTTGTGGCTCTATTTGTAATAACACAAGTAATGCCTGGTTGTGGACTCATAATTATAATTTTTGACCTTTTTCAACTAGTGTTAATCATGTTATTGGTTTCATTCTGAGATGTTACAATTATGGTGTTTGTGCAGCAATGCAAAACCACATTCCCCCCCCCCTCCCCTTTGAATAACACAACAATTCAATAATCAGGTACAAGTGCTACTGAAATTTGATTCCCTGGTCCAGGCTCATATCTGACCGGACAGCGTGGTGGCAGTTTGAGCTGAGGGGGTTCTGGTGTCGCTTAGGTGTCTGATTTTGTTGGCCGTAAAAGTGAAGTACTTCCATATTTGGCTCCTGGCTTCGAGTTTAGTCAAGCAGTTAAGATAAAATGGGATTTGGCCCAAAACGTGATGGACTGTTTGACACCGTTGCCAAGGCTTCAGCAGCTTGACTCGAACTGCTGCTGTCCACTGACAAGAGCGAGACTGACGTTACGTCTGTTTAGTTTTTCTGTTAACTACTGAGATGTACATGTACAGTACATGGCCTTGTTCTAATCCCTGACCCTTCATGTAGTGTGGAAGTTCTCCTGTGGATTTAGTCCACCAGAAATGGCCACAATAAAACCTGAAATGTTTTGAATTTTGAAGAAAAAAATGTCATCAAACAGAAACAGCCTGTCCTCCACAACAGCCGCATAAAAAGAAAGATAAGTACAAACACTGTCAACGTATTTTTGTTCAAGGAAGGACATCATCTAGATCCAGTGAAAGAAAATCTGAGGAGGCATTGAGCGCCGCAACGTGCAAACCCAAAAAACACATCTGAATTCAGAATATAAATGCAGGAAACCAAGCAAAACTTCTCAACGATGTTCAAACATTCTCAAAAAACTTCACTTGATTTGCTGTATTTGCAAATTAAAACACAGCTCTGATCCGACACAGCTGAGAAGGCAGCCCCTATTTAAATGCCTGTTGTAACTACTGTGCAAAGGAACAGTGTGTAGCACTTAAGGGGGGATCTACTGGCAGAAATTGGAATATAATATTAATATGTAGGTTTTTTTAGTGTATAATCACCTGAAAATAAGAATCGTTGTGTTTTCATTACCTTAAGGCCTTTACACACCGGGGGCGTGGAGAATAAACAACACGAAAATGAGAAATACTCGCATGCGAATATTATATGTCTAGGGCTTTTATTGTGAAAGGTAAGAATGGAAGAAGTGGATCTGGTCTGCGCTGCCTTTGTCAAGTTTGGTTTACAGAGCCTCCGTGTTGTTTGTTTCTCCATCCGGAAAAAACAACAACTTTTCGCCGAGGAATTTTTGCATTCTGTGTGAAAGTACTCCCAACAACAATTGGAAAAACACACGGCCGGTGTGTAACCGCCGTTTATATCTACATACGGAGCGGGTCCTCTTCACAGAGCCGGATGCCATGTTTCTACAGTAGCCCAGAACGGACAAACCAAACACTGGCTCTGGTTCTCCTACACGCTGGGCACACGGGAGTTTCAGTCGGTTGCAATATCCAACCTCACCGCTAGATGCGGTCGCCAGCATCATAAATCAATTCTAAAACTCAACAACTATCCTCTACACCTTATGAGTGCAAGCATGCAGTCCTCTCTTTTGTTATCATCCCTCCATTATTCTTTCCTCTCAGTGTAGTAATACGTTTCATATACACACACAAAGGTGGTGCAGTAGCATTATAGTACTGTAGCACTATGTCAGCAGGTTGGCAGCTCTGTTCCCAAAGGATCTACCACTCACTCAGCAGGGTGCGAGAGACGGGGACAGGAGGGGGAGATCTGTGAGGAAGAAAAGCTCGAGAGGCCACTTGTCAAAACAATCTGGCAACTCGACAGCTTTTCCTTCAAAAGTCGGAGGAAGGAAAAGGTTACTGTGAGCTGGACGAGGAGGAGAGGTAACGGGAATGAGGATACATGTCGGAATGACAGTCTGGGATTAAACCATAGAAATAGAATAGGAGTAGAACGGACATTGAACTGTTTTCCGTAGTCATTTGACTAGTACAAAAGAACGGAGGGCTGGTTAGTCAGCTTGTCCTTCTCCGGAGCAGTGACCCATCGCTGCCGCTGGCCACCAGTCTGCTGGAAAGCATGGCAGAATTAGAGAGTTAGCTAACTACCCAGCTGTTCGCTAGCTTGCATGAGTGTTTGAATTCAAACAGGTCATTATAGTTCGAACATTAACTACGTTTGAATTTCGACTAAAAAGTGACAGCCCTACACCTCTCCTTGTAAAATATCACATTGGAGGTTATGGGTTGTTGGGTAGACTTTAAAAATTGAAAAGATGAACATATTGAAACACTCCCTCACAAACACACTCTGTTTCTAATATCTTCATGTTTCGAAACTCGTATTTATATCGTATTTCAAAAGAACTCACGAGATATGGTATTTTAAAGCCAAGAGTCGTGGTGACACTGTTGACACCAAATTACCCCACTATATTTGTGTGTGTTTCGTGCTCCACTGTGGGAGCGGTGTCGTAACAAGGCGTCAGATCCCAGTGATTAATGCCTTTAATAATGCCAGGAGCACACTGAGGGGGGAAATAAAAACACTCCCAGGGACGCACAGAAGAATAAATTAAACACACCCAGTGTCCAAGGCTATCAAGCAAACTGCCAACAAGCTTTAATAAGGAACTGAATTATACAGAAACTGAGAAACACACACACACACACAAAGCTTGTGGCTGTGTAGTAAAAACGGATGTTAATAATCACATTTCACACCTGGGCACTTCTGACAAAATATCCATCAGGAAAATGAACTACCTTGTGTTTTTAGTTGTGCGTGCGTGTTGTTGTTATCAGTATCAGCGAGTCACTGTTTCGGAGCCACAAGCTGAATGTTTCGATTGCCAAAATGTTCACAGAGTGAGAAAAGTGTGCATGATTATTATTATTTTAATAAGTAATGTGCTACTGAGTAGCTGTCATGTTGTGATCAGGATAGCGGAAGAAGTTTCATAATATGTGAACCGATAAAAGAGAAGTGAAAGAAGGAAAAAAAACTGCTGAGTTATGAGGAAATGAATGATCAGTGGAACACTTTTATCTGCATGCTTTAACATGTTGCTACTAAAAGAAAGATCACTTTCTCCCATTTAAAGACACAGCGTGTAGGATTTGGTGACATCTAGTGGTGTGGTTGCAGATCGCAACCAACTGAGTACCTCTTCGCTCACTCCTCCCTTTCCAAGACTGCGTTAACGTGAGCCGCAGAGTGCAAAAGTTTCGCAAACGTGTCGGAGAACTACGGTGGTAAAAGCGTGAAAGTCTCTCTCTAGAGCCGGTGTTTGGTTTGTCCGTTCTGGGCTACTGTACAAACATGGCGGAGCAACATGGCGGACTCCGTGAAGAGGAGTTTGCCTTTCATAATGGCCCTTTCATTTCATTATAAATGTCATTTATACTTATTTTAGACAGAAAAGGGTTAAATAATTGAATATATAACATAAACATAAACATGAGAAAATATTAGTTTTTTGGCTCCAGCTTAAAATCATAGAGTTTACTGTAGGCTTCTGAAAGCCAGTATCAGCCTCAAATGTGAATGGCTCTACAATATGTAACACAAAGCTTAAAATTAACATCAGTAAACGGGTATTTCAACCTACAAAAAAAAACCACCCAAACTAACGATGATGATTCAGGTCTGAGAATAATCGAAAAGACAAAGAGGGTCGCGACAGCACGGGTTAAAGCTCCTGAGATGAATAATGAAAAGAGGTAGAAAGAGAAAGAGAGAAGGAATATTTGCTTTACTTCCCTTCCTCTGGAAGTTTTGACCATTATGTTCGCCCTCCACAAAGTCACTTAATCCACAGAATGAGAATAAAGTGTGTTTTAGAGAGATAGAGAAAGAATGAGAAAGCGAGAGGGGGGAGAAAGACAAAGAAAACCAAAGGATGAGTATATATAAGATGCAGCTACATTCATGCAACCAGGGGGTTCGCCTTGTAAACCCCGGGTTTTCTAGTGTGTGTAATTAGTGTGTTTGTATAAACTGGAGACATTTCAGCCTCTTTGTGTGGTATTTTAAGACTGCTATTTTGGTTTAGGGTTTAGGTTTCGAGATATTTCCAGAACAACAAAAACAACAGACAGCAGAAACAATTTCAGCCACTAAACACACTCAATAGAAAACATCAGATTTTAGTGTCTCGGGGGTCAAACATCTGTTTCTACACTAACCACTGTGTGTAGAGAGTAGGCTCGCTGCGGTAGTCAGTGTTGAGGCGAGAAATAGGCATTACAGTAACAGAATACTGATTCATATTTGATCAGCACTGCCTAGTTTGACCGTTTGATCGGAGTTCGCGAGTGATTGACCTGACCTATGATTGGCCAAAGTCTGCCGTCACGGGCTAGATCATTTAAAGCTTGAAAACAGAGCCATGAGGAGGTGCAGAAGTCTAGTTATCTCTCAGAACACTTGAATTACAATATGCTGAAAGGCTATTATGGATTTTTTGCCCAATGATGTCAAAAATATTCTGCCTACTACCACTTTAACAGGTTTATTTCTACCTTATTTTGAGCATTAATGTCTAAGTGGAGAATAACCTACAGCCCTAACCTGCCCTCCCCCTGCTTTACTTACATAATGCTACTGAGCATAGTTGACAGGTGAAAGGACACATGTATGTTTAGGCCACTACGAAGATAAATTACATGAATTAAGGCTTATATTAGGGCTGAAGTTGTGTGTAGAATATGGTTTAGGTCGTGTTTAGAGTGAGGAGATGGAAGTTGAAGGTCCCTACAAGGATTTTAACATTTTAAGCATGTGGGAGTATGTGTGTATGTGTGTGTGTATGTGTGTGTGTGTGTGTGTGTGTGTGTGTGTGTGTGTGTGTGTGTGTGTGTGTGTGTGTGTGTGTGTGTGTTCACCCAATCAAGTTTCCAGTTCTAGAAATGTTGGAGGCGTGTGTGTGTGTGTGCATGTTGTGTGTGTGTGTATGATTATGTGTTGCAGTCTGCAGAGAGTCGCCTGGACAGCTCCCTAACTAAGATGAACGACCCAGCATGCCTTGTGGGACGTGTGGCCCAGAATACAGCAGCGTCTGGGGACGCATGCCGACACCTCCGCCTGCCTCCTCCTCCTCCTCCTCCTCCTGGACCCTGACACACTGCCCTCTCCTCCCCTCTGCCCTTCATCAACTCCTCCCTCCTCGTTCCTCCTCATTTCACTGACACCCCCGTGCACTCCAGGAGGCCTCCTGAAAATCTTTCTTCATCTTCATCCTCCTCCTCCTCCTCCTTCACCCTCTTCCTCTCCAATTCTCATTTGTGTTCATCCATCTATGAACTCTTATTTTCTCTCCACCTCATTCTCTATTTCATTCAATTCTCGTCTGCTACTTCCTTAACTGGCGCACACGCACACGCACACGCACACGCACACGCACACGCACACGCACACACACACACACAAAATTGGAAAATCTATTCATAAGATGCTTACCCAGTAGTATTTACATACACATGGCCAACTGTTACTTTTGTTGAATTTCCCAGGGCTCATTTTTGCCTCCGTTTCATCAATAATTTTGCAAACACAGACTCCTGTCTACCGCTCTACTTCTCGAATATCGCCTTTTAAGTCTTCCAGTGCATAACAATAATCTAATGCCCTTTATACTGGGTGCCAGCACTGCAAGTATCTATCGGGCATTAACTACACATTTATATTGCGCAGGGCTGTCGAAGTTAATGCGATAATAACGCGTTAACGCAAATTCGTTTTAACGCCACTAATTTCTTTAACGCATCAACGCAACTTGCAATTTTTGGGTTTTTAAAGAGCTCAGTTTTGAAGCTAGATAGCATCATATGAAACTAGAAAACATAAGGAACCCATTGGTACTGATCATGTCATACTAGCTTGTCGCGAAGGAGGCTGAATAACGCTCCAAACTTACACTAACTTTAGGAGAGGAAAAACTGGCATGGCAATTTTCAAAGGGGTCCCTTGACCTCTGACCTCAAGATATGTGAATGAAAATGGGTTCTATGGGTACCCACGAGTCTCCTCTTTACAGACATGCCCACTTTATGAAATCACATGCAGTTTGGGGCATGTCATAGTCAAGTCAGCAAACTGACACACTGACAGCTGTTGTTGCATGTTGGGCTGCAGTTTGCCATGTTATGATTTGAGCGTATTTTTTATGCTAAATGCAGTACCTGTGAGGGTTTCTGGACAATATTTGTCCTTGTTTTGTGTTGTTAATTGATTTCCAATAATAAATATATACATACATTTGCAAAAAGCAAGCATAGTTACCCACTCCCATGTTGATAAGAGTATTAAATACTTGACAAATCTCCCTTTAAAAGGTACATTTTGAACAGATAAAAAATTGTGATTAATTTACGATTAATCACGATTAAATATTTTAATCGATTGACAGCCCTAATATTGGGTGGCATCATAACCTCATTTATGAGGCCAAATACTGTCTTTTACATACTTTATGTTATATTCAGTCAGGAGTAGCAAAGTGTTTATTATGGTAAATGGTAAATGGACTGCACTTATATAGCACTTTCTACCTTAATAGACAAAGAGCTTTACAATTGGCCTCTCGTTCACCCATTTACGCCCTAACTCACACTGCTTCCTCTCAGTGGATCCGTCGACTAATCGATTGTTTTGGTCTTAACTGACTAAGACTTCTTTATTCGATAAGTCGCTATTATTTTTATGCTTATTTCAAGCGCAAATTTGATCACGTATTTCGTTCCATCCTATTTCAAGTATTAAAAAGGGCCCAGCTGTGTTATATTTCACTTCATGAATTAATGAATCCATGCAGGCAGAACTGAATGATGAGTGCAGACTAAATGTGGAAGCCAGTGTACGACGTCTCGGTGTCGGCTGAATGAGGCCCGTTTGCAGGCTGCTGCCCTCCTGACAGCTGTAGGCTTAGGAAGGCAACACACACTAAACACACACACCAGCCTGAGGAGGTGACAGCTTTCAGTGGTTAAGAAGCCTGCTGTTGTTTGAATGGTTGCTCTTGTCCTCCTCTCCTCTCTCCGTCAACTTCTCTCCCTCTCTCCCTCTCTCCCTCTCTCTCTCTCTGGGTTTAATAACTGGCTTCAGGGAGGGAAAACAGAGGACGAAGGGTGGCAGTAAAATAAACACCGGCTAGAGGAGACATATTTGTAATAATTAAAGCAAAGCATACGGCAAGAGAGGAGAGGAGAGGAGAGGAGAGGAGAGGAGAGGAGAGGAGAGGAGAGGAGAGGAGAGGAGAGGAGAGGAGAGGAGAAAGCAGCAGAGGAAAGCAAGAGAAAAGAAAAGATGAGACAGGGGAGGACAAAAAAGAGAGGAAGCAAGAGGAGAAAAAGAGAGAAGAGAGGGAAAGAAAGAAGGAAGAGGAAATGAAAAGATAGGAGAGGAGAGGAAAGGAGAGGAAAGATTGGGAAAGGAGAAGGCAGGAGAGGAGAGGTAAGGAAAAGAGAGGAAAGCAAGGGAAGGGAAAGAGAGAGAGGAAAGGAAAGTAGAGGAAACAGGACAGGAGAGGAGATGAGAGGGAAGTCAAGGAAGGTACAGGAAAGGAAAGAGGGATGAGGAAAAGAACAGAGAGACAGGAGAGGACAAAAAAGGAGAGGAAGCGAGAGACAGGAAAGCGAGGGGAGAAAAAGAGAGAAGAATGAAAGAGGGAAGAGGAAATGAAAGGCGAGGAGAGGAAAGAAAAGGAAAGGAGAAGGCAGGAGAGGAGAAGTAAGGAAGAGAGGAAAAACAAGGGAAAGGAAAAAGATGAGAGAAAAGAGAGGAAACAGGAGACGAGAGGAGAGGCAAGTAAAGGAAATGTAAGGAAAGGAAAGGAAGGAGGTACAAGGAAAGGAACGGAGAGACATGAGAGGACAAAAAAGGAGAGAAAACGAGAGACGGGAAAGCAAGAGGAGAAAACGAAAGAAGAGAGGGAAAGAAAGAAGGAAGAGGAAATGAAAGGAGGAGAAACACACTAAAGGTCTATACTGTATTTATGAATATTGATTTACATATTGTCTGATATGCAAATGAAAGAAAAACAGAACAAAATGCAGAACAAAGTGCTTCATATAACTCACAATAGTGTGTTTTCTTTACATAGTTTGTCCAGCAGAGAAAGCCGAGCTGACATTCACTAAAGTGTTACATACAAATGTCTCGGAGGTATAAAAACATTTCCCAGCAGAACGCCTCGGGGAGGAATATTTACCGAGGTAACAGATGGCTTTACATGGAAGTCACATATATATATGAATAATATGGAAATACTGGGAAAATGTAACCTCAGTATTTCGTCTACAGTTCAGCAGTGTTTTCTGAAGATCTCTACATCAGCTCAATGTTTCCTGGGTAACTCAGTGTGGTGTTAAAAGGCCTCCCAAGAATACATTTTACTGTCCAAAATAATTAAACTCTGCTCAACTCAACTACCAGAGAGAGCTGCAGGTGAAGCTGTTCGCTAATGAGACTGGAGGAAGAAATGAAGAGAGAGGAGTTCAACTCCTGAGTGGATTCGGTGTTTCGGCAGGGGGTCGCCTCTCAGCTGTGATGAAACACAAACACTCCTCTCATTTATAGGGTCTGCTGCTAACAAAGAAATGTGATGAAGAAAGAGGAAGACTACAGAAAGGAAGATAGATGTCTATAGAACTCATAACTACAAACAATGTATGGACCTAAAATCAACATAAAACAATAGGACCTTATCCAATAATTATCATTACTTTCAATGTGTACTTATTTTTTATTATTTATTTTATTTTATTTTAATTTATTTTATTAATTTAATTTACTTTTAATTGAATTTAATTGAATTTAATTGAATTTAATTGAATTTAATTTAATTATTTTTTTTTCTAATTTTTGTTTGTTGTTTTTTTGTTTTTTATCCTGTTTGCATCGGCGATGGGTGAGGGTTGGGTGGGAGGGGGCTTTGGGGGAAAAACACCAAAATATGGAGGGACAACCATTTACATTTGTGCTCTATTTGTATGTTTCTCAGATGAATCGAAAAAAGTAATCTTTAGTTAGTTATCTTTTCCTCATACGCATAAGTTACTACAACATCTGTTGCTCCTGTTGGCTCTTGATTCATCATTTCATGTTGTCACTATCAGAAATATTTTACATTACCAGAGATAAATATACATTATTTCCAACCAAATCATCAACACACAAAACCAACATGACTGACAAGAAAACACTGCACAGCTGCAGCACTTTGATTTGAAGTTGAATGCAGCTCTGTGTGAAAAACCCCCCTTGCTACAGTTACTAATCTATTGACCTAATTCAACACAATGAAACCTGGTTAGTAATATAGCAGCTGACCGGTCTTTACTGGATGATTAGACTTTTGAGCTCC
Source organism: Sebastolobus alascanus (assembly GCA_916701645.2). Classification (NCBI taxonomy): domain Eukaryota; kingdom Metazoa; phylum Chordata; class Actinopteri; order Perciformes; family Sebastidae; genus Sebastolobus; species Sebastolobus alascanus. Next base: position 839,952 of record CAKAOJ020000131.1, on the reverse strand, counting down.
TTATATTCAGGCTCCTGCCTACTTTCATCTCAGCTCCTACAGTAAGCAGCCAGTTTGTGTAGAATAATTAAACTCTATTTATTTTTAATAGAGTATGAATTGCCCAGAAAAAAATAAATAATTCTGGTGAAAATCGGTGTGTTCTTGCCTTTTCTCGTGTGTATCTTGGCTTCTCAGGAGTTTTTATATTTTTCTGGTTAATGAGTGCGATGCAATACAACCACAAACTGCAGCCTGAACGTGTTCATGTCATTGTGTCCACACCCTGCAGTCTAATCACATAAACTACATCGACCCCACCCTGTATGCAGAACGCTCTCTCTCGTCCTTATCTAGGCTACAAAATGTGCTTATTATTTTTAATACATTAAACAAATCTTAACGATTAGAGGTTAATGACAAGCCTCAGGATAGACGGATGAAACCACATGTTTTTCGTTAAATTCAATCTGTCACGTTTTGTTTCTGTTGCTATAATTTCACACATCCTGCATCCACGCTCCTTAAATCCAACAATCCAATATTAGAAGCTAAAGCCGATATACATTAACTCTGCCTTCACGGCCCCAAAAGGCGGAGAAATGTAGCCCCCGTCGAGATAACGCCACTCAAACCGAGATAACATCAATCCGGCTGTGACGACAGGGAGTGTCAGAACTTCTCGATCTCCTCTGGGTTCACCGCTGGGGAGCCGCTTTCCTGACGCTCGCCAAGAGAGGTAGAAAACGCTTTCTAAGAAAAAGGAAAATGCCTTATCCTTCATCTCAATATTAGCAATCCTTGCCTCGCTCTTGCGTTTGCATATCAATGCCCACACATGTGTATGCACGCGCATTGAGAATCAACTCCTGATATTATTTCCTCTCCTCTCTGGTGGCACGGCACGGACGGCGCTGACTCGGCACACTTCTGACAGTCAGCTCTTTTGACGGCGCTGCTATGGAAATGAAGAAGACCGGGGAAAGGGGAGAATTTACATAGAAAATTGCCGTCTCGGTAGGAAAGTTACCGGGGAGGAGAGTGCGTTTAGATGGGCTGGGGGGATAAAAACTGCAATGTGAGCAACAAGCAGAGAGTCGAGTTTAATGCTCTGCTACAATATGAGTCAATTGTGTCAGAATACACATCAATGCACCTTAATATCAGCTCATCGTATCATGTAGAAAAATACCTTGAAGATAGCTGGATGTCTGAAACACATTGTAAAGCTGATGGACCTTGCGTGTTCTGTAGCAGCAACACAGTTTTATAACTCTCTCAGTGCCGGAGTGCAATTAGGCGTCCCGTCTGGTGGGAATCCGTTCAGACCGAATATCTCATATCCAGATTGCGTCTCTCGATTGCAATTCACACCTGACATTTAGATGCATCTCAAATGCATCTCAAGTGGCCACTTGTGATTGGATTTTTGCTTCCCAGCTCACATTTGATTTTATCTGTGGAGAGGGGAGGGGGGGGGGGGGGATGCAACTGCTGACAAAACTACACGTGTGCGCTCCAGCTAAGCAGCTTGAGAGGATGATTGCGGTGAAAATTTGCATATTGGATAAATATACAATGGAAAACACTTTTGCTCCGTAACGTAAAAATGATTTTGACGTAAACGTATGTAACGTAACGTAAGTAGAGATGGACCTCGGAAATGGAGGACCAACTTGTTGATTTGTGTAATTATTTAACGTGTCTCCATGACTTCATCTATCCATCTTTCATGAATTTTCAGTACAAAGTAGTGCAAAAAACGAACATCGCTAATTCTTCCTGCCCCTCGTCCGCCATGTTTGTTAACACTAAAGTCACGTTTGATCGCGAGAGGTTTTTGCGAAACTGACGTTTTTTTTTGTTTTGGCTCTTATTGTACGTGAATGAATCTGTTAGTGTGTGTTGTGGCCAAATTGTTGCTCACCACACACTATAGGAGCAAAACTGTTAAATTCATCATAACATGTTATGTGTGGGGTCTCTCACATTTTCAAAATCTGTTGTGATTTGAAAAATCTTTTAGTGTGGGTCAGCCTTAAGATCACTGGTATTAACTGACTGTGCGGGAGGTCAGGAGCAACAGTCGCTGAGCTTACAGGCTTGGAAGCAGTTGCCATGGAAACATAATTATCAGACAATGACAAAATGAAAGCTGACGCATGATCGTGATCAAAGAAAACTGAAACAATGAAAGGTTTTTCCTGCTCGGTGCACCTCACTTAACCCACTTAAAACTGTTTGATGATCGGTTCATAAGGGGGGGAAACTCCAGAACAAAAACATTAAGTGACAATACAAACATAATTACCATATTAATAAAGCACATTTTGTTGACCAACACTAAAAAGACCCTTGAGTGTGAAACAACTAACAATGAGAAGGCTATTTACAGTCTGCTCATTCACTTCGGCGGCACATTGGGAGTTATCAGGAAGGGTAGCGGGACAAATATAGCCCTCAGTAAATGAACTGATGCTAACAATAATAAATATTTCAGAAGAATATACTTCCTGAAACAACAGGCTAAAAGTAGAAATGAGCAAGAAGACTGAGAATCAGAGTGAATGAGTGTGCTTTAGAGGGAGAGAGAGAGAGAGAGAGAGCAAAGTGAAGTGCCATTCAAGTGTCCCAGTGGAGAGTCGGTGTTGTCAGAGAACAAGCCGGAGCTGGAAACCCTGGAAGGCTTTCATCTGAAGGGAAATGTCAAATATTCACTCAAACAGTTCAACGAGGCCAAAGACCGTAAAGAGCCCGATCTGACTTCACCTTAACACGGACCAAAAACGTCTGTCACAGCACGGCTTCCACATCTCCTTGTACCGTATTAGCTATGTTAAAAACACTGAAGGCAGCTTGTGAAGAGCTGCCACGAGAGGATAGGTTGACCTGCTTTGACGCGGGTTAAATCAGTTTCGTGACAGGTCGGTAACAGACCTAATTTTCAAAAGGCAAGGAATAAATCCAAGCTGTTAAAATGGACGATATGGGGTCTAAATGTCAGAGAGTCGCTGGCAAATGTCAGTCACGGCAAAGGCCTGTAGCCGAGACCTTCTTGTTAAAGGTCTATGATAAACTGTATGCCTCCGCCAACCAGTCAAGTTGCAGTTTACATCCATGTCTGTCTAAAATGTCATCACTTCATCATTTTATCCTTTTAGACATTTGTGTGAAATTGTCATAATTAGCATATGAATTCTTGAGTTATGGCCAAAAGGTTTTTTTATGAGGTCACACTGACCTTTGACCACCAACATCTAATCAATCCATCCTTGAGTCCTAGTTGACGTTTGTGACAAATTTGAGAAGAAAATTTGAAAAGTTTTCCCAAGATATCACGAGAATGGGACAGACGTGAGGGGTTATGTCTAGAGGGTAACCAGCAAATTGTGAAAACTTGCAAAAACTCTCACTAACCTTAACCGACTCGCAATAGTTTTTTTTTGCGTGCTACTTTCTAGACACGACCGACGTGAGGTCACAGTGACCTTGACCTTTGACTACTAAAATCTACAGTTCATCCTTGAGACCTTGTGGACGTTTGTGCCAAATTTGAAGAGATTCCCTCAAGGTGTTCCCGAGATATAGCGTGTTCACTAGAAACAACAACACAGAGGCTCCGTGGTCTGAACCAAGACGGCAAACTTTATCACTCCTTTCAACCTTGACGAAGGCAGCACAGACCAGATCCACTCCTTCCGTTCTTACCTTTCACAATAAAAGTCCTAGACATATAATATTTGCAGGCGAGTATTTCACATTTTGGTGTTGTTTATTTGTCACGCCCCCAGTGCGTAAAGGCCTTAAGCGCGGCAGTTTGATTGACAAAAAGTTGGATGCTTTTGGGTCATCTGTGCACTGGCTTTTCTAAACTATTTTTAAAAAAAGTTACTCTGTGTTATGTGTGTATTTATATCCCATGCGAATCCAAAATAGTCTACAAAATAAAAGATTGGTGTGTGCTAGAAAGAAGGTATCACTGAGTGAGTTTTGCCTTTCTTGTAGGGAACCCAAATATCTTCAAAACATGTGCCAACAAAAAAACACTAGCGGGTTTATAGAGGAGTATCTTACAAGTGACAGATTGAGTCTACAGAGAACCGTTTTTTGTTTAGACGCAGACGGCGGGTAAATTTAGACAAAAGGCAACAAAATCAATATGGCTTAAAGAATTTAATGTCTCTTCCTTCCGGCTGTTTTGAAAAACACAACAGCTCTGAGGAATTTACTTTCAATTGTCAACACAAACGTATCTAGCCAAAAGGATATAGTCTGTGTGTGTAGTAACTGAAAGAGACTTTGTCACAGCTATAAAACTTTATTGTTGTTTAGAATCACTGATGGGGGCGGGCGACGTACTGACATGCAAATGAAATGCAACAACAGTAGCGCGAACCAAAACCTTTATATGGAGAGAAAAGTACCACATTGTGAACGCTACTATAAGTAATAAACGTTACGTTTGTTTTTGACGTATCACAAAGACGTTTGTAATGACAGTCCACGGAAGTCTGCGTAGTGAGGAGGTCAGGGTGGTGGATGGGTCAAACAAACACAGAAGACCGTTGTTGGTGTCCCGTGTGAAACCAAAAGTCAACTTTCACTTATTTACAACATTAACCACTGTTTAAAACTGCAACCGTATTCCGGGAGAAAATACTTTTCCCTCAAAACATTTTTGAGATGTATGGTAACGTCATTTTGAAGGAGACATGGTTGAGCTTTGAAGAACTGCAGAATCATGCAATGATTCTCTGAAGGGTCGTCCATTACAAATAGTCCTTTGACCCATTTTGAAGATAAAAAAATATTGACAACTTTTACATCAGGTCAACTTGTTACCTGTTAGCATCCACAATAATTGATAATGCAGAGGTGCTTTAAAGTTTTTAACTTAATAAATAAATAAATAAATAAATCCCACAAACTGACAGAGAGGTATTCAAGCAGGTAAGTTTGGTTTAAAAAATAAAGAAGTATTGTTGTGTGAAAAAAACAAAACAGTGCAGCTGTTAGGAAGTCAGACAGACAAGCTGAGTGGAGAACAAAGACCTTTAAGGCGGTGTGTAGCACAAGTGTTAAACAAAGCTACCTGTCAAACTGCTGTCTGCACGAAAAAAAAAAAAAAAAAAACTCCTCAGATCTCCACAGCTAGACGGCTCACACTCACTGAGACACACACTAACTTTTCCTCCTCTTTCAAAGCCAGGTTAGACATGATAGAAAGACAGGTCTGCTGTATTAGCCCTTAAAAGCACCAGTCTAACATCAAAAAGACATCAGAGGGGACTGCAGATACACAGATGTACATATATATAGATATATCTATATATATATACACACACACACACACACACACAGGCCTGATAACAAAGCCTGGGAGAAAGCTGATGTAATTGGACTGTAAGTCCCACAGAGCAGTGAGTTGCCTGGCGAGGAGTTGGGAGGCACGCACACGGCGCTGGGCATTAATATTGAGCAGAGAGCCGCAGGGCACGGCGCACTTTCACCCAATGAAATTTGGACTCTTTTTGTCTCCTAGCACAGATAAGACAATAAGGACACAGACGGGTTGGAGCCAAAGCCGACCTGAAGAGCCCTGCGTCTGGAGCAACAACTGAGGTCAGTGAGAGGGACATGCTCCGCTGAATCCATTAAAACACGAGTTTGTTTTTTCACTGCTGCATAATGTGCTTCAAGTAACTTCTTACGCATAATTTAAAAAAAAAAAAAAGTTCAATAGTTAGTCAACGAAAAAAAACATCCATTTTCTTTAATGCTTTGAAAAGACAGAGAGACTTTCCCATTTGCCACTTTGTAAATTCTCGATTCCATTCCTCGTCTCCTCTCCTCACGTCTTACGGGCCTTTCACGCAGAACGTGGTTTGCGCTGCGCTCGCCGCTGGGTTCAGGACACATCACAGTGCGCGGCACCCAAAAATGATACTCGAAAATGATATTGAATATCGATGTTTTTCAAGGTATTGTACCAAAGTTATAAATTCCAGTATCGTGACAACACTATTAGGAATTTGGACGTCCTTCAAAATGAAGCGCTGATATCAATTTCCAGATCAACAACAAGTCGGAGGAAGGAGGAGATGAGGAGGCATAAAATCGAGAATGTGAAGAGCCCCAACACTACTTATAATGCATTAATTCATTTCAATTCAATTTATTTTTATATAGCGTCAAATTGTAACGGAAGTTATCTCTAGACACTTTTCATATAGAGCAGGTCTAGACCGTATAATAAACAAGAGATTCCCCATGAGCATGCAGTGGTGCGACAGTGGCAAGAAAAACCTCCCCTTTAACTGGTAGTCCATCCTATAATACTTTCCCCATCCCGTCTGTGACTCTGAACCTAAAACCCAGTGTTTCCTAGTGAAGAAATACTGTACATCCTTCGTTTCTTGGGGACTGTTTTCAGTGACGGAACATGTCACCCAGTGTAAAGGTGTGGCTCATTGATGTGTATTTAATAGTTTTTGGACAATAATGGAGCTCTATGGCGTATAAGATAAAACAGACTTTGGCTACACAGGCAACAATTTGTTAGCAGAAGCAACCGTTGGTTTTAGTCTCTCTGTTGGATTTGTTGACAATAAGACGAATACCAGCAGATCTATCTTTAAACCTGGCATGCTGTGCTGGGCTAACTGTCCTTAGTTCTATTCAGAGATGCAGCCTAATGGGTGAGCCTGCAGCCCTCCAGCCCGGCCCAAGGAAGCTCTTGGTCTTTTCATGCCGCTGAGCAGAGCAAAGGCCAGCTATGTTCGAATGTCACATTTACAGCACGCTTGCTGGAGCTGTAATTAAAAAAAAAAACAGAGTACACTACGCTGACATTACGTACTTGGTATTTCACAGCCTGTGCTGGGGAAAAGTGACACTGTTTGGGTCAATAGCTTTTTAATCAGAGCTTCAGCTGGAACTGTTTTCAAAGTGAGAGCAAAAGCCTTGGGGCAGACCTAAAATAGTCGGCCCGCGCTCTGGAAAAATGCAAGTTTGTTAATTACATCGGTTTCAAATGGTCATTCTGGAGGCTTCAGCGCACTACCGGAGCCACCTTCTTATTTGCAAACTCACTAAACCACAACTACAGTAACCACTATCGCAGTAACGATCTATTCTACAGTAAATGCTGTAGGTAATTAATCTGCATCAGAGGTAGACAAAACTCACTGAACTGGAACAGATTTTTAGGACAAAATTTAAACAAATTAGCTCTAAACTTAAGGGAAAAAAAAGCCAACAGTTTCTTATGTATTCAACAGAGACAAAGGAAAGATGGCAGGGAGAGAAAATAAGAGAAAAAAAAAGCGTAAAATAAGACTAAAAATGACACGAGAATGAATGACAGGCGAACAAGTCAGAGATACGAGCGGAGAGAGAAAGACGAACAAAAGGCATGTCAGAGTCGACTGCTAATCTGTGATTAGATAGCGCCATGGTTTGATAATACTCAAATGCGAGAGCAAAGGCAGAGACTCTTGTTCTGCTTCCTCTGTCACTCAAATATGCATGTGTGTGTGTGTGTGTGTGTGTGTGTTAGTGTGTGGGTATTAACAAGGCAAATAGCTTATTGGCCTTATCTTCCTTGCAGGGGGAAGAGATAAGGTCCAATGAGAGCGGGTCTCTGAAGCAGCCTGACTCCCTCCAGGCCGGATGACAGGAATAAGAAACAAAGCTAAACACATGAACTCCGGGGACATTTCTGTGTTTCTAACAATAACCTGCTGCGGATCTGTCTGTCACTGACCCCAGGGACACAGCGGACTACTTGCTGGACATACAGATTCAATAATATAATATTACACACAGGGTCCCGAGATACTCCAGAAACAACGATTTTACATTTGGGAGAAATAATACTGAGAGCATTGATTCTCAGCCTGTGTTATTCAAATGACTGATCTATAAACTATTTGTCTTAAAAAATTTAGAGAAAATGGCGTAATTTCTAGGGTTGTCGATCCCTTGAAATATTTAATCGCGATTAAACGCACGATTGTCCATAGTTAATCGCGATTAATCGCACATTCTTTTTATCTGTTCAAAATGTAACTTAAAGGCAGATTTGTCAAGTATTTAATACTCTTATCAACATGTGAGTGGACAAATATGCTGCTTTAGCAAATGTATGTATATATTTATTGTTGGAGATCAATTAACAACACAAAACAATGATAAATATTGTCCAGAAACCCTCACAGGTACTGCATTTAGCATAAAAAAATATGCTCAAATCATAACATGACAAGACTACCGGCGCCTGCTGGTGTGGAGAGTTATTTCATCTCACGCAGGCGCAGAACGTACGTGCTAACTGGCCGTCGGCTGTAGTCTTTGCGGTGTGTTCAAGTACAACTTGTTGGCAAAGACAAAGGCGACGTGAGGCGACGCAACAGTCGGCCTTCATCGTCGCTGGTTCTGAAATGTCGGCTTTCTAGCCTTCAATCCAGCAGCAAGTTTCCCTCTTTCAGGTAATAAAAATTGCGATTTTGTTTTTCTTCCTCTCAAAGAAAGATGTTCAGCTACAGATGGTGTTATGATAGCAGGTGTCAATCCATCCTGTGTGTTTGTTCTCCACTGCAGCCCGGGAGGAGGAGGAGGAGGAGGAGTAGGAGGAGGAGGAGGAGGAGGAGGTCGCACAGGAGTTTTTTGCTGGACTTGTAAGCAAATCCTCTCATTTGGCTGCGCTGCTCACAGCAGCACTTCTTCCCTTTTGTTTTTGGCGGAGGTTCAAATGTTACACAGCATGAATGACTTACATATACCAATATGGCCTCCTGCTCTGTGTGTGTGTGTATATATAAAGATACGGGACAAAAGGGAAATGAGGGGGGAAATAAAACAGAGTGTGCTGTAGCAATTACACAGTCTATCATGGCACGGCGGGAGGAAAGGCTCCTCTTCTGACCGAGTGTGTGTACAGTTGCTACTTATGAGGCTACAAAGTCGGGCCTCACAGTTGCCTGAATTACATGCATGCTTGCGGGCACACGCGCACAGACGCACACACACAGCGCTGGTAAAGGCTTTGGTAAGAAGGAAGACTCATGTGTGACCCTGTTGACCAAACCAATTTTCCCCTTGTCAGGCGGTCTACTGCTGTGAGCGGCTGTGTGTGTGTGTGTGTTTCTGAGACAGAATGAGTGTGTACTAATAATGGACTGAGGGAACAATGCAACACACTGGTGCCAAAGGGAATATAATACAGGATCCTAGACTAACCCAGAATGAAAGGTGTGTGCGTGTGTGTGTGTGTTTGCATGTATAACACAACGTGGATTATTACAGGCCCATTTGCTGTCTGCTCACTAGGTTAATCCCATTACATCAGACTGTTAAAATGAACAGAGGCTGTAGTCTGTGGGCACCGACATAGACAATGAGATTAGGTGCAACATGAGGTTCATAGCTAAGTTTAAAAACTGCATTACTGTATGTGGTACTGTAACTACAGTCATTTTATAGGCGAGTGAATACATCCTCGCTAAAATCTAACTTTGTGCTCGTCATTGTTTAGCACCACTCGTTAGTAAATCCAGTATATTTCTGGAAAAAAATCATTTTGATAAATCATTCAAGGTATCTCTTTGAAAAGCCAAATGTTAGATATTAAAGAATACTTCAATCTGTGACTGAATAGAGGACAACTTTACAAATCAAAACAAAGGAACAAAGCTAAGAGAGAACATACTGCATCCACTGAAAGCTCTCCCAACTACAAAGAGACTGAATCAGGAAATGAATTGTTAATGGACTGTGTAAAAAGCAAGTGGAAGCCATATGACGCTACTAACCTTGTCCTGAACTCAGATTCCTCTGAGTCATACACAACAAAGGGAACATCCTGTACATTCCTTACATAGTGGAGAAAAAAAAAAAGACATTGGCGTCTGAAACACGTTTTAAAAACGAGTCACTGTCACGGGAGAAATTACACCTGACACAAAAGCTGTAACGGTAGAGGAACAGAAAGTGCTAACACAGTTCTCCTCATCACTCACAATCACAATCACTTTCGTTAATATCATGTGGGTTGTGTTCAGCCTTAAGCAAAAGTTATATTTTCCGTGTTCACGAGTATGCAAAGGTCCGAATTGTGTAAATTTCATCATCATAGGGTCTACTCATAGGTTGTGTGCGGATGTCTGCGTGCCGCCAATTTGTTGTGACCGTGAGGACTTTTCCACGCGGCCACTACTCTAAAATAGGTAGCGTGGCGATCTACTGCACATATTATGTGGAAAGCGTCCTCCAAGCAGACAGTATAAACAGAGCAACTATGCGTTCGTGTTGTCTGCAGTTGCCCATGTACGCGTCTGTTTGGAAGTATAGCCGAGGCTTTAGCGTTCAGCCAATGAGGGTTTGGTGTGTTTTATGTATGTTTACAGTCCCGAGAGCATAAAAAAAAAACCCATGAAAAAAATATCCGAGCCAAAATTGAAAACCGAATACCTACCCAACGTACGAATAACCGAAGAGTCTAATAATCGGGTTCAGCCCGAATATCTATTGCCTCCACGCGGCTCCCATCATGGCGATGGCTGTGCCAACTGCATCAGTGTTGACAGAGCTAACCTGGGGGGGGAGGGACCAGAGGGTGGGCGCTACGCTTCCGCGACGACGCCGTGGGTCGGGACGGCATTATCAGCTGTAAGCGCCGTATGAGCGCAGTGCAGAGTGGCAATTTTATATTAACCAGAATTGCATTATTTTCCTCATCGTAAATGACCATATCTTGCCTCATGTCACCCATACTGTATTTCCCTATATCACTTTTTCTTGCTGTACGTCATTAATTTATTATATCATGTTATCCTTTTATTGTTTAATCCAGTCCAGTTTATTACTACTTCACCTTCACGTCTTCGTGTGTATTTCCTCCTAACATTAATTACCGGTTTACTAATCTTAACAAACATTGTTTTAATCTAGCCTTATCATGAAATATGAGAAGCCAGAAGTGTGGTGTGAGTGACATTAAACATACACATGTTCACCCAGGAAAATGTCTCTCGCTCCATTTAATTGCTGTTCCCTTTTTATAGCCTTGTGTGATCAGTGATCCAATCAATTATTTTATATCTGCATGACCTTTACGATATCAAACGTGTGTGTGTGTGTGTGTGTGTGTGTGTGTGTGTGTGTGTGTGTGTGTGTGTGTGTGTGTGTTTGTGTGTTTGTGTGTGTGTGTGTGTGTGTGTGTGTGTGTGTGCGCCTTCCATCTCCATCTCATTCACTGGACCGAGTTTCTTATCTAAAGTGGTTTTGGTCAGTCAGCCTCAGAAGGAAATACAACTTCTTGCATCCCTGCATGGCAATTTCACCTTTTACGTAAGTCTGCGAGTGTGTGACTTGTTTTTAATCCAGCAGCCTATTTATTATCTAATTCATTTCAGCAAATAAGAGACAATTATATTGTTATTTGACAACGCACTGCTTAACTTAAATTGTTAAAATACATCAAATTCAATAGCTTTAACAAGATCGTTTATATTGAATCTTTACCCAAATTCCCAGTTAAGCTCTCCATATTTCCGTACAAAAACCCCTATCTGTCTCTGGCTTTGACAGCGACTTTTTTTTTTAACATTCATATTTTATTGGACTTTAGTCGTGTTACAACAGCAACACAGAATAAACCCTGACAGGGACATGTTCATTGTGGCCTCTGCAGACTGACTTTGCCCTGGATGGAGGGATACAGAGCTCTATTTTAGACAGGATTTCCCCTTTGAAGCTACTGTGATGTGAGCTTTGTACTCTTAGAGGCACTACAAAGACCAGCCTTTGTTTATACCAATTATAATAGAGACACAGGCAACCTTTCACTCCTTTAATCAAACCGGATGAATTTTTGATACTCTTCGCTTCACCGTAGTTATAGTGCACACATTTCTGCCATGGAAAATACAATGTTGGGTTGGTGGTGCTGAAACGATTGGTTGATTTATTAAGTTTGGATCCACAGAAAATGAATCCAGAACAAGTCTGATGATTAATTTATCAGTTTAGTCATTTGTCAAACTGAAACACCAAACATTTGCTGCTCTCAAATGTGAAGAGCTTTTGTTTTCCGCTACTTAACATCATTATAAATTTAGTATCTTTGGGTTGTTTGACTGTTGCTCAGACAAAACCAGCAATTTGAAGACGTTATCTTGAGCCCCACTGTAGGAAAATACACAATCTTTTCACTATTTTCTGACTCTTTATACTCTGAAAGAAGTAAAACAATACTGTTATTCATTCATGTATATTTTTGTAATTCAGTAAACAGCCCAAAATTATGAATTCTATTTGACTCTAAATGGGACCATAACTTACTAAATGAACATCATGCTGTGTTGAAGAAGACTTGAAACTAGCGATTGAGACCATAAACTCATTGTTACAATGTTTACTGAGGTAATAAATCAAGTGAGAAGTAAGGTCATTTTCTCATAGACTTCTATACAATCAGACTTCTTTTAGCAACCAGAGGAGCCGCCCCCTGCTGGCTACTAGAAAGAATGCAAGTTTTAGGCACTTCAGCATTGGCCTCACTTTTCAGACCCATAGGTTGCCGCCTGGTCCCAAAGTAGGTGTGTAGGTAAACCTCCCAGCCTGCAATGGGACAACAGACTCATGAATATGCAGTAAGTTTTATTGTACGTGTGTTCCTCCCTTGTTACTGCTGTTACATCGTGTTCTGCAAAGTTCCCACCTTATTTAGTTAAATCACAAACTATTCAGCATATCAGCAATAACCAATGAGAGAAAAATTGAGAAAAAAAGAATGAATGAGTCAACTTTCATGTCTTGCGGTTTAACGGACCGTGTGACCGTGTGCATCGTATTGGTCAGACCCTGTTATTTCCTCTTTTCTGTCCTCAATCCTCCTCCCTCCGTCTGTAGCCCTGCTCCCTCTCCTCAGAACAGATTAGACCAGTCTAAAAAGAGATTAAGATAGATATCCAGAAAATTCATTCTCTACGGTTGGTAAATAACCTTTACTTGGCCGTGCGTGTGTGTGTGTGGATATGTAAGGCGCTTTACTTGGGCACAGCAGGACGATAGCAGAGATGGCCAAAAGGGGAAAAGGGATGGAGGCGGTTGTTTTTCCTCTTTTTGTCCCTCCAGCAAAGCCATTTTCTCACTGAGTGAATGGGATTTCCTGAGGAGATAGAAGCTTTCTGTCGGCTCCGCCCAACACACTGCGACACCCTGCGTGTGTGTGTGTACTGTATATGGCTCAGCTTTCAGTGGTCAGTAGTGTAGGTTGTTGTGCTGACCTCGGGTCAGGGATGAGATTACACTGTGGGCGGCTTTGTGTCAATGAGCTTCCCCCCCCCCGTCTGTGAGAACGCGTCTGTATCAGAGCCAGGTATTGATAGAAAGTGTTTAAATAGCTTAATATAGCTTAATAACACGGATCCATCCATCTATATCAAATCTATCCAAATGATGAAATTATGCAGGACATATTCGTTCGGGCCAGGTGGTTCGTACGACATGATGTCGTTGGAAATTAAATGTGTTTATAGTTGTTTCAAACGGCCACACTGGGAAGCTGACCATCATGGAGATGGGGGGGAGACGTGATTTAATTCAATAGGGGGATAACAGTGCACATTTTCAGACAGTCTCTCCTGGATTTATAGTTTCATACTCTGTTGTACACACAAAGAAATAGTTGTGTAACGAATAGAAAAAAGAGCGCTGGAGAGAGAAGTTCAAACGCTGGCTGCTTTTCTCACAGCACAGCTGGCTAATCGCTGTGTGAAGTGGGTGTGACGTCGGACTGTTGTTTCCGGAAAGTTATATCATCATCATCTACTGTATATGCTGTAGTGCAATCCCATCTACAGCTTGTTGACACTTAATTGTCAACTGGTCAAGTCAGAAATTTCTCAATTTGCTATAAAACCGTCTGAAAACCTTGGGCTCATTTCCTGTAGGTCTTTTGAATTACATTCCTACGCTCACATTTTTGGCTGGGCCGCAGAGGGCCAGCCTTACAACCGCAAAAGTCTGTCACTGAGTGACTGACTGAATGAGTGATGAAGTTACACGATTGGTCGGCCGAGTGTTGGAGTTTCCTCATTCAAACAGTTCGAACAGTCCTTTATACAAATGAGCTCGTCCAGTGCGACGTGTCTGGCTCACGAAACTTGAACCAAGCTGTAAAACTAGGCAATTTGGTTCTAAAATGAAAACGCGATTCAGCAGTGGCATATAGCCTATTTCTCGGAGTGTAGTTTAGACATCTCATCTTGGGTTATCCTGGATTTTAACCGCATTGTTTTTACAAAAAGTAATAACTGAAACAAAGGAGGGAAATCTCCCACATATCCATCAATCTACTAAATCCCTTTGTAGTTCTCTTCAGGAACATGGAGGGATTGGAGCCTACTCCACCAAAAAGTACAGATAACCCTCTTGACAGGTCACCAGTCTATGAACGTAAATACATTCAAAGCTCTTATGTGCAGCTTGGAGTCTTGAATTCACCTGAGTTGCATGTTCAACGACTCTGGGAGGAAGCCAAAACATCCACAGGGATTCCACAAGAACATGCAAGATACTTGAATTTTTAATAAACTGACTCAAGCATGCTCAGTGTCAACGAATTGTTATATATAGATAGACATGGATAAAAAAAGCTATCGCAAAAGCAGTACTTTTAAGGGTTACATAAACACCTATATGTGCACACTTACCTATTCGTGAACAAGAAACTCAAGTCTATCTAAAGTAATCTACAGCGCCATGTGTGCATGTATTTTTAGCATAACAAGTCCCAATGGAAATCAAACCACATCCCTGTCTGTGCCTTCCTCTATTCCACCGAAATACAAAAGTAATACACTAAAGAATAAATGAAATAAGCAGTAATGTGTCAAGATATTCATCCAGCTTTCTATCCTTTTCTCTATTCTTCCCTCTATCCAGTGGCTGCACAATGAAGTGGGACGGAGTAAATAGAGAGCTGTGGATGTGCGTGTATCACGCTCGATGGGTGTCTGATTGGACGTCAAAGTCTCAGGAGGCGGTCTGTCACTGAGGGTTGCTCTTGGCTGCCTCTTTGTTCATGAGTGTGTGTGTATGTGTGTGTGTGTGTGTGTGTGTGTGTGTATGTGTTTGTGTCACACGTGTTTGTGTGATTCTGCCTGTAGCTGTCTCGGTTCAAGCTGAGGATTAAGAAGAGTCTCATGTCTGAATCCTACCACAATCCGTTTGTGTATGAGCCTTGCGGAAAATATTTATGTACATTCAAAAGTAGTGATCAAATACTTGGGTGCGGCTGTGGCTCAGAGGTAGAGCGGGTCGCCCACCAATCGGAAAGTCGGAGGTTTGATCCCCGGCTCCTCCAGTCACATGTCTAAGTGTCCTTGAGCAAGATACTTAACCCCCAAATTGCTCCCGAAGGCTGTGCCATCGGTTTGTGAATGAGTATTTAGATTAGATCATGTGCCAGCCTCTGCCATCAGTGTGTTAATGTGCGTGTGAATGGGTGAATGTAGTGTAAAGCGCTTTGAGTTGTCGGAAGATTAGAAAGGGCGCTATATAAATGCAAGTCGATTTATCATTACCATTTACTTCCCTAGCTACATGCTCCAAACAAATAGAGGGCAGCATTTCACCTCTACTACTGACTCCATACAATCTAAATTTACATTCATCAGTTATATATATAAAAAAAAGCCAACTACTGACTAACAGCAGGGCAAGAATACGCAAAATTCAACCACCATTCAACCACGTTTCCCTCGAAACGTAACACCAATGCAGTTTTGGTGTTTGGGAATGTAATTTTTAAGAAGACAGGACAGGCCGGGGCTAGCTGGTTAGCATTCTCATTTCAGTAGATATCTCTGCAACACAACATAGACGGCTTCGACATCAACACTGTAACCTCGTCACATTCTGCTGATATTGTTCAACGCTAAACTTCTGGCCAGATCTTACACATTGCACCTTTAAACTAATGTTGCAGACGGGGAAAATGCTCCAAGAAGAGAACAGCCACACACATATACAAGAGAAGCAAGCCAGCCTGCTATTCCCCCGCAGCTTCCTGTCTCACCCAATCCTCGTCTCACTAAGTCATTGTTCCTCTGCTCAATGTAAAACCATTTTCTCGTGCCAGCCTTCCACCTATTGTCATCCACTTCTTCTTCTCCTTCTGCTGTATTTTCCATTATCTGAGCCACTGGCTAAGAGCTGGACCACATTCCTCTTTCTTCATGCCTCTTAAATAATTCCTCCACTCATCTCACAGCCTCCAGACGTGGTTTGTGCGGAGGGATCTCCAGTGTGTGTGTTTCGGGCACATGTGCATCTGGATTTGGTGTGGGGTTTTTTTGGGCTCTGTCTAATTACAGCGTGATGCATGTTAATTGAGGACAAATGAGGGCAACTGAGACAGAACACATTTCAACATGTCAGACACCATACTCCCTCCTATAATTAACAAAAATCCAACTGTGCTCTTGGTACTCTTTGGGTAAAGTTGCACACAGTTTTTGTTCAGTCATGCTCACTCATTAAGAACATTATTACTGTATGTAGCTCCAGAGGGGTGCTGGTGGTGGGTATTTTTAACACCTCCATGTAGAGCCAGAGGTGGACACATGTTATAAGTGAGGGAAGCAGAGTTAGTATCAGTGGTGGACTGAGGAGGCCAGCTCTCGGGGCTTGTCACATTAAAGCTTTTCACACTTGTGTTTCTTGGCCATGGGCTAACCCAAATCCCAGCCTGGAGAAAGCCCACAGCTAGCTTAGCCTTATTTTATTCATTACTCATTATCCATTCACTCAGGGCTAACAGTAAAATGTCATGAACCACGCTTTAACATCAGAGCCCAGCGTGAACAAACTGCTAACAGCACGCAACTTGTTTCAATTTGTTTGGACATGAAACATTTAATTGGTTCTAGCATTGACTCTCACTAGTGATCTTGACCTTGTGTTTTGGGGATAACTCATTCTTATCTATGTGTGCATCACATGTACATGTTGTTAAGTTGGACATAATAAAGCACATCTGGGTCTTTCTTACTTTCATGAAATCTTTACAAGGCGACCACCAGTACCTCTGGGAAAATGAAGTAGAGGAGCCACATAATGTGATTTCTTAAAGCAAGCAGCTGTTCGAGTTACCACCCTGTCAGCCATATGGCGCGGCAACACATCAAAACATTGTGTGCATCTCGACTCCCTGCTGTTTCCAAACTTCAGAACAAGAACTGTTTACTTGTCTGTGAGCCTGTCAGTCATAATCTGCCTGCTGGTTTCTCTGCATTGTTCTTTGCTCATCTCTTTTGTTCGGTTTAATGCTGCTTTTATGCCATATCAAGCTGTACGTTATCGCATAGTACAAACATCCGTAATTACCGTCAGAACGTGGTAGATATTTGTAGACTCTGGTATCACGGTCAGGCTATTTTCATACACCGTTTGTAGCTATACCTACGAGAAGTAATGCACTGTAATTCATATCATATCTCCCACAAAATAATTTTGTATATAATCCCAGTAAACGTGAACTCGTAAGTGTAAAGAGTGACAAACGGCACGCGGGGAGGAGGTCGGGGTGGATGGGTGGGTCAAAAACCACCAAGGAGACCACTGTTCGTACCCCGTGTGAAACCAGAGGTCAACGACTTACTTGATACTTAACTTCCGTACTTAATTTACATCACTTCCGTAGTTATTTTTACCCAAACGTTGACTTATTTGTTATATAATTTCCGTACTTAAGTTACGCCCCTTCTGCAGTTATTTTAACCCAAACCACAATCTTTTCCTAAACCTAACCAAGTAGTTTTGTTGCCTAAACCTACCCAAGTTGTTTCCTGTGAAGACGGAAGTTTATTTTGAAAAGACTTTATGCATGTAACGAGCGTAAATTGACATGTGTTGCTGGAAATTCGTAGGAAAACGCACGAAAAAAGAGAAATTACTTTTCGTTAGATATCAAACGAACCGTTGTATGAGGAGATGTTGAACTGGTAGATAACTTTTCTCTGTTGAGGTATTTCACAGATCATGTTTACCCTAAATGACTACCTTGGGACTACAGAGAAACATGGGAAATGGACCAAAAGTGATTGTGACTAAACAACACTTGTGATCCTGTTAAGAATAAATACAGACATGACTGGTTGGCACCTAATCAAAGTCTTATCACATAAGTCTGCAGCACTAGTCTCCTTAAATGACCCTGAAATCATCGGTGAGACTGAATCCTGATTAGTCCTGAAAGCTTCAAGGACCCCTACCAAAGTCCACTTACAGTTTATTTGAAACAGTGCTAGTCATCAGTAATTGTATGATTTTTATCATGAAGGCAGGGTATGAAAGTGAAAGATGAATGCTTGCCTGATTGCAGATCAGAGAGTGCTGAGGTTTGTGATGAATCTACCTTGGGTAATGCAAATCTTAATGGAGACCAATCAATTAGCAGTAGAAGAATTGGCAGAGTCGTGCCGTGTTGTCCAGAGCCAGGCGGCGCTGCTTCTTGTGCCATCTGATCAATCAGTGACAATAAAGAGGAAACTAATGAATGCCTGGCAACAGGAAGCTCAAGTTCAGCTTAAATCCTGTTCTTCATGCCACAGAAATACATGGAACAACCAAAGTGTGCCAAACCAAATCAGTCAAACACAGATCTGTCCAGTGGTCCAGTGGACTGTTTCCTCCAGACTAAAAGCCAACCGCGATTACAAGGACGCCGCATTGAGTGGCATCTTTCGCCAGTGGCCATTCATTATCTGGCTAAAAAAGCAGACCATCACTAACAAAGTATCTGTTTCCTGTATGCATGGTCATGATTTATAAACTCATTTATTTTGTCTTACTGTATATGTATCATTTCATTTGTAAGAAAGGTCTGTGTTAGCTCAAGCAAGAGGTTATCTTTGTAACCTGGCAGTTGTGCGTAAGTTTATTGCTGGTATTAAGTCAAGCTCAAGCTCTTTGCATAACCAAAGTCATTACAACAGATCTACAGTACGACCAGGACACTGTCTGGAGAGGTTACTAAAAGTACCATCATTTTGGAAAATGCCAACTAGATATGGCTAACTCAGAAGGCACTTTTGTATGGAATACAGACTGTGGGTTTTGTCCCCCGTTTCTTACCGGTTGCTGTAATCAGGGCTGAAACATTCCTCCTCGAGTAATTTGATTACTAAAAATCTCCGTTTAATTCGTTTAATTTTCTGCTCATTCTAAATTTAAAATGACATGTCTGCCTCGGTACTGAAACAACGTCACTTGTCAGGTAATCAAATGATTCTTCCTCTACGATGGATCAACCAGTTTAACGTCAGCTGCTGTGTTTCCTTGTTCTTGTATCTTATAACTACGTGTTACATGTAGACAAACAATGTAATGTTTATGCCCTTCCTGTCAAGTTTCCTGCCCTGCTATGGACTGACAGACCAGGATCAGTGATATAAAGTGATGACACCCTCAGCGTCATCAAGTCAGTAGCTGGAGTTTCCCCCAAAAATACCCGCTGGGGCCTTTTTTGTCAAAGCAGACAATGGGATCATTAATTACGTCTGCATTTCATGCTCCTAAATGTATCTATTTTGCCTCTAAAACCTTTCATTTTTCATTGAGATAAATGCCCCCGCAGTCCAATTGTCCCCTGCTTGTTTGCATCTCTGTTTTTAACGGAGGTCCATAAAAACACCTGAGAATGGAGCCTCTGCTTTGGTTTTCCAGCGACAGGATTTTCACTTTAATCTGGGTTGTTCTAAGGGATGAGGGAGGCAGCTGGGACACTCATCCCTGCCATCACCAGATTACTCTGTCAAACACAACTAAAGGAGATTGGGATTAGTTTTCATCACAATCAAGCATCATCATTGTTGGTCATTATAATCATTCCAGGATGAGGGTTTGGATGGAGGATGAAAACCTCTTATAATGAATAACGACAAATTTTAAATGCAGATCTTCACAGCAATGATTTGCTGATTCTTTAACACCGCAACTTGAATTATACACATTACAATCACTTCATGATGGAATTACTTGAGGGTTTTATCGTGTTTATAGTGATTATAATGATTATACGTATACTTTTTATCACTTCCTGCTTTGATTTCTTCCCATCCTCCAAAAGTTATCCTTTTAACTTTATTGTGTTATCCTCGACTTTTTCTCAATGAATATGTATTTGTATATGATCTTATATATATATACATATTTATATATATATTTTTGATATGTCCAATAAATGAAATCAAATAAAAAATCTTCCCTTATTCATTCGCTTGATCCTTCCCTTTTGTTCACTCTCCACTCTCACACTTTGCTTTCCAATTCCTGGCTTTCATTCCTCTAACTTTTAGTTCCCTACTTTATTTTTTTCCATTTTTCTTAGTCTGAAATTTATGTTTTACTTCCAAGCTGTATCTTAAATCCACATCACACATTTACTCTCAGACGGTTAAGAGATTATTGTTTGTTCACACTCACAAAAGTGTTCAAATACACTCAAAACAGCCAGTATGCATGCTAAAAACTTTTGATTTTTGACTGTACTATTGATGTACACTAACCCCTGATAATGCAATGCACAAAGGAAATATAAGCTCTATTATATACTGTATATTACTCTAATGTAAGCCCTCACAGCTGGAATAATTAGAAGTTAATTGTGGATAATGGCGAAATAGCTCCAATAAATATAATGATATAATAAATACCATGAAAGTATTTACATCCAATTGGCAGTGGATGTCGAACGTCGTAGTTTGATTGGCATCCAACTGTGCACGTATTGTATTATTTCCTGTTGGTAAAGAAAAGAAGAGCTAAGCAGGTTGATTTCTTGCATACTAACTGCAAAGACAGTATAAATATTAGTATATAGTACCAGTGTTTAGCATCTTTCTCTTCATTTTCTTCTTTCTAACGTTTCAAATTTCTCCCCTCGCTTCTTTTAAATTCCTTCCCTCCATAAATCATAACCTTCTTCTGAATTTCTTTCAGGTTCCTCTTCTTCTTTTTCCCGACTACCTTCCTTCATGCACTTCTTCCGTCTTCCTTTTCTGTCTTTCATCCTTGCTGCTGTCTGTCCTTTCTCTGTCCTTCCCTTGCTTGAAGCACTTAGCTTTGATTAGTAGGAGAACTGGAAGCCTTTCACTTTGTTCATCTCTCCGTACATTGTTTACTTCCAACCTTCCTACCATCCTTCCCTTCATCCTTTTCTTCGGCGGATGAGGTTACATGCTGTGGTTGTTAAAAGGCCTGGCAGTAAGGTGCATACAGCCAGAACCAGCTGTACTTTTGCCGATCAAATTTCATCAAAGAGCCGGGGTCTCTTTGAGCCGGAGCCAGACAAGGACCGACCGGGAGAGAGACCGAGTGACTCGTCTACCTGCTGCTCCTTCTGTCTGTCTCCAACACCTCTTTGACTTCTTATCTATTATCCTCCTTGAACCAAAAAAACCCTCCGTATTTCCACCATTCAGCTCGTAAACACAACTGCCGACAGTGTGTGAGATCGAGGATGACGCGGCGATAGACCTTCACCTCTCTGACTTCCAGCCTTCAACAGCAAGGTGGCTGATTTCAGCTCATGTGTAAGCACTGAAAGTGGTTGAACAGTAAGGTGAAGTAAAAAAATTAAATAAGTTGAAGTTTCAGTTGAAGTAAAAGTGACAAAAGGGATTTTACTGAAATCAGGTAAAATGTCAGTTGGACAGTCAACGTTGAAGCTGCTGATATTTTAGGTGTATGTGGTACTTGCCAGCTATACAGACTGACACATGACAGTTCAACTGCTTTCAGTGCTTTTATAAAAACTGACAATTCAGCTGCTTTAGCTTATACTGGAAACTATGCTTTAGGCAATTTACACCTCAACAGATTTGAACTACTTTCAGCTCTGAAACTTCACTTCAAATCCTTTCAGTCCTTCAACTGACACTTCAGATGCTTTTAGTGCTTCAAATTCAACTGACACTTCAGATGCTTTTAGTGCTTCAAATTCAACTGACACTTCAGATGCTATTAGCGCTTCAACTTAAAACAGTAACTGCCATTCAACAACTCAGAAACAATGAACATTTTAAGATATTGAACCTGTTTACAGTGTTTGCAACTGCAATTTTCGGTGTATGCGTGCAGGGTTGGGCAATATGACGACATATATCATCAAAACGATATAAAAATGTCTATCGTGTATATTTTTTTAATATTGTTTCTATCGCGACATAGGTGCGAGTTGCACCAAAATTTGCATAAATAGCGCCAGGCCGAGCGTTTTTTTTCCCCCCAAACAAACGACACGTCGTTCAGCCTGTTTGCTGATGCACGGAGCAGGTTAGTAAATCTTCACAAGGAGAAACAGAAACAATCTGATGCTCACTCGTTCAAGTACTAATTACCTCTGCAGTGGTACTCCAAATACAGACGTAGTTAATTGAAATTCCTCAGAAGGTCATAGAAATGTATCTTGTTCCAATCATATTTCATTAATTCAATTTATAGGATGCAATATAAGATAAAAACAAATGTCTATACAATAGTATGTAGGTTATTTCTACTACATCTAGTACATAAAATAAAAAATAATAAAGGTTCCAGAGAGGACAGTCCTTTTCAGGTCAGACACTATGAAGTTCTCCAAAGAAGTTTCCTATAACTGAAAGCTTTTCATTATGCAGTATTTTGAGTGGGCCTTGTGTTGACAAAGTCTCCCTATCTCTAATGAATCCATTTTCAATTCAGACAGCAACTCCACAGAATGCAGAAGAAGTCAAGGGGCTGAATAGTTTCTAAGGTCACATCTAAATTTTTTTATCTTCTCTTTCTATTCAGCTGACAGCCTCTTTCTCTCTCTCTCTGCTCTCTGCTCTGTGCTCTCTTTGGGTTTGAGGGTTGAACATTTCAGCAGGTCAGGTACAGTCTCATCTAATAGATACTCCAAACGGGGAGTTACATAATGCCTGACCGGTGTTCAATTAGTCCATTTTATTATAAAAATATCAGTTCGCTAAATGCACCTGCAGAGCAGCTCCATTTTATCTGCAAGAGCTTTTATCATGAGTGGGTTTTTTCCAAAAGCGCTGCTTTTACAGGTTGAAGTTTAGCGTGTGAAACACTGGAGTGCTCATCTGAAAAAGCAGAAATGGATTTTGCTGATTTAACGGATTCAAATTCTGGTTTTACTTGCCAAGAACTAGTTTCACAGGACAAAATAACATCACTAAATAATGATAACATAGATATTGATCATTATGTACCAGTTATTAATGACATTATCAGGGGATAAGCTTATCAGTGGGCAATCTCCAGATCTGAAAAGTGAAGCCTGAAGTTCCTTAAATTTGCATGACGGTGACTACGTCCACTTCTTATCACTGACAGGATGTCCAACTCTCCACATACAGCTGAGCGGAAATGATTAGTCAATTAAACGATTAGTAAATTGAAACAAAATGAATCTGCAACTATTTTGATAATGGATCATTTGTTCATCTTTCAAGCAAAAACCATACCCAATTCCACCTATTTCATGTGATTGTAAACTGAATATCTTTGGGTTTTGGACTGTTGGTTGGTCAAAACAAGCAATTTGAAGTTACTGGACCCAGCAGGCATCGATGGCGTTTGTTCTTTTACCCCCGAAAAAGCCCTTCAGCGCCACCCAGCAGCCTTTTAGCCAGACACCACCTACAGTCATTCAGTCATCTTGTCCATCTATATAGCCTTCAGTCCTCCCGAGGCCACCCACCAGCCATCCATCCAGCTCCTCCATCCTTCAGGAGACCCTGACCTGCAGCTGTAGAAGAGCGACCTCTCAAGGCTCGGACGCAATACAGGAGGACATTTCTTGGACTGATTGACTCTCATAAAGAAGAAATGGAAGTAAGAGTGACGCCAGAGAAATGATGAGTCACAGTTGGCCTCCAGCGTTTCACACTCGTAGCTCAGTTCAGATGATCAGCAAGCAGCTTTTGTCGTGATTGTGTGTGCCATTGCATTGTCTTTTTAAACACTGTACACGTTATTTTGCTTTTAGCTGAACTACAGTTTGCAGCTTTTAGTTGTTGAATTATTTTGTGGCATTTTGTGTTGTACTGTTTTATAAAAAAAAATTGTCCGCCGAGGACGTTATGTTTTCAGTTCGGTTTGTTTGTTTGTCAGCAGGATTACGGAAAAACTACTGGCCCCATTTTCATGAAACTTGGTGGCCAAGGAATCAATCCATTCAATTTTGGAGTGGATTAGCGGAGGTCGTTTTTAGTCATGCGATTGGCTGGTTGAGCAAACCAATCTGGATTGGAACTTCATCGCACGGCTGATAATAAAGCAACCAGAGCCAATAATCCTTCATATTTATCTCACGGATTAATTGTTCAGGACATTTTCAAAGCACAAAATACAAATTACTCCCAAGTTCCAGCTTCTAAATTGTGAAGATTTGCTGCTTCTCTTTCTCTATATTTTGTCTTTATGTGATAGTAAACTTGATTTCTTTGGGCTTTATACTTTAAGTTGAACAAAACAAGTAATTTTAGAGACATCACCTTGGGCTTTAAGACATTTTGATGTGAAATAGTCCTTTTTCACATCTTTCTGACATTTTATAGACCAAATTTTATAGACCCATCAATAAAATCCTGAAAAATAATCACCAGATTAATCAACAATGTACTGTAAATAGTTTTTAGTTGCAGTCTTACAGCTATTTAAGGCCCACTTAAATGTATTTACTTTTTTAACTTGGGTCTTGAAATATTTTGTCTGTAATTTTATTTATCCAATTTTAACGCTTTTAATAGCGTGGCTCTTTTGTGTAAGTTGTTTTAATGTTGCATTATGATTGCTTTACCCTTTATCTGAAGCACCTTGAGATTTCGCTGTATTTTAAAGTGTGTTATATAAATTAAATCAATTATTATTACTTAAAGTGCTGTTTAGGCTTGAAATTAATGTGGAGAGACACACATTTAAAGGCTTTGAGAATTACTGGAAATTATGAATAAATGATATACTTTGGTTCAATATTTAGATTGTTAGCTGTCTACAAAAGAGTTGTCAAGCCATAAAGTAGTGCTAAACTACTTTGAACTTGTTAAATAACGATTCTCATTTTACAACTTTGCTTTAAGTGTTCTTTAAGTAACAATTATTTTCCTTATTAGGGTTTTTATTATTGCCAATTTGAACCCATAGCCCTAACATCCAGCTCTTGACAAATAAGAAATAATGTTCCTCCAGATTTTCTGTGTGTATTGAAGCGCTGAAACGCTCATTGAGGTTGGAAATGGGTTTTGCTACCAGAGAACTCCAGTCCGCACTATCTCTCCCTGCTAATAAAGAAGCACTTAGCCTCCCAACTCTGGTTCGCTCACCGCCACGATGATGGTGTAGATTAGGACAGGGAGTATACCCGTGTATGTGCATTAAAGCACAGATTGCAGCAGAAGTGTCGACAGCAGTGAGGATAAAAGTGACTCGGGGTGAAATCCCTCTTGTGACTTCAGTCTAGAAATTAACTCTGAAGATCTTTAAGTTTTCAAAAAATACTTTGCAGGTACCAGATTTTAAGGTCTTTGGTGGGGTCTTTTCATACATTAAGAGACTGAGACGTGTAATTAAAAGACAGAAAGAAGAGAAGATACTAATGAAAAGTGAGTTTAACACTAAATCACTACATTGGCAGAGTGTAACACGATCTGAGTGTAACACCCTGCTGATGTCATTTTCACCTCTCTTGTCACTAAGCAGATACGCACATAAAAAGTGCGAAGTGAGAAGACCCGTGGAATCTCTTCTCTCTCATTCTTCTGAATAAAGCAAGTCTGGAGCAATAATTTGACACTTCAGGACATAGTCTTTTCCCCCCAAGGCCGATGGAGCATCACCTTTCTTTTCCCTTTCACCTCAAAAAAGGAAGTCTTTTAAAATAAAACAGTGAAATAATGGCAGTTTTCGATATCTGACACCTTGCAGGCAACCTTCGTTTTACCAACATTCAAGAACATGCCCGTGGGAAACACCACAGAACCTGATACCATATATTTAGTTTTATACATTGCTGTATCTTTCACTTATGCACAATCACCACTTAAAACAAGAACTAAGAGGAACAACATTTCAGGCCAACTTCCAGCCATCTTCAACTACACACAGTGTGTTTAACCCTGATAGAAGAGAGACAGATCCATACTCAAAAAGAGAACGTACCTTGGGACTAACTAATGGCATCCGTTAATCTGTACGATCTATTAAAGGGGATATTACTAAAGATTTTGAGTATATAAAAGCACCCATTCAATCGCTCAATCTCCCACCATCCATCATCAGCTCTGTACCATCCGTTTCATCAATCAGCCAACAGGCGGCAAGATCTCTCCTCAAAGTCTCAACGCTACAGGAAGCTTCAGCATGTTTCTTACCTCTTTCCCGGACAGGTAGTAGGCAGACAGCAGACCTCCAACGAACCGGATGTTCACCTCAAACACCGACACTTCTGCGTTCTGCAGCGGGGACAAAGAAAAGAAATATGAGATGATGAACACCACAAAATACTACTCATGAATACACATTTATCCTCCTACAAACTGTGAATCGGGAAAACTCAATACAGAAATGTCCCTGGGTCTTGTTTCACTTCAGGGAGGATTAGACTGAGGTGGGCTTTCCACAGTTCACACAGATATTTTTTGATTGAAGCAGCCAACAGTTGATACTGAAAACATTTAAGTTTTCCCTGGTTTAGGACTGAGACCTGCTATGAATGACTGATTAATCTATTCAATTCCAAATTTTGAGTCATTCTGTCCTTCATCATTCATCAGCAAAGGTTTTATAAAAAACTAAAAATTGCTGATGAAATATAAGGCCCCTTTGTTGGGTACTCTTATTCCAATCTGTCACGGGGCAGTGAAGGGCATCAAGTCCCCAAAGTTAAAAAAGAAATCCTTAGAAAAGTCGCCTTAAATGGCAGTGATAAAGTGCGCTGCATCTAAAAATACAATGCCTCTATTTCTAGACAGTTTCTGGCAGAGCGAATGGGACAAATAATAACAAAAAAAATGTAAGTTTGTAAAGCCATCTGTCTCAGCAACGGAACAATGAGGCTTCATCGCTCTCGCTTCACGTCTTTATGAACAGATTCCTGAGTCAGATGAAGTTTTTGTGCTTGACTGACAGCTCTCATAAGTCACTGCTGTCGACCAGAGATAGGACAATAGACTCTGTCCTGTGGAAAAACAAATTACATGCCAGACAAAATGTGTCCTCTCATTTCTCTCCCCCCCCCAAGTCTGAATGACTGATTGAGTACTTAGATTGTGTTGCTAATTCTTCCTAATTCAAATTTAATTATTTCCTTCACAACGCATGGGCAAAAAAGGAAAAAGACACTATTATTTCTATCTACTACCTGCTGTCTATGAGCAGTGCAGTTTACACAGCTAGAAGAGTGAAACAGAAATATGTCAGCTTCATTATACAAGTACTTTTTGAGCAAACAGTTGCAGCAGTTTTCCTGCAGCGACAGCTTTTAACAGCCATCACTGCTTTAAACTGTCGGACAATGACCCTCTGAGTCAGCAGCTGAGTGACGTTATCTCATTCCTGCAAGAGGGCCTGACAAAGTTGGCAGTCGAGTCTCCTGATGTTGCAACATTAAATCCATTACAGAGCGCACAGGAAACTGACTAAGCATGGCCTTTTCCTAACAGAGAACTAATTAAGGGCTACAGCAAGATGAATCAATGAGATAATGGCCCAAGTAGCCCTCTTTAGATGAAAGTGCATCTTCTGATCTTCTTTTGTGAGTGGCTAGATGTTAAGTGTCACCTGTATTTGCTGCTCGTAGAGCTTAAAATGTCAAAAGGCAAAAAAAAACTACACCTATAGTTTTCTCATTACAGAAAATGTCGAGTTTCCTTTTCCCCATCCTATTCTTTATAGCTTATGATCGTTAAGTTTTGTTCAGAGCGTTTTGAGTTGTGACAGAGGAAGTCTCGGGAGTGCTATAAACCCTGTACTGTGCTCTTTCCCTTTAAATAGATTTAAAAGTGTTGCTTAGCTGCTTGTGTAGAGAAAATAAATGGCAGTGTGACCCGTGTGGCTCCTGTAGCGGAGCTACAGTCATATTTTGTCAGGTTTGAGATGAAGGGAAAAAACACTATTTCAGGCATTGCTCATGGAAGAGCAGAGAGTAGTGCAGTTGTGATCAGTAACTAGGGAAGTGCAGATTAACTGATCGTATCAGAAAACCAATGCAGAGTCAGAGATTTGTCTACATCGATGCTCTGACAGGCTTCAGTCAGCCAACAACGTGCAGTTGTCTTTGTGTTCACACTTGTGTTGAAGAGTTACTTTCACTTTTGAAACGTTGTTATTTTAAGCCAAAACACAATGTTTTTCCTCAAACTTAAGTAAGTGATTTTGCTGCCTAAACCTAAAGAATTGTAGATTTGTTGTCTAAACCTGAAGAAGCCTTTGCTTTGTGTTCAAAACGTACCGTTTCATTCAGTTTTACATGTTAGAACGTGTTTCACTTTCACTTTTACAACGTAGTAGGCGTAGTAGGCCCCTAATAACCCACATCTATGGTGCTTATAGTGACCGATAACGCCTATTTAATGGCCTGATAACAGTTGAATTGGGAGCAATAAACTTCCGTTTTCACAGGAAACAACTGGGTTATGTTTAGGCAAAAAAACTACCTGGTTAGGTTTAGGCAACAAAACTACTTAGATCGGTTTAGGAAAAGATCGTGGTTTGGGTTAAAATAACTAAAGAAGTGGTGTTACTTGAGTACGGAAGTTACATGACCAATAAATCAACATTGACTTCTGGTTTCACACAGGACACGAAACAGCAGTCTCCTGGGCGAAAGTTCAGTATTTTTTCATCCACCCCGACCTCCGTTTGTCACTCTTTATACTTCCTGGTTCACGATTACGTGGATTACATACGAATTGATTTTGCGGGATATATACGAATTACAGTGAATTTACTTTTCGTAGGTATAGCTACAAACGATGTATGAGAACAGGCTGATATATACATCCCTACTAGTAACAAAAACATGTATTCTTTGATCACCAAAAAACACAGTGTAAGTATGTAGGAAAACTAAATGCTGCTACAGAACAAGAAAGACGGAAGGAAGAAAATATTGCATACCACTGGCGAAATTTCCCCTGACTCATGTGGAACTGGCTGAGAGTTCACAAGTGCCAGAGCAATTAAATTAAATTCAGTAATATCTAGTAAACATCATATTTTTGGACCTTAATACGGTAGCACAAGTTATTCCTTGGCCAGCAGCTTTTTCTTTCCTCTCCAGAGATCATATTTAATTCCTGTGTGAACCAATCAGCATGTGTTGCGCAGGTTTGTTGTGGCATTTAGAGGGTACATTAGTCAGTACCCCACAGTTCCTGAGAAAAATCTGTTCACACAGCAGTTATAAGGAGCACAAAAATATGGCAGAACTGTTTCTTCCATCGGCTACTGCTGTCATTTTACTGTGACGGTGTTTGGGTTTACTGACAATTCAAAGCCATCAGAACTCGTGTCCTTTTGCTCAGGGACAGTTGAATTGACGCAGACATGTTGCATAAAGACATCAAGTATATCTGTATTCCCTCCTTTCTCCATCTGTTACTTCATGTCTTCTGGCAAAGTGTCCAGAGACAGACACTGCTGGCTACTGTCATCACTTCTGTATTTATGAGTCTCAAGCATTCTCCCTTGTTTGTTTCACAAACCTTTGTTTGTCTCGGTCTCTTTTTATACATTTTTCTGCGTCTCCGAATCACTTTAAAGGCTCCTATAAGCTCTGGCACAACGGCAGCATTTTTAACTTTTAAATCTCCTCCGAGAATGTATATTTTAAGACGTACTTTCCTGGATCGTTTCACTCGAGTCGCGAAAGTTTATTGTTATTCTTGAGACGTAACGTCACTTTTGTCATTCCATGTCATTTATCGTGCCGTCAGGATGAGACGCAATCTTTTGTGTCTATGACATCTTTCAGACAAACTTCCCAAGTAAGTGCAGAGAAATGTCTAAATCTATTTTTATAGAAAATCTATATCGATTCTTTAGTAACATCTAAATAGATTTAAATCAACCCTTCCCGAGGTGCTTTCACAATAACAGCCCTGCCATTAAAAAGCACTTATTCTAAAGCATATGCAGAAAGTGTTGAGTATCAAAGGTACCTTTAAATCTCAGCATTATGCTACTGCGGCAGATGAGTAGAGCAGAAAACAATGGGCCTCCTGCTGTGTCAACGCTACTTGAGTGACGGGACGACTGCTGGTAAATACCGTAAATAAGGCAGGATTATGCACGGGGGGTTGCTGTGGCACTGGAAATTCAAGTGTGGCAAGTCTACATGTGAATGAGCTGAAACATCCACAGTTTAGCATACAGTACAGTAAGGAGGATTAAAAGGTACTATACAGTATGTAACGATTAACATGTATTAATCCTTTTCTTATTGCCGATGTGTGAACGGATTGTAACATGACTTAAAAACGGAGACCTTCCCTGACATTCTCAGTTGCCTATAACACTCTGTGGACTAGTTTTTTATGGAAAGGACTAGTTAGTATCATGGAGCCATGGTCCTAATAAAATATAGGACCATTACAGATAGTAACGTTATTCGAAATATGATATATGATTGAAATGTAATGTCACGTAAGTGTTTTGGCCGATGCCCAGGATGCTCGCTTGCGCCTACGGAGTGCGATTAACAGGATGCTGACTGCAAGGGTGTCATTAATAACAAGGATTTTCTTTAGATTCCACATAGTACCTTTAAAGCTGATGTGAAGGTGTATTTAACTACAGTAGTGGATGTCCTCCTTAATGAGGAGCTCTTAACAGGGATGTTATAACGATGATGCTTCTACAATTAAGGCAGACATCAAAAGGTAAAGTGTGTGTGTCTTACTCGCAGATATATCTACATGTTCCAGTATCGTTAAGCTCATCAGCAAACGTCCATCTGTCCTTTGGAAATTAGCACTGAAAAACAGAAAGTCCAACTATACCTATGACGCCTTTCATAAATTCTGTTGTTCATTACATGGATAAGATTCTCGATTTCAGATTTCCTCTTGAGTTTGAACTTTCGAGTGTAATATTTTGTTCATAAATATATCAACACTGCCATTGATTATAAGCCCGTTCATGACTGGTAATAAAAGCTGAAAAGCATTTAAAGCGAAGCGTTTAAACCTGATTAACCATGGAGACCCCAAAGCACCTTTCAATTAACTGAAGTGCAACTAACCTGTTATCGGTGTGTGTGTGTGTGTGTGTGTGTGTGTGCGTGTGTGTGTAAGGCTAAGCAACTCCTACTGGCAAGTTCACGGCGTACCACTTTACCATGGGCGTACAATTAAAAAAGGATGAATAATAAAACTAGAAATCACGAGAGGAAGAAAGAAAAGGAGCAAGCTGATATCAAAGAGTTTGATTTCTCCCTTCTTATCCATCCAGCAGCGTGTGTGTGTGTGTCTGTGTGTGTGTGTGTGTGTGTGTGTGTGTGTGTGTGTGTGTGTGTGTGTGTGTGTGTGTGTGTGTGTGTGTGTGTGTGTGTGTGTGTGTGTGTGTGTGTGCGTGTGCGTGTGCGTGCGTGTGCGTGTGCGTGTGTGTGTGTGCTCGCTCTAAAGAAGTAAGCCGTAATAGACTTCTGTGCGGATCCATTAGACAAGATTTTGGCTCTTTGCCCCTCCGGGTTTTATTGATAATGTTGTGGAAGAGCAATTGGAGTCAATGCACTCATTTCCTGCCCACACAAACAAACACACATACACACACATACACACACGTACACACACATACACACACACACACACACACATACACTTCTGTGATTCCTGTGTTCACGTGCAATGTCTCACTCTTCAACATGAATTTCAAGATATGAAAATTCTATATTTACATAGTTTTTTTGTGGATTCTATCTGTTTTAATTAAAACATCTCTGAACAATGGTTTCACTTTCACTGATAACACATTGCATTGTGATCCATTACCAGCAGAGCCCATTAGAAGTCTGGATAATTGTTTCTTACAAGGTAATCATCCAGGCATCAGAAAATGATATTAAGTTTTATATCATGTCATTAAGGATAGATTTATCACATAAAATATTAAACACCAAGCAATTTTGAGTTTATTATGTTTATTATATCATGACGTGATTATACTAATCATCATGTGTTTATAATGTCTTATGAGCACAAGTTCAAGTTAATCTTGGAATCATTGAAATTGAAAATATTTTTTTTCTATATTATCTAATGTTTTTAAAGAGGACCTATCATGCTTTTGTGCCTTTTCCCTTTCTTTTAGTGTCGTTTTTCTCCTCTGGTTGCAAAAAGAAGTCAGATTGTATAGAAGTCTATTAGAAAATGACCCTACTTCTCACTTGATTTATTACCTCAGTAAACATTTTAAACATGAGTTTATGGTCTCAATCACTAGTTTAAAGTGTTCTTCAATACAGCATGATGATCATTTAGTAAATTATGGTCCCATTTAGAGTCAAATAGACCATAAAGCAGGGTATGATTTAGGGCGGGGCTACCTTGTGATTGATAGCTCGCTACCACGGCGTTGTCCGGTCTGGTAGTTGTCCGTGTTTT
This sequence comes from Sebastolobus alascanus, assembly GCA_916701645.2. Taxonomy (NCBI): domain Eukaryota; kingdom Metazoa; phylum Chordata; class Actinopteri; order Perciformes; family Sebastidae; genus Sebastolobus; species Sebastolobus alascanus. The sequence continues at coordinate 807,313 of CAKAOJ020000131.1, read as the reverse complement.
CATCTTACAACTTTAATCCTTTCACAGTGTGTTTTCAGTTCGTGAAAGTTAATTGTTTTGGTCGCCTAAAAATGTGTACTTGAATCGACCCTCTCGTGTCACTTCTGGTTGCAAAAAAAAACAAGATGGCGACGGCCAAAATGCCAAACTCAAGGCTTCAAAACGGCAGTCCACAAACCAATGGGTGACGTCACGATGACTATGTTCACTTCTTACATACAGTCTATGGTTAGAGTGGAGCTGGAGCAGAGTACGAAGAGTTTGGTTTGGTTCGATTGACCAATCACAACAGAGTGGGCCAGCTGACCAATCAGAGCAGACTGGAGCTCAAACAGAGCGTTTCAGATAGAGGGTGAAAAGAGGTGTTGCAGCACAGCCGCTATGAGGAAAAATAGTTTTTTTTTAACATTAAAGCATGTAAACATGTTCTAGTAGAAACCCAAATTACAAGTATGAACCTGAAAATGAGCACGATAGGTCCTCTTTAATATTTTTTTTCTAGATGTTAAAATTGTTCTTCATTAGTTTCATATGCTGCTTTCAGTTAGAGTTTTCTAACACACACACACACACATCAATGACTCAGCTTAGATAGGGGGATGGATAAGTGCGGCAACATCAAGGCCTTTTTCCATCCAATTGCTGACTGTACACAACACAAACAAACACACACACACACACACACACACACACACACACACACTCTCTCTCTTCCTCTAACGTCCAAGTTAAGGAAACCATCAAGAGTGTTCTGTATTACAGTTCACATAGGCTGACCTACATGTGGTGAAATTCAGTCATTTGTCACGTCTCTGTATAAGTTTATTTTAAGACTATATCATACATTAGGTCATGCACATAACGTCTACAAAGTGCTCAGCTGAATCACAGCCATTAAAAGTCGAAATAAAACAGCTAAAGTGACTTTCAGGCTTTATCTGAAATGTGGCATCAAGCAATAAATGTGATCACATATTTTTCTGCATTTTATAAGCTTGAAATAAAATGTTTACGGCGCTTGGGAGTCCCGTGTATAAGCATACGTCCTTGGCGAGGAGCTTCTAAGAGTTTCGTAGTGTTTTAATGAGAAAGCTGTGCTTCTATTGTCGTGCGTGACAGCAGGATGCAACACCGATCACGTCTACTTTGACGCAGCTTGGTTACATACACAGCAGACAGCAGAATGTGGAAACTTGAGAGCGATTTGTCTCTTTCACTTAAACAGCCTCCTGTAAACATTATCTCCTCTTGTAATACTTGAACCATTTAATATTGACAGTAAACATCCCGCCCAGCAGTTTTCTGGCAAGTGCTGTTTTTCCCCTCCTCAAACTACATGTAAGTTGGAAGCAGATTATGTTTTCACTCCTGTGCATCTGTCAGCAACAACATATCTCAGGATGTTACAGGCGGATTTGGCTGAAGCTCAGCAGACAGGTGGTGATCTAGATTTGGGATTTACGCCAAACTATATGTTGCATTCAAGCGCCGGTCGGAGAGCTTGAAATCCGGGATGCTGACTGGTGAACAGCAGAGCTGCAACAATTAATCGATTAGTTGTCAACCATTGAATTAATCGCCAGCTATTTTGATAGCTGATTTTTTTTTTAGAAGAAGAAAAAGTCAAAATTCTCTGAATCCAGCTTTTTAAATAAGAATATTTTCTAGTTTTTTTTTTTACTCCTCTATGACAGTAAACTGAATATCTTTGAGTAGTGGACAAAAAAGACATTTGAAGACGTCATCTTGGGCTTTGGGAAACACTGATCGACATTTTATAGACCAAACAACTAATCCATTAATCGAAAAAATAAGCGACAGATTAATCAACAATGAAAATAATCGTTCGTTGCAGCCCTAGTGAACAGCATCATATGACAAAACATAAACAACACTGAGATGAATTTGCACTCTAGACCTTCTGTCTTTTTATGTAAATAACAACTGTAGCTGCTGAATCTTTTGTTCTATTTCACCTGCAGTTATTTGCATGTCAGACATTGTGCTCTTATCTGTTGTTGCTCATCTTTAGTTACATCGTGACTGAGTCTTGCGTACATTAACTCCTGGACTTTAAAGGTCCTTCAAGGCTCCACTCTGCCATTGACGTCAATGATTCAAGTCTGTATCGACTGGCTTATGGCTTATGGCAGAGGGTCGAGGCTTCGGCGAAATCAATTTAGTTGATCATCACAAGGGCACTCGCACACACTTACTTACCACATTAAAGTCGAGGTTCTTCTCCACCCAGTCCGTGGCAGCTTCAAACTCTTCAAACATTTCCATGATGTAGAGGGTATCCAGAGCATCCACTATTGTCGCCCCCTTTATACTGCCTGCAAGAGAAAGAGTTAAAAAGGTTAGATATAGATTACAGAGTTTCTCAATACACATTCTTGAAGGTTGTTGCATCTTCAATAGAGTCATCTGTAGGGATGTCACGAGAACCGATACTTTGGTACCAAGTCAATGCCAAAATTCTGAAAACATGACTTACCATAGGTACTGTCAAGGCTAGAGAATAATGTCGTCCTGTTGTCCCGGGGACAATAGAAAAGTTGTTTGGGAAGCAGTAAACTCACTATCGACACATCCAGTGGAAATATGAAATGAGAGCTAGTTAACGTTAGCTGTTAGCTCTGTGCAGGACTGTGCTGCTCACCGGCTGCTACCAGCTAACGTTAACTAGCTCTCGTCCTGCCGATTTCAGGGACACGGGAGGTGCAATTGATTGACATTATGATGCGTTCAGGCTCTAGTCAGTAAAAGGAGTATTGGGCGAAGATAAATTCTAACGTTATCATGATGTGTTCAAATGTAATCTTGCAAAGTGTGGTTTTTGGTGAGAAACTGGAATAAATCCAGTTTTTTGAAGGAGATGTTTTCACAGCAATATAAAACAGATAATAGAGAGGGAATTATGACCTGTTTAACTTCCTAGCAAAAAACAGTATGCAAACGGTAATAAAGGAGTGGATGTTGAATTTTACTTCTGATTTTTTACCGTAGTATCGAGAATCGTGGAATTTCACCGGTGTTGGTATCGACTACTACATTTCTGGTATCGTGACATCCCTAATAATATGTCTGGTAATAAAACTGAGAAATGCAGGGAAGAAAGCTGGATAAAAAAAAAAACAACTTTAAGTTTAACTTTTCAAAATGAGCAAATACTCCACTGAAGTTCGTTCAAATGTTAAAAGCTTGTTAGTCAGCGTACCACTCCTTTTATAAGTCTGAATGATGACAACAGGTGTTGGCAGCATTCTCACGGAGAAAAGCAGCGAACAAACAGCAGAAGTTAAGAGTTATGTTTGGAGGTTGAATAAATTATTTCGCAAAACAGATGGTGAGAGGCGGCCATTATCGGCGCTGATGAAACGTCGGGAGTATTGCTCATCTCTGGTGATTAGCCTCATAGCAGGAGGGAAGACACACAAACCATCATTCCGGCGCTGTCATTACCCAAACCCCTTTAACGAATCCAACACTACCCCAACGCCTCAGTCTGTGTGTGTGCCAGGGAGCCCAATAAATCATTAAGCATGCAGCACCGAGCCCTCGGCAAAGCTTTTAGTCCTAACATACTTGTTATAAACACAAGGCCTCATCTGTCTGTGCTATCTGACCACTTAGAGGTGAGACAGAAAAGGCAAAAAAAAAAAATAGGAATGGAAGCTGGGAAAGAACAAGACAACGAGTAAGACATGAATACATCAGCGTAGGGAGGGCGACCCTACAGAGAGAAGGGCAGGTGGTAAAAGTGGAAAGAAAAACAAGAGGAAAGCGCTTAAATAGTCCAAGTCACAGACAAAAAAAAGACTTTTAAATGCTGTATAGAGTCAAGATGAAAGCCAGAAAGCTGCAGGTTTGTTATCGTGTAAATCTGTGGGTTTATTTCCCTCTGTAAGAAGTGGGAGGATGCAAAGGCAGCTAAAAGCTTTCCATTACACACAATGCTGAATCATCAGCCACAGGCGCAGAGCCACTGTTGTCCATCAGAAGTAGCACTGTGTTCACTCTGTGTCTGGAAAATATGATTATTTCTTTAAAATCACCACCGAGAGAGATGACAATTCGGTCAATTGTTACTAGCTGTGAACATGATTTTGATTACAAAGCAATAGATACAAATAACATTTCCCGATAAAGCTGCTGATATACCATATTCGCTATCAACATTCATATCAAAACATCTCCTGGAAAGACTGAACCTCTACAGAAAAAGCTGGGTATTAAAGCAATAGCAACTTGTAATAAGTTGAATGTTTTGTCGAGTCTCCAGCCATGTGTATAGAAAGAGAGAGAGAGCATGTTACTGGAGGCGTCAGCAGATCCAGTTACTGTTGTAGTCACTTGTCCTTCCTGTTTTTCATCCATCTCACATTTTCACTCCATTGAAGCCTCCAAAGCGACAACAAGAGGACAAGACACTTTCCTCCCATCCATTGTCTTGTCACTGCGCTTCCTTCCCCCTCACTGCGTGTGTGTGTGTGTGTGTGTGTGTGTGTGTGTGTGTGTGTGTGTGTGTGTGTGTGTGTGTGTGTGTGTGTGTGTGTGTGTGTGTGTGTGTGTGTGTGTGCGAGGTACAGATGGTCAAAGAGTGACCAGGATACTAACACTAAATATAAAAAGAGAAGATGATGGAGCGGAAGGGAAAGATTCAATGGAAAGTTTTATGACATTTGTCCCTCTGTGAAGGATATAAACATGTTTTTATGAAATATGTCTTAACAGTTTGTTTTATTTTTAAACAAAACGCTGATTATATATACAGTAGGTCTCGGTGATAACATTATTCTTTCCCTCCATATAACGTATCAGGACAACTGAGATATTGTGATTCACAGTTTTCATGCTGGAGTTGAGATCATGAATACTTCTATATTCTTTGAAAATTATATAATTTTCTTCTTGTAATGATTTGATTCAATAGGAGCAATATGAGTAATCTTTTTTCATTGTGTGGAATATATTTAGTCATCATCATGACATATAGAATTAGTAGAGATAATGTTTTGATAACTATTTTATTATCTAAGGCCCTAGACACCCACACAAATGATTCATTATTGTGGCCAATTAGATCTTTTTCTGTTGAAGTTCTCTATGTACTAATAATAACGGTAAATATGTAAGTCGTCCCACACTAACAAGTTCAACAAAACTAATATGAAAGTGAGACTGATATCAATCAAGTGCACTGTCCTGAGAAGAGCTATAATTACACAAAATAAGTGAAAACTCTGTCGCAGTTGCTTCGTCTTGTGGTTTTCTTGCAGTAAAAACTTGACATTTGTGCAACAAGATAACTTTCAAATCAAACGTAAAACATAAATGAGAGTGAGTGCTGCTTAATAATAATATATCTGGATACAGAAATCTTTCAATGTCAAGATATGTTTTAGTCTACTATTAAAGATGGAGACTGCAGCTGTTGTTCTAACTGAACTCGCAGGGAAAACATGCTCATTTTGTAAGTTAATTAGTTGAATAATTGATTGGCGCTTTGAAAGAAAATTAATTAGCAACTGTTTTGATAACAGATTAATTGTATCAGTCATTTTTCAAGCAAAAATGCCAAACATTAGCTGATTCCAGCGGGAGGATCGGAGGATTTGCTGCTTTCCTTTGTCATATATGAAAAAAAAAAAATCTAAAATATTTGAGTTTTGAACTGTTGATCGAACAAAACAAGTTATTTGAGGGAGTCACCTTGAGCTCTGGAAAATTCACTATTTTTTTTAACATTTCATAGGCGAAACGATAACCAACAATATAATTGGCAGAATCCTGACCGTTCAGTTACTGCACAAAATATTAAGAACACTTGTCTTTTACATAAAGTACGCAGTATGTGTATGTGTGTCCACATTTGACACTTCAATGCAACCGGCCTGATCGGATATTGATCGGATATATTTCGTGGTCAAGAAGTGGCTGTCAAACAGTGTATAAAAGCATTTAATTTTCTTCACAATAAAAGTCCCCCGTTATTTTTGCTGCTTACTCTTCTTACTCCCTTCATTATTAGTAGACTTGTTTTAGTGAAATATAGCCGCTAACAAAGCTCTGCTAATTCTGTGACAAACACATTTAATTTCCTGTAAATTCTTCACAATAAAAGTCTCTCGTTGCTCTTCCTCCCTGCAGTATTAGTAGACTTGTTTTATTGAAGAATAGCCGCCAAAAGTTTCACTAATTCGGTAATAAACATTTAATTTCCTGTAAATTCTTCACAATAAAAGTGCCCTGTTACTCCTCCTCGCTGCATTATTAGAAGACTTATTTTATTGAAGAATAGCCACTAACAAAGCTCCGCTAATTCTGTGATAAACATATTTCATTTCCTGTAAATTCTTCACAATATAAGTCCCCCGTTACTCTTCCTCCCTGCAGTATTAGTAGACTTATTTCATTGAAGAATAGCCGCTAACAAAGCTCCGCTAATTCTGTGATAAACAGCTTTCATTTCCTATAAATTCTTCACAATAAAAGTCCCAAATTATTTTTGTTGCTTACTCTTCCACCCTGAAGTATTAGTAGACTTGTTTTTGGTTTTATCTACACCCACATGCTGTCCACAACTCACTGAGATCCAAACGCGATGCGAGCCAGGCCACCTCGGCATGTGGTCTGGCTAATCGGATCCAAATGCGAGCAGATCTGATCTCGGAACAGACAGACTTGACAGTTAATACGCCCTGGCGTGATCGGATGACAAAAGTCGCATTGAAAAGACAAGTGTAACCACGGCCGCTGATCACAGATTGGGGCTTTAATCAAAAAAGATCTCTGATGTTTGTGAGACAGCTTGTCCCGGGCCACGAGGGACCAAGAAATCTGCTAAAATCAGCTCGTTACCACATCCAGGATTTGTGTCAGAGTCCAGATGGGATGACTATAAAAACGGTGACAGGATTAAGCTGAGGTCTCTGAGGTTGTGAAAGCAAAGTCCAATGATCTTGGAGGTGATGGGTGTTGCTGCTGAGGAGTTTGTTTCTGTTTGCGAGCCTGGTGAGGCAGCAGATGGCTCCGCAGAGGGCAGCGTCTATGATGCTTCTGTAAAACATGAGTGGTAGCGGAGGAGGAGAGAGTCTAGGATGCTTCTATAAAGGAAGAGCAGTAGGGGAGGACAGGCCTTGTGATATCTGATGTAGGTGGTAGGCTTGTCGCAGTGGGAGAATTCTTACATATGTAAAAGGTCTTTCCAGAAAACCACAAACACCGGTGTTATCGCCCACGGCAACACGCCTCGCCTGCCTCTACGTCTTCAGAAGAGTGCTGGGGATCGCCTTCTCCGATGAATATTTTCTCCCTGCTTTGTTTCCTGTAGTTGCTACCAGTGTGAGTGCACCACTGGAAGATATTAAATTCAATGCCTCCTCTCAGCAGCTACTTCTTATTTTTGTGGATATTTTTTTTGTAGGGCTGTCAATCGATTAAAATATTTAATCACGATTAATTACATAATTGTCCATAATTAAATGTGCTTGCTTTATGCAGATTTATGTATTTATTTTTGGAAATCAGTTAACCACACAAAACAATGTCAAATATTGTCCAGAAACCCTCACAGGTACTGCATTTAGCATAAAAAATATGCTCAAATCATAACATGGCAAACTCAAGCCCAACAGGCAACAACAGCTGTCAGTGTGTCAGTGTGCTGACTTGACTATGACTTGCCACGAAACTACATGTGATTATCATAAAGTGGGCATGTCTGTAAAGGGGAGACTCGTGGGTACCCATAGAACCCATTTTCATTCAGATATTTGAGGTCAGAGGTCAAGGGACCCCTTTGAAAATGTTTATTCCAGTTTTTCCTCGCCAAAATTTAGAGTAAGTTTGGAGCGTTATTTAGCCTCCTTTGCGACAAGCAAAAATAATTAGGTTATCATTTCACTTAAGCTTTAAATCTATCATGTTAACTTTGACAGCCCTAGTTTTTTTTGTCCTTCATCATGTCATTAATCATAATGTTGCACGTCAGAGGTGAAGCTCTGGTTCTTCAGAGATTGCTTAAATGACAAAGAAGAAAACAGGGCCTGTATGACGCTCGCCCTTGTTGACATCACCTATAAAGCAGAACATGGGAAAGACGGATGGAAAGATGAAAAATGAACGAGCTGGCGTCCTCAGAAGACAAGAAGAATCATTACCGTTCTGTTCCAGGACAGAGAATAAGGATGGATGGGAGAGAGATGGCAGAAAGAAAAGGGAGGCTCAAGGTCCAAAAGTCATTAACGAACAGTATCAGTCCTTCCATTCCTGTGTGCCTCGAAACACAATCCATCCAGTTGTTCCTCTTCCTACATTCACTTGTCCTCTAATGAGGTGTCCCATCAATCGTCCCTCCTTCTTCTGTTCTCTCTTTCCAGTATCCTCTCTCTTTCTCTCCTTTACTTTATCTTCTTGTTTCCTTCCTTTGATTGCTCCTTCCATCCCAATCCACTCTGTTTTTTGTTCTTTTCCTTCCTCCCCGAGTTCCTCTAACAGGAAATGAGTGAAGAGGAGAGTGATGGATGAATTAAAACAGAAAGCACCACCGCAGGTGTTCATGTACACACACTCCTGCCTGTCGTACCCTATAGTATGCCATGTACAAAATGTTATTCTACTGCAACGTATCCTCACACAACGGTTCGTACGATATCTTACGAAAAAGTTATTCCTCATTTTTGGTGTGTTTTCCTAAAATGTCCAGCAACACGTGACGCACTCTGCTCCAGTCTTTTCATAATAAACTTGGTTAGGTTTAGGAAACAAAACTACTTAGTTAACTTTAGGAAAAGATCGTGGTTTGGGTTAAAATAACACCAGAAGTGGCGTAACTTGTGTATGGAAGTTATGTTACAAAAACAACTTGGTTAGGTTTAGGAAAATATCGTGGTTTGGGTTAACATAAGATATACATAACAAGTACGGAAGTTATGTGACAAATAAATCAACGTTGACTTCTGGTTTCACACGGGAGACGAACGCCGGTCTCCTGGGCTAAAGTCTGGTGTTTTTTGACCCACCCATCCACCCGGACGTCCTCCTACAGCGCCACATGGCGTTTGTCGCTCTTTATATTTCCTGGTTCACAATTACGTGGAGTACTTACGAATTCATTTTATTGGGATATATACGAATTACAGTACATTACTGTACATTATTGTAGGTATAGCTACAAACGGTGTATGAGAACAGCCTGTCTACTGCAGTTCAGTGCTAAAAACATGAGCTGGTATAACTCTATTAGTGTGGATGACTGGTCAATAACAACATTAACTTACTGCATTCTTACACTGCAGTGTGTGTGTGTGTGTGTGTGTGTGTGTGTGTGTGTGTGTGTCAGATGGGTGTGATGCATTTTTTGGTTGTTCAGAACAAAATAACCTTCACTTCACGCAATCGGGCGACGAAGACAGAGCTGTAATCTGTGATGCTGTGATGTGGGAGTGTGCATGAGCGACTGACAAATGTGATGTTGCTTTTTCTCTTTCGCACAAACACACGCCTCTGATTGTGTTGACAGAGGTCAAAATGCAAACATGAGCTCCACTTATTCAGTCGAGTATATACATTATGTTTTGAATCAGTAGGCGGAATAACAATTTAACTGTGTAAACTGTGTGTGTTCCTGTGAGGGATTAAGCAATAAGTCGACACTGATCTCCAACTGTATGTGCCACATTTTGAAGGAGAAGTTAATGTGTTTAAATGTGTTTTTAGTACATTTAAATTCATTGTGTTGCCGTGCACACCCTGCATACATGCTACAATTCTCATCTCCATATTTGTTTGCACTTACTTATTCTACTGTTCACTGATAGCTTTAAGCCATATTGGTGCTGTGTTAACTCACGGATGCTAACTAGATTAAAGTAATTAATCTAGTGATTCACTTTACAAACACTCAAACACACTGTGCCAGCGCGGCTGGACTTGGCGCAACTACCTTCCCTTCTATAAAGCCTATAAGTATCACCAGTGAAAGATCAACATAAAGTCCTCATATCATAGGAAGAACAATATAGTAATTAATCTAGCAAACATACAAAGTCCACGAGAGTAAAAGTAAAAACAGTAAAAATGCACAACAGTTTAACAGCTTAATTCAACAGTTACTTATGCAGTTTTCTCTTAACTTAAACAACTTTTTCGGTGTGAGGGAGCTACGTAACATCCGGTTGTAAATTCTGTCGCGAAGGATGGCAAAAAGTATTTTATCTTTGGACAGCCATCTACTGTTACCGTTGTCGGTATTCTTTGCTGGCCTCACCTAATTTTATCATCCTGCTCTCGTCCACTAACATCATGTGTGCCGTCTACTGTGCCTGATTCCATGTGAATGCAGCATCATGGCTGCTCCCTCTTAGCCGATTAGTCCACTAATCAGTCATTTTGGTCTTATTCGTCTAAGATTTCTTCAGTCGATTAGTTGTTTTTTATGCTTATTCATGCTGACTGACTTATTTCCAAGAACGTTATGAGCACATCTCTGGTAAACACAAGATTTAAAGTGGTGCTTTTGTATGCTTCAGTTTTACAGATCGGTCGATTAAATCAACTAATCGATTAGTCGACTAAGAATGTCTTTGGTCGAGGACAGAACTACTTAGACTTTTGCATTAGCAACACATTAGCAGACAGCTAGTATAGCAGCTAGCTTGGTTAGCAGTAAGCTGATCATAAAAAAACTAAATTCTACTTTATATTGAAACATAAACTTCATCAATGAAATCAAATCAACAGCATATGGAATTCATATACACTATAGCCCCCATTAAGTCCTGAATCCCCCGACATTTATTTTCACAGCCTTTATTAGATTACTGTGTGCTTATGAAAGGCTTTTATTCGGTCCAACTAAATTGGTGTTATATTTTAAGTGACTATGGTAATATAATATCTAGATATGTGTGATGGGTTCCTTTGCTTTGGGAACATGAAGTAAAGAACAGTTACATCATGCGCACAATGTGAACACAAAGCGTGACCTCCACAGTCGGTTGTGCCCTCCGGCTCTGGGTCACACGGAGCTCCTTGTTGAGGCTTCAGCATCTCCCTTTCACTGCTATTCACAGCTCGCAGCTCCACACAATTCAACCTGAGCACTGTGAGAGCTGTGGGTTATGTCACAGCAGCCTCGTGAAGCAGAGATCCTCTCCCACGATAAAGCCAGCCCTACAACTACATGTCGCACGAACAATGTGAATCAATATGTGGTGCGCTTCACCCTGAAGCTCTACTACTCCCCTCTGTCAGGCAGCATCCCAAAACACTGAGCAGTTATTGTGTGACTGACTCTGTTGTGATCAACATGTCCCTTGATTAAATATTTATCTCCCGCCCATCATATTTAAGTAAGGACCCGCGGCATTTTTGATAACTCGAGAAGGATGAGTGCTCCGCCTCAGCCTATTGTCGGTGTCACACCGTATCCGGTGACCCGTCACATCCTGTGACCTGCAGCAACGATTTCTCTTTCAGTGAGGATGGAGTGAGTACACAGGTGGTCATTTGAGTGGGTGTTAAACGTGTTTGATGTTGAATGAACACAGAATAAGTAAAGGATAATGTACAGCTAGCCTGTCATTGTTGTGAAAGAAACCCCGACAGTGCGATGCGGCACCCCACGCGGAGCACCCTGAAGGGGTTTCTTTCACAACAGTAACCCGCTAGCTGTACATTATCCCTCTTATTACACGGCTACTTACTTAAGAAATCAATAATTTGACACAAAAATGGTGTCCGACATCAGAACTGCACCCATAGCAACGGTCTGCTATACATAGCAACGGTCTCTTATGAAGAAACAACAGACCGCAGAATGCCATGATTGACAAATCAGAATCGAGTATTCAACAAAGCCGTGTAATAACTATAATTAAAACACAATGTTCCGCGTAACGGCAGAAATATCAGTTCCATTTTACCATCACAACTAAAGCAACCTGTTGACCTAGTTTTGTGAAATACCCTAAACTTTATGATACTTTCTACCCTATGAGAAAACAGGCAGCCAGAAAACACCACAGGGCTGTAAACACAACTTCTTTCCAGCTTTACTAGGAGAGATAAATTAATATTGGCAGCGCACACTGACTCAGCAGCTTTAGCTCAAAACTAGCAGCCTCAGCCTTCAGATGAGTGACAGCAGTCAAAGTGTCACTGATATTAAAAGAAAAACTGCTGGCTGCTCTCATTTTATGAAAATTCTGTCTTAAAAAAAAAAATCCCTTCTTGAAGTTTCTCCTCAGCTCGCTGCCTTTCTGAGCCCAGAAATGTTCTCAAGATAGAAACATGTCCCGTATCATAACGCTAACTCTATGCAAACTCAAGATCTAATCCTTAATCCTACAATTTGATCCTGATCTCAACACCCCTCAGTCCTGCTGGTGATCCCATTTAGCCCCGACCGCCGTCTCGACGTTGCGTCTACACTGTATTTTGTGAGAGGTCGCAGAGGGGAGGTGAGGAAAAGTGATGGCTAAGCCTTTGGCTAATCGTGTTATCGTAGGCAGAAAGCATGCGCACGCACGAACACCCGCAGACACAATCCCAAAGTGTATTAACCTATTGGCTTCTGCCGCCAGATACTCGAGCGTCAACACTTTTTGTCAAGGTTACAGTGAAAGGCGTTACCATGCTTCACTTGTGTGTGTGTTGAAAAACCCTGTCAGTGATACAGAAAAGAGGGATTTAACGCAAAGCTGTGATAACACATCGAATACAAGAAGCTGCAGGTACGAAAATCTCAATCTGTGTTGTTCATTTTGTTTGGCTGCTTCGTTTATTCAGGCGTGGGAACTTCCAGGGACCAGGCCGACTTCGGGGGAGTGTGCACGAGTGTGTTTGTGTCTATTAGAGTGTGTGTGTTCGTGAGGAAGATGGGCGGTGCTGCTGCAGTGTGTTGTTCGAGGCCTTGAGGGGGATTCAAAGCCCGGGCGAGCAGGATTGTTGTTCAGGAGTGTGTGTGTGTGTGATTAATTAATGTGGATGCAGACTCAAGGTTCTATAACAAAGGCTCAGGAGATGAGTGTGCACAACGCAGTGTGTGCATGTGATAGATACCCCCCCCCCCCATCCCATTTCAGCTGCTGCAGTGCTCCTCTTGTCTGTGTCCCACCCACCTCTGTGCAGAGCCTGATCTACATCATTTCAGACACAACCAAATACGAGCTCCCTCCCTCCTCACACACAGAAACCTGAGGGCAGGCCGGAGCAGAATTACTCCATCCATTTCAATTACAGAGATGGAGTATCTGATTCAGACGCACACAATGCTGTGTGGGAGCTGAGGCTGCAGCCCAGAGCTCAATGTCAAATTACATAACCGACTAAATGACTTGTCTGGAAATAGAGAGACACCAAAAACATTAGCCTTCTTGACTGGTGGACGATAACAATATTTTTAGATCTGTTGTGGCGACAGACAGACAGAGCGGGGTGGCTCTGCGGCTGGCAGCATGTACGGGAAAACTGGATCAAATACGGTAGGACACAATGATGGGGTTGTGACCAAGACGAAGCACTGCGTTTGGCTCTGGCGGCTGCAGCGCACGCACGGCGGGGCCTGGCGATGTGTTCGAAACACATCATTCGCCATCCTGAGAGACACCTGGTTGTTTACCTCACAAGAGTTCAACTAGTTTAACAAGGATTCATTTTGTTTTAGTTTGAAATATCTGGAGGATTGTGTCTTTTTCTCACCATGACTCACAGAGTCGACCAGCTGAAGTGGATCCCATTAAAAAGACTTGATTGCAAAAGACTGGCACCAAATAGAAACCACATAACTCCTCTGCTGGCCTCTCTTCTTTGGCCTTCAGTTATTTAAAGTTATTTCAAAATCTTACTGGACCCCTTTTTACATGTTGGACCTTTTAAGGTCTCTACAGTCTTCTTGGGGTTCTCAAACTTTTTGGGGCCAGGGACCCCTTAAAGCCCAGACACACCAACCCCACATCAATGAACTAGCGGCAACGAAGGCCACCAGTTGCGTCGCTTCACGTCGCCTCTGTCTTGGCCAAAGAGTTGTACTCGAACAGACCACAAAGACTTCAGCCGACGGCCAACTACCACGTACGCTCTGCGCCTGCGTGAGATGAAATAACTCTCCACACCAGCAGGTGAGAATCACTGTCTTACGGTACCTAAAGCTGTTAGCTGTTTCACATCCTAGGCTGAAGCACAATATATGGATCTGTCATTGCTGTAAATGTCCCTAGTTGTGAAACAGCCTCCCTCTTAATATTAGAAGTTTAAATCAGCTGTATAAAAGTGACTTGACTGTATGAAAAACTGAAGCAGAATTTCTTCTAAAAGCCATCTGGAAGTCTCTTTTTTCAACAGGGATCATGTTCTTTGCTTGTATATGTGCTACCATGATTGTTTCGAGGTGCTGGTTGAAGTAAAAAAACAACTAAAACAGAAAATATAGTTGCATTATTGTTTTCATTATGGCTCATAGATAACAAGAAATGCTGCCACAATGCTGACTTTAGGGGTGAAGGAGAAGCTTCTGTGTTTCATTCTGTCTAATAGACATTTCTTTAAGCTACACCACACCTCCCTCTCCTCTCAGCCTTTAAAACTTTAACCACAGAAACACACTCATGTCCTTGTTCACCCGCAAAAGAGGTGAAAATGTATTAGAGGTTTGTACAGAGCAGCCAAACAGTTATTACGTAGGAAGTGAAATTAGTTGTAGTGGTGGTGCACTCATCTCTACTGTAAATAAAGCCAGCTGGGAGACATTTAATGGTGTAATGAGCAATGGTATAATACACCATGGTTAAATAGACATCTGTGCTGCACGGACAACCCAAATTCGTTTCTGGCAGAAAGCGTGGTGCAGCCAAAGTCCTGCTCAATCTCTCTCTCCAAAAAAGTAGATAACTACAGTTTGGAGGACAAAAGCATGTCGCTGGAGCAGTAATGATATAGTAGGGGTATAAAAATGGCTTTAAAAGGTCAGGCTGTTCTCATACACCGTTCGTAGCTATACCTACGAAAAGTAATGCACTGTAATTCTTATAGATCCCACGAAATCAATCTGTATGTAATTCACTTAATTGTGAACCAGGAAGTATAAAGAGTGACAAACGCAGCGTAGGGAGGAGGTCTGGGTCAAAAAACACCAGACTTTCGCCCAGGAGACCGGACATCATACCCCGCGTTAAACCAGAAGTCAACGTTGATTTATTTGTCACGTAACTTCCGTACTTAAGTTACGCCACACCGGAAGTGGCGATCTTTTCCTAACTAAGTGGTTTTGTTGCCTAATCCGAACTAAGTGGTTTTGTTGCCTAAACTAAGTGGTTTTGTTGCCTAATCCTAACTAAGTACTAAGTAGTTTTTTTGCCTAAACCTAACCAAGTAGTTTTATTGTCTAATCCTAACTAAGTGACTTTGTTGCCTAAACTTAACTAAGTAGTTTTGTTGCCTTATCCTAACTAAGTGGTTTTGTTGCCTAAACCTAACCATGTTCTTTCCTGTGAAGACGGCAGTTTATTTTGAAAAGACTTGAGCAGAAATTGATGCATGGATATTCGTAGGAAAACGCGTGAAAAATGAGGAATAACTCTTCGTCAGATATCATACGAACCGTCGTGTGAGGATACGTTGAACAGGTACAATGACGTACCCAAGTGACCAAAAAGTACACAGTAGTAAACGATCATAAAGGCTGAAGTACTGCAGGTCTTTACAGTCGTGGTTCTGTGATCACTGTGCTGTCCTTAACTGACCTCAACTATTTATCATAACGGGGATGCATCATAAACCTGACATTTTAAAGGTCAAGTGTAAATGTAAAGGAAGAAGCTTCTACTTTTATTCTGTGTGGGTATTTCTACTGTCACTTAAGTAAAGTGATGCGAGGAGCTGCAGCATCCCTGCGGGCGACAGGGAGCAGAAGAGCCATTGAGAGGGCTGCCATGGAGGGAAGGCCACGGGAGACAGGAGGGGAACAACAACATAAAGAAAAGAGGTCATCACAAAAACCCTGGCAGCGTCCGTGGCAAAGGCTGCCATTCATCCAACGGCCTTCTAAAGCACTGCAGGCAGGGCCGAGCAGATAACCTCTGCTGCAAAGACCGAGTGTCTCAGGAGATACACGGGCCTTTTCCTTCTTCACACTGCCTGTAGCTAAAGATCCATCCAACTGTCCTGCAAATAACCAACGTCATAACAGGCTG
Source organism: Sebastolobus alascanus (assembly GCA_916701645.2). Taxonomy (NCBI): domain Eukaryota; kingdom Metazoa; phylum Chordata; class Actinopteri; order Perciformes; family Sebastidae; genus Sebastolobus; species Sebastolobus alascanus. The sequence goes on along the minus strand of CAKAOJ020000131.1, from coordinate 791,117 downwards.
TCAAAGAACTATGTGAATTAGCTAGACCCCAAATAGCAGAGGGAAGGATGTTGGCAAAAATATAAAAGAACATGAGAAACTTAAGAGTAGGGACGTGCATTCCAAGCAAAAATACTATTCGAAAATCACTGGGAATTAGTCGATTTGTATTCGAAAATCGCTGCATAACCCACCTGCGACTGTTAATACAAGGGAAATATATATTTGTTAAGACGGGACGAATAGTCGCATAAACTATTAGTTTTTTTATCATTTAACGACTATTCGAAAAATCGACCCATCCCTTCTTAAGAGCTCATCTCAGTAAACAATGGCGATATGATTAGATGAAAACATTCTGTCACTCTCTGAATCTATTGTGTGAAACTGTGTCATATCAAACCGATCTCATGAAGGCAAATAGCACAACATTACAAGGACATTCTGCGTGTCATTTGTACGCCTCTTTTGGGTGTCACTCTTACGTCATGCAACAAAACTACGGTAACGTCCGCAGTTAGGTTTAGGCAACAAAACCACTTAGTTAGGTTTAGGAAAAACATTGGGCTTAAAATAAGTTGCTCGCCGCAATTCTCCTATGAGAGGGGATTACGTCACAAGATGCGCTGAAATCCTGTCATGGAAAGGTACGACACAGTTTCCCCTGTCTGATAAGTGTTTATTGTGAACTTAAAAATAGATTCAGAAAGTGACAGCATGTTTATTTATATTGCGAATGTTGTTGAAATTCTATACTCCATTCACAACGCCACTGGCAGGCAGTTACTGTTTACCGTGATGACTTGGAGCTCGGGGCAGCACAACACGGCACATTGCATACAAACAGTGTACAGACCATGTTGCTGGCAAACACTTCTCAGCTGTTGCACAATGACAAATGATGATATGATGAATCAGTATTGGCTGAATGTATAAGAAATGCACCATATTGGATTTCTTTTTAACAAAAGCTGATTATTTCCAGAGTCATTTCAGCCGATACAAACAAAAAGCATTTGAGTCACACAGGAAACAAGAGAAAGAGAAATGAGGAATGAGTCCCAACGGTCCAAATACCAAGATGCTTTAAAGCTGTTATTGCATGAAATCAATAAGCTAACATACATTTGTGCTCACAAAATATGTATTGTTTAAGGCCTGATAGATTTTTGAGGCCAATACCAATACCGATATTTGAAGGTTTTAAAAGTTGATTGCATAACATAAGAAAAAAAAAATTGTTTTTAAAAGAATTGTCACAAAATATGTAGTGAGTTGGACCATTTTACATTTGTAAAATAAACTGCAGTGTTGTCTGGTGGACTAATGGAGACGCTGTTTCTAAATGACCTCAAACATCTTTCTTTCATATCTTTAATTTCTTATTCCTGTCCTGACATTTCTTGTTATTTATTGGTGGACATGCTCAGCTGCTTTATCTGCAAAAAGCTAAAATAAATCAGCCAGACAGATTTATTGGTCCAGCTCCAATATAATTCACTATTATTTATATAAGCCAGTGTGTGTCATGTGTTGTCTGTTATCGCAAGTGTGAGTCATGTGCTGAACTAGCAACGCTACCAGGATAAAGTCCACTTGTCTGAATTCATGTTGTATTTTCAGCGTAGTCAGATTTGGAGGTGTCTCCTGAGTTGTCCTCTGAAACAGCCCACAGCTTAAACCAACAAGACAGATGGCATCATGGTTCACACACACACACACACACACACACACACACACACACACGAGCACAAAGAGCACACAAACACTGTTGTCTCGCAGCCCAGTCCAGGTCACACTGGGCTGGATGGCAAACAAACCTAAAAATTCTGCCTTCTTCTCTTGGCCTGCAACAGGAGACATCAGTAGTGACCTTTATCGTGCCGAGGCCCAGTCAAGTGTGTTTATTTTAGACACAAAAGTGTGTTTATTTTAGACAGAAAAAGGGACACACACACACACACACACACTCCATGGGGAGTTTTTTTGGTTGGTTGAACACATGAGTGCCCTCGGCTAGAATGAGAGGCAAGCCAAGGCGGGGAGAACTCAGGTTTCAACCTTTAGCTTGTTTGGCTGTTGTGGAGCTCAACCGGTGGTCAGTCAAAGTATCAATTAAAGAGAGGACGAGCGAGGAAACCGCACAGACAGGAAGCACCGCAGACAGGAATACTGTACTGTGCACTCCAAAATGTATTGTTTTTCCTCTTTGGAGTAGACCTCCACCTACCACATTATGCTCCAATATCACTTACATTTTTTTTTACTAAATGTCACAACAACAGTATACAGTATACGGCTCTGTTCAGACTCAGGGCTGTAGCTATTTTAGACCTTTTCATTGCCGTTCTGGGGCAACAGCTTTGGTCCAAGTTTACTTCCTGTCAGCTATACTGCATTAACAAACACTGCAAAAGGAAATACAAAGGAGCCCATTTAGAATGTTTATGTTGCCAAGTTTGAAAAGGTCTACCGAGGACATAGACAAGTCGTATCCTTGGTAATATATCTGGGACTTCTAGGGGGTTCATTGACACCGTTGCAGTGCCCGTTCGTGGCTCATCAGTTCAGAGCGTGTGCCTGTTCAGAACCGGCTGATTGCTGGGTTCCCGGTGGCTTCCCGGTATTGCTGCTTGCAGCGTTGTTGGTGGGCTCGTGCCCGTTCGTAGCCTGTGTTCGTTCGTAGCGGGCTGATTGCTTGGCCCCCAAGGAAGAGCATTGTCGAGAACCGCTCAGTGCTCATTGACGCCAGGGAAGTGAAGAAGAATTTGGTTGTAACATTAGTATATCAAACATCCAGCAGCAAAGCTGAAATGCAATCAACGAGCCCCGGTCTGCCTCCATGCTCGTATCAGTGTGCAGAGACCTGAAGTCTGAATCTCTCCAGTGTGTTCTGGGTCTACCCCAGGGCCAGTTGGACGTGCCCTGGAAACCGCCAAAGGGTGTGATTGTTTTAGGCACAAAACTGAGTAAATTAAAATAAAAAGGATCTAGTATACTCCAACAGAATACCTGCCATTTATTTATTTATTCTCATCAAAAAAGCTACCATATATCCTGTCCAATGTGTGGCAAGTGACTTGGTGAATGTAATTAAGTACCCATTACTTAATACTCCTTGAAATAGTAATCCTATTACTTGACTGCTTACTTAACAGTGTACGTAATTAATTACATTACTTGCTACTTAATCCAGCCTCACATTGAACACGCGAGTACATCGAATTAACTTGTGACTAGTCCGACATGGTAATCCATTATAGTGCTACAATTCCAACTTTGGTCCAAACTCAAATTCTCTTTGTTGCAGTTGTGAGGAATCTTTCCAGAGAGCAGAGTAGAATAAAATCCACATTGCAGAGTCTGGCACCTATAATAAGGAAGGGTTACTACCAGATTCTTACAACTGAAATCCATTGCCATCAGAACTCTTCTTCTACTGCCAGCGCGTCCTTGTAAAAAAACAACTGGACTCCAGGATAAGGCCTCGGTACGAACTCCACCTCTGGCTCATTGGCTTATAATGGGGCTGAGATTAAATTACATTCCATAATGTCTAACAGGAGTCAGGGTACAGCTTAAGGCTGGGCCGACTATTCACTGGCACTGAGCTCCAAATGAGCTCCTGATGATCTGCAGAAACTTAACAAGGTAATAATTCATTTAACATATTCTGGTCAGTGGGATCCAGGTTGGGAAAAAAGCCCTCAGTGGTTCATACAGACAGCTCATGGTAGAGTGGGACAGTAACAAGACTTTAGGAGGTCTAAATAATTCAGTTATTCCTCAAAATATTACAAGAGCAGAGACATTTTGGAGGTGTAATTCCGACATTTTCATCCCCCACCAGGTTCTTTTCTCACATTCAGCAGGTTACGGCCTCTCCTTGAAGCATAGCAAACTGCAATGTCACAGCAGGATTTCGACCCGCTCTGGATTTAGAAACAGGGAGATGTACCTGTTCTTGTGAGTGAGTCTCAATAGCAGTGTGCTGGTTATAGACAGCCGAGTTGAGTGCTGAAAGACGCAGAGAGGGATTTGAGGTGACAGGAGGAGAGATGGATGCCATCGTCGCCTCTAGGTGTATTTAATTTTAGCTAAAAAAGAGGGTGAATCTACAGAATCTCCAGGGGTGGGAAGCTGTTCTATTGTAGCTGATAAAAGTCTTGCCTTCAAAACTCAAAGAAAGCAGATGAGGACAAGGACGACGAGTTCAGAGTTATCCAAGCATTACATCGCCAAGCCCTATAGTTTCTGACGCCGGGACATTATTATTAAATTAATCAATCAACTCTGGGCAATATTATTGACATCGCATCTAGAACGCCACTATCAGTCAGCCTCTACATAACCAGACAGATCATATGTGAGCTGCACAAACTGTATCGCGTTGACAGGAGGGCGAATGCAGAGCGATTCTGGATGAAATATTGTTTGTGACTGAAGTTGTTGCGCCGCGAAGAGAAGCTGTTACAGGAGTCTAGACGGTGGATGAAACGGCAATCAGTCTGCCCTTCAGGTACCCAATCAATGTGCAATTCAATTATTATTGAAACAGAGCACTTCATTTTAAATCTGTATACAATATGTTACTGTTATTGAATGTCATTTTGATTTAAATCCAAGACCTAAGTAGTTTGTGTTTTCAATAGTCACTAATACGATGCTGTCCAAAATTCAGATGGTCTACAGAACTATAAAACTTCATGGTATAAAGTTAAGTGCTTTACAAATATATATTATTATCATCCTGTAGTGTTTATTAATATTGGAACATGTTTAGGCTTGTTATATCTCTGTGAGTCTTTCATAATAACAGTCAACATCAAATAAATATAAGTATAGTATCAGTTATGTTACATTATGTTAAATTCAGGCAGCAACCTCCAGGTCTGAAAAGTGAAGCAAAAGCAGAAGTGCCTTAAACTTGCATTCTTTCTAATAGCCAGCAGGGGGCGACTCCTCTGGTTGCAAAAAGAAGTCTGATTGTATAGAAGTCTATGAGAAAATGACCCTATTTCTCACCTGATTTATTACCTCAGTAAACATTGTAAACATGAGTTTATGGTCTCAATCGCTAGTTTCAAATCTCTCAGATCATCAGCATGATGTTCATTTAGTAATTTATGGTCCCATTTAGAGTCAAATAGACCATAAAGCAGGGTATGCTTCAGGGAGTGGTTATCTTTTGATTAACAGGTCGCTACCACAACGTTGTCCATGTTTTCGTCTTACAGCTTTAACCCTTTCACAGTGTGTTTTCAGTTCTTGAAAGTTAATCATAACATTTAAAAATGTCTCATTCAGCGTTCGGTTGTACTTAGCTCCACCCTCTCGTGTCACTTCTGGTTGCAAAAAAACCAAGATGGCGACGGCCAAAAAAACCCGCCGAACTCGAGGCTTCAAAACGGCAGTCCATAAACCAATGGATGATGTCACGGTGACCATGTCCACTTCTTATATACAGTCTATGGTAAAATTATGTTAAAGTCCCTGAAAACTGTGTTTTAAATGTCAAATGTTTCCGTTTAACAAGAACTATTCATAACTGAATAAGCAACAATCAAAGGGTAAAAAACATCCTTAGCTGTAAAACTCAATCATTCAGCTTCTCGTCTTCATCGGGGATATGTGGGTGTAATTTAATCAGATTTGATTTTCTACTACAATTTTTGTTTGTTGGCACTCATTTGCCATTACAAATGAGTTACACATCCAGAGTCACTTCATCATCATCTTGACCTTTCAAACAATTTGTCAAATACTAACACAACCTGTACTGTACACTTCCCTCTAAGACTTGCTGTGTACATTAAATTGAAAAATATGGAGCTATTAAATGGGACATTAATTGTACATGTTTCATACAAGATTACAAGCAGACTGTGTCTTGCTCATATCTCTTGCTCTTTTCTATTGAAGTGCTTCTGTTGTAAAACTGTTTGATAAAACATACCCAAACCTTGGTTGGTTGTCTGCCAAAGTAGTTGTTTGAGAAAATAAACATAGTTGTCTGCCAACATTTTGGGAAGGTCTATGGCTGGTAGTGTTTATCAATTAAAACCTGGAGTTGAGCAGTGACTCTGCTTTTTTTCAAGTATTTAAAAGCAGAAAAATGTCATACAAAGCAAAGAATATGGTACACATTACAGTATATTAAAACCTTCCTGAAGTGGTGCAATATCAAGCCAAACGCACTAGAGAAGCTAACAGCTGACAGCACAGCTGGCGTCTGAGACCAAGGAGTTGAGATCCTTCAGGGAATGACCACAGAGGGGACAGATTCAACCTCCCCCCGCCCCACAAAAAAAAAAAACAGGATCCAGCCCATCTGCAGTCTTCTCCTATTTAACAGCTCTAAAGAGAATAAATATGGGATGCCCAGGCTTATTATAAGATTGTTTAAAAATCCATTCTCGAGTCTTAAGGAAATAACAGCTCCATATTGAACACACTTAAGAAGGACTTCTCAACCTTTTCTGACCGGTCATCCTGTTCTTATCATAAACATTTGAGCTTAGCAGTTGTCAATAGTACATCAAGTTTTTATGTAAATAAGAGTATGGCAAATATCGTATTTTATTTTGAAGAACATATAGTTAGCGGCAAAAGGATAATATAAAAATCATGATTTAAGAGTACTGAATATAATATTTACTACGGCTGAAATTATTTGTTGTTTTGTCGACAGATAATATGTGAACATTCCCTCGTTCCAGTTTCCCAATTTTGAGAATTTGCTGCTTTCGTTTTGTCTTCAGTGATAATAAATTGAATATGTTTGGGTTTTGGACTGTTGGTTGAACAAAACAAGCAATTTGAAGGTGTCAATTTGTGCTTCAGGAAACTGTGACGGGCATTTTTTTCTAACAATTCATTAATTAATTGAGAAAATAATCATCAGACCAATAAGTCATTAAAACAATCGTTGGTTGCAAATATCTATTTAAAATTACAATTTATCAATCTAAGAGGTTTTTGGATAAAAATGTATACTTTAAAATGTCTTCACTTTCATATGATGCCAGTATCTTCACTCTAGCTTTAAAACTGAGCCCACTACAGCCTAAAAATTTGCATTAATGAAAATTAGTGGCATTAAAACAAATATGCGTTAATGCGTTATTGTCGTGTTAACCTTGACAGCCCTAATAGCAACATTATCATGTTCACATGAATCTTTTGTTACTTTCAATGAAGTGCAACTTGGCCAGTTTTATTAGTTAAAAAAAAATTGGAGAACCGCTGCTTTAAACCACTCCTTATGGAGAGCACGGAGTAGGTCTATTAATCATGTACATTTGGTTTATTATTTGTAAAGGACATCCTGAACCTTCTAACCACAGCTAGCAAGGTCTTACATTTTCAGCTCTCCTGTCTAATTTGAACCAGCAATCCAGGTTACTGTGTGTCAGGGAAACAGCCTCCGGTATGGAGAGAGGTTTCATTGCATAATATTCCAGGTCAGGCTAATATTATCGTCATACATCATGTTCTATAGGAGTTGGAAACGTCTGTGACAAGGCCCCGGGGCCAAGCTGTCTTATTTACTGATGGAAGTGGGTCTGCTGGAGCAGCCAACTGAAACCTATTTACTTTTCTATAGCAGAGACATGAGGGATGGATAGAGAGAGACGGAGTTGAACAAGCTAATCTAACAATTAGTATTCACACAGCTGCTTTCCTCTCTCTCTCTTCCTACATTTACGTATGATAAATTCCCGTAATGAAACAGTGGCTGGAATTTACACAAAGCTGATTGAATTTCCTCATTAAACATGAGAAGGAAATCATTAAATATGAGCCTGTAAATCTTCCGCACTGTATAATGGAATCGACTTAGTGGGGGTTTTGGCATTTTCCCCAGGGCGAAGACTGAAGTTATGTATTTCAATCAAAGGTAACACCTCCTTTCAAAACTATAATTATAAGGCCTTTGTCTACCTGCCATTATTTTTTTTTATTACAGGATACAAGGAGAAAACTTGATGCAGATGGACACCAAACTCGCCCTGTCATAAAAAAAGTCCAGCCCAGCCGCTGTACGATCTTTCGGAGGTTGTAGCGGACTCAGTTTTAAAGAGCGAATGTACTGGCATCATATGAAACTACAAAACCTAAGGAATCAATTGGTACCAACCATGTCATACTAGCTTGTTGAGTAAGGACGCTAAATAACGTTCCAAACTTGCACTAAATTTTGGCAAGGAAAAATTGGCATGGCGATTTTCAAAGGGATCCCTTGACCACTGACCTCAATATACGTTAATGAAAATGGGTTCTATGGGTACCCACGAGTCTCCCCTTTACAGACATGCCCACTTTACGATAATCACATGCAGTATAAATGTGTTATTTTTGCCTATTCCAAAATGGTTTATTTCTGTTGTGCTCTTTATACTATGACAGTTTTCCTAAAATTACATTTAAAAATCGCAATATATCGCCTTGCTTACAGTATCGCAATGTATTGAATCGTTAACCCTGTATCGTGATACGCATTGTCTCGCCAGATTCTTGCCAACACACAGCCCTTGGCCTGACAATCCTTTTTAGACAGGATAAAGCTTGAAAAAGAAAGACAGACCAAAAGGAGGCCGAACATCAGAAGAGTCATCTTACTGCCTAAATTGAACAAAACAGTTCTGATCCGAGTCTGCGGCTTCAAACATCGTTCGTAACACCCTGCATATATATATGCTCAAAGTGCTGTCATCCTGTCACTTCTGTAATTTGACGGTGTTACAGAAACAACATGAAAACCAACAGCTCAGCTGTAGTGCCTTGACACAAATAATGCAAATTCTGTACCGACAATGTAAGATACAGAAACACAGATGTTCAGAAATAACTCTGAATTCTGCTCTTTGCCTTTTTATGCAGTGAAGGTGAAACTGCATTAAGGAGGACTAATGTAAGACTACTATAATTAGACAGAAAACTCATTCACTATACGCTGAATAAAAATACACAACTGCAGAGAACATTACAGCCAATCACACAGACCTCGGGGGTCAACTTCAGCAAACTAATTACACAAAGTAAGCTGAATTAATTTAATGTGACACTTTAAACAAATAATGAGTGAAGGACAAGTGACAATTTCCTTATGTCTGTACGCTGGTTAAGCTGCCTTCACATGATAAAGACATTTGCTCTTCACTCACTGCGAGATAGGATGCAGAGCCTTGCAGAGGCAGCAGTTAAAATATGTCACCACAAAGAGAGCGAGGAACACCATTCACTGTTTCTGGGCAAGAACTTTTTCTCATTGGTTTTCTCCCTCTTAGTCGATTAGTCGACTAATCGGTCGTTTTGGTCTTAGTCGATTAAGATTTCTTTAGTCGATTAGTCGTTTTTATGCTTTTTTGTTCATGCTGAATGACTTATTTCCAAGAACCTTATGAGCACATCTCTGGTAAACACAAGATTTAAAGTGGTGCTTTTGTGTGATTCTTTGTGGAGAAACTCAATTAAATCATCTAATTGATTAGTCGACAAAATCGTACGAGTGTTAGTCGACTAAGAATTTCTTTGGTCAAGGGTAGCTCCAATAAAACGTTCTTTAAATCTGCAATAATCATTATTTTCATATTAGCAATGAATTCAATTACTATGTGTACTGTAAAGGAAGTTGTTTGTGGTGAGGAACACCCAACCCCGTATAGTTTCCCTCAGCTCTAAAAGGCGTTTTAGTGTCTTTCACGGCTCACAGTTTTACTCTTTTGGTTTCCTCTCACCGCTCTCATCAGCCCAGTTTCCAGCTGCAGCTAATAGTAAGCTCTGAAAAACCCACTGTACGCTACCAGCCAAGCATCAAACTGCAGACAGACAAATTTAGCAGCTAGCTGATGAACATAATGGAGCATTTAGCAGCTAAAGAACCAGATAATTCACTCAAGAATCAAGCAGAACAGAGCTATAAGGAGAGTAAGTATCGGCGTTACAATGGCCGGAGACACATATCTGCGGGATGTGTGAATAAACAACTGTTTAGTGACATGTTAGCTATAACTTTGATAAGGTGATAATGTGTCAGTGATGTGTTTACAGCTTGCTCCGCTGCCCCCAAGTTAAAAATAAACCACTTTAAAAAAACAACATTTCTATTTTTCTACTTCCTTCCACTCAGTTTATTTAAAAATATCAAGAGGGAAATTTAGTTGTTGTTATAGAGGAAAATAAAAATAAAATACTGGCTTCACTCGCACAGACCTGTACCTGAACATAAAAGGGTAACATTGAAAAAAAAACAACTTCAAACCATATCAAGTACACGAGTGTATTTTGGTGTCAAGAGAGCGGTCTTATCAGCAGTGGAGGCACAGCTACCTCTCTCACACATGAATGCCATCTTATCTAGTCAAGAGCTAGCAGCGACACTACTCTAAACTGTCACATACACCACCCACTGATAAACACACACACACACACACACGCACACGCACACGCACACGCACACGAAGCCCTCATCTGGAGCTGAAGGTAAACAAATATTCTCACTGAGATTTAATTAGGTCAAGAGATATAGAGAACGAGATTTTAACAAATTAAAAATCCAATTGCCGCTCTTATTAATCCAATCAGTCAGAACAAATTACAGTATTCATTATGAGTACACACTAAACACCTGCGGAATGGGCATGTACACTGCTCTAACACTGTCTCAATAAAGTTTTTTTTTCACTATGAGATTGTTTCCACCTCCTCTACAGCTGCATCGAAAATAGCAGTTTCGGGACTTCGTTCTACATATTTAGCAGTTTTATCTCAATACTTTCAAGTCTCCGGTCTCTTTATCCCTTCACACAATTAGCAGAAAAGCAAATACATGGCAGATTAAATGTGATTTTCATGAGTTGTACTGATCCTCTGCCATTGGCACACGTGCCGTCACAACAGATCTGTGAGATCCTCTCCTTTTAGATTTATGTTTACTTTGGCGGCAGTTCTCTGAGTCCAGCTTTTAAGCCAACGATCTCGGAGAAACTAAAAACAATGAGCAACATGTAGTGTGTGTGTGAGTGTGTGTGTGTGTGTGTGTGTGCGTGTGTGTGTGGCTGGGGGGATAAGAAAGGATTTAAAAAGGATGCAGTTATTATCCTAGTTTAATTTGGCTTTTGCTGCACACACACACACAATCAAACTGGGGGATGATGATGCGTCCCAGTCACAGCAGAAAGACACTAAACAAAATGCGTGTGAGCCAGCCCTTTGTCCTAAAAATTACGTTCCTCTACAACTAAATAGCATTCTCAACTACGTTTGGAAGGAAACATATTTTGTCACGGATTACGTTTGTCTTTTACGTATCACAAATACTTTTGAAAGTCTGCAGCGAGTGACGTAGTACAGCGAGCGATGCGCAGAGCAGGTGATGTATACTATATCGACTATATATACTGAGTCGCCCCCACCACGACTCAGATTCCAACACAAACTCCATGGAAGCAAAAAAAATAATTATTATTATATTTAGTGAGGCCCGTCTTGTAAGACAGGAATGTGACCGACGTCAGGGGGAAAACTCATGTTGTGGGGGTGTGTGTCGCCTCACTGTTTTGACCGAAGCTCGTTTGCGTGCACGCAGTGCGAGCACAAGCACGAGGACGCTGACTGTCGTTGACTTAACATTTACAACGTTAACCATGAGTTTAAAACTGTTTAAAACTGCAACCGTAATCCGAGAGAAAATAAGTTTCTCTCAAAACGTATTTTGGTCATGCAGCATAGTTGTATGGGAACGTAATTTTGTGGGTTGGTGTGAGCGCACCTGTTTGTGTGGTATTTATTAACGAAGCCCTACAGTCGTCTAGCAGCATGCTGTGTGTTATTTCACAGCTAAAATGCAGACGTAGAATTAAGGTTTGCAGAAAGAATTGTGTGAAACAGAGAAGAAGAAAAAGAAGAAGCATTGGCCAGAGTAAGACACTCATTAACAGCACAGACACCAACGACTGGCACAAACAGAATATAAATATATGATAAAGTTGACATTTAGAGGCATCCATAGATGGATGACTCTAACTGACGGCCAATTTGGCTGCTAATCTAAAGGCCAAGGCAGCTGGTGGCAGGGACAAGAGATCAATCGTGTGTGTGTGTGTGTGTGTGTGTGTGTGTGTGTGTGTGTGTGTGTGTGTGTGTGTGTGTGTGTGTTTGGTCTCTCACTCACCAAATAGATTGCTGGAGTGGCCTTGCTTGGAGACGGGCCTGAGCTCATTGGAACCCCAGGCGTAGCGCCTGTAGCTGCCCCACGCATGTTTCATCATCTGACAGGGAGGAGGAGGAGGAGGAAGAGGAGGAGGAGGAGGAGATGAGAAATGGAGAGAGTTAAAGAGGACAATCAACTCTGAGCTGTAACAAAGAGAATTAAGTCATTTTCATACAAAACGGTGGGTTTTGTTTCTAGCCCTAATGATACTGGATTTTCATGGCTAATATTTGATAATGATGTATTGGTCTATACATATACATTTTTTAAATAAACATTATGTGAACACACATTTTGATAGGGATCCCTTACCTTTATTTTTTTTAAAGTATTGATCAATTAATTATTATAACTCTAAACTTAGGTTACGTACGTTACATAGTTCCGTACGTAAGTTAAAATAAGTCACGTTTCACATGGGACACAAACAGCGGCCTACTGGGTGAAAGTCCTGTGTTTGTCTGACCCATCGTTTCACCCCGTCCTCCTCCCTATGTGGACTTTGTCGCTCTTTATACGTCACCTGACTTCCCTCTTTGCTCCAATCACAATAACTACGACCACTAAAGGTCGCCGCCTAACAATAAACATAAATATGGGTCGTAATAAGCTGCTTCCACAGACGACCTAAACGGACGTTTTTATGAGGACAGTCTGGATATTAATGACTTATTTGTTTGTACAGTTCACTGAAATCAATAACAACACGAGCGCAACATCCGTCGACGTTTTCTGTCAACTGACCTATTCAAAATGTCGGTCGGCCAGTTATGATCGGTGTGGCTGATTGATTGGCTCATTTCTGCTCAGAATAAAAACCCAAATATCACTCAATATCCTGTGAAAAGGAACATTTTGCTCTGCTGAGGCCCATTATCTGCTGTTGAAACCACCCCAATTCCCCCAGCGGGAGTCATTGAAGTTTCATCTTATTTTAATCTGGCGCTGGCTGGGGACTTGATAGCAGCGTGAACACTAGTTTCCAATCTAACACCCAGACACTCGTTTCAGTCCTCAGACGTGGCTCCTCCTCCTCCTCCTGCAGCTCGCCATGTATCTGTGCTGCTAATCCAGGTTACATGGCATCCTTCTAGGGCTTTCCAGAACCTGTGTCTGGATTAGACGCACTAAAACCCTTTATCCTCCACCTTCAGACGGAGAGTCTGTGTGCACACACACTGCGATGATAGTGTGCTTCTGTCATGAATAGGCTCTTAGTGGCACTACGCTGTAACCTATAGCGTACACAGGGTGAATGCCAGCTTTGTACAACCTGAATATAAACCGCGTAGCATTCAGCAAAGTGGGTTGTGAAGCTGATGTAAAGCCTGCACAATCTTTCCAGGGGGATCACATTACTGTAAAATACACCCTCTCACAGTAGCCATATCCTGTTGCAAGCGTATACTGTACATGCATGTGAGTGTGTGGTTCACTTAATTCTGTTACTGCTGCTGACTCACTGTTAGTTAGCTCTCTCCAGGACAAACACTCACTGAGAATAACAACAATTCACTGTGATCATTTCAAAAGGCGAAGACCACAGCAGGCTGTAAACCAGTAGGTTAAAGAGTCACTCGCTCAGTGTGACCTGTCGCCCCGGAAACCAAAATTAAGTAAGCCAGTACACCGGTCACTAAACGAGCAATTTAGTGTTTCAGTCAAGCAGGAAACCCGTGCTGCTACACCATCACCATCCCACCTGTCTGTCTCACAGCCATCGCACGTACAGGGGTAAGAGCAAGAGGAGCTTAAGTGATGTTCAATAAAATATGAATGAGTTTTTAATACCCACATGGCGAAAGGCTGCACTGTATTACAACCACCATAAAAAAAAAAGAACATCACAAGATCCAGTGGAGGCCGTACAAGCCGACAACTGTCCACAAAATTGCTGGTTTCATTCAGCCGTTTGCTCCGTTACGAGCAGCGGTGGTGTTCATGGGATTTTAGTATCGCGACACCAGACACTCAGAGGTCTCCGCCCACCGAATGTCTGGGGATTTCTAAATGCAAAGTTGTTCCTAGGACGGCAGCTAACAAACCTACGCTGACATGTCCTGGATTTGGACAGGCCGACCACAACCGTTCATCTACATGTGTGGGGACGTACGAGGGCGCCGCGTACATGTTGCACAATGTAGTCTTTTCTAGTTGTGTGTATTGTATATTTGGATCTGTTGTCTATTAACTTAACTCTATCCCTATCAAATAATAAATAAATGAAATGAATCGTGGTGATAACGCGCTGTTATTGGCTGATTTTGTCTAGGATGCGACTCCAGGTGGAGGGAGCTGGAGATTCCGGAGGAATAAAACCTGCGACCGTGAGTCACATTTTGGAGCCATATACTGGTTGGAGAAGAGCTCCGAAATGATTCTTATTTTTTAAACATTGAACAGCAACAGTGAGTGAACCGTCAGTGTGCATGTGTTTCTGCTACCATTCTGCATGTCGACGCCTCAATATGAAGGGCCGCCCTTAATAATTTGGATTGGTTCTGCTGAGCCATATATTTTTAAAACTCTATTGAGCGTAGCGTTCAGAGACGGACATGTGAGTCTAGTAGGACTACAAATAACAATTGTTTTCATTAGCAATTATATGTCCATTATTGTTTTGATTGAATGGATTCATAATTTAGTCTTTAAAATATTAGGATATAAAGGAAAATGCTCCTTATAAAGTTCCTAGTGTCAAGGTGACATCTTAAAATTGCTTGTTTGTTCTATCCAGTAGTCCAAAAACCCCAAAAATGAAATCTACAATTTGTCTATGTAAAAAAGAGAAAAGCATTGATTTATCATTACAGCAGCCCTTGTATTGTAAAAAGCACGTCTGTAAGCAAGGTGAAACCAAATGTTAACAATCACACTCTTTATATAACAGTTTAGTGCAAATAATGCACCACTTTGGGAACACTTTACAACACAGAGTTTTGACTGGAAATGCACAGTGAGCCATTAAAAAAAAGGAGGTCACATGCCAGATGAAGGATGTCAAGAAATGAATATTTCTGCAAACGGAAGGCACAAAACAGGCGGTAGAAAATGCTTATATCAATTTTGTATTCTTAAAACGGCTCATGCATGACCACAAGTGCTGAGCAGGTGCTTGGTAACAACCATAAACACTAAAAAAGCGATGCTCTCAACGGGGTTCTTATTCTTTTATTCATAATGTTAGCATGACTGACAACGCTTCAGTCAAAGATGATCTCCATCAGGTTACATCATGCAAGCTGAAGAGCAATGCTTTTCACACAACAACTGGTTATTAAATCACAGTGCATGAAGGAATATACCATACTGTGCTAGAGAAGCATAATCAGCACAGTTTCCTCTCATCCCTCGTGCTCCATGTGCATCTAAGACACACAGATAATCACAACAACACACACTCACATAAAGACGTGATACATGCACAGTGTTTTTTTTATATCTGAACTTGAGATCAAACATGTCTATCTTCACGTGTGCCCTTCTGTTAAAAGCACATACACACACGGGACAAAAGCCACTGCATTTGCATAACAACTCCAACGCACGTCAACCTGACAGCTAGCGAAAGCTTTCCTCCATTTAAACCCACTAATTAAAGCTAGTGAGCCTGCAAATTACAGCTCCTATATGCATGTCACATTAAAAGATCTACTCGAATACTCTTTTTCCACCTCAAACGCTGCACTGCAACACATGAGAGGAAGACTAAAGCTGATCCGAGGTCTGTTCAAGGATGTTGAGATCAAGAAAAGAACAGAAAGATGCTGCTCACTCGTCACGAACAAACACAGAAAAAAGGAACAGGGAATTTACACTGGCAGTGTGTGAATTGTCACTGGAAGGGGGTTAATTGAAACAAGGTCAAGTTTTCTACATCGGAAAACGCTAGTGGCCAACTAACACTCAACATAATACAGCCCATACCTCACTACAATATGTGTTTATGTGAATGTGGGCGAAGCGATGCTGGAATTCCATGTGTTTACCAAACTTTATGAACTAACACGAATGATAAAGGTGTTTGTTATCCCGCCCAACTAGGTTCAACAAAGCTAACAGACATGTCAGTGAAGTCTGGTCTGTGCACGCCCTCACACTCATCATGCAAAACATGTGAAAATACCTGTCTGGGTGTGGTCTATTGTGAATAAAAATGCATGCAGTTTAGGGCAGTTTTGTATTTAAAAAGGACATCCAGAGCCAGATACTATTACTTGTTTACTACTCTATTCTTATATACTCTATATTCTTCTCTTATTTTGTTGTAACCAATCACTAGTATTAATACGTAATACTTTGAGGCTGTATTAGAATGTGTACAGTCAGTATACAGCAATACTGACTATACAGGTTGATATTGAGAATACATATACTACATACCAGAGGTGGGACCAAGTCATTATTTTGCAAGTCACAAGAAAGTCTCAAGTCTCTGCACTCAAGTCCCAAGTCGAGACTGACAAGTAAAAGTCAAGTCCCAAGTCCTGAACTTTGAGTCATAATGCACTATTTTGCAAGTCACAAGTAAGTCTCAAGTCTTTGCATTCAAGTCCCAAGTCAAGACTGACAAGTCCCAAGTCCTAAACTAACGGAGTCATAATGCGCTCTTCATCAAATGTAATGGCATTTTAACAACAGAGTAATTGGCGCCAACTGGAGCTCGGTAACGTAACATTAGTCCTTCATGGTTCTCTCCTGCAACTTGATTGGATGCTGTCGGATTGGTTCAAACAAAGTGGATCTGGGGAATTAAGTGTCAATTTACAAGTGGATTGCCTGTATATGTATGTTCTTGCGGTGCCAGTCCGTCCTTTGTTTCGCCTCCAGCTAACACCGTAACGTAATCATGACATTGGCACTAAAAGAGTCGACTGCAACTCAACTCTCTTGAATTACTCGACAAAATCTGAGACATGGGTGTGAATTTAAAGGTCTGAACCTGGCTAGGGGTTTCCGTACACCATCCTGAGAATTACTGTATCTTCTGAAAAATATCTCAAAATCACAGTATGTCAATAGGTACGGCGTGCTGTTCTGTAATTCACTTTGTAAATAAGGCTCACACTACTAAACTTTCCCTGTGTGTTAATGGATTTATTGCTCAGGATCCCGATGTGTTGACTCTAATAGGATTAACTGCTCAGGACTTTCTGGGCTGACCGCTGTTATTAGGATCTGGTGGCCGAAGCTATTTCAGACTCACAATATCTCCATGCTAATTGGCTCCGTGTTTAAGGTGCAGTGGTTTTCTAGGGCACCGGCATCGAGTCAAATCTAGCAGGAAGATCTTAAGTACATACACACCTCCTCCCATCTCTGGAGCATGCAGACACACAGGCCGAGGATGAGATTACTCGCTGCAGAAAGGCTGCGTGAGAAGTGTTGATAATCACCTCCTCCTCCTCCTCCTCCCTCGCTCTTCAATTCATTCCTATTCTCTGTTGTCCCCCTGCTCCACCTCTCCTCTCAGCCTATTGATCTGCCTCAGGCACTGAACTAATAACAGTGTTGTCTTCACTGATGAGACACAGCAGCACATCCACACACAGACACACACACACCGCCACACAGCCAGAGAAGTGTCCTCCCCTCTCTACAACTGTTTCCTGTCAGCAGGACAGCTAATTGTCTTACAGCATGCTAACACACAGATAGCAGCGGGGAATAAAACCACTTACTCTCAGGTACACACAGTTTAAAAATGAATACCGATGTTCGTTTGGTGAACGTGCTGTTAAAACTGCTTTAAAAAGTCATATTCTAATGTGCAACATCTAAAAACTGCCAGAAAACTTAAGCTTCAACACCAAAACACGCTACAGTCTAATTATCAAATATTCAAATTAATGAGGCACCGGTGCCTACAGACCATGTAACTAGAACAGGAACAAGCTTTTTTTCCTCTTCTGCGGTTGAAACTTACATTTGAAACTCCTCTTTTTTTGACTTCCTGGGTACATTAACAATTTGAAAGCACTCATTCTCTACCTCAAACTCATAAAAATGAACTAAAAACCTAAAACGGGAAATGCTGACAAGACTATTTCACCAACCCAGTCTCGGTGTACAGTATGAATAGCACAACATTACACAGACATTCCGCGTGTCATGAGGACGCATTTTAGGCTTTTCGCATGTCATTTGTAGGCAACACAAAAAAACTACGGTAAACAACAATCACTTAGGTTTAGACATCAAAATATAAATATGTAATATAACAAAACATAATAGTTGGGCTTAAAATAAGTACATAAACCCAGTAAACTACGTGCGGAAACAACGTGACATAAGTACGGAAAACACGTAGCAAGCGTGACTTACAAAACAAAAAAAGAAAGTCCTGTGTTTGTTGGACCCATCCACCTCTGCAACCGCCCGCCAAAAGCGGTCTTTCTCGCTTTTTATTCTACGTCACTAGCTCTGATCGTAGCATATCTACGCAGGGCATTTACATTGCAGTCAGGACAGACTACATGGCGTACAAATGACATGTCATTTTATTATTATTATTTATTTTATTGCACGCTAAATGCCTTGCGCATTATTGTGTCATTCATACAACTTTCCGTGCGAAAAAACGACTCAAACAGATTAATCGATTGTCAAAATAGTTGGCAATTAATTTAAATGTTGACAGCTAATCGATTAATCGTTGCAGCGACAAGAACTTGCAGTTAATACACCCCCCTCAAGAGGGCAAGAAATTTCTCATAAAACAAATCTTTAATGGAAAACATTTAATTTTGGATGAGACGCCACAAGAGGGGAGCCCTTTCCAAGTCTGACAGGTGCTTACTGGGCACCATGACAAAGAGCATTTCACTCACACAAAGTTAAATGTGTGTTAACTATACAACAACAAGGCCAGACCAAAGTGGCGTGCTTCCACAGATGAGCGCCGAGGTACACGAGTCCGCCGAGGCCTCATTTAAATGTCCCCAACATTATAACCTGGCATTGATTCAGTGTGTATACTTAACACCGCTGTTCGTACACACACATTCATGCACACAGAGGGATGATGGCAGATCATTAACTGCTGCTGTGCAAAGATCTAGGGGTTAATGACCCCTGTTTGCTCCAGGGGGTCTTAAGTAATCTGTAACTGAGGGAATGTGTGTTAAACAGGAAAGAGGGGAAGAGTGTGTGTGTGTGTGCGTGTGTGTGTGTGTGTGTGTGTGTGCGTGTGTGAGAGAGAGTTCCTCCGGGGGGCTGCTGTGGTGAAAGTGAGGCTGAAACTGAATAGTTGGTCTCAGGGGAAACACTTGTGACTAACACCGTTGTAACAGGTGCATTGTGTGTGAGCCAGAGAGAGGGTGAGAGAGAGAAAAGGAGGGCAGTTAGGTGACAATATGGTTGTTGGGCAGATAAGGACACACACACACACACACACACACACACACACACACACAGACACAATCTGCCTGCCAAAGAAGCATCCCGAGTGAGTGTGCGGTGAAGTACAGATGCTTGACTGCTTCACTCGCTGCCATCTCAAAGAGAGGGAGATAAAGACGGGGAGAGATACGGAGAGGAAAAAAAGCCGGGTCACAAAGATAGGAAGCAGGAACGACTGACTGCAGCCTGGAAAAATAATGAAAAATACTTCACATATCTGATAGAAAATAAATATCGACATCCACACAAGCCAATTTATGAAATAATGATGGAACAATTAATAGAAGAGGCTGTTTTCATACACCGTTCGTAGCTATACCTACAAAAAGTAATGCATTGAAAGTCGTTTATATCCCACAAAATCAATTTATATGTTATCGTGAACCAGGACTTATAAAGAGCGACAAACGCTGTGTAGGGAGGAGGTCGGGGTGGATGGGTGGGTAAAAAAACACCAGACTTTCGCTCAGGAGACCGCTGTTCGTATCCCGTCTAAGACCAGAAGTCTATTTGTCACGTTACTTTTAAGTAACGCAACTTCCAAAGTTATTTTAACCTAAACCGCAACCATTCCTAAACCTAACCAAGTAATTGTGTTGCCTAAACTTAACCAAGTCAATCTTTTCCTAAACCTAACCAAGTAGTTTTGTATTTAAACCTAACCAAGTTGTTTCCTGAGATAACAGAGTTTATTTTGAGAAGACTGCATGTATGTAACGAGCAGAAACTGACACGAGTTGCTGGACATTCGTAGGAGAGCGCACGAAAAATGAGCAATATCGTCGTAAGATATCATATGAACCGTTATATGCGGATAGAAGCACTGAAAAAGCAAAACTGAAAAAGAGGAGAAATGCATCATTTGAACTGTGAGGATAATAGAAAGCGCTCAGCAGGTCACCGATCTGATGATTTTCCACTCAATCTTTCTGCAAAATTCGAGCAAACTTTTGAAATATCACTTTTAAAGTTGAATCAGTTTCTTGGGCATCAAAAAAGTCATTCAGTTGAATTGATTTTGATGTGAATTGGATTTAGCTGCTGTTAGCCATGTGTCACACTGTGAAAAACAAAGAATAGAAGCTATGATATTAGTGACACTTCTGTCTATATTTTATGCATTTTCATAACCATATCCCATCATTTCTTCAAGGTACAAAATCCTCTCTGCTTCGGGTAGGTCATAAAACTAATAAAATAGTTCTTTTCTTACCAAAGTTTGCAGTTGAATATGCTTTAGTATTTCAGCACATCACAGGAAACATGAACAGAAACTAAACCACTGATAGCAGTCTGAGCTTACCTAGAAAACGGTTTCCTTTTCTGGTCATTTCCGTCACAGCAGTTATGTGAAACATATGACTTCCTGTTTATCTCACAAACAGGAGGATAAACAGCTTTTTTTGGAAGACCTACTAGGTAGCAGGTGTTTGCGAGAGCAAATCTTCATTAAATATTATTGGTTGACTCACTGCGATGTAACGGCAGTTGGTCTGTGAGGGGAGCGAAAAACAGGTTTGCGAGTGAAAATGCTTTTGAATATTTCTTTAAACAGCTGCTAATGAAGCTACAGGAGAATTAACAGAAATGTCTAGTGGTAAGGTGATATGACCGTGCCCTTTAAAAGTATTTGCATGAAGTACAGCTGCAAGTGCACGAACAGGCCAGAGAGCCGAGCAAAACCACAGCAACTCATCGGCAGCATTTTCATCCGATGAAGCAATGGATGAAAAGCAGAGGGGGAGCATGCTTTTGATTTCACCAGAAAGTTCGAATTGATCAAGTTCTTCAGTAACTTGTTACATGGCTGTCGATTCGGTTGCTCCGGGGTTGTTTACCAGGCCCGCCTGTGTTTATGCTATCCTAAATTTAATCTCTCCCTCTATATCCACCCCCACTCTCCATGTGGGGATGTAAGAAACTGTGTACACCTCTTTATAAAAAAAATATTACCGCATCTCTCTCAACCCTATCTCTGAGCCCAGGCAGCCACTGTTGCTGCTTCATGCACACACACACACACACACACAGCCTCCTATGGGAAGAAATAAGAGCGCATTAAACATTCACTATGATCAACTCGGCGAAAAACAAGCATCAGAAAATAAAGCTTCTTGTGCACGTAACTCAGATACCAGGAGTATATCTATGTATTTCAGAGACAGAGAACAGAAATCGGAAGTCTTTAAGACGGGAAGGAGAGACGGAGGATGTAAGGTCTGACACACATTAAACATCATGAAATAAAAATGACATTTTGAAATGTGCCAGACCCCGGGGCTGCATCTATATTAGAGAGGAGAAGAGCCTCTACGCACCATTACACCACTTATACAGAGACTGCTTAAAGGCTTGGAAAAAGTCTGATGTGGAAAACATATGGAAAAGAAAGGCACAAGTGCTAATAAAGTTACACACGGCAGGTTTTAAAGGGTTTGATGCAGAGTTGGAGATCGTCAAGATTATGAAACACGACAAAACAAAATGTCAGGCTCAACTAACACTCCTCCGATAGATAGAGAGGTGAAGTCCCGCCCCTCCTGTTGACAACCATGGGATCTTATTTCAGAAAAAATATGTAAGGTAGTCAACAGAGAGAGACGTTTGAATTGTGCCATGAATCACACATATGATGTTTGTCAATTTAAGAGGAGACACTATGGGTGAATAGTGTAAAAAAGTTAACTGATAAAACCATGAAACTTCCCCAGTTGATTACTTACATTAAGACAATTATTTTTTTGTTATGTTTAAATGTGCAAATGATACATTATCTTATTAAATGTGTGCTAATTTGCATACATTTCCAGAAAAGAAATTCGAACATTGAATAAAGCCAGGTTCATAATTCTTGTTTCATTTTGTTGACATATTAGAATCAAAGGTTTTTACAGAGGGAATTTTGGATAAGTCTTTTCATCACTGTATAAATCAGAAAATACTGTCAACAGCCATAAAAAAAAATCTATTTTTGCCATGTTTTTAGGAATAAAATGTTGTATAAATCAGGCTATGAATGATATATGAACAAACCCCTCGGTAGAAACCTTCAGAATATAGATAGGATTGATAATGGCAAGTTTGGTGTATGTAAGTGCTACTGAAGTGGAGATTTCTGGCTCACAGGCTGAGAAAAGATATGAATTGTTAAATTCCATACATTTTGCAAGACACTACAGGTGAATGGGGTAAAAAAAAATAACTAATAGATATCACCATGAAACTTCCCCAGTTGATTACTTAAATTATGACAATTATTATTTGTATTACAAGTTTTCTGAAATTTTATGTTTAAATATGCAACGAGGCATTATCTAATGCTAACTTTTGCTGAATTTAGGAGAGAACTATAGACACAAATAGACAAAGTAGTAAAATAAACACCTTAATATGTATTTTGGATGTTTTCTTCCCACTAGTCTGAAAGAAGACATGTTATGGAAGCAAAATAGTCCAAAATCTCAAAATTGACCAAAGCATGAAGCCACTTGTTAACATCCGTCTTTTTTAAGACGTGTAAAAGCTTCAGTATTTTATGTCATGGAACAAAATGTTAAAATCTCTTAAGCTTGTGTTAACCAGAGACCTTAATTCAGGCATCTAGCCAAAAACCCATTCAAAAAACCCATTGACTTCCACACGAGGGAACAGGAAGTGCTAAAATGCTAACTCATTTCCAGGTTTTAGGACTCATTCCTGCACCACCCTATAGGGCTATCTAACAGCAGGCATTTTGGCTTGTCGCAGTACAAAAGCACAGGTGTAACCAACAACATTAATAAGGGCTCTGTTCCATTAGATGCCAGTGAGCCAGTATTCACAATACCAGGAACAACTAAAATGGAATGCAGCCATTATCAGTGCTGTTACTTGCACCTGTGTTTGAAGGCTTAAACTGTCTCCACCATTGGAAAAAGTCTTTTCCAGGCACAGAACAAAAGTACCTGCGGGCACATTTTGTCCCACCTGTGTGTGTGCAGTATTAACTCAAGTATGGCGTGCAAATGAGCGCAGGTACAAATGATTAGAATTACAAATGTGCAAGAATAATGGCCAGTAACCCAGGTGCAGCAATTTCCTCAGTGTGTTGCGGTTTAATGACGGGGAAAAGAAGGAGCAAATTTCTCTCCAGTGTGTGACAGCGACTGAAACATGACTTTGTAGAAAGGGTAAAAGCATGACATGGAAGAGGCAAATCAAAGTCAAGCCTGCCACAAATACAGGCTCTGTAATAGGTGGCTTTAGAGGCAGAGAAGTTAAATGTGAGGAGGTGAAGAAATAACTCGCACAAAGTAGTTAGACATTTGTTCCTCAAGTGCTGAAGGATCATTTGTATAGTTTTACTCGTTCTCTATAAATCATGTATACTTTATATCACCGATGATCATTTCTCAAACCCCGTTGTGGAGTTTCTTCTTGCCTCCCAGGCAGCCATTTGTTTCCACTTTGGTGCAAAAATCAATTTGCAGGAAATTACTGGAGTGATGTAATTCATCACAATGATGAACATGATGATGAGTGTTTTTGTTATTGTCATCAAAGTTACGCTGTGATCGCATGGAAATGCATTTGTGAGTGCAGATTGATTTTGAAATGTCTGCAGTGCATTAATATTCAATGATAATATAATATAACGTTGATGAACTAAGCGGACAGTTTTACGTCTCTACTAGCTGATTTATCATACAGTAAATTATTGAAAACAATTGATGTGCCATAAGTGGGAGGTATTTTATATTTTTCAAAACACTTTAAATGTTTTATATGCTTCAGTGCAACTGGCCAAGACAAAAAATATATATCGACAGACTATAAAAGTCCACTGGCTCTAAATCACAGACAGCATATATAGATGGATGACGCGTCTCAACTTCCTCCCACTGTACAAAAGTGAAGTCAAAATATCCCAAATACAGGAGCTACCACCTTGAGATTTTGACGTCATTTGAGTCTACGCAGTAGTGATCGAGGGCTGGAGTCGCCGTATCGAGGTCCCGCCCACACAGCTCAGGCCTATCACGGCCACACCTTGTTTGCGTGAGCCACCTAGCTGCTACGTTAGCGCTACAGTAGCTGTTTGGCTAGAAATACCCAACAACTAACCATAATATCTCTATAACTACATTTATGATCAAACTGACACATGTTCCATTACACAGACTCATGACGGTTATGGAAAGTTAAAGTTAAATCTCCTCTCTCGTACGATTCCCGAGCCTCCGGCTGCGACAACTTCACTCAGAGCAGCTGTCAATCACGATGTTTAACCCCCTTTTTTATAGCATTAAATGACTAATTGAAACCAATCTGATCAGAAAAATGAACACTTGAACGAACATCAGCGTGATAAGAGCTCCCTAAAGTGACAGAAACCATCTTTGGGAAAAAATGTAGGTGACGTGTACTTTGACATTTTAGTTTGTCCCATTGTCCCATCCGCTAACATGGAGGAGGCGGGACTTATGAGCTATACTGCAGCCAGCCACCAGGGTGCGATCCAGATGATTAGGCTTCACTTCTGGGGAGCTGTCATGTCGTCCATCTTTATACTGTATACAGACTATGCTCTAAACTAGTACTCTAAACTAAGTACTATTTTGCACCGCAGACTTTGAAAAGCCCAAAATATTCCTGTGATGATGACCAAAACGCCAAATACGAATGTGATTTCTCAGCAAACAACGGAAATAGATTTTTTAATTCTGCACGTGTTCAAAACTTCCATCAAAAAGACATTCACTTTCACAGGCACCACCACCACAGAGTGAACATGAAGGAAATTTGAACGAGAGATATTAAAGCCAAAATCCACAGTTGGAGCGCACAAATTTCCATCACCAAAACTATGACGACTGTGGTTGATTTTGTTTGATGTCGGTCTTGAGAATGATCCTGGATGTGGTGCTTTAAAATCACAAGTCAGCAGCTCAGATTTGGCTACAAAGTCTGTGTGTGGATAAAACTATGGAAATGCATCAAGCAGTAAACCATGCCTTGAACCGAATCCAAGTTTACTTCTGCAAAAATACTTCCCTTACATTTGTTGCATAGAAATTGCAGCAAATATTTACATATTAGACAATAGTGTTATCTTCTGGTTTCATAGCAATACTCACAAATTCACGTGCAATCAGCCCTAAGGGCACGTGAGCTGTGACACTCAGATCAACGTGTTATTCCCAGCACAATACACAGCTCACAGCTCAATACCAGAGTGCAGAAAACAAGCTTTTTGTTGCCGCAACTCCTTATGAGCTGGTAGAAATCTTTAACGAGATACAGCCCGACACAAAACTTGCTTTCTGACCCATGCTGTTTGGGAACAACGCTCACCAACTAATCGTTTTTCCACCTCGTCTCCTCACATGTTCTCACTGCTCAGAGACAGAGGACATCTCTCCGCCTAGGGACCGGTTTCTTCAGGGATCAGTGAGGGATTTCCTACGCGGTTTAGTATTTCAGCAAACCATATATGGGTCAGTATTGTACTGCTGGGAAAAACGATGCAGCCTCCTCACAGTCTCTGCTGACAGAAAAGTAGTGGGTGTAATACTTTGTTTCCATGATGGCCGGCTGCAGCTGCTACACCGCTAACAGCAAACACTTTATGCAGCTGTATGTGAAACTATCACTCAAGAACAACCACAACACACAGTGAGAAACTTCCAACAGCTACAGTTTGCTGAAAGCAAGTTGCATGTCATGTTCATGTTATTGTAAAAAGGAAAGCTGTCAATGATGAATGACACAGTCAGCTTTGTCACGCACACAGTCTGACATACTAATATCTAGTACTCTTTGCTGAATGAATGAGGTTATCCTCTCTAGTCTTTAGTCTAAAGACACACTCAAGGAGTGCATCTACTTCCTGACCTGCCCAAAACACTATCAAACACAATACTGAGCACACATTTTGGGTAAAGGTTTAAGGGATAGTTTTATATTTAAGGGAAATAGGAAATAGAAATATAACAATGGCTGCAGTTAAAGAAGAACAAAGGAAACTGAGGGGAAATTGGGAGTGTTTAAGAAGTTATCTGATTGGGTATTGAGTTTAATATCTTTCTAACAAGCCCTTCGAGCAAACCTCCAAACCATTCACTCTGAAATGTCGAGCACCAAATGTTAGCAACGACACGAGAACCAAGGCTACTGGAGGCTTTTCAACAGAACTGAATAACTGCTCCAGCTCACCAACACAGAGGATTCAATTCACAGTTTTATGCGCCCCGTGATCATTATCACCAAAAGCAATAATTGATTTTTCTCAAGACCAGAAAAACAATGCAACGGTACTCTACACTAGAAAGTGGAGGCTGGAGTGTGTTGAACTGAGCTGATTTGATCACTCCAAGCCAATATTGAGTTTATGGGGTTCTTTCACACCTAACACCTGTTGGTTCAGTTCAAACCATAGACCAGAAATTAACTTTTTGACTCACCGGCCAAGGGGACTGGTAGATGAAAAAATCCACCGGCCAA
The DNA here is from genome assembly GCA_916701645.2 of Sebastolobus alascanus. Taxonomy (NCBI): domain Eukaryota; kingdom Metazoa; phylum Chordata; class Actinopteri; order Perciformes; family Sebastidae; genus Sebastolobus; species Sebastolobus alascanus. The sequence goes on along the minus strand of CAKAOJ020000131.1, from coordinate 764,041 downwards.
GCCTATTTTGTAGCGGCCAAAATAACAAATTGCCTTTGTGTCTCTCATATAAATTTATTTCAGTACATTTCACTGAGATAATACAGTATTATGTTGAATACAAACTTAGAGAACAGGCCAGGGCAAAATTTAAAGCAAAATAATTTAAATATATTGCCGCTTTATCAATTCAAGCCTGAATACTAGGCTTGGGCGGTATCTATTTTATTATACCTTACTGGCATTTCACCAAGTATAGGCTACCAGTGGTGGAACCAAGTCAGACCAACAACTGGGTTTATGTTAGATCACCTTAAATTCAAATGTTAAACTACTAATAAATCTATCGGCTGATGACGAACTGTCAAGAAGAAAAAGGTGTATTGTGTTTGTGTCCTACTCCGTGTATTCTGGCAGTTCCTCTAAAATGTGAATAAAACCCAAACCACACCAGCACTAAAAGGCAACGATGCATCTCATCTTTTTTTTTTTCCCCAAATAACCCTGAACACAGGTGTGAAAGAGGCCCCTAGTTTTTCTTTACAAATGTGTCCTTTTATTTATAGAAATGTGACAACGTGTATTTCCACAGCAGGTAAACCATCAGCTCTCCATTTCACCGGAGGAACACGGCGCCTGCTGCTGAGTCATATTATCAGGTAGTTAAAGCAAAGAGCAAAGAGCACACTGTGGTTTCACACTAATGAAGCCATTCAATATCATGTCCAACCGATAAGACTGAAAAGGTCAAATTGTTATCATCAGTCACACACAGACAGATACGTAGACTATCTAGAGCCCTTTCAATCAATGAAAATTCAATATGTTATTATCATAAAAAAATCCAGAAAAATATGGACATCCTCTGAATCCCCCCTGTTATTCAACATAAATGTGGTGATTTAGTCCACCGTTGACTAATCAATGATCACCCACTGAGTAAAATCCGAGTCAATAAATTCCGGCCAATAAAGAAGAAATTTCCCATCAGACCTCGTCTGCATCTCACAGATCCCAGCCCTCCTAACAAGCCGAAGTCTGTGCCAAGACCCACTGACCTGATCGGGCCATAAAATGCGCTGTTCCCAATAGCCTGATTGGTGCTTAACAGTGCTCAGTGTTGATAACACGGCCAGCAGATCAAGCCTACCTGCAAAGCAACATTACACACTAATAAATCAATATTAGCTGACGGCCGTCCGGGGAGGAGAGAGAAGAGAGCCGCAATGAAACTGAAGAGAAGGAGGAAAATCTATATCTGCGACTGGTTAAAAACCTGATTCTGGCAGTAAAACAACACTCCACAGGGAGCCCGAACAAAGATGTTACAATGAAACACAAAGTCTTGGTGATATGATTACCTTCATTATCCAATCAGAAATGGAGCCTTAACAGCTATGAACCACGTGTTGTGGAGCTGGGACTGTTTGAAGTGTTGTTGTTCTTCTTCTTTTAATTGAATTCTACCAATTGAGTTCACGCATATCTAATCAAGAGAGGGGAGACTGAAGAGGTTCAAAAGTGTTCGTAAAAAAGGAGCTACGCGAATGATCTCGAGGTGAACGGGAAACGCAAATTAAATCCGTGCGACATTTCCGCTCTGACAACTGTTGAAATTCGGCTGTTTTCTAGAGAGTGAAATGTAACGTGCTACGTTTTTGGCATTTTTATGTGAATGTTATCTAACGAGGTTTACAAAAGGTTTTTCGTTCGACTTTCATGGCACGGGGTGAAGTGCTAAACACCCCTTCTCTAACCTCTCAGTTGTGTGTGTGTGTGTGTGTGTGTACGGGTTTGCACAACTGTATAAGACCACATACACACACACACATTTATTGACTTGACCTTTCTCTTGGTGTAGGAAGGAGCCCAATTGGGTTTGACCCAGCCGCTTGACAAAAGGCAAACTAATGAAGACTTTGTGAAAGGCAGATTGATTTTTCTTTCCCTCCCTCCATTACATCCATTGCCCGCTTCGATACAGCAGGCGGGAGAGAAGGCAGGCAGGCAGGCGGGCGGCGGCGGTGGCGGCAGCAGAGCTCGAGCTCATCACTCATTTGTTTAACAGGTTGGCAGAGACGAGGGCTGAACAGCAGACAATGCCAGGACGCTGCGCTCCATTCAAATGAGTTTGACTACGGAATAGGAATTGGCTGGATTGAGAGGGGATCTGGAAACTGCTCATCCTGGCCATTTGATAGAAACAAATTAAAAAAGATTTTTTTAGTCTCCTCGTCCACATTATTACGGCTTTAACCGTTTTACTCGGCGCGATTTCAGACACTTCTGTGACATCACAGATGAAACTGGAGTATGAAACCGTTACCAGGATTGGCACCGTGGGTTGGAGCGGAACTAAACCGGCCCAAATTAGCTCTTCAGCCACTATCAACTAATAGGAGTGTAACGATACGGTTCGAACTGGATCAATATATCGATTCAATGATCAACGATCAAATATCATCGATGCAAAGTAAAAATATCAATACATATCGTCATCTTAAAGATACGCCTTTATTTGGAAATTCCCACTTTCTTTTTGTTAAAATAATAGATTGTTTTACATTTAAAACATCTGGAAGAGCTCAGTAATAAAATTGTCAAATCATATTTTAGTTGATTTTTGTGTCTTCATTGTGTTAAATGGACATAATGATTTCGTCTCATATCAATCACAGGCCCCTGAATTGAATCGAAATCGTATTGTGGCAGACTTTGTGATATCAGCAAATGAACTTTTGCTGTCCAAAGAATCAATATAATATCGTATCGTGATGAAATTTGTGATTTACACCCCTATCATCTGACCCCTTCTACTTACTGCAAGTAGACCACAACAACAAGCAATAAGTTATTGTTTTCATTACAGGTTAATCTGCAGATTATTGTCTCGATAGTAGAACAATTTGGTCTAAAGAAAACCCATCTTCAAATGTCTTGTTGTCTGACCAACTGTCCAAAATCCAAAACTATTCCATTTACTTTCATAGAACACAAAGAAAACAGCAAACATTCACATTTGAGGGGCTTGAAATGTGCATTTGTGGCAATTTCCTGAAAAAAAAAAAAACGTCAATGATAAAACTTCCCCAGATTCTTATTCTTTGAACGGTTATTAACTTATCAAACAACCACTACTGTTCTGTAAATAGTAAACCATATGCATCCTGTGACTGTGTACGTAGTGAGCAGTATTTTTATATTGCTTGTTGTGTGTAATGTAAATGCTGTTTGTATTATTGTTCACCTGCCCAGGGACTGGGGATGAAAATCTGCTTTTAGCTATATCTCTATATAATGCATCAGATTTCAAGTATTGAAGTTTATGCTTATTATACGTGGTCCCTGTCAAATAAACTTGTAAATACATATTTTTTAAAAATTAAATTAATAAAACAGTTGGTACGTTTTTTGTCAGTCAGCTAAATGATTAATTGACTGATGTTTTCAGCTCTAATCCATGTTCATTAAGCGTTCAGCCAGGAGAATCACCGTCTGCTAATCCAATCGCTTCTACAAATGGAATAAATGGAGGTAATAATCAATAACATTTACAACCCGCCCTCCCAACCAGCACACCGCGGGTTTATCCAATTTTGAAAACACTTTACTTTTACTGTCCATTCCACTGGAACATAAAAATAAAAGCCCTGGGCTGTTCAACCTAACTCATTCTGTCCTCTCTATTCTACGGTATTTCTTCTTCTTGCCATATTCACAATGTCCAATCGTTTCTTGGTGATGATATTTAAACTTGTGATAATGTAATAATTATACCACGTCTCCACTACAAAGTGGGCCAAATTAGATTCGCTCCACTCCAAAGTAATTAAGCCGCACATTAAACAGGGATAGTAAAGTTACCGTGGCATTTTCTAATCTTTTTACGCAAATTTATTACCTGGAAATACCTGGATGGTCCCGGCCATAATTACTGCACAATTTGCATTATAGTAGTGACTTTGCATCTGCTATGATAAAACACTCGAATAGAGTTTACGACTGCTGCTGTTAGAAGGCCTGAAGAACATTAAACATAGATTCATGACATCTAGAAAAATGTTTTACTTCTTTTATTCACCCGACTTTTTAGAGGATCAAGCTTCTAGCTGTTAAACCACATAAGTACATGCAGTTCTCAGTACATTATTTCCACCTGATAAATTTAGTTCACAATGTTTAGTCCCTTATTGAATTAAATAAATAGTATCTGCCTGCTAACTGCTTGCAAGCAAAAACACCTCTTTTATGTTACAAATGAGGTGTGCGTGCAAAGTTCCCCCAGTTGTAGCATTTAAGACAAAACACAGTATAATTCTTTGAAAAACAAGCCTTTTCTCTGCGGCTATATTTTTGTCCCAGTCATGAAGATACACTGGAAGAGATATTGTCCGGTGAAGCTCCCAGCTGGAAGCCTATGTGCCCCCTCTATTTTACCAGCTGGGCAGCAATCCAATGCATCTTCTTTAGCCAGCTAAAGCACTTTAAGAGCCTTCCATTTGTAACTATTAGTGCAGCGGTGGGAGACGACCAAATCCTTTCTTCCTTTTTCTTTGCGGAACAGATCAGTTCAATCCAAATCTTTATTTTCCAGAAGGGCAGGAGTGGCTTTGTGAGGCGGCTTTAAAAAAAAAGGACACCAGCAGCTTCCCAGCTTGAGAATTTGATGCGAGTGTGGGTTTTGCTGGATCATTTGTCAAAGTAAATCCAGATCCTGGTTGTTATCGGTGTCTTGCAGTAAAGACACATAATCTTATGAACTCTGGCCTGTGCAATGCCAATCCTGCAAAAAATACCTAAAGGTCCAGCAGGGGAACCACACAAGCGAACCACACAGATCAGAGGTTACGCAAGCCTTCAGCAGCAGCTCCCAGTGGGTCAAAACCGCCTTACTGGGTTTATTTATATGACCATTAAAGCAAGAGACACCATTCGGAGAGAGTAACTTGGGGGCATCGGCTTCTGTTGTTAGAGAATTTAACCTGTGGGAGGCCTCGGTATTGTGCATGCTGACTCACCGGCATGGCTTACTGGCTCACTTACAAGGAATTAAGTCTTTATTAATGTTATTAGACACACTTGCATTTTGTCATGCTATGACAAGATAGTTTTCTCTGGCGTGAGAAAAGTCAACAACATGAGAAAAAGCAACCCTGTCTCCTACAAAATTACGTTCCCATACAACTAAACTGCATTTTCAATTACGTTTCGAGGGAAACGTATTTTCTGCCGGGTTACAGTCGCAGTTTTAAACAGTTTTAAAGACGTGGTTAACGTTGTAAATTGAAACAAAACAATACAAAAAACGCAACAAAACAACAGGGTTATGTTTTGTAAAAAAAACTAGGGCTGTCTATTGATTATAATATTTAATCGCGATTAATCGCACATTTTTTATCTGTTCAAAATGTACCTTAAAGGGAGATTTTTTAAGTATTTAACACTCTTATCAACATGGAAATGGGCAAATATGTTTGCTTTATGCAAATGTATGTATAAAATTGTTATTGGAAATCAATTAACAACACGAAACAATGACAAATATTGTCCAGAAACCCTCACAGGTACTGTGTTTAGCATAAAAAATATGCTCAAATCATAAAATGGCAAACTGCAGCCCAACAGGCAACAGCAGCTGTCAGTGTGTCAGTGTGCTGACTTGACTATGATTTGCCCCAAAACTGCATGTGATTATCATAAAGTGGGCATGTCTGTAAAGGGGAGACTCGTGGGTACCCGTAGAACCCATTTTCATTCACATGTCTTGAGGTCAGAGGTCAAGGGACCCCTTTTAAAATGGCCATGTTAGTTATTCCTCGACAAAAATTAGCATAAGTTTGGTAAGTTCACCTCTGAAGGTTCTCTATAGCAAACCATCAGTCTGAATTGAATGTATTCAGACATCACAATGAGACTTAATATATGCTTTCAATAGTAAATTAAGGTGCTCTGTTGTGCTCTAAATACTTTTCCAAAGGCTTTTTCACCTGAACAATGCTTTGATGGGCATGAAATTGGTCAAAATTAAAAGAAAAATAAGCAACTATAATGAGCTTGCAGAAAAAAAGCCACACAGTGGAACTTCAAAACCCCGTTATCGGTTAATAAAGACCTTTTCGTCTCACTCTCGCTCCCTCCTTTTGTGCCTCTTCATGTCTTTATTGTTGACCTTTCTATTTGCCGACATAATGACTGCATGTCTGACACAATATTTCCAATTAAGTTCACAAAATGCACGCTTTCATAAACCCTGCATATCAAGTCCATTTAAATGAATGATTATCAAAATGTGTAGTATACAACTGTGCATAATGGCCAGTATTTGTTATAACGCACACTCTCTCATCTTCTTCCTCCCGTGTGTTAAGAGTGGCTGCAAGATGCAGGCTGAATAATTTAGCTTGTGTACTTGGCTCGCCTCTCTCTCCGGTAAATTGAACTGGGCACACAACAGCACACAGCCAACGCATGTGTCTGGGAGGAATGAGGAAAACAAACCACATCACAACTGGAGTTCAAACCACTGAAGGGAAAACACAGAGGGCATAAAGAAGAGGTGATGTACTGAGACTCACCTGTAAACCTTAACGTTATAGAACAAACTGCAGATTTTACATGCCAATGAATTACAGGAGGGGTTTAATATGAAAGTAGTTTGAGATGGTTTTTAGGTTTCAGTATTATCTGAGAGGTGATTTGTGAATAATAGGTAAGTGGACTCTCCTTTGTGCATATAATATCCTTTTTCCAACAAAATTAGCATGTATATGCAGGTTTTTTGAACATGGGACAATTCTCTAAAAATAAGCAAGACTCCTTTCCCATTGCCAGTAGACAAGTATGACTTTCAGTCTCTCTTTCAAACTCTCAAACCAGAGTTGGTGATTGTTGGAACAGTTGAAAGACCAACCAAAACTGTTTTGAGGAGTTTTCAGTTGCTTCTGTCGAGTTTGAATGAAGTGTGTTTTACAGTGATGAGCAAGGTTAAATTATTGTTTCTGTCAATGGAGTCTGGTAGCTTTGAGGAGAGCATATAACGGCTGGTACTTTTTACATCTAACTCTGTGAATTAAGGATTTATTTCGACCAAACCAGAGTTGGTGATTGTTGGAACAGTGGAAAGACTCGACGATGATCAGCGAGGTAAAATGACTGTTGTCTGACTGGAGCCTTGTGGCTTTAAGGAGAGCATATTAATTGTATGTTTTGTACGTTAATAAATTCTATTAATTGTCCAAATCCCTGTTGATTTTATTATTATTCACTTCAACGTGCGCCTGAAAAAGTCGCTAAATACCCGTGAGTACTGCAGAGTCATATGTTCCGGGAATGAATGCCGATTGTAACCTTTCCCACTGAAGACAAAAGCCAGATGTTAGTGCGTTTTTTGTCCATTGGGAAAGGGGCTTAAGTGAGGCAGGATCACACAAAACGTGGCTGGAGATGGAGTATGATCTGCAGTAGATTTACTAAAGTTCACACAAATTGCATGGAATTGCATGGAAGAGTTTTTACAGGTAAATTAAAGGCAGAATGTGGTGAGTAAAATTTTAGTATAGTGGAATAATAGTGACAGCAGTGGATGAGTTCTAGAGCAACAAAAAAAACTTCTTGGAAAGAGAAACAGCAGTAATACCAAATGACTATTTTCATAATGCCAAAACAACGAGTGAATGGGGAGTGTGTGTGGTCATTAAACTTGGCATTCACTGGGACGCTAATGCACTCTCTTTGTAAGACGTTTATATTGAGCAATTTTTTTTGTGTCTTTCTCAGCTGGAGTTGAATTGTGTCCTTAGTAAATGTTTCGTAATGTCGTTACTTCATTAAAAGACATTTTTATTTCAGCATCGCTGCATTTTGACTTCACTTCTAATCTTGCTGATCTCGCACAAATTCCACCGCTATACTGCAACTTTTGGGCCCTCTATCACTTGCAGAGCGTGCCCAGAGGGCAGTCCCATTTGCTGGTTGTGTAATTACCCGCAACCTTAGTAAATCAGACCCTAATTATAGAAAAACTGCAAACGCAATTGAAGGAAAAGTCTTTCAAGTATGTAAACCTTGCCCCAAGCTTATGCTGTCCTGTTGCTCAATATGGTCAATTTAGAGACAGATAAAGACCTTAATCATGTTTCAAACAAACAGCATGATGATGAGTGACCCGTGGACAGTAAGTAGTATCCATATACATACACTCAAAGGTTCTCTATACGATATCCAGAGCATTAATATAGCAGCAAACAAAAATCTGCTATGTAAAGATATAGAGGAGTAAAATCTACCTGAGCAGAGAATGAAGTCACCCTCCCTCTGTCTGTGTTGTAATCAGAGCTTTTCCGTGCTTTGTTGTCATAGCCTGGCCGACCACACCTTTTAGGCTGCATTCACACCAGATCAGGCGTTGCAGGGATTCGCTAGGTCGTGCGGCGGTGTGGGAGAGTCACTTAAATGGCCTTGACTGCAACAATAAACGTGTTTTGTTCTCTCATGGCTGGGTTGTACAGCTCTGGATCGCGGTTACATGATTGGCCGTCGCAGCGTGGCGTTGGGTTCTCCGAAAGTTGATTCGGTTTCTACTTTTCCGCCGCAGGCTGCTGCCTTTATTTTCCCGGCACCCCCTGCGCACTACCCCCCCATTCAAAATTATTGTGAGGACGAGCATTTTGCAGTACCACCAGATTTGGTGTGAATGCAGCCTTAGTACATGTTAGTCCATGTTCAGAATTTAGAACCTTTAATTCTAATAGATCAGATTAGAAATATTAATATAAACAATTTTAAAAAAAAATAACTTCTGTTTTACCAATTTTCAACTTATTATATCAAGAAATTGTGTTTTGTTGCATGACTGATGCTGGTGGATGTGATGTCAGGATGCTTCATCTTCCAACACAGTCAGATGATAAGAACTTTATGGTCCTTAAATCTCACATCAAGAGATCATCAGGACCTTAGCTGATACAATGTGCAGGGTTATGCAGCTGCAGTGTTAAAAATTCAAGCTCTCACATGGAAAAAAGGAGAGAAGGACGGAAAGGGAGATTGAAAAATAAATGGAGTATGTGATTGACAGCCTATGATTCTGGGTATTAGACTGAATTGGATTAAGGAGAGAGGAATCAGCCGGCCATGACCCCCGGAGCGCTCGGGACACGTTAATATTGAATATCCAGGAGCATTTTCCTCCATCTCCATCACTGGGCTACAAGGTTCGGTCACTATAATACTTCATCCCCTCTGGAGGCTCGCAGCCTAAAGGGCTTCCAAAACCAAACCAGCTCAAGCATCTGAAAGCAGCCAGCCTGTTTGTGCCAACACCTAGAGGTTTGTATTTGCCAAGAATAAATTGGCAACTTGTTGACAGGATGTGAAATGGCACATTTCTGTCCTTGGCCTATGCACGGGCGGGTTTTATCTCTATGAACATCACAGACGTGCCTTTGCGAGCGTAGACAGTTGGTTCGGCTTCAAAACAAACAACTGAATGAACAGGAAAACTGACTGTGTGGTAACATAACCCTGAATAGGAAAATATGATAGGCGACACTACACAATGAGCTCATCTCTAACGACAGATGTGCATAATGGCTTGAAATCTGGCTCATATCCCAGGTAATGTCAGTAGGAAAGAAAAACAGCTATTTGGGAGCGTTTTCATACCCTTCCCAAAAAGGGGATGAAACATTTTTTGTGTTTATTATTTATTTTTACGGTCACAAGTCTGTCTGTAAATGCAGTTAAAAGTGAGGAAACGTCTCCCAGAATGACGTTTTCACATGCAGTTGTTAACTAGCTGTAAATTCTGTCAATCGATGTCCAATCTACATTTACGGTGCTATTTAAACTGATAGAGAAAAGATCAGTCTGCAGTAAAGGAAAAAAAAAACCACCAACAATATGCTTCAGTACCCCAAGAAAACACATCATAATATTGATTATTTGTCCCACCCCTAATATGCAAGTTATTGACCTTGAACAATATACGATAGAGTATGCTAAGTCCTCTAATCGAGACAAATATAACTCTACTAAACTGTCTCTACCTTGGCAAGTGTTTAACGCATCCCTAATTGTCCTCCTCCTCCTCCTCCTCCTCCTTCCTGTGTGCTACATACTCTAATTCTCTCCTGTGAAGCACATCCAGCAACACTGGTCTTGTGGTGTGAGAACAGACAACAACACATGTTGGGATCGGTTGGCCAAATATGAGAGTGGTTGTGCTGCAACTTGTTGCTGCTGGCATGAAGAATGAAATGTGAGGTTTCAGTGTGCGACAGGTAAAGGTGGAGTCTCCCTACTTGTCTAGCATTGTGTGTCATGCCAAGCCAGGTTAACTAAGGCTGCCCTATAGGAAATAACTCGAGATTTAGGTTACACTGATGCTTCTTTTCTAGTTAAAGTTCAAGATTAAGTTTATTTGTCATTCCAGGTGTTATTGTGAAATAAAACGTTACGAAGTGTCTGCTAACTGTGTTAAGTGGTGACTCTCAGCCGAATACGTCGTGGCTGCTCATAGTGACGGCCGCCGTGTCATCGTAAAAGCCTTCAATTTGACTTTAATCAATTTTAAATACATACTCATCTGTGTTTATTTTCTATGCCAACTCTTCATGTAAGTTTCTACGAGCAGCCATGGACATGGAATCACAGACTTTTCGGCCTAGAGTCAGCAGTTAATACTGTTAGCAGACAGTAGAGTCACTGCGACTTGCCATCGCAGTAACGGCGGCGCCGCTAGATGGCGGAACACACAAAGCGGTCGGCGGACTCGTCTATTCCTGTTGTCATTAGCATCTAATCATAGAGAGGTTACATTGAGACTCTATCATAAGCTCCTCTCACACAACTAACGCAGGAATATCAAGAGAAAGGGTCATTAGACTAAAGAAGTTTATTTATTTTACTCATAAACAACTTACTGTGTTCATATTAAGCGTCTCACCTAAGATATTAATGCGTCATGCCATTTTCGCCCCTCTTTGCCCTTTACCAACCCCCCCAAAATATATACACCACTCTAAAACACCTCTTAAACAGAATGCCAATTTGTCCTGGTCTCATGCTGTACTCTCCAACATTACACATTAAACTAATGCGATTGTAAACGTAATCAATAACCTCTGGATGCTAATGAGCTAGCAGCGTGTTAGCTCTGAGCAAGACAAGACAAATTGCACCTCCCGGCCCTCGCTAATCCAACGGCTACAGCAAATGCACAAGGCACGGTCAATTAATGGCAACGCCGGCCAATAGATTCTACATGCGTGTGTGTGTGTTCACCCGAAGTCCCATGAGGCCGAGAGGCCGCCCTGCTCAGCATACATCACTGTCTGTGGCGAAAGGAATGCTAATAATCCTGCGATCCTACTGTAGACTGCTAATGATCCAAGAAGCCGGCTATGCACATGCCTGGTCTGAACCCGGACTGGGACCTTCTCATCCTTCTCTCTCAAAATCTGTTTTGTAGGTCTCCGAATCCAAATACTGCAAATTGTCCGTATTTGAATAATGGCCGGGTTGAGAGAGGGGAACTGATTATCTCTACCATAATGGCTCTCGCACACTTCCTGCAGATGTTTCACAATAAAAACCTTGTAGTGAAGGGAAAGGGACTGTGCCCTCTGAGCTGCTGGAAGTGTTTTAATGTGAAACAGATGGAGAAAGAGTGGAGTTTTCATTAACCGCAAACAGCAGCAACAGCAAATTAACACAGCGAATAGAGGCAGGAAATAGAGTGGTTTCTCGCTAAAATATGATCAAATTCATTAAGTCGATTTTCGAACCCTGTCTCGAATAATACCCTCTCTCAAATATAACTTATCTCTTAAGTTGAAGGCTCTTGCCGCTATGTAGGAATTCATAATAAGAGCCTTAAAGCATTTAATAAATGGAGAACACAAGTATAGAAGACTAATCTACTGTATTTCGATGATTTGTGTGTGTGTAAAGAGGGAAAGAAAGTGTGAGAGACAAAAGGGAAGAGAAACCAAATCAGGGGGCACTCATAACTCCCTTGTGCACCAAATAAAACATGGTCACGTAACATTTGTGGAGCTACTGGAATCTGTCAATAGGCAGCTGCCCACAGCAGGAAGAGGAGGAGAACACACACACACACACACACACACACACACACTAACACAAGAAAACCACGTTCATATACCCAACTGCAGGCCAAAGCCTGTGGTTTATTGATGGGATTCGGTAAAGAAAAGCAAAGCTCCGACGCTCACCTTCAGCTGAAAATGTCAGGCTGTACATACATAGGAGGTCTGCACCACAAGACTTCCCTTTGCCCAACCCTTAAAAATCTATTATGTGGTGTTGGGTTATAGCAGTACAATAGGTCTCTCTTTGGACTTGCTCTTTGATAGTTTAAGTGCATGTCCACCAGTTTATGTTTGGCTGTCGTTGGGCCGCGAGCTCTCTGGAAGCTTAAAAACAAGCTGTGAGTGGAGGAGAAAGTGGACTGAAGCATCAAACGGAGGTGGAGGGAGCCTGAAGGGTTATTGATGACTTGTTATTGACATTTCATTTAGCTAGCTTTTTTCAGGCACTCATTTCACCCAGTCTAGTGTAAGTTAAAGGCACCGCAACAGTAGCCGACTGACTATCCATCGGATGATCGAAGAACTTCCACAAGCACCATGACTCCAAACAACCCAGCTACATCACGTGTGTGCAACTAATTATGGTCATTTAACCTCACACTTTGAGCACTTAAAAACATTAAATCTTTCTGCATCACTTGGCACCTTCATGCATTACAATTAGGGGTGTAACGGTACATAGAAGTCGCGGTTCGGTTCGTAGCACGGTACATAGGAGTCACGGTTTGGTGCAAGTTCAGTAGTGCAAGTGCCGAAGACAGACACAATCCTCTTGCTGGGGACTGAGGTAACATTTTGCCCACTGGCAACTTTGGTAAACTATTTTCATTATAAATCTAAGGAACATTTCAAACATTTCCCAAAAGGCAATAGGTGGCAATAGGCCATAATACTGAAAAGCATCTCTTATGCTATGAAACTGAAAACACAAAATAAAACTTGTACATTAGGAGGAGTGTGTTTAAACATTCAACGCACCCAAACATATCGATACGTTTCGTCCAACGGCGGAGCAAAGGCGACACGCCGTCCTCGTTTACAGTCGGAACTCGTGCTTGTGAACTTTGGTTCCACATTACGTGCATCAATCTACATACTGTGTATTCTGCGTGCAGCTGCATGAACACTGACCCCCGTACCGTGACTGTTCAGCACGAATACACAAACCTGTACATCACAAACACACAAAAGTAAGCTCAAGGCAAAAATGCACTGAACTTGCTGATGCCCTAGTTTTGACATTGGAGAGGAAACCCTATATAATTTTGTCTCGGCTTCCCAAAATTTGGACATCCCAAAACTGGCACTGCAACAAGCAATATTTTTTCAACTTAAACAGGGGTTACGATCTCCTCCCCCTATATTCAATTGGATATCACAAGATAACAAGCTCGATAAACAGGCAAAACATCTGGAAAAACTCTAGGAAGTGAACTTTGACTTTATATACATGTTCCAAAGTTTAAAAAAAAAATATCTCAAAACCCGTATGGAGATTTTCTTTAGATATGGGTTTCAAAAACAGTACATTTCTAGCAGTGTTTGCTTTGTCTTTACTCACCATTATGATTATTAATGAATGAGTAAAAATCAGGACTTCATTAGGCTTTGCTTTCTGCAAAGTACTGCAGAAAACCAGCGAGGCGCTATGTGCGTCCTTCAGTTGGTATAATGTATATGTTTCCCATCCGCGCTTTACGGCTTGCTCGTGCCTTGACCTATAGCACAAATACTGGGTAATATCAATAACGATCCATCTAATATATTTTGCTCCACGATTTTCCAAATCAATGCTCAATGACTATGCATGAGCAGGAACATGGGCTGGGAGAGTAACAGCTAGATGTAACTCTGAGATGGATGCGCTCCATGGGCAATAAAGCTTAATATACCATCATCTCAGGCCTGTGGTGTGTGGGATGCTGGGGCCTGCCCCTGGCTACGGTTGGACTGTACAAAGGCTACAAGACACACACATGGACACACATACATAGAGGACGTGCACTGACAGTTTGAGTGTGTATATATGCAAAATGACCCCCATCAGTCACTCTGGAGTCTATATTCCCTCCTAGAGCCAGGAGGCAACAAACGTAAGCCCTGGAACGAGTAGATTCATCCTCTTCCTCCCCCTGAAACCCAACCACTGGGCCAATCCATCCACTCTGACTTTCCAAGAGCCGCGCTGTAACAATCCATATTAATATATGGATTTAAATATCTAAAGCCTCACAGGCTATCCTCTAGGACTATATATTCACTGTGACTTTAATACGCTATTGCAATATACATTACTTGGATCTTATACTCCTAGTCAGAGTCCTGGTCTTGGGCTACAGGTACAGCATGATTTGTCTTCGCAGGGAAGACGGTGGACATCCTGATATATTACAGTAGCCAAATATCTCTGGGTCATTTCCAGTTCATAACTTCGACCATTCAACCAAAGTGAAAGTTTCCTTCAGTCTCATCTCTCGGGAATGACTTCAAATTATGCATTTTCACTTTTCAGACCCGGAGGTTGCCGTCTGGTTATTACCGGGGGAAGCCGTTGTTATCCTAAACACTGTACAGGTCTTTTGAAATGAAACAGACTTAACAGAAGTTATTTTTTTTCACCTGTGCACTAGGGCTGCACAATTAATCAAAATTGCAACATGGCCTACTGCAATATTCAAATCGCAAGAGGTGCAATGTTCGTTAAAGGCGAAATGTGTTTAAATTGAATATTGTCATGCTGCAGCGATGTCCTGGTCTACACTTCATATTCTACAGACTTAAGAAAACATCTTTGTTTGGTACAGATCCCCGTAAAAATCACACCATAACACACATTTAAATATGTTTTTCAATGAAACTGAGAATAATTATATAAAAATGATCATTTCCTCTAATATCGCAAATCATATCGCGATTGTGATATCTGTCAAAGTATAACTTATATCTCTAAACTAGAAAATTAGCTAATATCTTGCACGCATCCCAACCGATGGTGTCAAAGCACGTGCTTTCCATTGAGTAGAAACAATGCTGAAGACATAGAAACAAATGCTGTGATGTGACCGATTGTAGTGTTTTCAGTTTCACTTCACAGTGAACGGTGCAGTAGCAGATTTCTCTTTTGTGATGTGTGTTGAGTTAGAAAAGAACCAGATGTTAGTCTCCTTTTTTTTTTTGCAAAGCCAGAGTATAGATATTCTAAGAATAGAGAGCAATCAGAGGACTGATTGCACGACGAATTTTCCTCCTTTAATCAAATAATAAAAATATTTAAAGAATTCAATTTCTTTGCAAATGGCCAAACCGTTTACATTAGCCTTTTTCATTCTGCTTGGGTTCTTATTCAGATTAGTGGTATAAAAAGGTTCCACATAAATGCAGCTATTGTCTCGACAGCTTTACTAAAATTAGCATTGGGAATGAAGAGGGCTTCCATTGAAAGGAGTTCTGTCTACATTAGCGCTTACAAGTACATTAATGCACATACACATCTACCTGTGCTGGGGGGGCAGTAGTGCTGGTCGTCAGCCACATCTGTTATAGCTATTAGACAATTAAAGAAAGCACCTGGAGGGGCGAGAAGTAACTACCTGCCACGCACACACACACACACACACACACACGTCTGGTTTACACTGTGAGAAAAGAACCAGGGAATTACAAGGCAATTAGTTCAAATGGTCGATAGTGAAAGAGGACTTATAGGCTGCCAAGTTAGCCCGAGAAAGAGACAGAAAGAGACAGAAACAGAGAATTTATTTCAGGCTCTAAAGGTTGGTGAAGCGGTAAAATGGCTTTTTTTTTGGGGGGTGAAACGCATGCACGCTCACAAAGACGCACCCACACATGCACGCACAGTGGGAAAACAATCGGATTGGGAGTGGGCAAAAATAACTGAACTGTATCCTGAAGACAGCAAAAACGAGAGAGGAGAAGCAGCGAGAGAAGTAACAACAAAGAGGGAGGAAAGAAGAAAAGAGGGGGGAGGGGGTGGGGGGGGGGGAATGACAGGCATGTAGAGATGTGAGGGGAGAGAGGGAAGACTGATGTTTCATCTGTGCTCGACAGTCGGCTTTGGACAGAGAGGCGAAACCTTTGCAAACCACCAGCCTCTAATCCACAGCTCTCTGAACACCGTGTATGTGTGTGTGTCTATACAAGCCATTGCTTACCGGTTCCTCTTGCATTTCTCAGAAGAAGAGGTGCTGACAGAGGTGACGGGTTGACAGGATGTTAAGCGGCTGTCCTTTAAGATGGTGAGCTGAAAGGAGTAAATACTGAAAACACCCAACAGGGCAACTGTCCTTAGCCAAATGCCAATTTGCATCTCATCTGCATACTTAAGCAGCAACGAACTCCACCTCATCACATCACAGACACACACTAACACACAAACACACACATAAGGATGATGAGTCAGGCTGGACAGCAGCGGTTGCTGGGAGCATAAAAGGTGAGTCTGTGTATATTAATTAGCAACAAGTCTGTCATTATATTAAAAATGCTGCCACACAGATAAGCGCCTCAGCGGTGGTGCTTAGAGCAACTCCAGGGTTCCCCAAGGGGTCCTTGAGGGAGTTCCAGGGGGTCCCCAGTGTAATAGATTACCTGTGTAATTTTAGATTTTACTGCTATAAGTACCAGTGAAGATTCAGAATCAACCAATGCATTTGCCACAGTCAAAAGATACTGCAGGTTTGCCTTACTTACTCGAAGTAGAGGTGCATTTTGATACCAGTAGGTCTATGCTGTTTTTTCTAATTTAAAGTTTATATACCCGACTGTGGAAGGCAGTCAGCCACGACTGATTGAATAAAAATGATAGAAAAAACACTAAATCTTATAATGACGATTAATCGATTATCAAAACAGTTGGCGATTAATTTAATAGTTGAATTGATATGATTAATCGTTGCAGCTCTTAGTCAGTAGTTCCCACAGTTTTTCCAGTAGCACAGTAATGAAATGAAATGATATGGATTGTGAAGACACCGGCAGACAGGGAACAGGCAAGATCAAGTGTTTAAAATGCAGTATGTGAAAATAACAGTAGGTAATGTGTGTGCAGGAGACACATTTCAGTGTCTGTTGTAAAGCATATTCTGCAGACAAACACCAAAATATAATGGTTTGTAATGACGTTTCTCTCAAGAGATCAACAATGTTGTTTCCACACCAGATAGGCTGAAACCCAGCACATACACTGATACTCCTTTCATACAGGAAGTGTGAATAATATGACGCAGGTCCTCAAAATTTGGCATGCGTTTGACCTACTGTCACAGGTTAAACTGTTCAAAGAAACTCCAGTCAGCAAGGGGTAATTACAGGAGTACACTACTAAACCACAGAATTACACAGAATTTCGCAACATAATTACCCAAGAAAGTTCTGTTTAAGTTCAGCTTCAGTTGTATCCCTGTGCTCTCTCGTTCCCCATTCATGAACGTTTTGTTTCATTTTTACTCTCCTCTCTTAAGGAGTCGGTTAAATGACATATAAACATCAATATTGTTGTTAAATGGAGTAGGGCTGGGCAATATATTGATATTATATCGATATCATGATATGAGACTACGTATCGTGTTAGATTTTGGATATCGTAATATGGCAAACGTGCTGTCTTTTCCATGTTTTTAAATCAACAGATTATTCCACAAATAATCGTTAGTTGCAGCCCTATTGTCAACCCAACAATACCGTTGCAATATCAATAGAGGTATTTGGTCAAAAATATCGTAATATTAGATTTTCTCCATATCGTCCGGCCCTAAAATGGAGTTTAAAATCTGTAAAAGAGGCGCCTGTTTACCAAAGTCAGGCAGTGTCTGGTTGGGTGGTGGGTCACGGATACAGGTCGCCCATTAACCGGTACAGACTGACTGCTAACAAGGGTTCAATGAGTGAAAGTGTGTGGTAAAATTAAAAAAACAAAACACATCTCACTGTATTTTTATACTGCAACTTGTTAAAAGAACACATTAAACAAAATTCTGCCTCGACAGTTTACCAAATTCCCTGATGTGAAATCGTTGCTCCGTATATCATAATATTCCAGGGTAACAATCCTGAAAGTGCAATCTACTTCATGCTGGTAAGAAACATGTTACCACCAGAGAGGAAAGTAGTTTACTGTGTCAAATAGCGCAGGTGTTCTAGCATCCAGCATCGACCGACCCCATCTACCTTGATTCTCCCTGTTTATCAGCCCAGCTTTTCATTATAACCGCCACCCCCCCCATCCCCCACGCGCTCTCGCCTCTCTGAGATCGAGTGAAAGCCCAGACAGCAGGGAGGAGGGGTTCTCCAGAGAGCCTTTGATTTGAAGCAGACAAACAGATTTAGCTGATGTGGGATTGTGGCGGTCACTCACAACAACAACAAGCGGTTCGTTTATCCTTTACAGAGTGGCCCCCGCTGCAGCCCGTCCTCCGTCCCATCACTAACACAACGCTCGCCCGCTGAGACCACAACACGGCGGGGCAGATCCCCGGATAACTGCTGGGTCAGACGGTGGTGAGGTTCAGTAAGAAGAAACTTTATCTTCGAATAATTTAAGAAGCTTCGACTGTATAACGCCAGACCGCCTGAGGTCAAGGGGAGCATGTTTGTGTGGCTGTGTTTGGTCAACAGTTATTGGCTTTACTGAGCAGAAAGTGCAGGAAATTTCAAAAAAGGAGAAAATGTCTGTAGGGAAGTTTAAAAACATCAAGTTATCAGATTCATCGATGTCTAAATACAGCTTAAAATATCTGAATAAAGTGATGATAATTTGCCTCGTCACATCGCTTGTGACTATTTGTCCTTTGATTATTATGCACAAGTTAACCAGATGCTATTTTGGTCCAGGTACTGTATATTCAGGAGCTCAGCAAAGCAAGAACAGCGTTTTCATAAGACCCTGAAATGGAAATCAACTGATGACAGTATCACCAAGATATCAATATACTATGACTTTATCTAACAGTGCTAGGGATGCACGATATAAGAAACATACTGAAATACCAAACAGACAAATTGAATATCTCAAATGTACTAGACCAGAATGTCCAATTATTTCTTATCATGAGCAGAACATATCTGCGGGTCTCATGCAGTTCAACATGTCCACTCGCTTACAACTGCACGGCTCAAGTCAATGCTGTGACAAGGGATAAGGGAAAATGAAAACCCACATGTGCCGACATTTATACCTGGTGTTTAATCATACGAGACATAACCAACACTGTTGGGTCAATATTTATCTTAACTACGAGCTGAACAGGTTTATTAAAACCACTCTACTTGGTAAATTATTCTAATGTCATCTCCCTTATTATAAAAACAGGAATAGACAGATCTTGAATGTTGAGTGATATCTGTTGACACAGGAGGCAACGTTTACTTCAACATCTCGTATCAAATGTGCTTCACAGGCAGGATGATGTGGTTGCTTGAGAAGGGAAACACTGATCGACAAAATTTTCACCGTTTTCTGGCATTTTATAGACCAAACAACTAATCAATTCGCATCCCATATGAAACCAACAACATGTAGTTGTCTTTGTGTTCACTAGTTTCAATTTCACTTTTGAAACGTACTTATTTTAAGCCAAAACACAATGTTTTTCCCCTAAACTAAACTAAGTGTTTTTTTGTTTGCCTAAACCTAAAGAAGTTGCAGTTGTGTTGCCTAAACCTAAACAAGCTGTTTTGTTTGTGTTCAGAATGTAATGTTCAGTTTTAAAACGTGCTGGAAGGTGTTGGTTTTAAGTTTCGCTATCATTTTCACAACGTAGTAGGCTTAATAGGTCCCTACTGACCCACATCTATGGTGCTTATAGCGACCGACAACCCCTATTTAATGGCCTGATGACAGTCGAATCGGGTGGATTCGTCGTGTCTGACAAACCCTGTGTCATACTGAGTAGATATAAAAACACACTATACTGCTGGCTCTTTTTCTTGTAGCTCAAAGCATTACACTCTCTCGCCCAACTTTAAAATGTGTTCATTAGTTGCTTCATTAGGTTGGAGGCTTTGCCAGACGTTTGCATTTGTTTTCCTGTCATAGAATATTGCACTGTCATGGGCCATTTCTGCAACACTGTGGATGTACTTTGAGCAAACGGAGATTAAGATGTAGCTACATACAGATGGGCAATCTTGTTTTTCCTCTCGGTGACAAACCGTAGCCATCACAATATAAACATCTGGCACACAAGAACGGAGACTGGATGAAAGACAGTCAGAGTAGCCATTCACTGGCATCATTATTTTAGATATTTTATAGCTGCCACGAGAAATGTGATCAGTCAGGATATTCTTATCTATTGCATTTTTAAGAGCCTGCTGTAGAGCATATACAAAGGAATTAAGTGTTATAGCGATGCACATCTGCATGGGACGCCACTTTAACTAACATCTCAGTGATCTTGGCCCCCCTCATTTAAAAAAATCAGACACAGACACTTGTCAAGGAATCAGCAGGTGATCTCAAGAAAATGGTGTTTATTTCACTGCTTAAAGCATCTGTTTTACAACCGAAGTCAACTACAGATCATTAGCTGATGAAAGCAAAAGTGTTTAAAAAAAAAAAAGTAGGAAAACATTTGACCTAAATGTAAATATCAGTGATGCTGCTGGAGCTAATAAACTTTTCAAAAAGCAGCATCAGTGCAACGTGTGGAAAAAATTCAGTCTGATGAGCTGCCCTTGGCACCAGTGGTACTTTTTTTCAGATTTAAATGAACTTAATATTTGAGCTTTTTTTAAAAAATAGCCCAGAGCGAGACAATCTGTGTTTCCACTGCACTTTATAAACACAGATTGCTGCCTTGACAAAACAGGAAATCTTCAAAACAGTTGCTTTGAATGGGGCCGATGTTATGTTGACTTTTCTCTCGGCTTACTGTTGTTGTTTGGAAAGTCACACAGTTCACGGTTGAATTTCAAAACATAAACAGAGAGCTGGGAGGGAGGAAATTAGGGATTTTGGCACTTTAAATTCACAACATTCGCTATAAATTAAGGGAATGTATCTCTAAAGTAAACTGTTACAATTTCAGATTAAATACAGAAATAATGCCTTCTTATTCCACTTTAAACGCTGGTATTTAGCACAGTTAAGACTCGGAAGGAGGATGCACACTATCGGCAAACTGCAATTTCTACACAGCATTGCCCTTCGTTGACATGATGCGTTTAATACCACGTTCGTCTGGGTGACAGCATGACCTTTTAGTGGCAGTTGATGTCATCTGAAGGTCAGAAACGTGCCCCATCAGCATTTCAAACAGTGTGTCTTTAATACCAAATACATGCAATGATCTTTATAGGTGTCAGGGCAGCGTTTACAACCAGACACCTGTTAGATATATCGATAAAATATCATGCTGTGACATCAGGGTGGACAGCATTTTTGTTAACATAATATTGCGATAAAGTTCAATCTTGTCTTTAGGCATGGGACCGAATGAAATTTCATGTCATGATTATCCTGGCCAAAATAATTGCGATTCACAAGATTGTCCCGATATTAATCATCAAAATATGCTTGAAATGGCACTAAAATATGCTGGAATCACTTTACCTTCTAATTTGTTAAAAAAAACTAATATTTTTATTGCATCACAGATTTGACCGATCCGATACCAGTCTTTCTTTAATAAGCTGTATGCCTCACTTTGTGGAAGTGACTGGGATCATTCTTTTATGTGTAAGGCAACTTTGTAAAACAAAATGCAACAAACAAATACATAGATATAAATTTACTGAAATGTTATTTAGCTATTATTAAAATAATAAATCGTACACCAACAACTTAAAAAGGTAACGTAAAACATAAAAATGTAAAAAAAAAAAATCTTCAAAATGAAAAGGAATTACAATTCAAGTGTAAACCTTTTTAATGCAGCAACAAATTGTTCAAAACTGAATCGGAAATTAAAATGCCAGTATATAATGTACATAGTATATAAACATGGAACTGATTTGAATAGATACTCGATCCAGCTATTTGAGTCAGTATCAGCCCGATATCTGATCTGGTATCGGTGCATCCCTAATAACCATCATTATCCTGGTATTGGAAATTCACCACGATCAACTTATTGTGAGTGTTTTTTATCGCGATCTGTGATAAAACCCTATATCATCCCATCCCTACTTGTCTTCTCAGGGTCTTGAAGCTGGATTGCTGTTAACTGACAAGATTTTCTGACTTTAATAGCTGATTGATCTTTACCAATTATTGCTTTTCACAATCCTCTCAAATATAAATATCTCCTGAAAGCTCAAAAAGTAATTCTCGATTATACTGGGGTATTAAGTCAAATATATTTCGTTTTGTCAGTATTGAGCATAGCTGCACAGACACCGCAGAGGCTGTTCAGGGAAGACTTCCTTCATATCAGCTCTGGGCTACAATGACCTGCAGTTACATTTTCAAACGATTCTCAATGAATGAAAGGCAAATATCAGTCCATCTGAATGTCTAACACCAGCCCCGTGTTCTCAGTCAGGACACCAAACCCTTATCTGTCAACTCACTCGATGCTCCTCTGCCTGAGTCCGCCAGTTAACCACCTGAATGAGTAAATGGGAATCAAGTCACCTCAGTGACAGACTGCTCACCAAAAGCCCCATGGGGAAAACCCCTTTTCGAGATGCCATCTCCATCTAGATTTTATCAAAATTCTTAGCGAGGATGTTTTTATATCAGAGAGATGAGATCATAACACCACAGATCGTGCAGCAGCGTGGCTGAACACCACCAGCGACCACCTGAAACCACCTCTGAGATCTCACCACTGGGCTTTTCACCTGTTTCCTCACACACACACACATAAACACTGAGCAGTGACGCAACACGATAATGCCAGACATGCTACCTGTTGGTGGTTTTCACCCTGCTGCAGGCTACAAGGCTGCATGCTTTCACCTGTGTGAAATGATAGGACATCAGGGGGCACACAAGCTATTGAATAAAAGTCATATACAGGGGCACTGTGATAAAGAAATATAAGGCTGAATTATGAGTCCAATTAGATACAATTAATATTAATAAGTCTGGCTGAATTCGCAGGTTATCTTAAAATATCTTCAAGTCACTATCTGCGGAGTACACTGTGAATCTAGGTCATTATATTAAGATATGGGAGAGGCTAAAAGGTGTGTTCAGTCCTCCACATCCATGATCCCCCACTGATCCCAGCACTGTGTTGACTGATCAGAGCCTAGTATTGTCCTGACAAGGGGAAACTTGAAAGACAGGTATATCTGGTCCGGAGGGGGGCGTTGGATCCTGCTTACATTCCTTCCCTTTTCCCCAAGAACTGACTAGCTGGAAATATTTCGTGGAATGAGAAACGCCACGCCGAATTCCGTTGGAAAAGCCACTAAATTAATATCTCAAATTCACCGGCAGGTGTACGTAGATATCACAACAAGGCATACGATCTTCAGCTAAACACTACTAGATATTTTGAGCAATTCGGCTTCTTACAAGTGGTCCACTATGGACAGCTTTGATTCAGAAACAACACGGAGTCGTACACTTGGTTGTACACCGCTCTCCGCGAGGAATATCGGCGGAGAAGACTTTCGCGATAACAAGCGAACATTGTGTAAAAGTACAAATTCCAGTCGCTTTAGTGCTTTTTGGTGTATTATATGTGCGCCGAATTGTAGAGGGGATGCGAACAATTCGTGTAATGTGTTGAGTCGTGTTTAACCGTGAATAAAAACTGCCGTAAACTGAGGTTAAATGTAAAATGTCAGATTTTTAAGCGGAGTTTGGCGTGACGTATTTCTCCACATAAACGAACTTACCTCTTTGATTTTCGCCCGTCTCTCCTTGGCTTCGGGGTCCACGGGTTCGTGTCCGGTAGCCCCGGGCGGGCGGTGATACTCAACGAAAGGTAAATTATTATTGACATCCTTCCCACCTTGACTCTCCTTCGCAACTTTCTCCTTCTCGTCTAGAATGTCTTGTTTTATCTCGTCGGGCCGTTTCTGCAGAGTATCCTTGGCCTCTAACAGAGCTTTTTCGTGGTCTTTCCGGATCTTGGCCAGGACCCTCTCGTCGTTCCCGGCCGAACCCGGGTCGCTGCTGTCCGCCGGACCGGTGCGGGTGTTGGTCTCCACCGCGGAGGAATGAAAGAAAACTCCGCTGAGAAGCTTGGACGAGTCCGGCAGGAAGAAAATGGCCCCGAAACACAGGGTTATAAAAGCGCTAAACACTAATAGTAAAATGAATTTCTCTGTCAACCTGAACGAGGTCGGGTTGGCAGACTTCCTATTCGGGGTCGCGGTAAAAGGCAGAAGAGTTGCAACTGGCATTTTCTCCTCCTCTTCTTCCTCCTCCAACAAACTCGAAACAACAAAAAAAATGAATTTGAAACGCTCCTGTTAACTCACGTCGGAACTCACTTCCCGGTTATTCCGTTCAGAAATCCATTTCCAGGTGTTATAAACCGTGTCAAAACGTAAGCCGTAACTGTGGGCAAAAAATCTCCGGTAAAAAAGTTGAGGAGTGAGGCGCCTTGCCCTTACCGGAGACTCTCTGCTGCGGATAGAGCGAGTCTACTGGCTCACACAGGAAACAGCGGCTGATGGGCGTGACTGACAGCCGCGATGAGCCAATCACGTTCTGCCCTGTGAGTGGTGGGAACGCGGGGGGGGGCGTGTCCTCCCAACGGCTGGGTATAAAGTCGCTGACAGCCGCGCTCTACAGCTCTATGTTCCACTAACCGTTCAACAGGAAGGACCACAATATGACTGAGTTTGGACAGCTTTTAAAGGATATTTTTTCTTTATTGTCAAAAACATGAATACACCAAAACCAACAATGAAGTGACCTCACTAACTAGCCGTTTTTTTTTTGCCTTTCCTCGTTGCCATGGAGCTACCATAATTGTCCAAGAACTAAATTAACAAAATGCAGAGTCTACAGCCGCACCAGTCGTTCTGTGAACATGCAGATGTTTACAGAAATAATAATTAGGCTACCATGTTTACCATCTCAGGGTTAGCATGCTAACATTTGCTAATTAGCCCTAAAAGACAGTTGTGGAAACAGGGCTGGCTCTAGCCCTTTTGGTGCCCTAGGCAACATTCGGAGCCCCCCCCCCCCCCCCCCCCCATAACCTAACCCTAATGGTTCATGTCCACAGTGGTGTTTTTTATCTCAAGGGGTCGCCTCGCTTCCCAGCATTGGACGCTTGATGGGCTGCCACTAGACACAAGGCACTAGGCACCTGATTGGATGAACGCTTTCCCTCGTGGGTTGCTGCTTCCAGCTTTCAACCCGGAAACAACATCGCGCCTCGTTTGGAAACTTTCTTCTCTTATTTCACAAAAATAGTTCACCGAAATGTGTTTCTGAAAACATTTTAATGCGACAAATCAGCCATGTAGTTGCTGAATCTGTCTTTATTTTGGATCGACAACGCTTAGTTTAAAAGTTTCCCGGGAGTTTCCAGAGGAGGCCACTTTATGCAAATGAGGATCGGACGACATAACGGTCCGACTCTCGAATCGCACTGCCACGCTACCAGAATGCATAGCACCCCTGCTTACATAGACAATGAATGGGAGGCGTGGAAAGGACGGAGCCTGTAGACACGTACCTTAAC